>OY728126.1:1421778386-1422440347 GCA_963277665.1 Viscum album
GAAAGAGGGTAGGTAGAAGTTGTACGATTTTACGGAAAATGATCAACTTGAGTTACAGGACCATGCAATGGATCTGTAGTTTTTTATAGAGGCTTGAGGCATGGTCAGCACACGGTTTGTCTAACCATGCACTATGACCTTGAGAGGTCCTCATCGAGATAGAAAAGCAAACACAGTTGGTTCGCAGTTTGGAAAACCATGGGATCAAACCATGCAATTTTGTTTAAATTTGGAAAATAAAAAAATATTATAATCTAATTTTATCCACACACCCTATAATTTTTTTATTCTAGTGTACATAGAGCTTCTTCTTCCCCCATTGAGATCCCTTATTACTTTAATTTGTGTTCAGTGATAAAATCATTTTTCAAAACCTATTCAATCTCTATTTAACTCATTTTATGCATGTTGATATTATAATTATACATCTTCTATAATTACCCATTTTTAATTTTCTCAAAGGTGCTATTTAGGTGTAGGATCATTTTCCCTATTTTTAGGGCATTCATTTGTTTTGCTTTTATTTCCAAATATAGACCAAACAAATGGACAATATTGGATGAGTTCTATTCTAAGAGCATAATTTAGGTTGTTTAGTTTATATCTATGAAGGTTAGGATTCATTATAGTATGATTAGTTGTGATGCATGTTGGTTTTACCATGCGTTCCAATTAAATTCTATTTCCAATAATTGGTTGCCTCATTTTTTAACCTTATGATATTTTTAGGTCCCATTCAATTGTTTCTACCCCTTAAGGTGTTCCTATCTAATTACAATTTATTGTTGTATAAATAGCCATGTCGTCTCCTATATGGTTTTGACATTACTTTTATTTGTGTTATCATATTTGAAATATATAATTGTTGTGTTATAACATGACTGACAAACATATCAACTTTTAATGCAATGAATGGAGGTGTGTGGTACAACTACATCACTAAATTAAATTCAATGATGGTATCACTCTAGTAAAAACATAATATTATTGTGTTATGAATTATCCCATGGATCGTTATAAAGCTAATGAAAACAAATAACTATTATAATTTATTGGTACAGTGACCCCCATTAATTATGGTAAATGGAATGAGGATCCTTATGCAAGTTATATACATATATATGGGAAGGGAGTCACTTCTTCTGTTGTGATAAATGAATGGAGACCCTTTATAAAGGACATATGGGAATGAAACCCCTTTATAAATGTTATATAAGAATGGAGACCCTTTATAAATGTGATATGGGCATGGAGACCCTTTATAGATGTGATATATCCTGGATACCCTTTAAAAATGTGATATGGGCATGGAATACCCTATGATATGATGATATATTAATAGGGTCCCTTATGATATAATAATTTTAATGATGACCCTTATTATGATACACAAGTATGGAATCCCTACTATTGTGATAATGGGAATAGATTTCCCTATTCTTATGACATTTGTCATGAAGTCCCTTGATAATTGTGATATTGATGCTGCACCTTATGTAAAATTGTGTAATAACATAGTTTAAAGACAGTGGATATAGAAAAATATATGGATATAGATTCCAATAAATGTACATTCTATATTTGTGCATACATATGGTTACTTATTTGAAGATATTTCAGCGTGGTCTGTGGTGGGTAATGTCATATTAGTGTCCTTCTAGAACCAGAGGCAACTGGTTTACAATTATTATCCATCATTTTCATTATTATATCAACACACATCCATATTATATGAATCGACTAGATATTCATAGATTCCTTTTGTGGTGGAAAACTAGGGTTATCTACCACCCTATTTGGGAAGCAGATGGTACATAGAAAACAAATATGCATGAAGGTGTAGATAATGGGAAGCATCATCATATAGATATGTTATTTCTTCCCGAAATTGTGATGGGAGTTTGGTAGAAAATGATTGGGCAGGAGCTTAGGATTCTTGGACTGATTTATCCATTTTGATCCTTCTATTTTTCATTTATTGTAATGGCTGTCATCTTCCACATATACATGTTTTCCTTATTTGTAACTACATGACATTGTATTCATTATTAAATGATTCAGATTACATATTATTATTATTGTTTTGTGATTTCTTATTTATATGTTCTACCTATGTATATTCCAAAATTGATATTAGTATAAAATTTATCTATTGATTGCGTCGTTATGCTACTCTAACCAAAGGGAATAGTCTCTATATAGACACCCCTAGGCCCTCACTATTACTAGGCAACGTGTGGAATATGGGCAGGCGTACATGAGTCTATTTGGCCCAATAGTTTGGGTAACCTCTATGTTGAACTATATTAGGGATGTCACAATTCCATACATCAGTTTATTATGGATGATATTGAATTATTCATATACCTTATTACCTATATGGTGTAGATACCGTAAGATCTCTTATCCTGATTAACATTTATTTAAAAACAGTAACCAAGTATATTTGATACTTATTTACATTCCACTAGTATTTCATGTCATTATAATTCAATTAATTATGAATTTTATCCTTATGTGAATTCATTTTAAAAGGATTTGAAACCAAATTTCATACCCTAGGTTGTTTGTTATATTTTTAATAATTTCTTTTAAGTCTGACTCGTATGTATGGATGATTATGGGTGGTGAATTATATGTAACAACCATGGTATGATTCATGTTCTTATGATCCTATTGTATTAAATAATTTTACATGGTTTTAGTTGGGTTTAATAAGACTTGGGGAGTGTCTTAGAGGTTTTGGGAGTGGTTGGTAATTTTTGGTTCCACTATGGGAAACATCACTCTATTGTGGTTGGTGTGTTGTTCTTTATATGTTCCTCTGGAACATAGGGAGGTTATAATATCTATTTATTGGGTGATGTTGGGGTCATAGATCCATAAAAGACTGACTGTGGAAAAGAGATAGAGAATTCTCACTTTTCTTTGGTGAACTGTTAGTTGATGAGGTTCATGAAACTAGTTATGGAGGAAATCCACGTTATGCCACATTGGTTTTGGGAAATCTAAGGTTCCATTGTTATGTTAGCTCTACCAAGATTTTATCATAGTCAAAAATTATTTGAATTTGTTGTTCCAGATAAAAATTTTTATGAGAGGAGTTATGAATCCACATATGATCATTTGGGAGTGATTTGAACTTTCCTCTTAATGGGAAAACACCTCATGTCGACTTTTTATCCCTCCAATTATAGGTGTTTTCTAATATGGAATTTTAGTTGGATTCATTGACATATTGTTGATGGTTTTTATGGAGTTTTGGTGTGTCTTATTATTGGTGGTGAAACATTTTCCTCTATCTAATTTTATGGTGTGTTTAAATCGTGGTAGGTGGAATCTCTCTTAATATATTAACAATATAAATTTAATGATAATATTTATAAACTAAATTATTTTTAAAGTAAATAAAAAAACAATGTTGTATATCAGTTTCAAAATCTTTGGTTCTAGGGATAATTTTTTTGTAATACTTTTTTGAAAAATGTGTTGAGATTCAAAAAAAAACATCATCCCTTTGAATGAGTTAGTTTAATAGTTTGAGAATGAAATTTTTATTTCAGTGATTTTTAGAAAATTAAGAATTTTTTATGTTTTTATAAAATTGATCAAGGAATATGATCTTGGAATACATGGTGGTGTGAATTCATAGTGTATTTTATAAGGCTATGTTGTTTTGGAGTTGGTGGTCAATCGCATAATGGAGGTAGATGGGTATATTACCATGTTACAGCATCATGAATGATGGATCGCCACTCAAGGTAATCGGAATTCCAATTATTTATACACGTTTATTGAGTGTGAAACATGGGATCGGTATGATAAGTGGAAATAAATATTAAATAATGTGATTTAATTCATGTTTTTTTCTTATCATTTTAATTATGGTAAACTGATTTGATATCTCAGCCACTATTTTATTTAAATTTCAATATGAATCATTTCTGATCCTACTAGAATGTGTTGGAAAGTCTCTTAGGGAATGGATATTGTGTAAAAGTACTCACACCTAAATTTTATCATTAGTTTGTATGTGACCATTATTCTTCATCACATGGGTAAATGAAATGGTTTATTCCTCTCTGGTGGTTCATCATGATGATACATCCTCAAGTTATTTTTTGGATCTTATATTTTCTCTCATAGGTTAGTTAGAGTGATTCCAAAATGGTTTATCTACATCAAGATTTCCTTTGGTTTCTTGAATCATCTTTCTATACGTTTTTTCTACTACATTGGTATTTTTTATTTTTTGGTTTTCTTTTTGAGTTTTATTATTTTTACACCTACCTCATATAGTTGGTTGGGGTTGTTTAATTGTTGTCTTAATTCGTTTTATTATTGGAAAATGTAAAATAATCCCCTAATACTGGGTATGTAATTTGAATTTATTTGTATCGTTTAGTTTCTAATTAATGTCACCAAAGGATAGTGTAACCTCCACCCCATCTCAAGATAATTGGTAGGGTATAGATATTAAAAATGGAATATATTTTGGTTTGATCTTTTATAATGGCATGGTTTCAAGGAAATTATTAATTTTAGACATTGAAATTTATAGAATAAAAATATGTAGTGAACCTCATTATGTTGAAAATAAATATTCTAAGGATGTTTGGGTATAAAAGGTTTTTTAGAAAAATATAGATGTTTTTTGTCTAATTATCAAGGGTTTATCTATTGAGTGTACCATATCATGCATTAGTAAGTAGAAAATCTACCACGACTACATTTTTCATATTATATTTGATGATTTTTTTTAAATAATTTATAATGATCATTGCATTTGATGATTAAGAATATTTTATTCTATCAGTTTCATTGGAGTGTTGACTATGGCATGTACTTAATTTTTGTCTATAAATAATTTACACTGGTTAGACAACCTATAATCTTACCCAAGGATGTGGTATAGAACTTATTTTTCCTTTCACCATAGGTGGACCAATAGCTATATTATTGGATTTTTAAACATTATTTATCATTTTATGAGAGAAATATAAATGATGAATCACAAGAACAAGATCATTCTCCCCAATTTTAAAAATATAACCCACTCTTGATTTAGTGGGAATCCAAACCTACAATGGTAGAATTTTTTCCAAATAGAACTAATTGGATATTTTATTTCCTTTGAAAATTGGTTGATCTGTAGGTCATGTTAGATGTCTTTATATTGGGGTATTTTTTATGATTATGGTGGCATATAGTTGTCCAAGATAAATTTTTGCAATCCTTTATGTGGGAGGACTTGTACGAATTGTTCAAAAAATAATTCTACCCCAAAATTCTCAAGATCTAAAGAAGGATACATTTCATCATCAATATGAATGAAAATATATCTGTGATAATGTATAATGATGTGTTGATTAACATAGTTCATTTTTCACCGTATGTAGTTGACTATGAATACATTAGGGACCACATATTTGGGTCCATATTATGACCATACATTCATTAAAAAATAGTTTTGATATGTAATACTGATTATAAAGAGATCAATAATATATTTATAATTGAAAAAGTTTATATTTTTGGGAATCCAACTAGAGGTTATAAGTTTGTATCCATGGTAACAGATAGGAACTCGATTACGAGTAATCTGAAGAAGAGGTAAAACTTAAACAAAAGTGGTTGATCATCTCAAAATCAAACAACATACTATTTTAGCCAGCCACTGTGAATATGTAGTGGGCCTAGAGGTTTCCAATATGGCGTGTTCATGTATAAGAAGCGATATTTTACACCACCTCTTAGATTATATCATGACATCAATAAAATTTTATATCTATACTATTATTGTCATATTTCTCTAATGTCATTTTTTACAATACAATTCATGTTCCTCATATATCTTATACATCTACTGGATGATAACATTTGAAAAATTCTCATCCACAATTCCTAGTAAACCATAGTGATTCGGGGATCACCCAAACACCTCGATTAATGAAATCAAAATAAGAAAACATGGAAAATGGAGAGAGAGTAAGAATTTTTATGGTGGTGGCTAGATGATTATAAAGAAACAATATGGTCCTTTAAATATATAAGGATAAAATAATCATTACATTAATCTTATGATGGTAATATTTGATAATGGTAAATCAAAATTTGTATTTATTCATGAATCCTTGATAAAATGGGAATCATATTGAGGTGATTCCACATGTGATGAGTATCCAGAAACCTATACATGAATAAGAGGGTATTGGATTTAAATATAAGAATCTTCCATAAAAATAAATTTAGTTTATATTGATTGGGAATTTTTCTATTTTGTACAAAGATATCTTTGACATGATCATACTAATGTACTGGTTAGTTGATTTAATGGACCATATCAATTGTTATGGACTATGAGTATAACTTATATCTCTAGATTTCATACTACATTCATTAATGGAGATTCAAATGTGAAAACTTCCAAAGACATAACTTTATCAAAAATGGTTGTAGTAATTTATTATCAATTTTTAAGACATTAATTAGGTACTAATGGCATTATTTCTTATATAATTTTTCGTACCATAGGAGATCAATATTATAATGTGTTCCTAGAAAATTTAAAATTTTATTTCCTAAAAGTGATGTGGAATTTTTGAATGATCTTTTTCAATAAATGAATTTTATTTCAATTATATCAAAAAAATGGCCCCAAAAAAATTATAGGAGTAATTAATATATTTTTAAAAATTGGAATGTAAGTGAATCAGAAGACCATGCCTATTTCCTTCAGGTACTCAAATTTTTTTTAAAAAGGAATATGGTTCATTACAACCCCTGTTTGAATGTCATAATCATAATGAAGTGATAATAATAAATAGGTATCCACTACCACACATTTATGACCATGTTTCAATTTAATCAAACCCAATGACTCGGTAAAATTAATATATCCATAGGGTATAACTAGGGATAGTTAAAGAAAGGGGATACACAAAAAAGAAGATTTCAGGATATATTCTGGACATTATGAATATATGTTTACTCTATTTGGTATTACAAATTCAATAGTGGTTTTAAATTATTTTTTTAATTTTCTTTATCCATTGTAACCTGCTCCATTTTATTATGGTATTTTTGGATGACAGTCTAATGTAACACATAACACATTAATGAAAAATAATAACATTTAAAAACTGTGTTAAATTTGTTTAGATAAATAGTTATATAAAAAATTATCCAAATAAAATTTCTAGATATAAGAAGTTGGATTCCGTGGTAATTTTTTTTGTAGAATATAATTTCAATAGTCCCTAAAATGATAGAAGTTGTTTTCTCTTGGAAACCAACAAAAAATGCCTTAGAGATATTCATATTTTTTAGCTTAATAGGTCACTATCATCACATTGTTTGGGAATTCCTTTTACTAGAAGCTTATTTCAAAATAATCACAAGAATTGGATATTTATTCCATTTTAGTGATTAATTTTTCAAAAAATGGCTCTAAAATCATGGATCACATCTGTACTAATTTGTGTTTTTAATAACCATGGGAAATATTACTAGGCCCTTTGCAACACATTTTATTGTGGAAATAAATGTGTTATCATGAAATAAGATCATTTATTATCTTATGGATCATGAAAGCTTAAAATTAATGAAAAAATTATCACACCCATGACATGGAATTTGATTCTGTTGTTCATTGTTTGAAAAAATAAGTTTCATTACATATTTTGTGAGAAATTAACTTAGTTCACATATTTATAAATATTGAAACAGAACTTTTAACAATTATATTTTAACATAAAATAATGCTAATCATTGGAATATATTTATATTTTTAACTTTTACATAGTTAATACACCAATAAAAGGGAATTGTGCAGAAGATTATTTAAATCAAAAGATATTAAATAAATTTCCCAACAATTATTATGGAAGTGGACACTAATTGATATGTTTATTGATATATATTTGGATTTACCTGATTAAAATGAAGTCATAGTATTCTTTATAATAAATATATTTCCCAACTTGGTAGTAAACGTTAAGGATTCTCAGTGATTGAACTCGTTTGTAATATCGTAATGTCAACACACAATGGTGGGAGGACCATTTAGGGATGAATACAGGACGGGAAAACTATGTTTCCTTTTTATCATAAAATTTTCATTCTATATTATTGCATGGAGTAACTGATTTCTAATTAACACCACTTCAAATGGTTTTTTAACCCTAGAATTTAGAAGATGTATAAGGTATTCAAAACTCATTTATGGTGGTCTATAATGTAAAGAAAATTTGAAGTGTATGTTTTGAGATTCTTAACCTATCAATAGGATAACAATGGGAACCAAAATCCATCTTGTATATTAAAATATTTACATATCCCTATCCATAAATGGTAGCATATGGCTATGGATTTTGTTATAATTCTACCAATAATGGTTCGAAAACACAATTCCATATTTTTATTTGTATACCATCTCAAAAATTCATCTCACATCATCCCTATTCATAAATTATATATGGTGGAACAAATAGAAGAACATTATAGTCAAAAACATACTAAGTTACATGAAATACTACTGTAGATCTTCTCATACCAAGATACCCATTCTAGCCATCCAATTTTTCAATATTTAATGTAAGATTTGGGTACCCAAAAGGCCATGGACATGGATTATAATCATAATATTAATGGAAAATTTCAAAAAAACAATTAAAATGTTATAACACAAGATCAAAACTTGTGCAATGAATTTTAGAGGAAAACAGTTGGATCATATTCCATTTGTGGAGTTCCCATATAATAAAATATATCAATTCATTATATATATTGATTCTTTTCGTGAATATTTATTTCAGCCTTCTATGTATCCTCTTTTTTTGGGTTGATATTAAATCATCTATTTATTATATACATCATTTTATGTTTTGAATAAAATTTTGAAAATGTTATTAACTCTTTTATGATGGGTTAAACACTATTTGGTGTCTAAAAATGGAATGGGTTTGGAAGGTGGATGATCCTATATCTCAAAGTACTATGATGAACCACTGAACAACTGTAGTTCTCAATATGTATATTTGGTTCATCCCAAAACACACTAGCTAGTTGGTGGTGTCATCATGGACCCATTAATCCCAGAGTGTTATGTTGAGTTTCTTTAAAACCATAACACCTCACACTTTTTTATTCCTTATATTCTCATTAGACCACATGAACCCTAAAATCCCCCTATTAGTGATTTTTTTTCCTCCCCCTCTTCTTATTTATCCACCAATCAATACTGAAACAAATATTTAATATCTATATTTAAATATGTTGAGTTCTATCTTAATCAAGATCAATTATCTCTTATTCTACATATTCAAAACAAATTACATTGAAAACAACATGACCAAATATAAGGGTATGGTCTAATAAGTGAATTGTGTTTATTTATAGAATCAAAAGATTGATTTTTGTAATTTTAATCTTCACACTTTTTGAACCTAGACCATTATCTGCAAAATTTAGTCTCTTGTAACTATGATATCAGCTTACATTTTAATTATAGAGTATCTTCAAGATTAATCAAATAACATTAGTCATTTTATATCTATAAAGGTTCTAATAAGTTAATTGTGGTAATTGATAGAATAGACACTCATATTCTATAAATTTTCAACTCCAAACAGTCTGGACCGGGACTATTATCTAAAAATTATATAATCTTGTTACTGTGATCTCACCCTAAATTTTCATTATAGAGTCTCTTAAACATTTATCCAAGAATTTTAATCATGGTATATTGGGAATGGTTATATTTTCCGTAGCGGAGAAATAAGACATATAGAGACACTATTGTCATCATAGTATCATTATTTATAGGGTGGTTTGTTTTTATAATTAATGAATATTTATATGGGTCCTTAAAATGATTTTTTTCTTGAATTTGTAGCCTTATGAGAACTATGATGGAAGTTTGATTGCATTTTATATTTTTGTGTGTGTTTTAACACCCCGAGCTTCCACGATACACTTCTCATTCAATAATGCAATAGCTTACATTGTACGCAACTTCGAGTTCTAAAACACCGCAACTAATCAAAGTAGCCGTTATGAATAGTAATAACCAATTTTTAAAATTATAGAAATTTTATATTTCAAAATGGACTTCATTTTTGGATTCAGGATATTGAAATTATCCTATGTTGAATTTTTGGTATTTTTCTGAGAACTTCTATTTTTTTATGAATAGTAAAAAATACATAAAAACAACTTTTTTAATCAAAATAATTTATAGTGATAAATTATACTATTTAGTGTTTTTAAAGTATAATTATAATATATTTTTACCATTTTATCCAATGGTGTTCATTAGAACTAATTTCACTTTGAAATTGGACATAAACAATTGTTAATCTTTTGATATATATTGTTTCTTAAAAACACGCTATTTGTTGTGATGGAGGGAATTAATTATAAAATTAATTAATGAAACTTATATGTTTGTAATTTTTTAAAATAGACATCATTTTGAATTCGGAATATCAATTATATCTTAGGGTGAAATTTTGGCATTGTTCTGAAAAACTTCAATTTTTGATGAATAGTGAAACCACTAAGTGGTAGTTAAATAACTGATTTTTCATTTAAATGAAATATTACCACTTATGTGTTTTGATTTTCAAAAATCCTACATACATGGTTGTCATTAAGGAGTAAAATGTGGTTCAATGAGATTAAAATAATTTTTGGTGAATAGTAACTTTTAAGTTCTTAATCGCGATTAGAGGTAATTAGTGTAGTTTAAGGTAAAAATAATGTCTTAATAATATGAGATGAGCTTTACACATGTCCTACCATCATTGGATGTGCCATGGCCGACCAATACAATCCATGGGTCAACTTGGGGACCCCATGGAACCACTTTAGTTGGAAAATGACATAAATACCTTTTATTTAATGTTAAAGTAAAAAATGACACAAACATGAAATGTTTTACAAAAACAATTTTTACATGGGGTTATACAAGTCATATTTTTGACTATAAATAGTCATTGGAAATCTAAAAAGATTTACTACATCGTAGTATTTTTTTTATAATTTTTAGACTTTAAATTAATTAAATTATTTATGACATCATTATGATGCAGCGATGACCTCATTATTTAACGATTTTAATAAAATGAAACGATAATGTACAATCCAAGGCTTACACTTGTCTAAAGACTATTGTATGGGTAGATTTCGAACCCTTATCACCTTAGACACGAATTATATAAGTGTGGGACCTTTAGAATCCGAAAAGGATTGTATATTAATGTAAAAGTTCCTTACTTTCCAAGAGTGCCCCTCCTCTCCTCTTATAAAAGGCCCCCACCTCTACCACCTCATTCACACTTTCAAACCATTTGGCTCGACCACCCTCTGCCCAAATACCCTCCCAACATCCCTCCATTACTCCTAGAATCCTCACTTTGAGCAGAATTCTTCCCAAGGAAGCCTTTATCTCAAATCAAAAAGAGTTGCCTGATTTTTAGGTAATGTCTTCTCTAATGTTGTTTTGTTTTATTTAGCTTCCCCAACCCCTTAAACTCTTTTTATTCCTTTATTATGTAACAACACCAGTATCTAAAATATACTAGGATGCTTTTATAAGAAGTATTCGAGCTACACTGACACACACCTACATCTAATGGTTAAAGAACATACTGTTTCTGTGGATGGCGAATTTTTGCCTCACGAAACGATGATTGTTCAACACTCATATAACACCTCTAATGGTGGCCATTATGATGAAACTATTTTTATATATGATATATATTATGTTTTCGTTTCCCTTCTTATTTTGTATTTTTCATTTACGGCATACCTTTATGGTTTCCATTATTGGTAAACGTGATATTTTCATTTTAGGAAGTGCGGACTACCGCCCCCTCAAAGTGATTTTAATCGTTAATACCATATGTGGGATGTATAAAGGATGTAGTAAATGATATTATATATGATTTTATACTGGAATTATAATATACCTTTATATCATTATGATTTCATTAAATACGAAATAGAAATGAAAGTAGCGTTCATGCGTACGTATGGCTTACCGTCTCCATTAATGGTGAATTTCATTTCTTACCTCTAAATGTTATGGAATATTATAAATGCTTGTATATACTGGATATATATGAGATATATGATATCTATATCATGAATATAATTCTGGATATAATGGATATATCACCACATGAACAACTTGTAATTATAAGAATTTTATTTTTGACTCAAGTACCAATGATCGACAAAATGACCGTTATAAACTTTAATAATTACATAATGTTCATAACATGGTAATAAGGGATATAAAAGGAGTAATGAACATGAAAAAGGTTCTTAAGTAAATAGAAATTACCTCTAGTTTATTATTCAGGAGGTTAAAGAACGGTCGAGTCAGGACAAGACGCAAGGTAAGGGAATTTCTTAACCCAACTTCCATTCTTTGGGTTAATCTCCTACATTCAAATTATGTCATGATATTATTATGTCCAATATTGTATTTGTACTTTATTTATGTGTACTTATAGTAAATACACATAATATATCTATTTTATTTTAAAAAATGATATTTGTAAGGGAATTTCTTAACCCAACTTCCGTTCTTTGGGTTAATCTCCTACTTTCAAATTATGTCATGATATTATTATGTCCTATTTTGTATTTTTAAGTTCTTTATGTGTACCTATAGTGAATACACATAATAGATATATTTTATTTTAAAAATGATCTTTTTAAGGACTTCGTCCCAATCTCCTTTCATTGAGGCATATTTGGTTCTATACACAATTTTCTTTTATACGGTGTATAAACCCCTTTGACTTTTACGTTTATTCAAAAGTAATCTTTTTATACGAAGCGTTTTACTAAACGACAAAAAGGGAATGTTTTTCTTTCCTTACATATGAGGCAAAAATGAATTCTCTGCCGCCGTGACCATTATTTGAGTTCCGGCTTCCTCTACAAGCCATAACAGTTTTTAAATGATTTAAAAAAAAGAGAGATATTTCTCTCAAATGTATAAAAATCCAGTGAAAATGTATACGTATTTAACGCAAGATTAAAAATGTTGTTAGAAAACCTGACTCTCGACTGTGGTAGACAAGAAGGGATTGGGTGTGGACCCATCATGGCCTGCAATTAGTCGAGCAGTCTTAGAATTAGTTATTTTGTTTTCAGAAGCTTGCATAATGTTTTCAGAAAAACACTGGAGTATATTTGAGCAATTTTAAATGCAAGTATCTTCTAAAAAATTAAACTGGTATTTTGATACCGCAATTAATTTCAAATGGTATTTTAAAAAATGGTATTCCTAAATGTTTATATACCATTTTTCATATAAGGAATGCATTGGACTTAGTAAGTGACGGGTGGAGCCCGCTATAGCTCCTCGATGCATCGGTAGGTCTCATGAGACAAACTAGTGTCTTGGCACGAGGCCTTGACAAAATCTTATTTGTGGTCTTGGCACGAGGCCTTGGCTACGTGGTTATGATAGTCTAGAATTATGCATTTCATCATTATGAAAGTGGTTACTGATATTTCATGGGATTATTCGATTAGTAGAATATCCATGTGAGTAAGTAAATGGCATTATTTAATTTTATTTTTTCCATATTATGCTAAAGTTCAAGTTTAAAAAGGATTTTGTTTTAGTTATACATTGCCTTAAATGTTAATGATTATTTATGAAAGCTTCCACAATATTGTTATCCTTACTGAGCATCTGAGCTCACCCCTTTCAATGTTTTAATATTTTCCAGGATGTGAAGAAGTATTTTAGGAATGACCTGCAGGGATAGTCAGAAGAGGATATGAGTGTGGACTATGAAGACTTTGTTATTATTTTTTAACTTTATGATGTAATGTAACATTTATGAATGTATCTAGTGTTTCCAAGGCTACTAAACTAATCGGTCTTTCGAGACTTGATCTTTTGTGATCATGCCAATGTTACGAAGTAATGCACCGACTTTGGGTAGCTGGGGTCAGGGCGTTACATGTGTGGCCTATTAGACTCATGCTCTATGTTTGTGTATATGTTTATTGTGATATATATGACTCTTTCTTGAAATGATGATATATTTATATGTTGTATTGGATATATATATTGTTATTATATTTCCTAGATCATTTCATTTGAGAAGGAATGTTAATCCATATGAATTATACCTTAAGGGGGATGTGTAATATATTTTATTAAAATATACATGGGTTATCCATTCATGTTGGACGTGCCAGACATGTTTTTAGGCAACAAAATCAAGGGGTGTCATCAGGAATGTGGACATTCCTACCAAAATGGATCTAAATCAGGTATAGTTTTTCCCTAATGCCACTACATATATGGTGATCATTTTTGTTATAATTTTTTATTATCTCTACAATGTTTAAATTAATAGCATGAACCGGTATACCTTAGAAACATAGGTTAAGGCATTATTTATTGTGTCCTTCTAGGTTTTATACTCACATCCTACTTGGCCATCTAATGGCACATGTAGATTTCACCACCAGGGATCTAGTGATCAGAAAGTACCCTGTAGTGGGTGATTAAACATGTTTAATATTAGTGTCTAGGAATTGCAGGATATAATTAAATCATGGAAGTCTATTCATATTTTTCATAGTTTCCTTTATCTCACACAATGATCCACATCCTATGGGTATCCTTATTTTCATAGTTTTTGGGTGTGTAACTACTATTCCATACTAATTTTACATGGATTGGTACATTGTATGTAAGTTTCTATTCAGATGATATAATTATGGAATTTTTATGAATATTATAATTATCTCTTACTTCATATACTCAAATTATTTCCTCATCTATAGGGAATAGTTTCTTAATGAATTACCTCGTGGCTCATTACACTATCCTACAACCTCTTCTATATGGGGAGGCATGCATGAGGTTGTGTGGAATTTTATCCTGAACCTAGAGATTTGGATTAGGGTCTTACAAAATGGTATCAGAGGCACCAAATTCCCAAACTTTTCTCCTTTATTCCCATGATTTTACATAGGGGATATAGGATATTGGATGGTTGGAAATTGAGTAGGTGAACATTGGTAGTGTATGTCCATCACTTTATAATAGACCTTTGACATTCCATCAACATGTGTTTTGATAATTTCTATGTTTTTTATGTTTTTTGTTACAATGATTTGATTCAATTTGAATGATTAAAATGATTATGGTATACTAATTTGTGGTATTTTGTGTTCATTAATTCATTATTTATAGGAACTGTGGATTATAATCCATATGCATGATTCTTCTATTAGATATATCACAGATAATCAAATGTTTGTTGTAATTTATGATATTTTCTTGTGGTAAATTGTTTCTTGAATTATTTTATTCAGATTAATTACTCTATACTTGAGTGTATAAATCAATGTCAATTTTTTTGATGTACTAGAGGCTAGGTATTTGACTTTAGTAGTGCATAGTTGGTTATGCATTGTTTGTGTGGTTAGCCTCTAAGGTTGAAGATTGTTGTAAACCCTTTTGTGTTTTTGGGATTTATTATAGTTATTCTTGGTTTTTTTGTTTCCAATCACTAAAAGAAGGTATAGAAATTAAAATTTCATCGCATAGATGTCATGATCCATCTCTTTAGCAAGAGGATGATATTAATAATTCTCCCATGGATTCATTAATAGCTAATTCATTACAATTGATCTAGTCAAGACTCTTATAGCTTCTTTTTATTTAGAAAAAACTAACCAATAGGGGTGCACCAATGATTTTCACCTACACTTATGAATTCTATATCCAACATCGCCCATCCTTATAAGGAAGTAGAGGCCTTGGGTATATAGAATAATTGAAATGATTCATCGAGAGGATATTCAATCTAGTGGAGACCTCAAAAGGTCAATAGTTTATTATGTAGACAATGATGCTTTATGGGTGTACTAGAAAGTGGTGGGATGTTATTTTTTATGGTAAACATTATGCGCTAACATGGATTACCATTAAGGACCTATTCTGTGATGAATTATTCCCTAATGAATATTATATATACAAAGCTCAATATTATTTGGGGATTTAGTAGGGGATGATGTTAGTGGATAACTATTTTGAAATATTTACAGATTTGATTCGTATTTCCAAACTTCTTACAGTAACTGAGTCATAAAAAATTAATGATTAAGAATTATCTTTATCATGTTATAAAACACCATTTTAGGAATTATTATCTAATAACATATAAATAAATTCTTCATAAAGATCTTATGATAGATAAAAGCATTGAGGATGATAGAGTTATAGGTATTATTCCAAATTCTATTGTATTGAAATGTGATTTGTCCAACATTTTTATCATTTATTCCTCTAGAAACAAGATAAAGAAGTCAGAGTATGAATTTTAGGGAGGTATTTAGTTGTTATAAAATAATATAGGGTATTTGACTCTCTCAATAGGATATGACTCTACTATGTGTTCTAACTATGGGTGGAAGGGACAATATATCAAAGACTATAATTTTTATCTCAATATTTTTCATTGGGGTCGTGAGACCTTTCATCCAATGTGATTCAGCGATAATGATTTTTGGATTCATCCAGCATTGTAAGGACATGATATAGGTGGAGGACTTCAGTAGAAGGTGTATACCCTAAAAGGGATAGTGAATCAGGTGAATCATAAGACTCTAGTGAATATTATGGTGGTTACTAAAAGGGTATATGTGAATGATCATGCACCTGATTATGAGGATGAGAGACCATAAAAAAGTTTTAGGTATGAACCTCAAACATTCTACAATATATATTTCTTTTTTTAATAAAATTTTATAATGTTCATTCATATCTACTCGTGTTTTTTTCGGTAATAATTCCTGATTAAGTTACCTCCTAAGACGTTATTAATTGATACACCCTTGTCAAAGAAATTGGATGATATTTATATCTATACCAAAGGTCAAATTTTGATTACTAGATTCAATCATGTGTGTGTATTAACAATTCTCGAGATGTATGATTGTATGTGATTCTTTGCAAGGATTGGTTTACCACCTACTGTGCACTCATCTATTTTTATTAGAGATAAGTTACTTTTACATCTACTAAAGGGGTGATGTTCATATAGACCTGTGAATTGGTTATAAAATCAGGATGTGTGGGAATAAATAAAAATTATAGAGTAGTATTTTATATATTTGTGTCCATAATATCTTTTTATTACAGAAAATAGTCAATCCATCCATCAATCCGTCTATGGTGGGATTGTTCTTATATATCCTTCCAGATGATTTCCAAGGGTTATCTCTACATGGGGGAGTTGAATTTGAAATTGACATTTTACCCTATTAACAAAATATATTGATTATTTTAGATCATATTTCACCCACTAAATTTTGCAGTCCCATAAAAAATCTTGCCAACTTCATTAGACTGAGCACTTCCATGTGTGGGGCTTTGATGATTTTATCTAAGAATAAAGATAATAATATTTTACATTATTTGGATTATAGATATTTAGAAAAAATCAATATTAAAATTAGGAACATATTTATGATATTTCAAAATTTATTAACCAGTTCAATAGAGACAAGGATTTTTTAAATATTGATCATTGTTCCCATTACCATAAACATCATTTTTGAGAGGAAGATAAGAAGATTTTAGCGTTCAAGAGTATATGTGGAATTTTTTTATACCTTGTTGTGGCCATTAGACTATTAAGTATCTAAAAAAGTGCTCATGGATTTCATTAAAATGTTATGTCACACATACATAGACTCCATCATTATTTATATCATTGATGAAATACAAATACTTTCCAATATACTCCAATCACATTAACAATATCATGAGATTGTATTCAGTATTCTCTTAGAACATTATCATTAAACTAAGTTATCATGGTGCACTTTTGGATATAGGTGGTAATTTTTCCTAGTCATGAGGTTTCTTAGGGAGAAATATTTGTTGATCCAGAGAAGGTATAAGAAATTTTGTCTTTGTAAGGGCCTGGTAATGTGTTTTAGATTTAATGTTTCCATGGTTTAACTATGTATAGTATGAGGTTCATTTCAAATATTTTTGGATTTTGAGGGAATATAAACATGCCTATCAGAAAGGGATTAAAAACTAAATAGACAGTAAAGTGTAAATATTTATTCTTATAGTAATATAAGAAGTTATTTTTATCTCTAAACAATATTCTTCCAAATACAATAGTTGGTTATGTTGTGTGGTATGATGAATCAGCAATTGACCATTGGGATAGAGTATGCTCATATGAATGGAAATATCATTATAGATTCCCTTAGAATAGTGACACTAGAGTTTGTAGATCGAATGTCTAAATATTGGCATAAGATTATGTATTTTCTGGATGACTAGAATTATGGTGTATTTGTAGATTGAGGGGTACAAACTTATAAACAAATAGTGATTGAATCTGTTTGTAAGAATGAGTAATGTCCAATCTATAATCTTATCCATATTGTATTTTTATTCCTAATAGTTTTTTGGGAAAAAATTTTGTTTCAATATCATACTTTGATTGATGTGGTGTGCTTTTATTTCATGGAAGTATGATGGATCATTTCCCCATGACTCAATATTTGATGAAAGAATATCATGGTTCATATTGGTCAGTGTACCTAGGATAAACAAATTTATATCATTATTTATGATGAAAATTATCTTTGAGTGACATTAAGATATACATTGCATGTTTTTCTCCAGTTTTAATACATGAGAGAGGATCAAGGATAATCCTCATAGTTTTGGAGGATTTCTCCATCCACATATAGTAATTTTTTGAATGTGGGATTAGGAGAAAACAGAATTTGTGAAATTCCTTCCCCATGACCCTAAGAAGCTGATATACAATGTGGGGTGTAGTGGATTGGTTGAATAATGAGGATCATTTCCTATCAATCTATGAAACTAACATGGTCAATTTTCCTGGAATGATTTATGTTTGGGAGATTGTATGGATACCTATTATGGCTTCAAGTGTGGGGTTTGAAAGTGATTCTCAATTCACGAAATGATTTTATAATGACTAATAGATGTCTATGTGAACTTTGGTATAGCTGCATAGGACATTTTATCCATATCCACATGGGACATTAGAGAGAATAATTCATACATTAAAGGATTTTTTTCAAACATGTGTTCCGGAATTTAAAGGATCTTGGGATGGTTTTTTGGACTTGGTTGTGTTATCCAACAAAAAGATACTCTATTATTCAATTTAGATGGATCTATTTGCTTCTCTATATAGAAAAAAAATCATTCAACTTTATTATGTAATAAAGTGAGTGAATATTCATTTATTGGGCCTTTCCTGGTAAAGGATTCCTTGTAGGTACATCAGTTGATTTAGAAGTGACTTGTTAGGGATCATAGTAGTAAGTGTTCATATAAGGACCAAAGGGGATGAAAATTATAGTATTTAGTGGGTGTAAAGTAATTATTAAGGAATTTCCATCTATCTTGGAATAATTGTTTGAGTAAGTAAGATACATGAGGACATATGTTCCTTGGGTGGATCTATATCATTGAATGCATCGAGGCAGTGGAATAACAATTTTATCATTCTCTATGGTATCAAGGTTTGCAAAATGTGTTCACATGCATCAAATTTCAAGGTATGATCATGTTCACAAGAACATGATCAACTATATGGATATTTATTTGTAAACATATGTATATTTTGTGGAGAAAAAAAATTGAATTTTTGAACTAATTGAGAAGGTCATGTTTTGGAAAATATTTCATCTTTTTTGGGTTTAATACCAAAATAGAAATATTAAGGATGGGACATGGGAACATCAATCATAAATTCAAGAATTGTGTCTAGATATTTTCATTATGTCGTATAGTGAAATTTATTTATCATATGAAGACATTAGAGGGTGGATTATTGAATCCTTTATTTATAGTACACCCCATTTCAATAGAAAAATAGCATTTTCAAATAGTGATTATTTGTTTTGAGAAGGTTTAGATATGTATGAGAGGATAAAAGAGGGGTTTGGGTTGGTGTATGATACTAAAGGTCAAAGGTATAATTTTGCACCACAATCCAACTAGTAGGACAAAATCAGCCCATTGGTGGCCTCCTTGGGCAGATGTTATTCTACCTAGAATCCATCTACCCAGCACCAAAGCCTTTGGGGGCCAAACATACCAGGATGGTTATGTAGATTTTTTTAAACCTAACCTATTTCACTATTTTTAATTTTACCAAACCACTTTCATTTCCCAACACGTGAGGATATCTCTTCTAGTGATTTTTCGAATGTATCCTCTATATCTTTCTCTTCCATTCGAATCTAAGACAATTGATATATCCCTAACTTATGATCTGATATGATTTATGAAAATGTAGATCAATTATCTCTTATTCTCCTAGGTAAAACCTATTTATGTATTAATATATTGATCAAATCTATGGTTTTTGTAATTATCAAATTATAGAATACTATTTTTTGAGGGAATATGATCCGGAATTTTTTGAATTAGCATTCATGAATAGTTTGGTCCTAGTAAATTGTTGGTAGTGGATCTTATAAGATATGTGTGATCTTGTATAAAAGTTTGGATGGGTAATATCATCAAACATAATCCTAGAATTCAAATTTTGTGGATCATAAATGCTTTACTGGAATTAATTGGTGCATTCAAACTAGGATAGTGGCCCTTTTCATCAGGACATTATCTCCCTTACTGTTGGAGGAACTTATCTTTATCACATGTTTATATGGGTTCTATGCATGATTATTAATCATGAATGTGTATCCATAAGAGGTGTGTGCATGATGTTTGAGAAAATGCGGTGTGTCTGTGGTTCTGTGTCTCTATGTCTTTGTGTGTAGATCATGAGAGCTATGACTCATCTGTTTGAGCATGTGCATCCTGATATATTTGAGTCATCATTTACATGATGTGATATTGATATTTTATCCTAAATCTATATATTATAAGATATGTTACACTCTACTTAAAATTGATTTATTCTCCCATATTACCCATGTATTAGTTTTTAATATATTTTAAAATTATTTCAAGATCGAGGATAGAGAAATTATGAGATTTTGAGGCCATGGGTTCTCGGAATAAAGGTTTAAAGAATTTTAACTTATTAAATAGCACACATGCACAGTTTTCCTGAAGAAGTTGAATAACATCTAAATAGGTTCCCAGATCATAAATCTGAGGGCACTATTGCATACAGAGAAACGAGTTTACCCTATGATATGCCATGCATTGGTCAGCATGGGTCAGCTGTGGAAAGTAGTGTTTGGACGTATTAGTTATAAAATATTTAATAAGATTATTTTATTTCGATATAGTGACTCATTTTATGTTTGTTAGAGTTTTTTATAATTATAGGGTCATCACCATAACCTGGGGATTCCCTTGATACAAGGAGAAGGAAGCTATCTTGATGGTGATGACGGATCAGAGATCGGAATGTGGATTGACGATCAATGACTTTCCTCGAATTTGAAGGATCTCATAAACAACAACAACATCAAGATCGATATTCATCAGTTAGTTGTCCAAATCTTGGTATAGAATTTGATACCTTTTGGATTTCTTCCCCATTCTTTGAATCAATGACAAATGTATACTGAAAAATGAATATAATGATCTGTGGTTCGATCATTCTTATAGGATGGTTAGTATTTGGAATTGTTAATGGGAGTTTCGTTTCCCTCTTCGCTCATCCCTCTAATGAGAATGAATCAAGGAAGACATGGACAAAGTACTAGTTTAATTAATTAGATGTTTTTGGTGCCTTCCTCTTCCCCCGTTCTAGGAATACATCATATTTGGAACCTCGTGGTTCTGTATAGACGTTCCAAGAGGCTTTGAATGTGATCAGATGCTCAGATCAGAGGAAAATCAACCGGAGAGGTCATAACAGTTTAGATAGGGACCCAACAAGGCTAGATCCATGACTACATAATTTTTTTCGCATAATATGAGACTCATTGGTCTGTATAAGGGTCCATTAGAGCATAATTTCTGGTCACTAGTGTCATATGTGGCACGTGGTGGTGGCCACATGCTGGTGCGGTGGAAGGCGGTGAAGCAGACAATGGTAGTGATGGGCCCCAGGGTGGCTAGAGATAGTAGGGGGCCATGGGGTAACTTGTGAAGATGGTGGGCCTGGATGGAATGCAGGGTCTTGGGGGACGAATAGGGTTGGATAGGACCCCATGGACCATGGGTGAGTCATACGTTCTGGGAGGACCGCACTGACCAAGTGGGATGCGGCCAGGGCAGTCTGCTTTTGGCACACAATCTGGCCCGTAGTGTGGGTCACAACGAGGGAGTAGGGCTACTTCAGGTGGCCCAGTGGGATGGGGCTGTTCAGATCGGACCGGACCAGTCCGGGTTGGGTCGGACGGACTGGGTCAGGTTGGACCCAAACTGGACACACGGTTGATCGTTTTACTAAAATGATCATAACATTCAAGTCATGATTCCTTTTGATGAGCAGTTTATGGTGTTGGGACCCTTGCAACGTCAATTTCCTTTTCAGATACATTAAGTGGGTTTTTGTAGAAGTTCACATATGAACCTTTCGGATTGAGGAGTATGTTCTCCTAGAACGAATGTGCTATGAGAAGAATCTTGTGGCTGCCTATGTCGTTGAGACTATGTGCATTATCGAGACTATGTGTATTACGAGACTATGTGTCATAACACGACTAGGTGTATTACCAAAACTACGTGTCTTCGTGAGAGTACATGTCTTACAAACACTATGTTCCATAAAAATACTATGTGTATTACTGATACAATGTGTCTTATTAAGACTGAGTGTCTCATCAGGTTTACGTGTCCTTTTAATATTGGATGTTTTTTGGATTATGTTAGATAATCCTTTTTTTGGACTTTTAGACTTATACCTATGTGAGTTGACTATGTGTTTTATTTTTGTTATACTTCTTATATAGATTTTTTCTATACATCTTGTATTTTATTTTGTTATAGATCCTTTATTTCCTTATTGTATACTTCTTGTATTTAATATTGTTATTCCTTTTTTGGATTCTTAGTTTCCTTCTATGTATTAATTTATTCAACACTGGCCGAGATTTTCATGAATGTGTCATGTCCTATGAAGACGATCAATGATTTGATGGATTCCTAGGTGGACCAGGTCTAGGTGGTTCTTAGAGAGACAATATTGTCAACATGTGCTACTACATCTTCAGAAATTTTTCCTCATACCTTCCATTCAAGTAGGGTTTTCTGAGGATGAGTTTTAGGAAGTTGTGCGTTCAATTTTCCAGACTCTTTTTTCAGTGGTCTTGTATTCTGGCCCATATATAATTTCTTTTTTTCCCTTCTTTCATACTCTATTTTAGGTATTTTAGTTGTATGTATTTTTGTTTACTTAGGGGTTCACATTTCAACATCTTGGTATTGGAGAAGCGTGTGTGTGTGTGTACACGTACGTAGAAAAATGCCTCCCATTTGTGGAATATGCCTACTCAGTGCTTATTTCCACCCCATGGCCTACTAGAGGCAGTCTTGGGGAAGTCACGTCATGGGACCCTCTAGGAGGGTCGTGAAAGAGTGGTATCAGACGTGGTCAGTTCTACCTAATGAACCAAGAGTCTGTGAGATTGGTTTGGGGGAATAGTGTTAAGGGTTTTGAGTTCGACATTCAAGCTAAGGATTCTAGTATTGGTGTGATGGGTGATGTATCCAAACACCAGAAAACTAAATTATTATTTTTGGCTCGAGACGTGAAAAAAATGGTTGTAGGGAAAATAGTGGTACATACATCATATAGTATGTGGATGTGTTCTAATTTCCTTCTTCAATCATCTCACTAGGTATAATCTATTGACCATGGTACATCTTATTCTATTTTAGTATGCCTCTACATAGATAGTGATCTAGGATTCTATTGTGTGGTCATGATGATGATCTTTATAGTGATGATGCATCGGTAAAAGGGAATGTATTAGAGATAGAACCTCTGGGTGGTTTACCAGCAATACCCCCACCCATCGAGCAGCAGTTACTACTAGCACTACCAGTTGAGGATACACACAAGATGAGTGTATTGAATGAATTATAGAGGTAGAGACCTCCCATATTTTTTGGTGATACTGATACCCATGTAACTTAGGATTGTTTGGAGGTATATACATGTTTCTTTTATCATGTGAGGATGCCTTCTGAGCAGATGGAAGTCCTAGCCATGAGACTTATTTAGGGCTCAGTGGGAGATGGTGGAGCTTAGTGACCTAGAAAAATGATGAGATGACTCTGTCTTCGGAATACTTTGAGTATCTCATCATAGAGGAGTTTTTTCCAGCTATGTTACACTCAGTGTGAATATAGGATCCTATGAATCTACAGAAGTCAGTTAGATAGTGGTAGATTACACAGCGAAATTTACTAATCCTTCTCAGTACTCCATAGATATGATATGAGACCCACTATTCAGGGGTCAAAACTTTGATCAATTCTTACACTGGGAGATCAGGGAATCCATAATATCATTTAGCATTCCTAAATATTTTTGGGTACAGGACCAAGCTTTTCTAGTGAAGAGATTCCTAGAAAACCAGACACCAATAGTGGGATCTACTACTGGGCACCAGGTAGTTGAGCCTTCATCAGGATGTATCAAACATAGTTCAAGGGCCCAATGAAGGCAAAAAACACTAGGGGACAACCAAAAGACTTGGTATTATTGGTTTGGGCCTCCAAGTTCATTTTGAGTCATGATAAAGATAACTTTCATTACTTGTGTGGTAGTCAGGGAAATCTGGCTTGAGATTGCCTAACCCATCATACGACCTTTCATGATATGGTTGAGGGAGCACCGAGATAGAGGCAGAGGTGAGAGTAGGGTGGTTCATAGGGAAGAGGACATGGAAGTGGAGAGTGCAGGACATGAGGAGGTGGGAGGAGGTTCAAAGTATTACCACCACCACCCTAGGAGATCTATGATAGTCTTAGAGAGCTGGTGGATTGGAATGATCCAAGCTTTATGCGATGGATCCTTGTGAACCCAAGGATCCATGGATGATTTGAGGCATGATATATTTCTTTTCAACCTTTGTTTTAGTTTTTATAGACATATGTTCTAGTCATTCTTTTATTTCCATGACCCTTGTTCGAGACTCAAAGATTCATGTGGAAGAGTTGACTTGGCCCTTACGCTTATAGACTTCTACGATAGGCAATTAGATTATCACACACTGGTGTCGAATGTGTGACCTTACATTTGGAGGTGAGTGTTTTGGTTGGGATTTCTTGGTTGTGGCACTGAGGCCTTACGACTTCATTCTTAGTATGGACCGGTTATCCAAAGACCATGCTCACATTGACTATTTTAGGTCTAGTGTATGGTGTGTCTGATGAGATGGGACCATGTTTTCCTTTGATGGTGAAAATGAAATTCATGCATCACAGGATTGAGTCACATATATAGGGTGAATATGATCACACATTAGTTCACTAGCCAAACCCTTGGTGTAGTGGATGATATGATTCCTCATTTTTCTATAGTGGTGGAGGAATATGAGGAAATATTTCATGCGGATGTTTTACGATTACCGCCTCACAAGGAGGTATACATCATCATTTATCTATAACATAGGATGGAACCAGTATCTACACCTTCATGTTGGATGTCTCCTTTAGAAAATCATGAACTGAGGGTAAAATTGGAGGACATTCAGAGGATTGGAATTCTGAGACCCGGTGTTTCACCATATGCATCCCCAATTTATTTATCCAATAAGGCAGATGGGACATTTAGGTTTTGTGTGAATTTTTGTCCCCTGAAGCATGTGACCTTAAAGAACAACTTTCAACTACTAATGATCGATGACCTCTTAGATTAGATGAATGGGGCATGGTGGTTCTCAAAGATAAACCCTAGATCTGGACATCATCATCTATGAGTACAGGATGAGGATATACAGAATAAGGCTTTCATATTTTGATACGGACACTATGACTACTTGGTGATTTCTTTTGGCATGAAAAATTCCCTATAATTTTTCTTGGGACATATGAATAGGATCTTCTAGCATTACTTAGACTGGTTCATGTTGGTCTTCATTAATGACATCATAGTGTACTTGACTTCCAAGGAGGAACACATGTTACACTTGATGATGTTACTTGATATATTCTTAGACCACATGATTTTTTGGAATCTCTCAAAGTGTCCATTCTAGATACGATAGATCCATATTATAGGACATGTCATTTAAGAGGATGGATTTGTGGGGAATCTAATGATGATTGAGGCAGTGCATGTGTGGGATCCACCCAATAGTGTTATTGAGGTTCTGTGTTTCCATGGTTGTGTTGGGTAATATCAGAGGTTTTTACCCTATTTTTCTAGAGTAGCAGCACCCTTGATCGCTTTGGCATGCAAGGGAAAACCATTCATGTTAACGGGGAAGTGTGAGGAGAGTTTTTAGCGGTGGAGGTAGAGTTTGACGAGCACTCCAGTCTTGATATTTCTAGAGGAGGGTGTCGAGTACATAGTATTCTATGATGCATCAGGAAATGGTTTTGGTTGTGTCCTAATGCTTGGGAAAGTAATTATTGACTATGGATTATGACAATTGAGACCACAAGAGTAGAACTATAAAACCCATGATGTTGATTTAGTAGTGGTAGTCTTCACATTGAATATGTGGTGACACTACCTGATTGGAGAGTGGTTTATCATATACTCTTTCCATATAAGTCTCCAATATATCTTCTACCAGATGGATCTAAAAATGAGACAGAGGCAA
This sequence comes from Viscum album, assembly GCA_963277665.1. Lineage (NCBI taxonomy): Eukaryota > Viridiplantae > Streptophyta > Magnoliopsida > Santalales > Viscaceae > Viscum > Viscum album. The sequence continues at coordinate 1,421,805,147 of OY728126.1, forward strand.
TGGCTATAGTTCCTCCAGGACTATGACTTTGTGATTGGCTATAATCCTTGGATGCGAACAGTGGTGGTAGAATCTCTTTGTGGAAGATCATGTTCACAACTAATGAATGAGGAATCAGAGTAGTTGGTGTCCTTGTAGATATCCTTTCTAGATAGATATGGAGCATCTTACCTCTATTCGATGGCTTCTACCCCTCCGTACATAGAGTTACTTGGGGAGGAACATCTCCAGGATACCGATTGAGAGACATTAAATGCTCAGATGTCTATAGGGCATGCCCCTTATGTATATTTGAATGGTTGGGAATACATCATTCATTTTAAAGTATGAATAGTAGTATTGGTGTAATTATGGGTGGTGGTATTAGAGGAGTTCCATACAAACCCTTTGGTGGTACATCCAAGTATATAGAAGATGGTCCAGGACCTCCAAAGTCATTTCTGGTGGTCGAGGATGAAGAAGGTAGTGGTATAGTTTGTTTCTAGATGCCTCACTTGTCAGCAAGTGATGGTTGAACAATAGGTTCTAGAAGTTTTGACCCTACACCTTGAGGTACTGGCGTGGAGGTGGAGCGGGATATCGATGCAAATAATGATGTTATTTCCACATATGTCTGGGGGATGTGATCCATCTGGGCTATCATTGACCGACTCACTAAGTCGGCCCACTCCTGAGTGATTCTGGAGAAGAGTTCAATAGAGAGCTTGGGATGACTCTACGTGCATGAGATAGTTCAACTCGATGGAGTTCCATCGATCATAGTATTAGGTTATGATGCTCACTATACATCTCATTTGTGGAAGGGATTATAGGAGGCATTGGAGACTCAGCTGCGCTACATGACATCTTTTCACCCATAGACCGATGGCCAGACTGAGTGGACCATATAGGTTCTAGAGGAAATGATACATGGTTTCATCCAAGATTTTGGCCATATTTGGGAGGATCACCTACCACTGGTGGAGTTTGTGTATAAAAATAGGGACCATTACCCCCATCATAATGGCACTATTTTATTCCTTTTACAAGAGACCATGTAAGTTTCTAATTTGCGGGATAGTCCAAAGAGAGTCAGCACTCATGTAACACCCCAGGTTTAAAATAAAGTTTTATGTCTTTCCATTGTTTCCAAGATGCAATAAAATAAATTTCTGAACACAAATATATATAATTAGTGAACACATTATTCATAAAAATACCATAATACATCCTTTACACACAAGAACTAACCCATTAAATCCACTACTATCGATAATAAAACAATTGGAAGACCACCGAGAAACACAACGATAATGATTGAGTAGTTATCATCTCTTGGATCTGATAGAATCACAAAATTTATAGCAAGAACAATAGTAATGAAACTAAAAATAATAGGAACATATAAAACCATCTTCGAAAATAGTGGCGTAAGCATCACGATATTTTTCTTCAGAGTGTTTGAACGACCCTTAAAACATTGCCATTTATAATATTTTATCCGACCTTTATAAAAAATAACTATCCGTTAGAAAATGTAATATTTAAAACCGACATTTGACAACTGTTAACAAAATAAATAGACAATGTTGATTTAAATAATATTATATAACTAATATACAATAAACAAACTTTTTGAATTTAATAAATTTTATTAAATAATGTGAAATTATACATTAACAAATTATAATGGAATAATAATATTAAGAGTAAGATTTAAATTATGAACGAACACTATATATGGATTTAAATATAGTTTTATAAATATATATTTTTATATAAATGTTTACTTTTTTTGTTTTGTATATATATATATAATGTTAATTTATGATATTAATATTAATTTTAAATTGTTTTAAAACATTGTAATATATATAAAGAACTTTATAATTTATGTTTAAAATAAAACCAAAAGAATGAATATTCATCTACATATATATATATACACCGAAACAATATATATTCAGAGAATTTTTTTATTTAAATAAAAAAACAATAACAAACCGATAAAAGTTTGAAATGAAAATAAAATAAAAAAATGATGAAATAGAAGGAAAAAGGGTTTTGGTTTCATGGGATTTCATTTTGGTTTTGGGAGAGACGGAGGCCGAGCTGATGGTTAATTTTTTTCTTCACGAACCTACGTCAAACCAGGAGTCTGAGAACGTGATTTAGAGATGGGTGGGGTTATGTCGAACTTTGATTGAAGCATGTGTGTCGTCCAGAGGTCGATTGCAAAGGGGTTCCAAAACACCATGACAGAACTCGGTTTAGGGTTTTGGCTTTTTAGGCCTGAGGTCGAAGTTGAGAATCTCGTCCAGATCTGAGTGGCTATGGTGTTTCGTGTGTGAATCGCCTTCATCCTTGGATTATATTTTTCTATTGTGTTTTGCCTTGTTTATTTTGGACTTATATATTCAAGAATCTTATTATCCAAATCGTTTTTTTATATATTCCATTTGTCCTGTTATTAGATATCAATCTGTTTATATTATTAAATTTCTATGGCGTTTATGATTAGAAATTGATATCCTTATCTTTTTCAATGGTTTCGTTTTATACTGATATGTGTTTGGTTGTGGTTTGTTGTGCTTTGAAGAATCCTTTACACGTTCCAATCCATATCTTAATCATAGTTGAATGGTTTATTTAAATGTCGATGTTTAAAACAGTATAATCTGCTACGTGTTTGGATTTCCATCTTTTCATTTTTTTTATTGAGAGGCTATCAAGCGGCTGTCAATTAATACGTCTGGAATATGTTTTGGCATTTTGAGTGGGTATTGGTGGTCCTTTAATATAGTTTAAGAAATTTCTTTCATCAATCCATCGAATTCAATTTTTATTTATTGATACACTGCATTTGGACTATAAGTGAATTAATGTTTTCACAATATTTTATTTAACTTTTTTAAATTATTTTAATAGGATACAGACACTATAGCATATTCACATAGTTCTTTTTAGCATATCTTATAAGAGATATAACTTCTATATAAACCATGTCTATCTCTTTCATAGCCCAGGAGGATACTCTACTCTATATATGGAGACTAGAAGGGTAGTGAACCATTATCCTCTTTCCTTTATGCATTCCAGTTATGATAATGTGAGAGACAGAGTGCGTGAGAGAACAATGAGAGATAAATTTCTCTTGAGAAAATAAGGGAGGTGAAGAAAGTCTGAATGGTAGGAAGATAATATGGACTCTCAGTTCATGCCAATTCAAGTAAAGGACTATTTATTTTCAATTACATACTCCACCATTCTGTTCTATTTTATTTTTATTTATTAATTTTTGTAAGGGATAAATTATTTAATTTCAAACTTATATTCATCTGAAAATATTGTTTCTTTATGGGAAATATTGCTTATTTATTTTCAAAATGATGATTTAATTTTTATTATTTAGCGTAAGGTTTGAACATCTATTTTATTTCCAGTAGTATTTTACATGCTTGAATTCTATTTATTTTCCAAAATTATACGAAGATGTATAATCTCTATTTTTGATTATTCATTCGGCAGAATCCTAAAAGGGTTTAAATGTTATAACAAAATACAATTTTATTTTTTTTATTATGGATATACGTGTATCTATATATATATATAGACGAAATTACCATGTTCATAATTCTACTACCATGTTTATAAATTTATTTTCAGTTTATTGTCATGTTACACATAATTTATCAACATGTTTTATCGATATTATCGGCATCGCACATGCACATACATTTCCCATGTGTTTATGCACATCATCGACGTTCATCACTCTAAAATCAAACTTATAGTTTCAAGTTAAAAACATAAAGGTTATTTTTGAATCCATCAATTACATGAATTTCATTAAGAAATTTAATGTCACATTTATAATGTTATATTCATAATCTTATGTACAAAACTTCATTAATTGTAAAAATTTATTTAAATTAATCTGCGCATATGTGTAACAAAGAGGATTTAAGAATGAATGATTAATTTCAAGTATATACCTTGTAAAGTTTATGTTGTAGAAGTGTTGTTCATAACCAAACTTGTAGATGATAAAAATATGGAAGTCTTAATTTAATTATGTTACATTTAAAAATACATGTGTATTTTAATGCATTGATAAGTTAAAGGAAAAAACTCCAAGGACCAATACTAGTATATATATATGTGTGAATAAAAATGTAAACATTTTTGAAAAATATCAGCGCTTATTCATTGTAAAAATAGAAGGTCATTGTGAAGTGAACCCATCCTTCGCTAAGTGGTTAGGCCCAGGACAACCCTCAACGAATTAAGTTTCCTTAAAATGATGTTTTTTTAATGAAGTTTTCTTAATATTTTCCAAAAGAAAATCACTGGATTATTTTAAAAGTGTTTTCAATGTACAATTTTTTTCTAAAAGAATTATATTATATTGTAATGGTTTGTTTACAAATGTATTTAAAAAATAATTTTTTTCAAACATATTATCGAAATTATATTTTTTTAAAGCAATTTATCAAAGGTTTTCAAAACCTCTTACTGGGCATATTTTGTGCTCACCCTACATTTTAAAAAATGTTTTTCTACAGGTTTCCTTGAAATATAGAATTGTTCATCGCTTATGGTGTTAGCGTGCGGGGAATCATATTGGAAAATTTTATTATTATTTTAGTTTAAAACTCTGATAAATGTAAGGTTATTTCTAATCTTCCAGAACCTAGACTGAAAAAAAGTCCTCTCTTATTTAAAGTGTTGTGTAATTGTTATGTCACATTTTATAAAAAAAATTACACATCATTTTTAGGCACCGAGTCTAGAAGAGAAGGCATGGGGAGTTATAATTGGTATCAGAGGCATGGTCTAGATAACTCTGGAAATTTAGAACCCTTCGATAAATTGACTGTCAATTCTCAGTCAACATTCTTATTTTTAATTTTCAGATGGAAGGAAGGAGAACTCAAACAAGTCTCTTAGGCCTTCTGGAAGAATTACTTACTATGATCATGGCCAAATCATGCAGAGAAGAATCCAAACCCTACAAAGCCATGTGGATTTCCTGTAAATGACTTTACAATATATAAGGTTTTCCTGATATAATTTGTTGTTATCGCAGTTCGGGTTTTGTCTTCGAAAACATCAGAAATATTCAACGTCGCTTCTATAAACACCATGGGACATATTACGAAAAACATTTTAGGTTTTATACCCTGTTTAAGCAGCCAAAATAAATTTCATCCTTTTATAGAGCAGTAATAGAAAGAAATATTTGCGCAGCTTTTATGAGTCAACTTTTAAGCGTTTGCTTCACAGGAAAAATTTATGAAGAATTTGAAACATTAAAAGATGAATCCATGATACTTTCTTATAAGAATCAAATTCAAGACAACCTTCTCAAATAATATAATAATTATCACTTATTGAGGACTGTCTTCCGATGCTTACATCCATACAACCCTTCTTCCATAAGTTGTATTTGGGTAAAGGTGGTGGAGAATATCGAAACGACTTTTAATTTTAATCTCATGGGAAGAAATGGTAATTGTGGAGGACAACCATACAGACCTTGGAAACATCATGTGAGACTCAAAATAGATGGGAATTAAGTGTGATAAGTGTAAATGAATTTTGGGGGAAAAATTATTTTAAAGGGGGTAGAATGTAACACCCTAGGTTTAAAATAATGTTATATGTTTTTCCAATGATTCCAAGATGCAATAAAATAAATTTTCAAACTCAAATATATATAAGTAGTGACCACTTTATTCATAAAAATACCATAATACATCCTTGACACACAGGGACTAACCCATTAAACCCACTACTATCGATAATAAAACAATTGGAAGACCACCGAGAAATACAACGATGCTGATCGAGTAGTTATCATCTCTTGGATCTGATAGAAGAACAAACATTATAGCAAGAACAATACAAATGAAACTAAAAATAAGAGTAATATATAAAAACATCTCCGAAAATAGTGGCGTAAGTGTCACGATATTTTTCATCCGAGTGTTTGAATGACCCTTAAAACATTGACATTTATAATGTTTTATCCGACCGTTATCAAAAAAATTATCCGTTAGAAATTGTAATATTTAAAACCAACATTTGACAACTGTTAACAAAATAAATAGACAATGTTGATTTAAATATTATTATATAAATAATATACAATAAACAAACTTTGTTAATTTAATAAATTTTATTAAATAATTTGAAATTATACATTAAAAATTTATAATGGAATCATAATATTAAGAATAAGATTTAAATTATGAATGAACACTATATATGGCATTAAAACTAGTTTTATAAATATAAATTTTTATATATATGTTTAATTTTATTGTTTTGTATATATATATAATGTTAATTTATGATATTAAGATTAATTTAACATTGTTTTATAACATAGTAATATATATAAATAAATTTATGATTTACGTTTAATATAAAACCAAAATAATGAATATTCATCTATATATATATATATATCGAAACAATATATATTCAGAGAATTGTTTTATTTAAATAAAAAACAATAAAAAACCAATAAATGTTTTTAATGAAAATAATATAAAAAAACGATGAAATAGAAGGAAAAAGTGATTTGGTTTCACGGGATTTCATTTCGGTTTTGGGAGAGACATGGGCCGAGCTGAGGGTTCATTTTCTTCTTCGCGAACCGGGGTCGAACTAGGAGTCCAAGAACGTGATTTAGAGATGGGTAGGGCTATGTCGAACTTCGATTGAAGAATGGGCATCGTCCAGTGGTCGATTGCATAGTGGTTTCGAAACATCATGTCTGAACTCGGTTTAGGGTTTCTGCTTTTTGGACCTGAGGTCGAAGGTGAGCATCTCGTCCAGATCTGAGTGGCTATGGTGTTTCGTACGTGAATCACCTTCATCCTTGGTTTATATTTTTCTAATCTGTTTTTCCTTGTTTATTTCAGACTTATGTATTCAAAATCTTATTATCCAAAACGTTTTATTATAGATTCCATTTGTCATAATATTACATATCAATCTGTTTATATTATTAAATTTCTATGGTGTTTATGATCGGAAATTGATATCCTTATCTTTGTCAATGGTTTCGTTTTATACCGATATGTGTATGGATGTTGTTTTTTTTGATTTGAATAATACTTTACTCGTTCCAATCCATATCTTCATTATAGTTGAATTGTATATTCAAAAGTCGATGTTTAAAATAGTGTAATCTGCTACGTGTTTGGATTTCCACCTTTTCATTTTTTTTTGAGCGGTTGTCAATTAATACATCTGGAATACGTTTTGGCATTTTGAGTGGGTATTGGTGGTCCTTTAATATAGTTTAATAAATTGCTTTCATCAATCCATCAAATTCAATTTTTATTAATTAATACACCGCATTTGGACTGTAAGTAAATTAAAATTTCCACCATATTTTTTTAGCTTTGTCAAATTATATTAATAGGATACACAAACTGTAGCATATGCACATAGTTTTTTAGCATATTTTATAAGAGATATCACTGCTATATAAACCATGTCTATCTCATTCATATCCCAGGAGGATATTATACTCTATATGGGGAGACTAGAAGGGTAGTGAACCACTATCCTCCTTCCATTATTCGTTCTAGTTATGCTAACGTGAGAGAGAGAGTGCGTGAGAGAACAGCGAGAGAAAAATTTCTGTTGACAAAAAAAGGAGGGGAATAAAGTCTGAATGGTAGGAAGATAATATGGACTCTCAGTTCATGAAAATCCATGTAAAGGACTATTTATTTTCAATTACATACTCCGCCATTATATTTTATTTTATTTTTATTTATAAATTTTATTAAGGGATAAATTATTTAATTGCAAACTTATATTTATCTGAAAATCTTGTTTCTGTATGGGCTATTTTGGTTATTTATTTTCAAAATGATGATTTTATTTTTTTGATTTAGAGTAAGATTCGAACTTCTATTTAATTTCAGCAGTATTTTACATTCTTGAATTCTATTTGTTTTCCAAAATTATACCAAGATGTATAATGTCTATTTTTGATTATTCATTCGACAGAATCCAAAAAGGGTGAAAATTTTATAACAAACTATGATTTTATTTTTTTATTATGGATATACATTTATCTATATATATATATATAGACAAAATTACCATGTTCATAATTCTACTACCATGTTTATAATTTTATTTTCAGTTTATTGTCATGTTGCACATAATTTATCAACATGTTGTATCGATATTATCGGTATCGCACTTGCACATACATTTCCCATGTGTTTATGCACATCATCTACATTCATTACGCTAAAAGAAAACTTATAGTTTCATGTTAAAAACATAAAGGTTATTTTTCAATTCATCACTTACATGAATTTTATTAGGAAATTGAATGTCACATTTATAATTATATATTCATAATCATACGTAAAAAACTTCATTAATTGTTATAATTAATTTAAATTAATCTATGCATATGTGTAATAAAGAGGATTTGAGAATGAATGATTAATTGTAAGGGTATTCCTTGTAAAGTGTATATGGTAGAAGTGTTGGTCGTAACCAAACTTGTAGATGATAAAAATATGGAAGTCTTCATTTAATTATGTTATATTTAAAAATACATGTGTATTTTAATGCATTGATAAGTAAAAGACAAAAACTCTTGTGACCAATACTAGTATATATATATATATGTGTGTGTGTGTGTGTGTGTGAAGAAAACTTTAAACGTTTTCAAAATATATCGGCGCTTATTCATTGTAAAAATACAAGTTCATTGTTAAGTGAACCCATCCTCCGCATAGTGGGTAAGCCCAAGACAGCCCTCAACGAATTAAGTTGCCTCAAAATGATGTTTTGTTTTAATGAAGTTTGCTTAATATTTTCCAAAGAAAATCACTGGATTATTTTAAATGTGTTTTCAATGTACAATTGTTTTTATAAAAGAATTATATTATTTTGTAATGGTTGGTTTACATATGTATATACAAATGAATTTTTTTCAAACTTTTTATCGAAATGATATTTTTTTTAAATCAATTTATCAAAGGATTTTAAAACCCCTTACCGGGTATCTTTTGTGCTCACCATATGTTTTCAAAAAAAAAATTCTACAGGTTTCCTTGAAATCCAAAATTGGTCATCACTTATGGTGTTAGCGCATGCGGAATCATAGTGGAAAATTTTATTATTATTTTTTTTTAAAAGATTGATAAATGTAAGGTTATGTCTAATCTTCCGGAACCTAGACCGAAAAAAGGTTCTCTCTTATTTAAAGTGTTGTGTAATTGTTATGTCACATTTTATAAAAAAAATTACACAACATTTTCAGGCACCGAGTCCAGAAGAGAGGGCCTGGGGCATTATAACTCATGGGTCCAGAATTGGTGTTGGTGACTATGGATAAGGTTTTGTTCATCCAAGAGTGGAGGAATACAGCACAGATCTGTCATAAGTCTTATTTTGACCTACGATAGAGGCCTTTAGAGTTCAAGGAGGGGGACCATGTGTTCCATTATGTCTATCCTCAACACGGGATAAAGATATTTATCCGAGCCAGATTTCTATATATGAGGTTCAATTGCTCTTTCCAGATACTGTGCAGAGTTTGTGAGGTGGTGTACCACTTAGATCAACCTCTATAGTAAGGTCGGGTGCACGATTTCTTCCATGTATCACATATATGAAGATACATTCATGATCTATCGTACATTATTTAATTGGGCTAGATGGAAATTGATTATGTGCTGAATTACTTATAGTACCTTGTGGATACTGAGGATTGACAAGAGAGGATTCTTCACGGGCGGTCAATTCCTCTAGTGTGCATTTTTTGGTATCATAGTAATCTCCATGAGAGTATATGTGAGAGGGAGTCTCATATTTGTGCTCAATACCCTCATTTTTATAGTATTTTCTTTTTTCTTTCAAGGAAATAAATCCCTATGGTGGGGAGAATGTAATATCTTTGATTTTACATGTATTATTTTTGAATATTTTATGGAATGGTTTTGGGATCAAGAATTGAGACATGGTGTTATTCCAAAGCTCGAGGTTCCAAGAAATAATGTTGATATAATATTAATATATTAAATACCACAGATAAGAATTTTTCCTAAATAAGTGATAAAAAATCTTAATGGGCTTCAGATGAGAAATTAGATAGAACCATTGTGTTTACAGCAGTGATTTTACCCAAGGTGATAAAAACCATCAGTAGGCATGGGTTAACTATGGAAAGTAGTTTTTTGGATGTACCAATAGTAAAATACTTAATAAAACTATTTTATTTATACACAACTATTCATTTTCTTTTTATTAGTGTTTTTTAGCAATCCAGGGTCCTCACCATAACCCTACAATTTCTATGAGACAATGAGGAGGCATTTCTGTCAATGGTGATTATGGATCGGAGATCGGAAAATGGTTTAATGATTAGCGATGTGCCTCAGATTTGAATGATCTCTCCAAATATGAATACACACTTATTGGTCTTCATCATCTAGTGGTCTAAATCCTGGTAGGGCATTTGATATCTTTCTGATTTCCTCCCCCTTCATTGAATCTGTGACAAACGTTGGCCAACTAATTACCAGGTTTATCTGCAGTTCGATCATTCTTGTGGGGTGGATAGTATTAGGAATTATTAAAAGGATTTTTGTTACCCTCATCATTCATACCTCTAAGAATAACGAATTTAGGATGAAACAAACAATGTCTATTATTCATTCCCCAGATGTTCCTGGTGCCTTTCTCTTCGCCCCTTATTATTGCTCTTCATTTTTGGACCCTCTTGGCTAATGATAGACTTTTCGGGAGGATTAGAACATGATTCTTCCCCCATATTGGAGGAAAATAGACCACAGGGGCCGAAGTAGTGTGGATCAGGAACCAACAAGGCCCGATCTATGACTGTATAATTTTCCAGGCATCTGAGGAGCTCAGGTGGTCTGTAGAAGGGGCCACTAGAGCACTGAAGCCGACCACTAGAAGTAATGGCGGAAGAAGGCAGCGGCCGCATGTTAGTAAGGTGGAAGGCGTCAGGGTTGATGGAGGGGATGGCGGGCTGTGATTTAGCTGGTGCCGATGGTAGGAACGTGTAGGATGTAAAGAGATCCAGGGACATGGGGGGAGGGACGTGGTGAGAGAGGACCGCACAGATAAGGGTGGAGGAATGAGATTGGGGTAAACCATGTGGACAAGTTGGGACTCGATTGGGGTGGGCCATGTCTAGTGCACAATTCGGCCAACCGTGTGTGCCATACCAAGGGATTTGTTCCGTTTCAAGTGCGCCAGCAGGCTGGATCCCACGGATCGGGATGATTCGTGTAGGATCTGGTCGGGCAGGACCATATCGGACCGGGTTGGGTCGGCCATACCAGGTCCAGCCGGACCTGAACAAGACCAAGCCAGGTTAGACCTAGAATCGAACCAAACCATGGCGGGTCATACATGGACATGGGCTGAGGAAAATCAGTTTTCTAAAATGACCATAACATTCAAATCGTGTTTCTATTTTATAAGACAGTTGGGGCATTGGGACCCTCGTGATGAGACGGTGATTTTGAGATACTCTAAGTGATATTTTGTGGATATTGACATAGGAACTTCTGGGCCCGGATAGTAGGTTATACTAGAACAAGCATCCTATGAGTGAAATAATGTGGTTGTTTGTGACCTTGAGACTATGTGACATCATGAGACTACATTCTTTACCGAGACAATGTGTCTTACCAAAACTATGTGTCTTACCGTGTCTATGTGTCTTACTAAGACTAAGTGTATTACAAAGACTACGTGACTTACCTAGACTACATATCTTACTGAGACTATCTGTCTTATCGGGAATGAGTGTCTCATCGGGTTAATGTGTCTTATTGATACTGGGTGTTTTTTGGATTACGTTAGATAATCATGTTTTGTATACTTTTGACATATACTTGTATGAGATGACTATGTAACATAATTGTGGTATAATTAGTGTATTTTGTTTGGTATAATTCATGTATTTATTTATTGTATATTTCATTTATTTACTTTTGGTATATTTCATGTTTTTTTTGGTGTTTTTATTTTGTGTTTTCAGGGTGTCCTATTAAGTATTATTCCACCCACCCATGCATGAGCTTTTCCTACACTTTTTTTATCATATGCAGATGATCAATTATTTGACAGATTCCTAGGTGGACATGGACCAGGAAGATCTTAGAGAGACCAAATAGTTGAGGTGTTCACCTATGACTTTAGAAAGATATCCATGTACCTAACCTTCCTATAGGTTTTTATATGGATGTGTTTCAGGAACATGTGCATTCACTTTTCCAGACACCTTTTTGGGTGGGATTATATTCTATCATTATTTAATTTCCATTTTACTACTGTCATAATCTATTATTGGTATGTTAGTGGTATGCATTCTTGTTTACATAGTGTTTTAGATTTCAGAATTTTGGGCATGGAGATGTGTGCTTGAATACAGGTACTTAAGAAAATGCATCCCATTTGTTGGATATTTCTATTCAGTTCTAGTGTCCATCCCCTAGACTATTTAAGGCATACATGGTGTAGTCACAAAATGGGCCTCTACGGGATGGGTCATGAGATTTGATCATGTAGGTTGAGGCAAATGGATTATCCTCTAAAAGAGATTTTTCAGTTGTTTTATTGGCCTGTATATGGGTTATCTCTTTAAGGGGGAATATAAGATGTGTTTTTAGACTATCAAATTGAGAGGGATGTTTTAGATGGATCCTGAAAATTCAATTTGGAAAATAGATGAAGAAGGTATATCCATTCTATAAGGACCCATCTTAGAAGATATGGATTGATAATATAATTGTTTCTTATATGTATATATATCTTAAATTAATAGAATTTATCATCATATATTTTGAACTGATGTTAAGGATCCCTTGGCGGTATCTCATTGAGTTTCAGACTCACACCCAACTCATGAGTCTCTTTGCGCATTTAGGTTTCATGACCAGGGATCTAGTGAAGGGAGGGGGTCATGATTTGAGATGTTAATAAGGGTTACCTAGAGGGTGTGGATGTTTTTTGGTTCACTTAATAGTTAGACACATATTTTTGTTTTTCATAGTTACCTTTATGTTTTAAATTTATCCACTAGCTTTGGGATCCTTGTTTTCTTAGTTACTGGTTAGTGCGAATGACATGAAATATTTTTATTACACGAGTTAGTACATTACATATATACCTACAGTCGGATGAATTACTTAATCTATATTTGTTTAATATTATATTTATACATTCATTCATATTCTATGATGATTACCTAATACTGACAGAATGGTATCCCCATGAAGTTTCTCTTAGTCCTCACTATTAGTCAAAAACCTCATCCATTTGGGGAGGCATATATGATGCTGTGTTGAAATCTTTAACTAACATAGTGATATGGTTCGGGGTTTTACTTTAGATATTATAGAGACATCATTTTTTTGAACCTTCTTTATTCAATATATGAATAAAAAATTTAGAGGACTGGGAAAAGGATGGATATGACAATAATTCATTAAAATATTATATGGATCATTATCATAGATTGATATCCATTGATGTGGGATATAGTTTTTTCTAAAATTATCTCTAATGACTAGGAACACACATTTGTGTAAGAAATATAATCTTATTACTCAGTAAATCAAACCATTTAAAATGATTTAATTGATTATGAGTGTGGATTATCGATAGGATTTACCACAATGATTCATTTTTGTATACAATTTATTTCATGAATCTCAAATAATGAAGTACCAACATGGTCCAAACCATTCGATTTGATGGGACCCCATTGATTATTCTCTACATGAAACTTTTTTGAATGGAAAAAATATGTATTTCGGAAAAATAAGAGAAAGGGTTCATGGGAAATAGTATTCTTTTGGTGAAATATTTAAGGAATCATGGTCAAATTTTGGAGGCATGTTAGGAACATGATAAATTGTTGCTAGAACAATGGCACAATATTTTACGAAGAACTAAAAATATAAAGTATTTAAGGGACATAAATCTTAATGGTGGGGAGAATATAACTCCCTAGAGATAATTATTTTCCTTTTCACATTGTGTTTTGAAAAAAATTTCATTATTTTTTTGTGTTTGGGGATGATGGGGAAGTATTTTTGAGGTTTTAGGAGTGGATGGTTATTTTTTGTTCCACATTAGAAAACAACATGACATAATAGAAAGAGTTATGGTCTAGGTGTGTAAATTCAAATCATAGGGGGCCAAAATAGCTAGCTACTAGGAACAATTGGTGTCATTGTACCATGGGTGACTTGCTATAAAACACGGCTATAGAGGCCCAACCACATTGTGGTCCAGGGAATGGTGAGCATAAAATTATTGATGCACATGAAACAAGATATTATGTCTGACCATGTTGAACCTCAAGGGTGGTGGGATATCATAGTCACCATAGTTGTGGTTTCTCCACATAGTTGAAGTGATGGTTAAACTATTTCTGAATAATTCAATTTGATCATTTATTTTTTTAAGGTGGAGTTATATATCATCTTTTAATTATTTTGGGTCGGATTTTTGTAAAAAGTTTTGGAATAATTCATCACTTATAGACATCACATTCACCCATCACTATGTCTTTTCAGATATAGTATTTTAAAGAGATCTTTAGAATCCTTATTTTTGGATGTTGGTAAATATTTTTGTGAGTCTTATTTTTTTCATGTAATCTTTTCATCTCTATCATTTTATGGTTCTTTTAAATCAAGGTTTGTGGATTCTCTTTCACTCCATTATTTCAATAATTGGTAGGCTTAAATATATAAATTATCTAAATGTGGTTTTGAATAAATACCCTAAATATATATATTTTTTAAAATATTAGGTTCCATGGGTTGTTATGTTACAAACTGTTTGTTTGAGAAATATTTTTTGTATCAAAGAAATTTTTTGAACATTATGGAAGACTTATTTTTATTGAATTCATAATGAACTTTTTATTTCAATGAATTTATGAACTTTTGGAGATGCTTATTCAATGAAATAATTATGGAATATGGTCTTGGCATACCTTGTGCCATGGGTTCATATTTCATTATATGAGGAATTGTTTGTATGTGCTTGTTAATTAGTTTTATACTAGAGGCACATGCTTGTATCAATAGGTGTTCTTTTGGTGAAGAATGGATCACCACCTATGAGTATTGGGATATTCATTTTTAATGAATGTCTATGTGGGTGGGATTGAAATATATGATTGGTATTTAATGTACACATAAAGAATAAATAAAGTTATTTAGCTCAATTGTTTATGAATCATTACTTATTATAGTAAACTAGTTTGATTTTATCACCCAATATTTCTTTTAATTGTGATAAAACATCTTTTCTGGTTCAGGTTGAATGTGTTGAGAAGTATCATGGGGAAATCTCACTAGGTATAATTACTCACCCTTTCATATACACTATGGTGACCATGATGATTTTATTCTTTATGACATAGGTAATAGAAAGGTCTCATTCTTCTCTAGTGTAGCGTCCTGGTTATACCTCCTCATGTTACTGTTTAGTGGTTGGTGTATTTCTTATGGATTGGTTGGAGTGATCCCATAATGGTATTCATGTATTGTATTTTCCTTTGGTTTTCTATAGTCATAATTTTATAGTTGTTTATGGTAATATGATATTGGTGTTTGACTATTTTTCCTTTTGAGATTTATTATTTATAATCATGCATCATATAGATATTTTGGGTTATTTTTATTTTGACTTAATTTTTTGTATTATTTATATCCCCCCCTCCCTCTATATTATAGGTGATACATTTTAATTTATTCCCATCATTTACTATATATGGGATATCACCTAGGGTTAGTGGAACTTCATATTCATACCAAGACAATGGATTAGGCAAGGTTGTTACACTATATCACCCTTAAATGCGTTGGTTATGTTTAATAAGTCTTGTGATAATAATTCATGGACAAAATTAGGTTGTTCAAAAATCTGTGGAAAAAATAAGTATTCACATATTTTAATGCATGGAAACAATGCGTTTTTTAACAATGGCATGGACATAATGAGTTTGCACAAATGTTTTTAAAAGTTTATAATAATATAATATTTATAATATTCCTTTAGTTTTTGGCAAAATTACATTCAATGTTTATGCATATTTTTTAATATATTTTGTAATTTCATGTTATTCCTTCCCTTAGGACATGATTTTTTGTTGTTTCATTTTAAGGAAAAACTTTCTTATAAATGTTGATTAAAATAATATGGTCATTTCATGCTCATTTATGATCTTTGATTGGTATCTCTTATGTTTAACCATACTGAGCATCTGATCTCACCCCTTCCCTATGTTTATTTTTTCCAAGGATATGTAGAAAATAAAAATACATAATTTATATTGAATAATATATTTTTTACGAGTTTTTGTGGCTGATATTTAATACTTTTTATATATTTATAATTTTTATATATAGTGAGTGAAATGACTATTACGTGAAAATGAAAAGAGATTTAGTAGTTAATTTTTTCATAATTAACAAAATCTATAAACATAAAATATCATGGAAATGTTTTTCAATAAAATAAATGATAAATGTCATGTAAGAATGAAATGGCTACATCTAGGATGTCATATTCGTTATTAGATAAGGGATTAGATAAATTTCTATAATGGGATGTTATCAGTTGGGGATGTAAATATTACCAATGGGTGATAAGTTATGTTTTATATTAATTTTAGATGTATTGGTAAATAATTATGGTAGTTAAGGTAACATTTAATATTTATGAGATTATGATAAGAAAAAATATTGAAAACTCTTGGTATAAGTCTCAAAGGAAATTATAAGAATATGATAACATCCCAATGTTTTGGTAGACTCTAGATTATGTGATTATACTATAAATTACATCTCATTCATGATATTAATAATTTGATATGGTTTTGGAATATATGAACCTAACAATTACCACCCTAAAAAGGGTTGTTATAGTATCAATTTAATCAAAACTATATTACTTCATGAGTGGGCCAAAGATTGAACACCTGGTTGGACACACCTGGGGGATATATTATTGTTAATCACAATCTAAATATAAACTAATATTAATTTATAAATACATTGAAATTGAATGATGAGTTAGGATACAGAACATACTAGGAAATTGACCATAGAAACATTGGTTAAACTGAAGTATTTATAGTTTGATCTAATTATATAATTGTTTAACTGAGAGTATAATAGATTTAAATGATGGTTTATTTGGAAAACACATCTTCTGATTTGGTTATTTTATTAATATAATCATTTACTCTCATTTTATTTAATGTTTTCAGATCCATAATGATTTTAATATTTGGGTATAAACAAAATCATGATAATGATATTATAGAAGGTATGTCTCTATAGGCTCCTAATACATCGCAATAAATATATCTTCGGAATAAATGGTTGAGAATCATAATATATGATTATTGTGGGGGAAAAATATATGTCACCTAGTCATATCAATGATAGAAATACTTTTATCTCCTTAGAATATATATCATAATTCGTAATTTTCTTTTAGATACCCTTATGCATAGATTTATAAATGGATAATTTAAATTATTGTAACATAATTTATTTAAGGTAGGATAATGTAATGAACTATAATTTTATGAATTTTTTTCCATCGATAATACATATTATTAAAATTTTAAATTATTGTTTTTTTAATTCATTATGTGAATTGAAAAATGTTTGGAAATAATTTCTAGAGAAAAAAAATTAAACTAACAAAAATTTAGTCATTAATTGTAAAACATTACAAAAAATAACATATAACTATGTATTAGATGTTATGGATTTTTTTCACCTTGGATTATTTCATCCCTGAAAAGTGGATAAATTAAATGGGGATAATAAATATGAAAGAAAATAATCTGAAAAATTATGATAAATCATGTATTATCTTCACCCTAGAGGATCACTAATAGCCAGGGAAAATATATAATAATGAACAAAATCATGATAAAATAAATAATATTGTGAAATATAATATAAAAACTATTGAAATGAGAAGTATGATTTAAGAAGTTCTAATAAATGAATGAGTTCGGTAAGGCTATATATAAGAATAAAATTTTAATGATATAAACATGGTTATTGAAATTATAGTCGTTAGATATATGGTTATTTTATATACATGTATCCAATAGTTATAGTGATTTTTTATTAATAGTAAATTTTTTTAAAAAATATTTCATAAATAAAAAATAGTTGAATAAAAATAAAATATTATAATTTTATGAAAATATTAATATTTATGTTTTACATATTATTATAAATATTATATTTATTAATGTATGATATTATATCATTATAAAATTAAAAAATGGAATTCTTATAAAATTATAGTCAGCATTAAATTTTTATAATATAACTAAATTTTTTTAATAGTATTAGGTAATGCTTATTTAATATAAATGTATTTTTTTGTAGAATTGTTTTTAGAGGGTTGTGTATTTTAATATAAAATTTTAAATTCAATAAATTCAAAATATTATTACATATGAATCAATATACTAACATTCGTTAAAATAAAAATTGACATGAAATAAAATTAAGAACACCTAGTGTTTAAAAAACATTTTTTTCAAAAAAAACTAGCTTTTATTCATATTGGAATTTTGATTTAAATTATAAATTTATAAATTATATTATTTTTATTTTATACCATTCACATCATATTTTAACTTTTTATGAAATAATATGGCCAGTATTATTTTTTTAAATTTTTCTAAAAAAATTATTTATCATGATAGTCAAAAATACACTTTAAAAAACATAGAGTTTATGACTCTATTGATAAGTAGGAATAACATAAAATTTAAAAAAAAAATTTATAATAAAATATTTAACTAAGGAGTAATTTTATAAATTTAAAATTTACATTATTATTTTAGAAAATCTAGGTTTAAATTTTTATGAACCAAATTAATTTTTTTCCATAAAAAAACATCTTTCAATCCTATCATCTAAGGAAATATTTTTTGGATAAAATAGTTTTTGGATGGACATTAAAGGCACATAAAATTTAATTGTCTTATAATAGTCAAATTAGTATAATGTAAATTGATTACATTGATAATTTTATCCTACACATAAATTTTAAGCTTAAAAATATACTTTTCTAACAATTTGGATTTCACGTGTTACATGCCCTAATTTTAAAAGAAATATAACCATTAGAAATTTTATATGATAAAATTTATATCATATATGTAATGTGTGTGATTAATTTATTTAATATATAAATTTTTTTTATTATTCATATAAAAATTAATCACTAAAGAAAAAACTAGTCATTATAGTAAAAACTAAAGGGAAAAGTGATTTCACTAAAGGGATTAATGGCCTAAAATATTAAAAACATGTTTATAGTTCATTTTTTAATGTTTGGATAGATGATAATATATTTAAAATCTATATTTATCTAGTTTTATCCAGTTTTTTTCTTACTAACATGTGAAACTTATTGTCTGTTTCTATTAATATGAAATATTTACCAAAATTTCATTTTGAGCCCTTCTAAAAGGGGTTAATTACCACCCCTTCAAGACCAATAAATTTTTTCGTTTCCCCTAGAAAATATTCTCTTTTCTATTTACTTATATTCCTATTTAACATAATTTATATTCTTTTTAGAATATGTTATCCTTATCTTAATGTTTTCTTAGAGTCCTCCAAGGGAACACCAATGTCCTCAATGTTGGTACTAATATTCCCTTATATCTTTTCTTTTAATTATAATTATCATAAATTGAAAGTTTAAATTCATATATAATTAAATATATACATATCTTATAATAAATATCATATTTTTCAGGAAATAACTATTCTCCACTTTTTCCCTTTTCTATTAATAAAATTTAAATTTTCATTTTTCTATTTGGGTGAACTGCCCACACGATGAAGTTGCGTATCATATTTTTCATCATCATTATTTTTTATTATATTACATTAAAATATGATTATTGACCAAAAAATTATCTAGATAATTTTATTATTATTCTCAATTGATTGTTTTATTCTAAATAAATCCACTGTAATAACTATACTAATCAATTAAGTATATTAACTTATTATTTGGGTAAGTCTAACCACCAACATGAATAATGCTATAAAAAATAATATTCATTACAATGGAAAAATTATTAATAAAATTTATTATATAAATAAATAAATAAATATTATTATTGGTTATATGATGGAAACATGAATATTAAAATCATTAATTAAGATACAATCATCTGTTGATTGCAATTCAGTGAAACATGTTAATCGTCGCTTTAATATTTAAGAATCATAACCAAAACTCAAAAAGAATGATATTGTAAAATTATTCGTTGTTATAAACCAACTATTAGTACCCTATTTTATATTCCCTTGGTTACTGGATGTTCACCTAAATAAAATACATAAATTAATTGATGAAGTAATAAGCATAAACATTTTCCATATATCAATATGGTATAAATACCATATTCCCTATTATCTTAATTGAAGTACATTTACCGAGAATTTTACATAGCATATTCAGATACTCATTATTTTACACATGTATATCATGTTATAATTATTGATTGAATTATAAATTCCTTCATTATGTGATTCCAATTTAAAATAATACAAATCCCATTTTAATTACATAATTTATTTTTGGTATGAAGATTTATTAATTTAAATAGGCACTCATACGTATAGATTATGAGGGATGGGGTCCTATATCATCCCCCAATTAATTTTTTAAGATTGATACCACAAGAGATTGGAATGTTTTGACATTTTGAGTTTTTCTTAAAGGAATGAGTATATTTTGTTTTCATACATTTTAATTAGTGGACACAATGAGATTCTTCACAATTTCAAGGGGCTTGATGATATTTCTCACATTTTTATCAATTATTATGAGTATGTTCCCATTTTACGTTTCCTTTATTCTTAAGTTATGCTACATTTTTTGTTTATGACTCTTTATATGATATCCCACACTTTTATGATATTTAAATACTTATTTCATGATTTATGATCTTTTCATTATTTGGTATAAATTTTTAATATATCTTTATTATAATCATAAAAACATCATATTATCACTAAAGATATTTTATTGTTATCACTTATGTTTACCCTTGCAAAGTATTTGAGCTCATCCCTTTCTAATGTTTCCATTTCACTAGGTAATGAAGTTAAATAATATATATTATGTGTATTGAAAAAAAATTGTGGATAAATTGTATGACGAGTTGAAGAATTATATAAACTATAATTTTAATTATATAATAAGAAACATATCCATTAGTTTAAAAATTTATTGGTTCATATTTGTTAAAGATTCATCCTAATTCTCTAAAACTCATAATTTAAAGGATCACAAGAACGTATTATAATGAAATAATTGCTCTTTGTTATGTAATTATGTGATGGTGAAATCCATATGTAATCATACACAAACATAAATTGTTTTTCAATTTTTCCAAATATTTTGATTTTTTAGTCCTATGTGATCTTAGGGTAGTTTATCATATCTCATAGTGTTACGATTTTAACAATTAAAAGAATTATAGACCAAAGAGATAACCTTGTACACTTTTCATGTGAATCCTCTCAAAAATAATTTCATGCTTCCTGTACATTTATCAAACGCGGATGGGAATTGAATTATTAAGATTAGATAAAATAAGAATAGATCATTCAAAAATTGTTATATTCCATTATAACATGCTCTCGGAATCATAAAATGATGTGCATACATTTTTTTCTCTAGTTAATATTATTTTATATAAATAATGTAATATTTTATTGTTTCACACTCTTTCTCACATTCCATTCATGAAAAATAAAATATATATATATATATATATGAAAACCAAGGAATTAATAAAATTACCGAAACAAAATTCAATCAATCAAACCAATATCTATAATATATATATTAAATTTCACATATCTCTATGAAAACATAAAATAGTTTTTATATAAAAACATGACATATCATATAGAAATCATAATATTGTAATGTACTCTCCATGGTTATCTTCCAACTTCAAATATACATTATATTGTAGGTAATTAAATTAAGAAAAATAGTGTGTTTCCCTTATCATTACATTTTCGAAAACATGAATATTCTTTCATGACCACTCTATTAGGATGTTCATTTTCATTCCTCCATGGGGATAAAAATTATATCAAATATTTTTTTTAATCCAAGGTTCCTTGCATGATATGGATTAACTCATTGCATTCTATAAAAGATTATTTAAACATTGAATAAACCACTACCCAAACTATAATAATTTTTTTAATCTTTTAATTGAATGGTTTTTCTCAAGGGCTTCACTTTAATATAGTTTGGGATGCAATAATTTAAGGTTTAGTCATTACATAGAATAGTTCATTCTGGTTTTATCTTATGCTTATCCAAATAATCAGAAATAAAAAAATATTTTTTCGAATACATATAACCTAAGAATAAGAATAAATATAAAATATCACCACATATAACATGTCTATATTATTTTCTAAACATGATTAAATTAAAACAAAAACATTTCAATATTGAGTATTGCTTATGGAAGAACTCCATCTCGATGTCTTAAAATAATACCATCAGAAAATAACTCCCTAATAAAAAAAATGAGGAACAACAATAATTTCTAAATATGAATTAAAAAACATTATTAACGCTCTAATCAAATCATCTGTATTAATT
This sequence comes from Viscum album, assembly GCA_963277665.1. Taxonomy (NCBI): domain Eukaryota; kingdom Viridiplantae; phylum Streptophyta; class Magnoliopsida; order Santalales; family Viscaceae; genus Viscum; species Viscum album. The sequence goes on from OY728126.1 coordinate 1,421,827,866, forward strand.
AAAAAAATTAAAATAAATAACATATATTCTTTTGATATAATGAAATAGTCTCTAACTTAATAAAACTGAAAAATAAATTTCTTAATTTATTGACAGATATTTATTATAAAAATAAAGTACTACAATATTCTAAAATTTCCATATACAATATACATTCTCCACCTTATTATATTTCTCTCCACCATTTATCATCACTAGTTTCTCTCCAATGAAAATAGAAATAAATTATTCCACTGTTAAATAAAAAAATTATCACATATATATATATATATATATCCTATTAATAATAAATTCAAATAAATTTTAGAGGTAAAATATTTAGAAAATACTCATACTAATTTTTGGATAATTTTTACTCTTAAAAAACTCTTAGATATTGTAATACATAATTTTATAACACTTTTGTTATGATATCCACAAATTGATACATTATAAAATCATAATCCAATATAAGAGCATTGAATCCTATCATCTCTTTGATGAAATGATATTTCATATTAATATTATCCCATATCAAATATTTTATTGAACTAATTAATAGTTTTTAGTAATTTAGTTGTTACATCCATTCAATAATTGAAATAAAACCTAAAAATTCATATTACTAAGAAAACGATTCAACTAAAATAAATTTTATAAAAATTATAGATATTAATATATATATATATATATATATATTAAAACATAATTATAAATATATTAAAATAAATTTCTCCATAGAGTGACACATAACATATATTACTTTATTGAATAATCATCTTACAAAATCTTATCTTTTCCAATAAGGTCACTTAACCAATAAATGTTTATATAAATATATAAATGAATTGATTTTTTAGAATACCTCAAGAGAATAACAATAGTTCTATTTACAGATTCCAAAATCCTATTCAAGATAATAATATATGATTACATAGGGACAATTTTCAAGACTTTACATAATGTATGAACATAAACTATGTTAGGTAATTATATCATCAAGTATAATGAAATTTAAATAAATATTTTTGAGATCTTATAGTTTATATCCATTAAAATAATATAATAATGAATTTTATTAAACATATATTATTTAGTAGATACCATTTTTAAATAATTTATTAAAAACCACATTAGAAATATAAAAAATATTATTCCAGTGATAAAAATATTTAATAGTATAAATGTTTCAGTTACAAACATAAGGAATTTATATCTCTCAAATAAAAATTATTTAGAAGTATTTATTCATTTGATATGATAAATATTCCCATAATCTAATCTCATTTTTAAAAAGAAATAAGTCATTGAAATTTACTATAAAAATGTCTCATATTTTGTTTACATTTTCAAATTAATAATTATCCACCTTTTATATTTTGAATATTACATTCTTCCTAGAAATCTTTTGGACTTGAATACCATGATTATTGTCCTTTAGTCATTGAATATTATTTTCAACATGACCCAATCACACAAATTCACTAGGATGAGATATAACAACACATAATCCATTCCTCATAAATACTAAATTATTGCATAGATTCTTGGGGAATAATAAAAAACATGTGAGTGGTTGTTTTCTCCTTGGAATATTAGATAAATTAAACAACGTGTTGGCCAAAAATTCATCAAATCCATTAGAGTGAATTCAAAAAATGACCCAAATGTGTATCCCACTATAATGGAACATGTTCAATCAATTATGTGGGTAGATAAATTTTAAATAGCCATACTAGACCATGCATACACAACAACAAATTAGAATCTCTATGAAATTAATAAATGTTGAAAGATCAACCAATACCCACTATAATTAATTAAAACCAATCAAACATTGATTTATGGAAATAGAGAAAGAAGATATATAAAAAAGTAACACTATGATAAGAACCCCAAAAATATCATGTAAATCCACCTCACATGTTCCCCATGAATTCCTAGGAACATAACATAAAATCCGAGATGTAAATACATTTAACAGCCAAAATGAATTATCACTACTTATTCAAAATGGAACCATAGTTGTGATATATGAAGATTAATTTTGAATGAGTTTTACTTGTATATTGTTATCATATATATTCCAAATAAGGAACAACTAATAGGTCCTATCATAGTTGTGAAAATATAGTTGTATACAAGAATAGTTCTACTCATTTATAATAGTAAAATAAATATTATTTTCTAGGTAAAAATAAAATATTTAAGTGAAAGGTGACTAGATTGTAAAATTAATAAAATACCAAATAATGGAGAAAATAAAAACCTATATCAGAAGATTCTAAACCTAAACTAATGAATTTAAGTAAATATATAGAATTTTATATGAGGATTGAGTTAGAGAAATCATGAAAACATCACCATAAATTATAAAGGTTGGTAATATTATAAATTATCTTGAATTTATGAATTTATAAAGTATGTTTATGATCATATACCATGGAAAAAAGTTAATTTGTTTAAAATATTGGGGACTTATCCCATCAAATTGAATAGGGGAGTGGGTATTCTATGTCTGGGATCAAAAAATCGAACAATATAATGTACGTGTACAAAAATGGCCACTCAAATCACATTAATAGTTTATAATAATAATAAAAATTGATATACACATACCTTTTGTTTAATTTTCTCAATAGAATAAGGAATAGTAATTCAACATATATAAATTAAGTTTAAAAATAAAAAACCTTATCAACATAGGATGGTAAACAAACTTCTCTATGCTATAAAATATATAATATTGATATGAAAAAATGTATACACATTCAAAGAATTGTATAAATAAATTAAAAATAAATATCTTAAATATCTTAAATAATTAAATATTACACTATATAAAACATGATATTACCCAATTCCAAACATAACTATGGGCTGAGTAGCATTCCATATTCTATAAATTATTTACTAATAAAGAAACTTGGTAAAATATGAAGGTGTTAGGTGTTCACTAAGGATAACCATATAAAGAAAATTTTCAATGTAATTTCAAATTATCTAAAATGACTTTGGAAATTAATAATATACTATAAGTAATGGAATCAATATAATGAGAAAACAATAGATTAAATGTTTTGTTCTCCCTACAAAACTATTATTTGTGTTTAAAATTATTTTTATAGGGCTAATAATTTTCAATTTAATTCTAAATTATGATCATCAAGGTATTATATATTATAATTTTTCATATCATAGGAAAATACACATTAATAAAAAAATTATAAAATATTAAAACATCTTAACCTTAACCTTATTTGAGTTAAAGGATATACAGTTTAATATAAATCAATATTATTCTTCTCTAAATTGGAATGGACTTCATTTTTCTCAAGTTAAGTAGTTGTTTAAAAAATACTATTAATTAATTAATGAATTAGTGTTTTTATGGTACATTGATTATTACATCAAGAAAAATATTAAATTATTTTTTATGGAAATATGAGGTGTTATTTCTGTGATAAAATTGCTTATGAAATTAAATATGCGTACAAGATGGTCACTTACTTCCACCTAAGTATCCATGAAATTATTTGACACTACTATAAATCATTTTCTAGAGTTATTAATTGATTTTTCACTTGTGATTCATTTTGGAAAAAAGGAAATTTAGTGACCATATTGTGAATACATGGAGAAATCAAACTGATATGTTCCTAAATAAACAATATTTATACTTGTATGATTTTAATTTCATAGTCATTACAGATTCACATTTATAAATCTATAAGAGAATTGAATGATCAATATAGTATATTTAATTCATATAAATGGACCATTATATTTTGTCATGAAAATATAAATATGATATGGAGTATGATAAGGATATAAAAATCATTGTGGTTTACTAATTTTCTAATACATTAACGAATATAAAAAACTATAAATGAATTACAATGATTATTAAAGAATTAAATAAAATCACTTAATATAAAAAAATTATTAGTTAAAATATTTTTAAAATGTAGTTATTTACAAAACAAAATATGTATATTATAGTAGTGGTTTTAAGATAAGTATATAACTCACTACCAATTAAAATACATTATTATCAAACTTCATAGAATTTCAATAAAATTTTTCACATGAGTTAGATAAGTAGATTTTAAAAAATAATATATTTATACTTTGAAAATAATGATTCTAATTTATTAATTTTTTAGTAATTCTATGGGTATTTGTGTTTTAGGGTTATATTAGAAATTATCTCAGGGTGTTTAAACATCCCTCTTAACCATTATAGAGCTTAAACATCCAAGGGGGAAAAAGAACACTCTAATAATCCTAAAAAAAATTAAAATGAAACAAAGGATTTATATAACCAGCCCAAAACAAATCCAATCATAGGTAAAATCATAGGTAAAATATAAAAAAAATTAACCTTTAATAAAAATGAATCCAAATAGATATAAAATCCTCAAACCTTTGACGAAAATTTGGAAGACTATATGTAATATGTAGAATAATAGAACACAAAAAAATACAAAAAAGGATTACGTGACAACCCACAAGTGACACAATGAATCAGAAGAAGCAAAATCCCTAGGTGGTGGATGTGATTTATCCTTGATTTTGTGAAATCAAAGTTCTAAATCCCTTTTAATGGGAATATAAAATAGGGAGAAATTAGATAAAGTGAAAATATAGATTGTCTATCCTCTATATTAAAGGAGTCCACATAAATCCATACATTATATTGAAGGAGTTTGAAAGAAACTTTTAGGTATGTGATCCCAAGAGGAGTTGATCCACAAATAATGTGGGTGTAGTCAGGTTAGGGATAATATTTAATGGGAATGATGGAAAAAATTTACAAAATTATATTCATGTGAACCAATAATAAAATTTTCTTAATAGAATCCAAGTTCTAGTGTACTCCCTTCTAGGTTTTAGTTGCACCATAGTACATACAAAGCCACTGGTCAAATAAAATTATATAAATGAACCTCCATTGGAGTTCTCCTAATACCTAAATAAAAATTATTCATCTATTTCATTCTCAAAGAATTTTCAAACTTAATCTCAGGATTTAAAAAACCTATATGAACCCTCAAAACATAATAATGAATATAATATCACCCATCCACAAACCCCAATACCATAAATAAATATAAAAATGAAAATAAACATACCTTATAGGCAAAAAATTAAAATTCTAATAATATTTTATTACAAAAGTTTCCCCTATAAACATTCTGCGGTCATGTTCATTAGAAAATATAGAGAATATATTTTTAATCACTTAAAAAAACATGAATACCCACCAAACATATCATAAATCTGAATTTCACAATATAAACCAAGTAAATAAAAATGTATACCCCACTACTAGCATAACATCATCCTCAGATATCCCCAATAATAGCAAAAATCCAAAAAAAATCATTACTCAACTAAAACATCCCAATTAATTAAATAATCAAGATCGATAGACGCATTCGAATATATATAATCAAGGACATATTAAAACCCATTTAACTACCTCTAATATTAACATAACTATATGAATATTCAAATCATATTTGATAGGTCAAATAATATATCAATGGCTATAAGAGGGGGTGAATTGTAGTTTAAAAATAGAAACTAACAAAAAATCCCTACCTCTTTATTATGATTTATATAACAACCCATAAAAACACACTTGTCTCTAGTGATGAAATAAAAAATATTACATATTTTTCATTAATGTTGATAATTGTGACACAATTTTTTCCTATCCAAACATTACAAAATAAAAAGGAATAACAAGATTACTTACATTCTCAAGCACCCTTTAGGTTTATAGTTGAATAGAATTATGAAAAAATAATACATAAACAATAACCATGTAGTTAAAGGATAAATTCTACCACAAAATGAGATTTTCTTATTTCACCTTATGTAATCATCATCAGCTATATAAAATCCCCACTATACATAATTTTTTGAAACTCAGTCTTTATAACCTATAGTAGTGTAAACATAAGAATGGTGAGATAAAATGTGAAGTAAAGATAAACATAATTATTGAAAGTTTAATGTTATCTATGAGAATAATAATTGCATAATGGTATTACGATAAAATCAAATTACACGATAGAATCATGAATAAATCATACCCATCACGTCATAATTCATCAATCCTGAAAAATGGAATAAGGATTATAATCCAAAAAGAGTTATAATACTCTTTATCCATATAATATCAATCTTGATCAAATATAACATAATAAACCCATGGAAATAATAACCAAAACGTGTTGGTATCTTGGGACATCATCTTCATAGGACACTAATAGAACACATGTAAATATAATAACTATATGGTCAAGGTCCAATATAACTCTCTAGAGAACATAATTATTAACCAATGTATTCGAGTTCCCTCTAGGTGAACCCATTATAAAATATATGATCGTCTCACTCAGTTCTATCAGGTCACACCCATCGTATAAGTAATCCTTAAGAACCACAACATTAATAAAGTAAAATGAGTTTACACTTCATCTTAAAAATCATAAAACATCATTATTTATTCCATAAATTCATTAACTCATCGAAAAGAAATAGTTTCCATAAAAATTTCATGGAAATATGCTTAACCCATAGAAAACATAGATTTCATAATAGTATTTTCAAAACAAAATTAACTCTGGGAAAATAAATTGGTTCTATCTGATCTCATTGAAACATTATTATCCTATGGGAATGAAATATGTTCTATTATAATGTCTTTGATATTCTCTTCATCTCTATAGAGAAATAATTTTCATGGTATCATTGAAAAATATCCTTGCTGGAGAATAATTTAAAAAATGGGTTTTTATGTATATGAATGGGAATACTATTAAAATATCATTAAAGTCATTTTAAAGGAAATGACCATATTATTATGAAAAAATATCTTTTCAAAAACAAACAAATCATAAAATATTATGAGAATCCATTTTTTAACATAACCTTAGAAACATATAAAGGAATCATTAAAATCATTTAAAAATTTCATGAGGAAAATAGTCTTTCTATTTTGAAAGAAAATATTTTAATACATTTTGAAAATTATTTTCAATAAAAATAACCATACAAGTATTCAAAATAATTTTTAAATAATATAAGGATCATCACTATCCTAAACTAAGCCAGAGTGTCATCTAACCTCACACTCGACGCAGCCCGTGGCATCGCCCGAAGGGCATTCATGATCCCCATGGTATCATACTATTGCACATGTATCAAATAACTACATTGGGTATAATTTCACCAGATTACATAATCATAAAAAAAACTCAAAATCATGGATAAAAAAAAGCTTCCCAAAAACTTCTATGCAACATGTGAGGAATCACCCTCAAGCCACCACCACAAATACTTGAAACATGTGTAACATTATAAACCCTAACCATTGATATCTCCAAGACACATTTTCCTCTACTGGGGCCATACATAAAAAATTCTACATATGCAAAAATTTGTATATAGGGTGTGATACAAAGCCCAGTATGATTCTACTGAAATAAAAATATTCCATTCTATAACATCAAAATACAATTTTACATGTATTTTTTATAAAATCCTTTGAATCATTTCAAAAAAAACATTTTAATGAAGCCCCATTTTCATCATAACACTTTTATGGAAAACAATTTTAAATGTATTTTTTTTAAAAGGAATCATTTTCTAAGATAAACTTGCTTAAAAATGAAAAATATTCAAGGTCCACCATTTATAGATGGATAGTTCCACATCACAAAAGTATCATGTCACAATAAGGAAAAATGGTTAAAAAACCTAGGGATAATCAAGATCGAGTGAGACAAAATACCTCACTCCTTGGTGAAATGTTTTATGGTGACCACACCCATTATCTTTCTCAAGAACGGTACACTATGATGGGACACCATATGGTTCTAGTGGTCTCCAATACTCGTCATATTTTAGTTAGTGTTATAATTTTCATCCTTGATAAGTGAAACCGAGACATTCCACTTTCGTATCACTTGCATACTTGATATATTAAGACCACCTAGATACCCATGTTTCCCTTGTGATCAATCCCTCATTTCACATGTTATACAAATCATCGTATTCTCAAACACATAATAATCTATATAAGAAAATTGTAAAATCACCACTTTAAAAAACTAGCTCTTAGATACCACCAATTTCCATAAAAACCAACATTTAACATTACAAACCAAAACATTTGAAAACACATTATGTTGAGAAAAAATCCATCAAGGTGTCCTCTTAGTATGTTTTGGGTGTGGTTGTGTTTGTTGAGAAAGCCAGATGACCATAAATGAGTATCATTGGTGTTTTTCGAAGAAATAATCATTATTAATTACATGATCAGACTTAGGAGGATAGTGATGAAGAGATAAGAAGATTGAGATATGGTGATACTCTAGAGGATGATTCAGAATAAGATTCAGATTATGAGAATAAGTCAGTGTCTATCTAGAGACTAGCAAAAAGAGCTGAAATTGATAGGAAAAACATAATTAGTGATCAGACACCCCCAGTAAAGACAAGGAGGATGAATACTTTACAACAAGAACCATAAATATCACATATAGAACCTAAATATTTTGATCGTGTGGCTGGAGATGAGAACTGAGTTCAATCCATAAATAAATATCTTGACCAAATTGAGAAGAATCAATCATGGGAGATTATTTCAAGACCAGTACACAAGAATGTCATAGGGAAAAATCAGTTTTTTCACAACAAAATGAAAGATGATTGTGTTGTGATTCGAAAAAAAGAACGACTTGTGTGCAAAGGCTACTCACAGACAGAGGGTATAGATGTCAATGAAACATTTTCACTTGTTTTAATGATGGGGCCAATCAGATTATTCTTGTCTATAGTAGTAGAATAAATGTTTAAGGTTTTTCAGATGGATGCCAAGACAACATTTCTAAATGGATTTCTAGAAGAATAATTTTACATTGATAAACCAAATGTTTTTCTCATCCCTGAAGATGAGAACTGAGGTTTTTAGCTGAAGAAGGCATTATATAGTTTTAACCAAGCACCAAGAGCATGGTATTGGAGGCTTGATCAGTTCCTAAAGAAGCTTAGTTTTCATCAAGGCAGAGTTGATTACAATTTTTATTTCAATAATGAAAATAGTCAAAGGATGATGTTGCTGGATTATGTCAATGAAATAATCATTGGCGGATCAGATGATGTACAATGCATACAGTTTTTTGAATTCATGAAAAGTGAGTTTGAAATATCGATGATTGGTGAGCTGGAATTTTTATTTTCTTACAAGTGATGCAAGGAATGATTGGAACTTTTATTTCTCAATATAAATATTCAAAGGATGTTTTTAAAATTTTAGGAATGTATAATTCAAAATAGATGAAGAATCTGGTTGCTTTCTGGCTGAAACTGTCATGAGATGATGAAAGAAAGGCATTTAATATCACTGAATATAGGAAAATCATTAGATGTCTATTTTACCAAATTGTGACACGGCCTGATACTGTATTTTCCAAATGCCATTCTGCGAGATGTCAAATCAATCCCAAGGAAAGACACATGATCTCAGTAAAAAAATCATCATTATATCAAGGAAATAGTATATTTTTTCTTAATATATAATCACAAATCATAGCAAGAGTTATTGGGATATACAAATGAGGATTGAGCCTGTTTTGCAGAAAATAGGAAATCAACATCCGGAGGTGCCTTTTATCTTGGACAGTTGTGTATTTCATGGTTATGAAAGTAACAAGACTGCATTTCATTTATCATTTCAGAAGATGGATACATTGCGGCTACTCAGTCTTGGACACAACTATTGTGGATAAATAATAAACTTGATGATATAATAATTGAAGTGATATATCACATTGGAATTCATTTTGATAATTCATGTGCGATAAATCTAAGAAAAAATCATGTCTATCACTCAAGGAAAAGTCAAATTGAAATCAAATATTTCATCCAAATTGATTTGGCTGGAAATTGAAATCAAATATTATTTTATCAAGAAGAAGGGGGAGTATGGGCTTGTGAAGTTGGAATATGTGCCTATAGAACAACATGTTTCAGATATCCTTATGAAGGCCTTACCCAAAAAAGAATTTGAAAGGTGTCGACATTCTCTTGGAGACTAGTCGAATCCCCACACTTGAAAAAGTTTGGATGTGGAACCTACTCTCCCTGATGTATGCTGTGTTTTTCCCTAATGTACTGAAATGTGTTCTTCACCCTGTTGCAAAAAAACCATAAAGTTTCCTTTGGGTTCATTAAAAAAGGTGGAAAAAGTGTGACTATTAAGGGGGAGAATGTGATACTATTCTAGTGGTAAAAAAGACACTAGAAGAAGATATTTAGTGGAGTGGAAATATATGGGGAGAAAAGACATGTAGAGAAGCTGTTCAGTGGAGATACAATATAAGAGGAGCATTAAATCCGATGACGATTGAAGTGATCGATCAATGATTAGATATCATAATGGCTGAGGTTCATGATGAAATCAGTTCATTGGTATCCATGTATCAGTATAATATCATCAGTTGGTGGCTAGCAATGAAGTAGTTCCTTGATGAAATTTTCATTATACTATTTTTTCTCACGCTGAGAATGGCTCATGTGGGTCTAGATTATGTGTTGAATAAATCCTTGTTCTCTATTTTAATCGAATGAAACAAATGTTGGTTGAAGATTGAAGGATTATTAATTATCTATAAAAATGTACATCATTTTTATGATAAGAGTTTTCAAAAAAACCCAAAGGGGGATCTTGTTGGGAAAAAATCCCTCAAGGTATCCTCTCGGTATGATTTTGGTGTCATTGTGTTTGTTGAAAAACCCAGATGACTGCAAATGAGTATTGTGGTGTTTTGTGAAGACATTTTCTTAAGGTGGCATAGTTTCCAAGTGTTTTCCAAATTTTGGGACCTCAAAATCTGGAATTTGATGTTGGAAGAGGATGGATTTTTGAAATGAGTGAATGGTATGAAGAAAATTGAAGAAAATTGAAAAATGTTGAGAACCGTGTACCTTAATTCATGGGTTGCATACCATGTTTCTGGAATGGTACATGGATCAGATGTAATGGTATGCCGGAGCGGTTCATGAAACTGAAGACTGTTCATGGAGGAAGTTAATGTGGTATGCAGATGGCATGTCGAGGTTGACCGCATAAGAGAAAAGGTAGTACGCAGATCGTGTTTGAAAATGGTTTGTGGGTGGCTTTTGGTTCGCATGAGGATTTTGGTTTGTGGTGGCAAGAGGATAGGTATGTGGTCGATCAAAGATTTGGAAAATAAGGGATTAGTAGATTTTTCAGATAAATTTTTCTATATAATAATTTTTAATCCCACAAAATACTATGGAGATCCAATATCATTAGAACATATTTTTGATCCAGGAATTCAGAAATTTTTTAAGGTGGTTCGCAATGGATAATCATGTGAAGGCTAAAGTGGTTCACCAAAGGATTTAAGTGAATAAATACTGCCTAAAGAGAGAATTCTGTAAGCGGTACATGGAGGAGGAGCTCCGGTACGCAGAAGTGAAGACAATCAGTAAACAGTGAACAATATGAAGATAGGAGGGGTTTCGCATAAGATGTTCAAATAATCGTTATGCGATAGCGTTACACTATCATGAAGGTGGAGATAGTCTGCAGAAAAAGGACAATTCAAAGTAGCAGCATCATTACGTAGAGGAGGTGACCACATACCAAACCCAATTCTTGATATGCGAGAGAGGAAAGAGGATCGTGATTTGAACAAGAAATCTTGTAAAAGTATCAAATCGGTTTGAGAATGAATTCTCTGGTACCTAGAAGTACCATGGAAGGTGTAATTCATCTACAGATGAAAAAGAAACTTCAAAAGATCACATATCTATAGTTGAGGATGCATAATTAATGAAAATGAAGAGACCTACATGTCTATAAACAATTTTTGACCTACAAGTCGATAAACTGTGTGCGGATTCCTTTCTAAGGGCAGTGGGTGAAGGAAGAGGAAGACGGTGACCCTTTCTACCGGTAGTGATCCAGATAAAGAGGCATAGGGAATGAACCTTTGGAATGCAGTGTTCAGAACCTAAACCTTGTCAAGGAAGTGATCTTGAGCATAGAATATCTAGCCTGAACATTGTACTCATTATTGGTAGTGAGCCACAGTGATATTGGAACATCGGCACATTGTCATTGTAGGCTCCATAGATGTAGCCTAGTGAGGGTGAACGATGAAAAAATCGTTGTGTCTTGTGTATGATTTCATATTCATTCATATATTTATATAGGCGGAAGAGATAATTAGGGTTTGTTTAACAACGAAACAAGACCCAAAAAGAAAAAATTTCAATCTTTTATACCCTGATTCACCACCCCCCCCCCCCTCAGGGTATTCAACCATGTGGACCTAACAATTGGTATCAAAGGTAAAGGTTAAAATTCAGTGGTTCTCTCTCAAAAAGAGAAATGGAGGTGGTCAATGTTAATTGAATTACGATATTTGACAGAAATAATTTTCAACTATAGAAGAATATAATGCTACACTATTTCTAATTAGTAGGGATGGATGTCTTCATAGAAGCTATGCATGGAATATCAGCTGACATTAATAGTGGTGCCTTATTAGAAGATGAAAAAAAGATAATTGGATAATGATGCAAAAGAAATAAATGATTTTGGGTGAGCCCAATCTAATGAAATTTATACAAAGGTGATGTCCTCTCAAACATCACAATAAATTTGGGGAAATTGTTGAACAGTTATGACGGCGATGCAAAATTCTGAGAAGAAATGTTTCACATTCTATGGAACAGGTTTGAGGATCTTATAATGAACCCCAATGAGATTGTTGATGCATTATTCAATATGATAAATATTATTTTGGAAGACATGTGTTGTCTTGGAGAAGTCATTGAAGACATAATTATTGTAAAATGTATCTTGAAGAAACATACACCATGGTTCAATCCGAAAGTTTCGGTGTTGGAAGACGAAGACACAAAATAACTGACACTGGATAAACTACATAGTACCCTATTAGAATATGAAATTAGAAACAATTAGAATGATGCATTGGAAAAAGGGAAGACTAAATAAGTGTCACCTAAGAACATGAAGTATCTGTCTATTACAGATAGCCCTAAGCAAGATGATATGGATGATGTCATGTCATTTCTCTCCTCAAATCTTCAAATGGGAAAGGGATGTTCAAAGGTAATCTTCTATTTTCATTCTTTTGATGTTTAATGATTGGGCATTTTCAATTAAAGATTCCTAAGAAGATTTATGATGAAAATGAATAAAATTATGAAATTACCTAATAGAATTATTCATCAAATTATAAAGGGAGGAGAATTACTAGGATAATGTTCTTCAAAAATATTTATCTTCTTTCAAAAGAGGATGATTCTTCAGAATAATCTATGGTAGAAGAGTTGTAAGACTACAAGGATCATAAAGTAGATTCTCTTGTGTCATCTGTCAAAAAACCATTAACAAAAGAAGAATGTGACAATGAAGATGGAGAAATTAAAGGAAGAGTTGATCTTCAGGGTGAATTAGATGCTTCCCTTGAAGATATAGATATTTTGAGATCCCAAAAATAAGAAAACAAATCTATTCGTGATGAAAAACTCTTTATTAAATAGTAGGTAGAAGAGAATTCTGATCTGAATATAGAAATTGAAAATATAAGGACTTCATTGCAAGAATGATCCGAAAAAGGGGTTGAGTAGAAACATAAAATTGAAGAAAAAAAATTAAAATTGACAGTTTTACTAAAACTAGAAAATAAAAAATAAAATGTATCGAACAAATCAAATAGAATATCTTTAGTCTATGATAAACAAATGAAGATTAGAAGAAACTGATAGGAAATAAGATCATACATGAAAAAAACAAGATTTGAGCCGAGTGGTCCATCAGAACAGAAGAAAAAATCCACTCTAAATGATATGTCTAGTATAAGGCTTGATCTAAAATAGATAGAAGTTATGGTTCAAGTCAGACCACAAGAACCCACTCTAAGATTAAAAAGTGATATGGGTACGAAGAATAATTGGAAGATTCATAAAACCCAATTCACAACTAGTGGTGCATCATTTCCACTTAGGAATTCACTCCATATAATATGTTGTTGTTGTGGTAAGATGGGACTCTCTCAACATGTATGTTTTATAGAAAAGAGATACCAAAGTGAACAAGGAAAACATAGTTGGTCATACATAGCTAAAAATTATAGGTCATCATTTGATAGTAATTGTTTCAGGTTTAAATAAATTAGACATATGGCAAGATATTTCAAATCAATAATGCAGAGGAATGTTCCGAGGGAGGATTGATTTGTTCGTAAGAAGAAAGAAAATGTTTCTCCAAGAGAGATGAAAATTCAAAATATATCTGCAGCTCTATAGGTTAAAGCTGGTACGTCTTATACTGAGGAAGATCAAGATTATCATTCCATGTTGGGTATGAATTCAAATACTTGGGTCAAAAAGAAAAGGTCCAACCAGGATATGGTTGCAGAAATTACATTCAAGGCATCAGATTGCATTGGGATATGGATAATTGATAGTGGATTCACTTCCCAAATGACGAAAAATAAGAATCTAGTAACTGGAATCAGGTATGATAAATAATTTATTTTATGTTTCGATAATGATGAGCGCCTAAAATTATTAGTTATTGAGAATCCTTGTTTGGGGGAAAATACATGAGATGAGAAGATGTCTTTGTTGTCGAGGGGCTTAGTCATAACATTCTTAGTGTTAGTTAATTGTGTGAATCAGGACATGCCATATGTTTTTTCACGAAATTATGTATCATTAAGGAAAAGTATGGTGCTATTGTGTTTCAAGGATAGCATATAGAAGGTAATCTCTACCTCATGTGTGAAGAAGATATTTAATTTATATCCAAGGACAAAGAAAAAAAGTTATTGAATAAGAATCTTGGCCATGTAAGACCATGTTCCTTGGAAGATCTGGTGAAACATGATGCATCTCGAAATATTCCTAGAATATCATGTGATCATATGAATACGCATGATGCATGCAAACTGGGGAAAATCATTCGAAATACATATAAGAAAAAGGATAAAAAATCAACGAGACTGCTTGAGTTCGTCCATATTGATGTATTTGGGCCAATTTCACTGAGGAATATTGATGGGATGAGATATTATGTCTAATTCATTGGTGATTATTGTAGAATGGCTTGTATTTCAATAATCACCCACAAATCTAAAGTATTCAGTTTCATTACAAGATATCGTCGAGAAAGTGAAAACATGCTTGGTTAGTAAATCCAGAATATTCAAATAGAAAATGGAATATATTTCACAAATATCCAAGTGGAGGATTATCTCAAGAAACATGAGATAAGTCATCAAGTTTCACCATTAAAAAATCCACAGCAGAATGGAGTAGTTGAGAGAAGGAATTGTATTGTCAACAACATGGCTAGAACAATGCTTAATAAAAAAGACCTTTCGGATAAATTTTGGAAAGAAGAAGTAGTGATAGTAGTAAACACATCAAATATAGATTTACATTGTAAAAAATAAGAGAAGACTCCATATGAGTTATGGTATGGAAAGAATCCATCATTAAAGTACATTTGAATATTTGGAAGTAAATGTTTCATTCTCAATAAGGATAAACATAGGAAATTTGATTCCTGTGGGGATGAAGGGATATTTCTTTATTACTAAAAGAAGAGAAAAGAATATAAATGATTCAATAATAGGATGGGAAAGATAGTTGAAAGTCATGATGTGACTATAGTTGAAAATGAATATATTTTTCAGAAAATACATGATTAGACATAGGTGGATAGTGATGAAGAGATAATCATTTCGGGAGACACTCCATCTCCAAAGGATCATTCAAAAGATGATTCATATGAAGAGAATAAGTCAGTGTCTATCCATAGACCAGAAAGAAGAGTTGAAATTGATAGGAAAATATAATTGGTGATCAGACAGCACTAGTATAGACAAGGTGGATGAAGACATTACAACAAGCATCATACTTATCACAGGTGGAACCTAAATATTTGGATGAAGTAGTTAGAGATGAGAACTGGGTTCATGACATGAATGAAGAGCTTGACCAAATTGAGAAGAATCAATCATAGGAGATTATTTCAAGACCAGCACATGAGAATATCATAGGGACAAAATGGGTTTTTTCACAAAACAAAAATGAATGAAGATGGTGTTGTGATTCGAAACAAAGAACGGATTGTGTAAAAAGGGTACTCCCAAA
The DNA here is from genome assembly GCA_963277665.1 of Viscum album. Lineage (NCBI taxonomy): Eukaryota > Viridiplantae > Streptophyta > Magnoliopsida > Santalales > Viscaceae > Viscum > Viscum album. The sequence goes on from OY728126.1 coordinate 1,421,844,084, forward strand.
TAGTGGTTATTGATGTTGATGAAACATTCGTACCTAATGCAAGGCTGGAGACGATTAGATTATTCTTTTCCATAGCAGTGAAAAGAATTTTTAAGGTTTTTCATATGGATGTCAAGTCAGAATTTATGAATGGAGTTCTAGAAGAAGAAGTTTGCATTGATAAACCAGATGGTTTTCTCATCCATGAAGATGAGAACATGGTTTGTCTATTGAAGAAGGAATTTTATGGTTTGAAGAAAGAACCAAGAGCATGGTATTTGAGGTTTGATAAATTCCTAAGGAAGCTTGGTTTTTAGTATGGTGGAGTTGATTAAAATTTGTATTTCAATAATTGAAATAGTCATAGGTTGATGATGATAGTGATGGTTTTTGTTGATGACATAATCATTGGTTAACTAGATGAAGCACAATGCAGACAGTTTTCAGAATTCATGACAAGCAAGTTTGAAATGTTGATGATTGGTTATCTGACCTTTTTACTTGGATTACAAGTGATGCAAGGAAGATATAGAACTTTATTTCTCAATCTAAATATTCCAAGGAGATTTTGAAAATGTTTTGAATGGATAATTCCAAATAGATGAATTCTCTGGTTGCTACCCGGCAAAAACTGTCACAAGATGATGAAGGCAAGGTAGTTAATATCACAAAATAAAGGAAAATAATTGGAATTTTGTTTTACCTAACAATGAAAAGGCCTGATATTGTATTTTCCACATGGAAAGAAGCAAGGTATCAAAGAAATCCCAAGGAGAGCCAAATGATTTCAGTAAAAAAAATTATTCGGCATATCAAGGGAACAAGGTATTTTTCCCTAATGTATAATGAAAAATCTCAGCGAGATTTATTGGGATTTAGAAATGTGGATTGGGCTGATTTAGTAGATAATATGAAATCAAAATTAGGAGTTGACTTTTATCTTGGAGGGTTGTGTGTTTCTTGGTTAAGTAAGAGATAAGATTGAATTTCATTGAGCACTGTTGAAGGTGAATACATTGTCTACACTCAGGCTTGCATGAAAATATTATGGATGAAGCCGAAACATAAAGATGTGGGAATTGAAGTGAAATCACCAATTAGAATTCATTGTGATAATAAAAGTGATATAAATCTTCCAAAAAATCCATTCCATCACTCAAGGACAATTCACATTGAAATTAAATATCATTTTAATAAGGAGAAGGTTGAGAAAGGGCGTGTGAAGTTGGATTATGTTCCTATAGAGAAATAGGTAGCATATATCCTTATGAAGGCCTTACCCAAAGAAGCATTTTAAAGGCATCAACTGGATCTAGGCATCCAGTAGAATCCCCACACTTGGAAAAGTGTGGATGTGGAACTCCCTCTCCCTGAAGAATGCTTAGTTTTTTCCTAATTTACTGATATGTGTCCTTTACCGTATTACAGACAACCTTCAATTTCCCATTGGTTTCATTGAATAAGGTGGAGAAAGTGTGACAATTCATGGGGAGAATGTGTGTCTATTCTAGGGGATGGAAATACATGAGGAGAATATGTTTAGTGGAGAAGAAAAATAGGGGATAAAAGACACAGGGGAAGCTCTTTATTAGAGCATAAATATAGGGGGCATTAAATATGATGATTCTAGAAGTGATCGATCAATAATTAAATATCGAAAAAGATGAGGTTCGTGTAGAAATTAGTTTATTGGAATCCATGAATCAGTATGGTATCAGTATTTGGTGAATATAAATGAAGTTGTTCATTGATGAATATTTCATTCTACTCAGGTTTCTCACACTGAACAAGGATCATGTGGTCTTTGAGTATGTGTTGAGTAAATCCTTGATCCCTATTTTAATTGCATGAAGAGAATGTTGGTTAATGATGGAAGGAGTATTAATGAGGTATCAAAATAAATAGCATTGTTATGAGATGAGTTTTCAACAAACCCATAGGGGGAGATTGTTGGGAAAATCCCTCAAGGATTCCTCTCTGTATGTTTTGGGTGTGGTTGTGTTTGTTGACATAGACAGATGACTGCAAATGAGTATCATTGGTGTTTTCTAAAGACAAGTTTTTAAGGTGACACAATTTCCCAGTGTGATATAGTATTAGTATTTAGCATTGAATCATGTTTATGTCAGGTTATATGTTGCTTCCATATTCCAATATTTCAATGATTATTTAATTATATTTTATATATTTTATGTTTCTATATTTTTATTCATGGTCTATGCCTTTTATGTTGCCATATTATTCCTTCTAACTCCTGTGTGATGCTTCGTTCTCATGTTTAGTCACTTACTGGGTTTTTTCTCTCATCCCTTTTTTTATGTATTCCCCGGGTTATCATGGGAAGTTATAAGAGCTAAAAGAAAGTTATGAGATCATTACATATATTAAATAAAATATTCACTTTATTTTAATTTCACATTTTCAAATCATATACCTGGTCTTCAAAATACCTTGTACTATTTAATCTTCAGTTTATATTATGCATAATATCATGTAATATATTTTGTAAGAGGTTTTGGTCTCTGTAGTTGATATAATTCGAAGTTATAGTTATTTTTTGAATTAGGACCAGAATTATTTAGTAAGAACCCTAGGGATAAATATATCAGCATGGATAATATATATGGAAAGTTATGGATTCCTAATTTTGGATATAATTTTTGTTTATGATTTTAACTTTCTATTATCAAATTTTCCTTTTTATATTCTCATTAGAAAAGATTAACTCCCCTTGGTTTTATTCTCATTTTTAGGTAATGGATAAAAATAGGAGAACATTTTCCAACAACCAATGTTATAGGTAATGTATTGATTTCCCAAATGAAATACTAAATCAGATGGGAATATGATCTTAAAACATCATGACTGCACTGGATTTACTTGCTCAAATTATGAATAATCACATGAATCATGTGTTACTCCCTTATTTTCCTAAGAATTATAATTTTATGGGTGACTCCTTTATGTATAAAACCTCAAGAAAATATAATATTTACATTTCTGAATTGATTTAATTTTTTCCTTCTTTCTTTTACACAACACAATGTTATGCTTATTCTAAAGAAAATAATGAGTTGGCTTTAATTACATGCAAGTCCTAGTTTTTCCAAACAATGATATATTAATAAAATATTATTATTTAATTTTATATATCAAATTGTCGTTAAATTAGAGTTTATTAATAGTAATAATAAAAAATTTATTTTTATATATTCAAAATAAATTTAACATTAATTCTATTTTATTTTCTATAAATGATTTAAGAACAAATTTAATTTTTCAGATAAAAGAAATATTCAACAAAAGAATACTATTTTTTCACCTTTTGATGGCGCACACATTTTAAATCTTTTTTTCGACACTTTTATAAGTTTTATTTCACAAAATAATTTTCTTATTAAGAAGTGGGAAATAAAAAATTACCTGGGTTGATGTTTTTTTTATTTTTCTAATAAATTTCATATTTTAGTGAATAGTGAAAAATACGGCATTTTAATTTAAAACATGATTTCATCTAATTTATATATATTGTTAGATTTTAAAATTAATTAGTTTTGAGGTATAATTATATTATTTTTTAAAAAAAATATTTCAATATAGTTCATTGTGTTCAATTTCAAATTTAAATTATATATAAAAACATTTCAACCTTTTAAATGTTTTAAATTAAAACCCTCCTTTTTCATTTTGCCTGCAGAATTAATTATAAATAAAATTTCACCAATTATATGAATTTAACTAGGTAAAATTAATTAAATATTTGTAATAAAAATTTGAAAATTATGTTATAAGATCAATTTCATTTTTAGTTATAAAAAAAGATACTAAAGTAAAAAAACTGTCGTTGTATATGTAAAATTGTGACAAATGTTAAATTTAAAAGGTAAAAGCACAACATACATAAAAATTGAAATTTTTTTTGGTTTAATGATTTCTTTATCAAAACTAAACATCATAAAAAATTAATTGAAAGTATAATTCTTTGAAATTAATGCAACCTTAATTGGAAAGCTTTAAATATAAAATAATCAATAATTTAATCACTTGAACCCAACTCCCCAAAAATATAAATAACACCCCTCACCACTCCATTTAGACCCGAAATTACTTTACCTCCACAGATATATACCAAAACCCCTCCTACTCACTCTCCCCATATCTCTATTCTTCTGGTATCACCAAAAGACCAAATCCCAGGTCCTCAAGGGTCTTTTAAGGATTTGATATTCAAGAGGTAATTTTCTCAAAGGACATCTCTTAATTTATTTTATTTTTCTACTTTATCATCACCTCATTAATCCATAAGTTAATGAAAACAACATAATAATTTATATATTTTATTTTTCTATTTCAAATGGAATATCTGAAATCCATTTCATTTCTCAGCTCCACTTATTCAAGGAAATGAAATTTTTGTCCAAGTTATGTCATCTAATCAACTCTAGGAATATTGTTTCTATTCCTTTTCGACTACCACCATAATGGCTGGTATTAAAACTATTTGTATGGTTATATAGTACTTTAATATATAAATTGTAACCTATTTTATATTAAATAAATTTTATATTAAACATACATTCATGCTTTTCATATTTTGGATATATGATAACATCGTTTATGGAACTATGGACTACCGCCCCCTCAAAGAAATGTGTTTCATTCACACTATACATTGATTGTATTAAGGATAATTATAATAAAAAAATGTGACAAATATGACATAGATATGATAATGGAATTATAATATTCATATATATAATTTAATTTTCAATATTTTAATATGACAAAGAAATGAAAGTAGTGTTCATGCGTAAAAATGACATACCATCTCAATGAACAGTGCATTTAATTTATTATCTATAGACATTATATATTATTATAAATACATATGTACTCAATATATATGATAACTAAGTCATGGTTTAAATTCTTTATATGGTGAAATCATGATCTAAGTTATAGATTAATCAAATAATAAGTAAAAACATACTTGAGAAAACAAGGCAATTAACTCCTGAAATAGTGAAATAACCAAATATTATTAACAAAAAGGTAATAATATTTTATAAAGATATGATATAAAATATTATAAACATTATTATGGTTCTATAATATTTGATTAACACTCTTAAACCCATTATAAAAGAGGTTAAAGGATTATCACCCAAAATGAATCACAATGTAAGGGTAAATTTCCCAATATCGTTATTATATACGGTTGTTTTTATATAAGTATCTATTGGGAAATATTTGTCATCCATGCCCATGTTTCTTAAAAATGTATTTCAAAATATTATTACTATTTCTTTAAAAATTTTAAAGTCATTTATACCCATGTTTTACTTTTAAAAAATCATTTTGAAAGGAATCTTTCTTTCATTTTTCAAATGAGGTACTTTATAAAATTTTCGACAAATTAATGAAAGCTATTTTTTAACTTATAAGACACGGGGAGTTATTCTCTCAATCCTAATTCTTTAACATTTTGAATCTTCCCTTACATTATTACAGGTAACATTTTAAAATAAATGTTACTTTGATAATTGGGAAACTTTAAAATGATTTCAAAGTAGAAAAGGATATTTCTATCATATTGTGTTAATGATTTTTTTAGTTAATTTTCATCTATGTCAAGAACTATTGTTGGATTTTATGACTAATTGAGGTATATTTTTTATGATAAAATCTACCATATTGTATTGGAATGTTTATGATATGTTTGATTGCAGATGTGCTATTTTGATACCATTCATGGTTTATGGTTCAATTATTAACATTTCATATGATAGTTTTAATATTAATTTTTATGTTGGTAATGATTCATTATTTTCATATGAATAATTAAGTGGAATTAGTAAGTGATGTGTGGGGCCCTCTATATCCTCTTGATGCATCAGTAGGTTTCATGTAACAAAATAGGTATGTTTTCCAGATGAGGTTGTACCCATTTATTAAATTCTTCACATAATTCCTTGAAAAAATTATATTATTGGAATAATTACTTGACTATACTAGATTCATTGAATAAATCCTCGATGGTAAGTTTCAGATGTCTAGCATTATTCAATCCTCTTTATGATATTAGTTATTGATATTCCATGTTATTATTTGACTATTAGAATATCCATGGTTATGTTTTATTGGTCATTTGATTATTTTATATGGTATTATATTTATTACCAAATTATTCTCAAGATTAATATTAAGTGGATTATGTTTCAATTATATACTTTTCCATAAGGTTTATAGTTATCGACTCATCATGGGTTCTGTTGTATTATTTACCCTTACTATCACGACCTGAACCATATCGAGGCTCAAGCTGCAAATACCCTAATCCCAAACCCATAGTTCTAGGGGTGGAGACTATTGTCGAATGTAAAAGAACTAGGGGAGGCCTTTTCCAAAGTACATGTACACACACTCAGCCAGCTTGATGAAAAAGTGTAGAGGGAAAAGAAAGTAAAATATGAAACCTACTAAAAATAAACTAAATAATTCATGAACATTAAAATGGTAGAATTAAAGTAAAGTAAGATGAAAGAGGAAATGAATAAAAAGACATACCCAACTAGAGAAAAGCTCCATCATGATAGAAAAATGAATGTAAAACTACTGAAAATGTACCACACCAGAAATCCAATTGTGACCACTGCATGCATTACAATATCAAGTATCCCATAGCTCCTCTAAAGTCATGGTCATACCTATCCATCATATGAATAAAGAATGATATGTGCGATAAAATCCCTTGTACGGGTGAGTATAAACATACTAATTAGGACGTCATGTTTCTAATGATTTCAACATGGGGTACATCTATCTGCCAAATAGTACACACTATTTTTCCCCCACATTCTTACTTTCCAAAGGAGGGTGGCATCCGTCACTTATTTCGGGAAGTTTTATACTTGATCAAAATGGGATGTTGTTTCCACATTCTGTGGATTCTTCCTCAGAACCTGTTAACGAGTCTAAATCTCCCTCATAGACTTAAGAAGATATTTTTGAAACTCTTTATAGTGCCATGTCTTCATGGACGTCGGTTAATTTCACTTCTCTTGTCTGGATATTCAAAGGGGTCATGTCAGAGCAGCCACCTTCGATCGAGGGAGTAGTCATGTTGTATATCACTGGCATGTCGAGATGCTAGAACACTGATGCGTCTAGGTTTCTTCTCTTTATGATAGGGCTTTTCAAGGGCATGGAAGTCCAAGGAATCCCATGTCGAGTGTAGGTAATTATATTACATAGGCATGCCTCTGAGGTTTTCCTCATCTTCCCATGTTTAACATAGGGTATGCCACGAGTATAATGTCTATAAGGGATATATCGGACAGATCAGAACACTGATAAGAGTGGATCATATGGGTAGAACCCCAGGAGGGAACATTGATGCTTGGGTTAATGCATGGTTAGTTGCTCTATTTCTACTAGGAGTAGTTAGAGAGTGAGTGACATGATCTCACCGAGATGTGGGGCCAAGGTAAGAATCAAGATGGATATGGGTGGTTGATAGTTGATGGAGAATAATATGGAACAAACAAGAGGATGACTGTAATTTTGGAATTAATCCTCGAAGAGACCTCATATGTATCCTCATGGAAGGGAATCAAAGTCCATGTATTTCAGAGGGGCGATGGGACAGCTGAGGAGGCATCCTTTGAGAATGGATTCATAGATGGTACCTAATGGAAGTGGAACCCCTGGTTTAGGGTGTGACCTTCCCAAAACATAGAGGCTTAAGGGAGAGTCTGTGATGAGACATGAGTGATGGGATTTAACATCAAGGAGGTTTCTTACATATCCTTTTAGTAGGGAATAAAAGTTCACGTAGTTCGAGATAGTTTTATATAATTGTGGTGTACACATAGGACAATGACCCGACGATATACCAGGTTTTATGCATGGTTATCATCTTGGGTTGGTCTAATTCCAGGGGGATGGACCAGGGATATGGCTCCCACGAAAGGGGACTACAACATCTTTCCATTTTATTGCAAACTACAACAGCTTACCTCTGGTTGAGGTTCCAACGGCTTACCACTGGTTGGGGATACAAGAAATAACTGCAGATTGGGGATTACAATGGTATACCATCGATTGAGGATCACAACAACTTATCATCAATTGGGTATAGACCTCAGTGAGAATTCCTATGTAACCATTCTAGGAGACAAGGTCAAAATCCCACATATTTTGAATTGGTACAATTAAACATCGTGTGGGGCTGAAAGGGGAATGTAGTTTAACATCATGTAGAAAAAGGATGAACCAGCTTGCAGTGGTTGGGACAGATGGGTGTTGGGCTTCAACCACATGGTGTATTACTACGTACCATTCATGGATATATGAAATAATCAATGTCCACGTAGTTCAATATGGGGAATACAGTTTTATGTCTTACAAGAGGAAGGTGAACAGATGTGAAAAAGTCGAGACAAGTAGGTGTTGGGATTGAACCTCAGGGAGGATTCCTACGTAAATTTCCTTGAAAACAAGGTTCAATGTCCGAGTAGTTCGTTAGGGTGATAGGGGATACACTCTAAGGAATCCCATAGAGGATGTGATGTTTGGTGCTAACTCGAACCACACGTGAGTGATTCTCGGTGAGAGAAACCCGAGACAAAGAAGACCTGACGATCACATCGTGAATGGTGTGTCTGCAGAAAGTTGAGTGGGGCATACACATGTTTAGTAGTCCCAAGAGGAAACAAGGAATTATGCATGGTTAGTATCCCTCATTGGTCTGGTGCCCAGGGAGGGGACCAATGATAGAAATTGGGACATAATCGTGGATGGAGGGCAGATGGAAACAAAGACCAAAGAGAGAAGTATGGGGAAATGAAGGTCCTGGTGGCCATATCTCTTTATGCCATTGGAACCAACTAAGATTGGAGGAGCAGGGATGATTCCTCCCAAAAGAAAGGGTAGCAGATTACACCAAGATAGTTTCCCTTCCCTTCAGAAATACATCGCTCCAACAAAGGGTATCTCATTCCATGTGAGGAAGATCTCACTCCCATAGAGATGAGCAGGAATGGAGAATGTCCGACATGGGGAACACCATGTATAATGAACGGGGAGAGGCCATAGTTTAACATCATTTGCTAAGGATGATGGGGCTTGGCAGTTTAATGTCCTGTAGCTCAAATGTGGTGGGTTCACTCCACACCCCTAAGATGTACATGACTGATACCTACATGCCCTTGGGGGAGGGAAGTCATCAAAAATGACATCGATAGGGGGTGTTGTGGAGTGATCCATTGAGGGGATCACGTTAGCATGGCTATGAGAAGAAGAAATATCCATTAGTGTGCCTATACGAAGAAGCATAAGTCTTAGTAACACAACGTAAAGTACCTCCCAAGGGACCTTGAAGTAAATTCTTACAAACTTTGAGGGTTGTAGGGGAGAAGGGTTTTGCAAGAAAATTGGTTCACAGGAAAGGACATTGTGAAGCTATGGTGCTCCATGTTGTGGAGGGACTTTGTGGAAGGGGCATGCTTCATGAAGTGGGATAGCCTAGCCTAGGCATAGGGTATAGGTTCATATGAAGGGTTCTTCACGAAGTAGAAGGCATTTCACAGAGTAGTACTTCATAGATCAAGTGTACCTTGCATATAATAGCACTATGAAGAAATGCACTTTGCAAATCATAGTGACCCTACCTTATCATGTGGTTCACATGTTCATGGATGGTACATCATGAAGCATGAGTACTTTGTGAAGACATGAGTCCCCTTAGGGATATCCTTTATTTTGTGAAGGCCCATGGGCTCCACAAAATGAATCCCTGCTTGAATAAAAGTTGTATTTGTGATAAGGTAAAGTAACTTCGTAATGGTCAAGCACCTTGAAAAGCTCATTTTTCTCAAGGTTTCATAGAGAAAAAGGTGCATCACGATTTGAGAGTTGATATGAAGAAAGGTCGGGGTATCAATATTTTATGCTCGAGGGGGATCCCAGTATTTATAGGCGAGTGGTGGAGCGAAGTTGGGACAACTTGATGAGAACCCATGTGGCTCTCCACGAACGGTCATAGATTGCGTCATGTTTTTCATAACACGGAGTCGACCACCATCCCCTCCTCAGTGTAGAGATCTCCTTGGTTCCCTATGCAGCGCTTGCGGAGGCTTTTGTCAAGTTTCAAGGGATCACAATAGTCAATATGGTTCCCTTCATGGTGTGAAGCTTCCGGTCAATTTCATAGTAACCAGAAAGCCTCCCACCTCTTTTACTCTGCAGAGACAGGAGAGGGGGCTTCAGCTTTGTGCCGGCCACGGGATGAAGGAGCTTCAAAAATGGGCATTGAAAGGCATCCCCTTTAGGATGGGTTGATTATTTTTTTCCTTCTCTTATTCACATATTTTGGGGAAAACAAATACCCCCCCCCCCCCTTAGAATTAGAACTGAGGAGAAAATGAGGGTAAAATTATGAAGGCAGATCACCAAAAATTTTAGGCCGATCGAAAATCCAGATCACGCGGTAGGATCACGATGCAGAACAGCGATGTGTGGGTTGGTAATGCCATGAAGCTCGCAGTGGAAAGAGGCACCACGAATCCAAGGGGTTATTTTCCTATAAAATGGGAGGTTGACCCCCATTTTATCATCTCTCATCTTCACGTTCTTGGAAATGGTGCTCTCTTTTTGTGAAGCTATGTCTGTTCTGTGATAGATCTTTTTTAATTGGTCCTTTCTGCTCCATGGCACACAACGAGTCCTTCGACTCTATAAGTGTGTGTTTTGTGGCTTGTGTCCGTGTGGTTTGTGGCTGAGCTATGCAGTCTCTTGCTACGACTGATCTTTGAGACCGAGCTCTCCAAACGAGCTTCGCGACCAATCTAAAGGACTGAACTCCACGATCTAGAAAAAAAAATAAAAACTCTGAAGACTGAATGGATCACCAAGAATATTTCAGGGGATCCATGTGTATGTTACTCTGGGGGCATAGATGGTCGATTACCTAGGTATCAAGGAGAATTTATAGAGCCACTCGGATCATGATTCCCTGATGGAGCTGCTATCAGAGTGTTAGACGAACTACTCACTATGAAAAAGGCTGCCTCTGTATGGATCCAATCTAAAGGAAGATGTTTTCATTCCTGAAGAGAGTAGGGATGAGCTGTCATATGGGTTTTGGAGTACGTCGTGTTAGCACTAGTGGTTCTGGGTGGCTGACAATCATACTTGGGAGGATTACAAACCTGTCAATGTCGACTGTTTGTATAACCATGTCAACAACATCGATGGGAAGACATTGAAACCATAGGTATATCCCCCATTGTACCACACGATTATGAAGGCGGACCTGAGGAACTCAGAGAAGGGGTGGACTGATGTGTTGTATTTCTGACAGGGAGGAAAATTCACAAAGATCTGGGCACGGGCCTACTGGGTATGTGCCTCATATGAGGAGTTAGGGGAAGAGCTATGGTGAGTAGGCATGTTTGAGGTGGCATGGGCTTCCCAATTCCCTATCTACTAGCCAATTTAGGTAATACCAGAGTGGAAAATTAGGTTATCGTTGAGGGCCAACACTTTCTATTTTCACCATGGGGAGGATGGCATTATCGAATGAGACCTACAAAAATTCTCGGGGTCCCGATAGTGGGGGAAATATATGAAGAGTTCCTTCATAGCGTGAATACATGGGAGGACCCAGAGAATATGCCTCTACTGGAAAAGGCATTGATGGACCTAATGTTGGGTGAGGACAAGCAGTCGGTGAGGTACATCCACTTTAAGTGGTGGTTCAGTCGGTTCTTGAATTCCCTTATAGATTGAAAGTGTTTTATGAGGCCTCGAACCTACCATAAGGGTGTTCAGTGCAGTAAGAAGAACTCATATTGGTGACTCTTGGAGGAAATCCAATATAATACATGGGAATTCAGTGTCAGTACTAAAAAAAAACCATTGGTTAGGTTGGATGCATTCATTTTGGTGCTTATCTATGGATGGATTCTTCCAATGAAGGACACGAACATGTGAGTGTAGTGAAGCATGTTTATCATGGCGTCCATGTTGGAGATGGGGGAGCGGGTCAACTTGGGAATCCCAATGCTCGCTAAACTATATAAGGTGTTGTGGCATATTAGCTAGGGTAAGAAGCCACAGAGGATATGCGGGCTATTCCATCTTCTGTATGGGTTGATAGAGGTGCAGATTAGGGAATCTATGAATATCTGAAACCCATTTCCCCTCTGGGATCATATTTCTAACCTGTAATTCTAAACACGGTGGTGATTTTTCCAACCAAGATGGCCCTACCTCTAATGCTGAGTTGGGTCTGGAAAGTGAATGATCTCAACTTCCACCCATTCCCATTGCCAACAATTGTTCTCACTGATGATGGGAAAGTAATGGAGGAGCATCATTCTTACCTCTTAGCCTTTAAATATAGAGCCCTAGTGGCGTGGGTTGACCCCAAGCCACTCTGTGAGCCATACACCGCGCACAGTTTCACGCGGTAGTTCTGGTGCATGTAGAGGCTCACCCCATAGGTCTATTTGGGAGTGCTCCATGAGGATCACCCGTGCATGATGAGGTATATGTGGCTCATGTTTACATGGGAGGATGGAAGGATGTGAAATGAGTTGCCTCCACCCACAAATATCTAAAGGCTGGTGAAGGAGTACCCCAAAAGCTGGGAGGTATCCTACTTAGGGGAGATGCTGAAGTAGTAGACTATTCATACCGGTGAAAAGGTGCCTCCTCAACCTCGAGGACATGACCAGAATGTGGAAAAAGACACCCCGTGGTGGTGGGTCTATAGTGGTGGTGATACCTGCATCAATTTAGAGTTAGGTGGTATTATTGGACCTAAAGGTCCCAGATGAGTAGATTTATCTAGAGGGGAGGCCGCATATGGGGTTCCGTAGGATTTTCACCCAGGCTCTGGGGAAGTAGTTGTGCCATATAGAGATTCCTGAGAATGTTGTCTTCCCAGAGGCATGAGACATCTGGGATGCCAATAGACAATTCCTCAACCCTTCCCAGATGTTTCACCATATAAACCATCTTTGGATGGATTTTCATAGGATATATTCTATCAGGGTTTGATTTTTAGTATCTAAGACGGAGGGGGAGCCGTACGTTTTTGAGATGGAGGACTCTGTGCACTCCTAGGGTGCTCCACATCCAATGATGGACCGAGTGAAGGTGTTTCTCAATCAAACATCCCCTCTACAGTTGTTATTTTCTTAATTCAGAGATATTTTTCCACTATCAGAAGATTCAGAAGAGTCCCCCTACTGGGAGGTGGCCGGTGGTGGGAGACCTCTGGAGGAGGGTGAGGTTGGAAATTCAAACCTAGAGCTAGAATAGTTTGTAGAGGCCCTTAATGTAAGACTCAAAACCACTTCCACATAGTCCTCATCCAAGTAATTTAGGACTTCTCAACTAACATATGACCTATGCAAGACTGACTCATACACAAAACCCACTCATGTTTCATAGTGTATGCAGCTGCTGGAACTTCTGGATCTGCACCCGCGGCTATGATGATTATCTTTCCTAGAAGGGTGGTGACATGCATTGTTTTCTTTCCAGAGTCATCGGACATCCCGACCATATATTTGGGGCTAGGCCTCAGGTTTTTAATGGAAAAAACTCAAGAGAGAGGCCAATTATTTAACCTCTATCAGACTCCTTTTACGGAATTTGTAACTACCCTTCATTAATTAGGTTAACTGATGTTTTTTCACTTTTTTTATGCATAGTTCTTCAAATGGAATGGGTTTCCTTGGAGAGGTTGGTTGGAGCTCCTTACACTTCCTTTCCCAGGGAAATGCTCGTGGTCGTGGAATCGGATGCCAAAGTTGACCAAACTATAGTGCTCTTGATCACAAGTGGGACCATCAGTAGGACCACTCCTAAAATCATTGAGGTGTAAATCGACGACGATGTTCAACCAGACGACATGGGTCTAGACCTACTCGGTCAGACACTGAACGAAGATCATACTGATGTGTTCTTGGAGGCATTCCCTACATATTAACCCACCGACCATGCGGACTTGGATGAGACAGCTTATGATAAAGAGGATATAAAAATCATCAATTCCTGGTCATGGATGCTGATCAAGCGCTTTATTAGGAATAACCCTCAAAGGAAATTGATAGACCTGATTGGGAGGCTTCGTTCCCGGCAACACAAATTATGTGCTAGAGTATTGGATGCCCGGTTTCCCCATATGCTCATCCGAGAACTCATGGAGGAGATGATTTAGGAGAATGATCTTTGACATGGTGTGGGATGCAATTGGAGGAAATTGGCGAACATCAAGAGGCATCAGTTGGATGAAAATGAGATTCATTATTTTCGGGGGAGAGTGAATGAGTACTCTTATTTCCTATATGAACAATCTAGGCTCATTTATGCCTAAAGGCCCAACTGGTAGAGGCTAAAGAACGGATGAAGCAAGAATCTGAGGAGGTGGCTACCATCCAAACCGACGAGGAGCAGGCACGGATCATAGCGGATGAACAACACCACATGGCCACTAAGGATGAGGAAGAGCTAAATAAGTGAAATCAGATCCTAGAAGCCACAAGATATAGGGTGGCAGAGTTAGAACGCTCTATCAAAGAGGTCAACCCATCTATGGGATGGGAAATCCTTGGGTACTATAATGTGTAAACTCACAAACATACTTTCAGACTTGTATATGGTGGCTGCATTCATGAGTTTTTTATTTGTTTTGGTTTACTGCATGTACATCACATTTATGAAATATCCAGTGATCAATCACTAAGCACATGTTGGTCAGGGCCGATGTGAGAAACAAGGGATGACTACTTCGTTATTCCATCTGAATATGAAAGTGTCAACAAAGATTCGATTATCCAGGGCTTGAAAAATTGATCCAAAAATCTGGGAAAAAATATAGAATCCTGACTAGATAATGAAGTCATCGAAATAGTAAAATTATCGTTTTCCCAGCATGCTCTAGTGCACAGGTGCGGTAACACCAGGGGCATCAGAATCGAACAGAACATAGGGGAGTTGAAAGCATGAATCACGATACACAAAATTCAGAAAACTGTAGGGGTGGCATGACAATGAAGGATAACGGTTGACTCTGTTTGAAACACATCATTCCTATTGTGCTATCCTAATATGGGGACAACAAATTAGGTCCGACTGCTAACTAGGTTTGAAACATGGTGCCTGACTAAAAATGTCATCCATTTTTCTTCTAGAACATTATCCCAGGATAGCAGTCGAGAAATAGACTAAGCGTCCATAATGTTAGGGGGTTTTTCTTTGAATGAAAGAGAACTAGGGTTCAAATAAATTTCACAACAAGCATGAAGGGTGGAGTGATGGGTTCTTTTAATGGATTCCAACTCTGTTGAAATTATTCCATCGAGATGAAAACACATTGGGTGAGTGCGTCATTCTGATCAGTGATCATAATCATTTTCGAAAAGGATCTCTCTGGAGAGACCCTACAGTGTCTCATAGTTTTACGCCATTTCAATGAGGATGATAGACATGTAGTTTAACATCATACGATAAGGATGATGCATGGAATCGTTTACGTCATATGACAAGAAATTTGAAATTTTTTTTAAAGTCATACATCCTGGACTGAGGCTAACAATTTAATGTCATTCTGCACGGATTGTATGATCATAGTTTAAGGACATAGATTTTGGGTTGTGATTAGGGTAAAATAACCATAAAAGTTAATTTTCCTATGATTGGGCCCAAGGAGAAATGTTTGGGCATTGCTACATATCTCATAAAGATGATAATTAAGGTAGTTTTAGTTCTCATGTATAGCATGGTCAGAAACCAACACTGGTGGGGCAATCCTTTCTAGATAGGAAGCTGATGCATACCATAATTTTCATAGGGCTTCCTAAACTTGTTTAGGGTAGGGTCACAGTTTAAAATCTTTTTTGAGGAAGTGGTTACCCATAAAAGAAAATTCATGGTGCGGTACATATCCTGACATGAATGATGAAAAAAGAGGACACAACACACCACGTGCTCTTAGTGGGTTTCTTTAAACCATCGACCATATATCAAAGGTGGCCTAATCATGGGTCTAAACCCGAGGGAAAGTGCTCGGATTTTTTTCCATATCCCATGAGGATGTCAATCAATCCATACAATGTTTTGGGAGACCCATGTAGTTTAACATCTTATGGTAGGACGACGACTGAAAGGGGGAGATCCGAAATGGGGGAGTACGCGGTGCAGATGTAGTAGACCAGATGTGAATGAGGACCAAAGAAGTCCATACCATGCCATGTAATCGGGGGGAAATCATATTTCAAGAGACCAAGGATGATGAAATTCATGTTAGGCCCAAGACAAAGTGTTCGGTCATTCATACGTACCCCAATAGGATGGTAATCAATACATACATAGTTCTAAAAGTACAGTTTAACATCATGTGGGATGAAAATCATGTGTGGTTTGGTTTCACCAGAATATATCCAAACAAAACCACTAAGTGCACATGATTCAGGCTCGGTGTGTGAAATAAAGAGTAGTGATGGGATTTTTCTAGTACAGGAAGGCACACATTTGGGGAAATAGAATTCTTGGTGAATGGAATCCCAATATTACTGATCATCCTACTCAACGTACATAGATGATCAGAGGGGTAAAACCGACTGTGTTGGAATTCTACTTGCACATTAAGGAGCACAAATATGTGAATCATGGGTCCAAATATCTAGATCACAATGACTGTGGTGTGGAGATAAAGGATAACTGTTGACTATGTTCAAAATAGATCATATGTTTCCCATTAGACTGGCATAGAGACAGACAAATGAGGTTCGAGTGCTGGCCATGTTCAAAACATGGGACCTATTGCAAAATGTTGTCAGAGAAATTTCAGGGCATTGCCCCAATATGGTAGGTGAGATAATGTGCCATGAGACCAGACCATATAGGGGGTCCCTTCAGACATGGAAGAGGATGATTCTCCAAAAAACGGTTCATGACGCATGGACATAAAACCAGGGAATGTCCATTTGAAATCTCGACACTTTGGGTTATTTTCTACAATGCATTCGAGTACGTCAATATGGTGAGTCAGATAGAAGGGGTCGAATTCCATCCTAAGGAAAAGGGTCCTGAGGTCACATGCTCATAACTTAAGGTCATAGAGTGGACCATTAAGAGGGGACCTATTATAATGGAATGTTCACATGGTGACGATGTACCCACACCTGATGCGTATCTCCCAAAGGGAGATCTTATTTTAGGTTCATGGAAGTTGGACCAGGTAGGGAAATGAAAAGGGAGGCACATGGTGTGATTATTGCAAAACCCGACATGAATGAGAACCCAATAGGTACTCTCCACACCACATGATCCCAAAAGAGTTCAGGCCAAGGAGACAAAAAAAATGGGGTGGGATTTAATATTCCAAGGGATGGAACTATAGATGGAATGTTCAGGTGTTCCTATGTATCCCTTAAGGATCTAAATCCATCCACATGTAGTTCTGGGAAATGTCATACTATTTTATGTATTGCAGAAAGGATGTGGAGAGATCTTAGTTTGAAGGTGTTAGATCTCATATGCTAGATGGAAAGGAAGGAGGGAGACATGCGGTGCGGTAATTATAAAACTCGATGTGCATGAGGACAGTATGATTCCATATCACCATGTCCTCTCTAGGGGGTTTTAGGTCGAGGGACTGAAAAATAATGTTAGGCTGGGCCTAAGGATAAGTCTGTGGTTGTTCCTATGTAACCCATGATTATGGAGATAAAACTATTCATAGACCAATAGGTGGAATGGTAGGCTACTAATGTCAGGGAAAACACGGTCGTTCAGGTCTAGCCTACACACAAAATTAAGTGACATTTGATAGATCTTGTTTGTTCATTAGGATGGATGTGTGTTTTTTTGCCAAGAAACAAATGTATGACGGAGAATCCATTCATCACTATTGGAATCAATCCATATGTAGTCCTTGAAAAATGGTATTGTTGATAACTGATACTGAACATGATGTCCCCACGAGTGAGGACACCATAGTTTGGTGTCGTTTTTTGTCGTGCGGCCGGGACGATAATTCCATTGTGTAGGGTTGTATGATAGGTCCAATCCCTGCATTTTAGCATCATTAAGTAAAGATGAAATAGTTAAAAGTCATGTGGGACTAGGAATTATAGTTTATGGTCATATTTCTTGGACTCATACAGAGATATGTGGTTTTATAGGGGAATGAGAATGGCATGATAAAGCATACCCCACATGAATGACGATGAAGTCCACACCACACCACGCATAATTATGGGGACGAAACCTCGGGACAAGGGGCCAAAAGAGGTTATAGAATATAGGGATGGACCCATGGATGAAGCATCTAGTTTTTCTTACGTATCCCATGAGGATGAGAATCAATCTATATGTAGTTTTGAGAGTGATGTTTAACATCATGTGGGATAAGATGCAGGAGAGACTAGCTCAAAGAAGGATAGTATGTGGTGAATCTATTTCAATCCGATGTGAATGAGGACATAATACCATACCACACCACATCACGCAATCATATGAATATCAGGGCCTAAAATGGTGAAAAGAAGAGATAATTAGTGGGACCTAAGATGGACTCAAAGAAAAGATTCTCGGGCATTCTGACGTATCCCATGAAGATGGGAATCAAGTTTTACGTAGTTCCCAGAGATGTGATTTTTACTCCTTGAAGAAAGGACATAGAGAGATCTTAGTTTAAGGTCATACAACTCAGACCATTGAAATGTTATACTCTTCCAAATGGGCACAAACCTAGAACAAATCCCTAAGCCCATGTGAGCTGTTCTCGATGTGGGAAACAATGGTGGAGAAGTTCTTTGAAAAATATGGTATACATGAAAAGGGAGAATTGTGAGGATCCTCGAATGATGCCTCACTGTGGATTTTTCCTCTTAACAAAAACACACACACTGAGGGATAACACTAAGGGTTTTAAAATTCAACTTAGACATGATGGTGTAGAAAAGGATGTGAATCATGAAACCAATATTTAGGGCTTGATGGGGCGGCGTGACGATGGGGGATAACAGTTGACCGTGTTCGAAACATTGCATCTATATCATGTGACCTAAAATGGTAACAAACAATTATAGTCAACCACTAAACATATTTTAAATGAGGGAGTATTATTATTTTTTCATTACAAATTCTATGGGATGTTTTCCCAAGATGGTAGGAGAGCCATTATGCCTTGCATCCATGTTGTTCGGGGGTCCTTTCGAATTTGAAAGATGATGAAAGCCCAAAAAAGGGGAACATGATGCATGAAAATGGGTGGTAACATGTCTATATAGTATCCAACACTCTATTTTCTAATCTAGAGTGTTCCTGGGCACATTGGTGAACATACAAAGAGGGTCAAAGGGACCAATTCAAGAGCATCTGACTCAAAAAAATGAATGTAGAACAGGGGGAGGAAGAGATTTTAGGAGGGATAGGTACATGGTGTGGCTATTAAAACCCCGATGTGAATGAGTACATAACCCCATACCACACCACATACCCACTATAAGAATAACACATTCTAGTGGGTAGAAATATGAGAAGGTTTCTAAGAAATAGGGTTGGACCTGAACACAAAACATCTGGGTGCTCCTACGTATCCCATGAGAAAGTGAATCAAGCCCTATGTAGTTCTAACAATGTTGTACAGTTTTACGTCATGTGGAAAGGATGAAAATAGACGTGGGGCATCTTGAAGATGAATTTATATGGTGTGGGGAATAACCAAACATGAATGAGGAAATAAGCCCACATACGCCACACCATTCATAATTCCTAGAGAGAACTCGGGCCAAGAGGTCGAGATAAAGAACAAATGAACCTAGGTTGGAGCCAAAGACAAAAAACATCTAGGTTTTCTTATGTATACCATGATGTTTATAATCAAGCCAAATATAGTTCTTTGAGATGTCATTCAGTGTGATGACGTGCGACTAGGATGTGGCCGATCTTAGTTTAGGGTCATATAGGTCAAACTATAAATTCCCTGTTTAATGCCATGTGTATGGGGAAGGTGGGTATAAAGAAAGAATCGCCATGACTATCATTTGGGAGATGATAGAACATAAAAATTTACTGAGGATGGCCATCGACCATATTCGCAACACGGTATCCCTATCACTAATGGGAATGGGAACAAAAAATGAGCATCGACTGCAGACCATATTCGCTATGCAGGTCTTGTATCAATATGTCATTCGAGATCCTTGAGAATGTTGGACCGTGATGGTAATAGAGTCCTAGGGCCTAGCATCCATTCCATTTAGGGGTCCATTTGAATTTGAAAGATGATGGAAACCCCAAATTATGGGATGCATAAAGCATGGTTGGACCTGTGCAGTATAACATCTTGCAACAAGGACAATGAATAGAGGGGTGTCTCAAGAGGATGTATGCAGAGTTCAAAAAAAATCCCCATGTGAACATGGACAAAGATTCCACACCACAAAGAACAATCTTGAGTGAGAAGATAGGCCAGGGGCTAGAAAGTTCGAGAGACCTGAGGCAGGAACTCCCAACCGATTTGTAGTTTAATGTCTTTTGGTGAGGATGTTGAATGATATTAGTTTAAGGTCATAGGGTGCAGACCATAGATACATGACCCTTTATGAAGGTATTGCCTTACCAAATATCATAAGCCAACATTTGGAATGCTCGGTTTGTGAATCGGGGAATACGATCTAGCTCTCCCCAACATATAATGGTACGACAATGAGGGAATGAGATCAGGCAGGGTTGATCCCGACCAGATCAACACTTCTGCCTGAGGAAAATGAATGTTTGAAGGGATATAACGACAAAATAAACCACTTTAGCCAATATTTGGGACATATGAGGGGGAGATAATGATGGGGGAAATCTATTTACCATGTTCAAAACACATCATCCACATCATGTGACTTGAAATAAGAACAACAATTGTGTGTTCATCATTGACCATATTCACAACGTTGGACTTGTATTAATTTTTCATTCGAGATCCTCAAGGACGTTGGATCGAATTGGTAGGAGATCCCTATGACCTATTATCCATGTCATTAGGGGGTCCTTTTGGATGTGAAAGATGATGAATATCCAAATAATTGGGATGTGTGATAGATAAATGTGAATTTACAATTTAAGGTCATGCGGGACAACGGAAAAGGTGGAGATCTCCAAGGAGATGGATACACTATGCAGTCATGATGAACATGATGTGAATTAAGTAAAAATACTACACCACAACAAGTGTTTTTTCCTAAGGGGAGATCTTGATGTTTCGGGCTATCCCTATGGACTAATTGTCTGGGAATTACTACGTATTACATGAGGATGGGAATCAAGACATACATTGTTTTGAAAGGGCCATGCAGTTTAACATCATGGGATGAGAACATGGGAGGATAAAATAATGAGGAGGATCACATGGTGTGATTATTGTAATCCCGACATGTGTGGGGGGAAATTAATCATACACTATAGTATGTGGGATCCTCTAAGTGAACTACACCCAGGGGGTAGTCAAAGAGAATAATTTGGGGACTGGACTATAAAAAAGCATCTGAGCGTTCCTACATATCCCATGAGGATAGGAATCAAGCCCTATGTAGTTCTTGATGTGCGGTGCAGTTTTACATTATGATATAATGATACAAGGAAGTATTAGTTAATGTTGGTAGTGGTCTTACTGTAATAGTATATATGTTGCTCGCAGTTTAACGTCTTGCAGGATGTAAAAGCAGTTTAAAGTCATGCGGGACGTACCTGTTTGAGGTCATGTAGGACCTCTTACTCAGCAATGTATTTCTTGAGTAATTTGAAATTTTTGGGAGGAGTTATAAACTAAAAATCCATGGTAACCAGGGAGTACACACCATTGGGGTAAACCATGTTAATTATATAAGGTCCTTCCCATTTGGGCTCTAGTTTGGGTTGTTTCTTAATGGGTATCATTAGCATTCTCAAAGCCAACACCATGTCACCTTCCAAGAAAGAGAGGAGGTGAAAAATCTTGTAGAAAGATCTACCCATATTTTTCTAATGCCTTTCAAGATTGTGCAGGGCACAAAGCCTATTCTTTAAAGTGCTTATAGTTCAACCAAAAAGACACTGGCAACCTTATCTGTTGTTATTTTCTCGTAGATAACTGTGCATAATGAAGGAAACTGAATATCGATGGGTATGATAGCATCCATTTTATACTCTAGGGAGTATGGGGTCACCTGAGAGGAATTGTGATTCGGTATCCTATAAGACCAGAGCGCGATGGGGAGTTTGTCTGGAAAACTCTTTTTATTATGACCAACCATTTTTTGTATGATGTTAGAGAGGGTAACACCTCAATCTTCCCATTTTCAAATTCAATGATATAACTCGGCTCGACCTCAATAAGTGTATTTGCCTCCACCCACTTGGAAAAGAAATCTCTAGTGGTCAGGTTGAACCTATATAAACGATCCTTCACCAGCAGATATGGACCCACAACATCGAGTCCCCTAACTATGAAGGGCCAAGAGTACATAGTAGTGTGGAGAGGCTCTACCGGCCGATGGACAAAATTATCATGGATTTGGAATTCATGGCACCTCTTGGAAAACTCAATGCAGTTATACATCATGGAGGGCCAAAAATACCCCAGTCTTCGGATCGGGTGAGATAGTTTGGGACTGGTCTGATGATCCCCACAGAAACGGGCATGAACATCCTGTATGTCCTGAGAAATATCACCTTCTAGAATTCAAGAGAGGAAAAACCCATCAAAACCATGTCTGTATATGAGCTTCTCAAGACTAAGGTCACTCATGAGGGTATACTTCAATGTGTGGCATCAGATTCTATCATGCTCGGCTCGATCATACAAGATATTACCATGTTGGAGTTACTCGAAAAAGGGGGTTCTCCGGCCGGGAGTCACCTCCAGCCCTGCGATAGGGGGGCCTGGGGGTCCTGTTGTGGAGTCACCTTTAGAAAGGTGGATTAACTGCGGGCTATCATCGTCATCCAGAGTGATGGCGGAAATGACTCTCTGGTGTGCCACATGGGTAATCAAATTATCCTGATCAGGCT
This sequence comes from Viscum album, assembly GCA_963277665.1. Classification (NCBI taxonomy): domain Eukaryota; kingdom Viridiplantae; phylum Streptophyta; class Magnoliopsida; order Santalales; family Viscaceae; genus Viscum; species Viscum album. Next base: position 1,421,867,127 of record OY728126.1, read on the forward strand.
CTATAAGAGAAGTATCTAGGCTGGCCAAGGTGTCAGCTCGACCGTTCTTGAATCGAGGGACATTGGTAACTTCTAGCCGAGACGAGAACTGGGACATCAACAAGTGGGTACGTTCCAATAGTGGTTCGAGCTCTAGCTTTTTGATGACATAGTCACCATTGATCTTCTTGATGATGATTTTGGAGTCTACTTTCACAAGAAAGTGTGGAAAATAAATCTTGAGGGCTATCTCATGGAAAGTAATGAGAGCCTGATACTCATCCTCATTGTTGGTATAGCATTCTAATAACACAAATTAATATGGAAGAACAACTTGTGTTGGTGTGATGAAGGTGATAACTAGGTCCACTCTATTGAGTCTGGGATCATTGTGTCTTCTATCGGTAGGGCTTGGGGAAGCACCATCAAAGTGAATTTTCCAACACGGAACAACTTGGTCCACCGAGAGGATTGCCTCATCTAGAAAATCAAGGTCTAGAGACTGGTCCGCAAGAGCTAAATGGTCTGAAAGAATTTCTGCCAATGCTCTCCCCTTAATAGCCTTATGGGGGATGAACCTGATGTTGAACAGCTGGATTATTACTACCCACCGAGCTAGACTGCCTATCAATAAGGGGTCATTTTGGAAGTACTTCATAAGATCCACTCGGGACACTAGATGTATCTCATGGTGCTGTATGTAATGTCACAATTTATGCACTGTGAATACCAGTACAAGGAATATTTTCCTGATAGAGGAATATCTGGTCTCTGTATCGAAAATCATAGAGTTGAGATTATATAGACCATTCTCCAGTCCCTCATTGTTCATCAGGGTAAGAAGGGAACTGGGAGATCTTTCCATGGAGGTCGCATAAAAGACCAATGGTTTTCTAGTAATGGGTGGAATTAGAACTAGAGGCTCTAAAAGGTACTTCTTGATTTCCTCAAAAGCAGTCTGATATTCCTCATTCTACTGATAGAAAGTGCCTTTCTCCATGATCCAAAAAAAGGATTTACACTTTTCGAAAAAATTTGCGATGAATCGGCATATATAGTCCAAGTGGACGTGAAAGCCTCAATGCTCCGGAATGTTGATCAAAGAAGACATCTGACTGATTGACTTATTCTTCTTTGGAACCATCTCGATGCCTCTATATCAGACAATATAGCCGAGAAACATTCTGAATGTGACCCTGAAGGCACACTTTAATGGGTGCATTTTTAGATAGAGTGATTAGAGGGTACCGAAAAAATTATCGTGGTCTTTGATATGGTCCTAATGCTAGCATTATTTGAATACTAGATCATCATCGTAGAATTCTACCAATTTCCTAAGTATCGTATTAAATATACGATGTATGGCATGCTGATAGGTAGGAAATACATTATTTATAATGAAGGGTATTACCTAGTAGCATATTGTACCTTGTGGTGCCCTGAATGTTGTATACTCTTAATCCTCGGGTTCCATTCGAATTTGGTTATACCCAGAATACCTATCCATGTTGTAGAGAACTTGGAACCCAGTAATGGGGCCAATCAATAGTTCCATCATAGGAAGTGGAAATTCAACCATCATATTGTGACTGTTGAGATCCTGAAAGTCAATAAAAACCCTAATCTATATATTCTTCTTTCTGACGGGTACAATTTTATCTAACCATACAGGGTATTGGACTACCTTAAAAAATATGGCTCTGATGATCTTATCAACCTCGGCCTTGACCATTGCACTATGAGAAGGGTGAATCATTTTGGGATGTTATTTGAACCTATGATAATTTTATAAAAGATTGAGGTGGTGTATGGAGACATGAGGATCTAGTCTTGGAATCTCATAATAACTCTAGGAAAACAGAACACAATGCTACTTCGGGAATCCACGTACTGTTGTTTCTCTTCGACTGGGATAATGGTGCTGATCACTGTGGGTTTCAGATCTTTCTCATTAAAGAGGTTCACCTGTACCAATTTATCGACCGTGGTGGAGACACCCTCTTAGAATACAAGAGTTGCATCTTCCAAATTACCTTTATCAATTATTGATTAGGACCCTCGATGGGATAATATTCATTTAAATCAACAGATCCCAATGGGAAGCTGGTGCTAGCCTGAGTGGATGTAGACACTGCATCGGGGGACTCCTGTGTTGTTGAAACCATAACAAAGAAAGATGTCAACCTGATCTCATCTAGTCATTGGACCAAGGGGTCACACATGATGATATCAACTAAATATTAGAATTTCATCTTGAGCTTGTTTATCCCAATCTGAAAAAACAATTTAGTATGACATGTTCTCGTTGCCATGGTTAGGACATCCCGATACCTTATTGGAGTAGGGGGCTCTGAAATCACCTGAGCATGATTTTTATAGGAATATAAGGTAATCTTTTAGAGTCCTTTATACATGGTAATTGTGTTCCCCTAATTCTAGAAACAACAAATCATTTCCCCATATCCGGGGTCATAGCCTCTAATTGGTGGATTGGGAAATTGTAGGCATCATCTAGGCTTGTCCACAGGTCAGTTGTAGTCGTACCATGTTCAACCTCATCATCCTAAATCACTTTTTTCCTTGCCCTTGTAATATTCGGAATCTAGGTAGCGGGCTTCACAAGGAGTAAAGGGAGACGTGTCACCTTAGAGTATTCCCACTCGATCGTTAAGGGATTACTTAAGGAACTACTGTTACGATGAAGGGACTGCCACATGCAGGTGAAGCCATGGCTTACCCATCAACGTGTTGTTGGTGGTGTCTTGGGAGACACCCATGAACTCGGTATTGGATACCAAGCCACCAAATTGGGTCTTCGGGTGGATCTTGATGACTAGTGTCTATTTTTTCCTATCATAACCTCGAATTTTTAGGTCAGAGCGACTCAGATCATCCTCGGACAACCCCATTTTTCAAAGTGTCTGAGTCAAGATTAAGATTATCCCAGAGAATTTGTTGACAAAACAGTGACAAACCTCCGCACCATTGAAGTGTCCAGTGATATACAGTGGGAAGATTTGCCCATGTATGGGAGTCCCTTTATCTTTTCTAATAAAAGACATGATAGATTGAAATTCTATGTGCTTAGCTGCCTCATCAAGGAAGGCTTCTGTAGTTTCTACATCCGTCTCAAACTAGAGGGGGATCCTTAAAGCCTTGGGGAGGGATACGCAAATATACACTGATAGGAGGAGATCCTCAAGGATAAAGTGCCTCGTAGGAATGCTGGCGAGATTCTTAAGGATATCATACATCTATTTCAGGTGTGAACTTCTTCTTACAGGAGGTCATTATGTGCAAGGGGGTTTGATGGGCCCTTCCGGCCGAATTAGTGGCTGACTGGGGCTGGGAATGTCCCGCTACTCGCTAGTTGAAGCTTTTGGAGTGACTAATGGATTTGGTCAAGATGAATTATTTTGGCACATAACAGAGTGTCGCTGATCATGGTGCAGTTGGGGCGACTCTTCCTGATCAAGAAACACCAACAACGGTGAAGACGGATCCGATGACACCAGATGAGATGGCTACACATACTGAGCACTGTTATGGGCCTTCTGTCTTCTTTTTTTGGCAAGAAAAACATGTCTAGAAGTATTGAACAAGGAATTTTGATGACAAATATTTCCATGGATCCCTCAACGATTGATATGGATGGGGATGTTGGGAGGATCTATCCTGTATTCCTCGTCATCAGGAATCATGTGGGGGTTTACTATCTCTAAGGTGTTGATATAACCATACCCTTGATCTACACTTGGAAGAATACTCTACCACCTGGTATATTTTGGGTGAAATCTCCATCTCTAGGGTCATGAAGTCACTGATATTATGGGATGACAATGGCATCGGTGGGGGGATTTGTTTTCCCTTATGTTGCCGACGTTTGCCCTTCCGAGAGGGCGAAGGTTGGGATGTTGATATAGAATTAGTAGCTACGGATGACATAGCAAATTGTGAAGGCTTGGGTTGATTTAAATGTTCATGGATAATACCATGGGAACAGGTGATTTCCTTAGATCCATCGAGTCATCATAATTTTGAGACATGTGGTGAGGAACCTGATGCCACTCAACTTCATTGTCACTGCCACTGTCAGGCTTCATGAACACACATGCCGCCTGTACTAGATCTGGGCTTAACTTGACTTGTTGTTATCAACCTATTCATGAATCTAGTCTTTAAAAACATCTCACTATTTGAGTTTTTCCCCAGAATCTGATGATAGGGGTAGTAGTTGGGGTGATCAGTGAGATCCTCTTCTTTGGGCCTCCAACATTCGATAAACCGTAGAATTCTCTATTCCATGGAACATCGGAAGTAACCGTGGAAATCATCCTCTTTGAATGAGGAGGTCTAGTTTCTCTTGTCTAGGAAGGGTGCTTTGGGAGCCTGGCCCTGAAGAGGGGCTAGAGGAGTCTTCCAATGAGGTGAAACATTTTTATCTCACCTAGGAGGTTGTGGCGCATTGCACAGGGACACTTGCTAGTTCTAGGGTGGGCGTTGTTGGGCCAGAGGTTGTGCCTAAGGTGGTGGGCCTCTGAGAGTCTATGAAGTTGGATTGATTGGTAATAACTCTAGTTACATAGGGGCCTCTATATGTTCTACCACATCAGGTTCATCCAAAGCGGCTCTTCTTGCAGGAACCACAGGAGGCAATGGACAAGCTTGGTTGGCCTGATGCAAAGCTTCCTCAAGATGCTGGGCCTTATCAAATAAATCCATTAAACTCCCATGATAATTCTGAGTGATGATATTGGGTACTAGTTCATTTTTGACATTCCCCACACACATTTTCCACAATAGTTCCTAGGTTAGTGGCATGTCAAGGGAATAGTTAAGGCATTTCTACTAGGCAGCAATGCCCGTGACACACTCTTTAGGCCTCTTCTTGCACTTGAAGAGGTATGCAACACTCATCTTCTGGGTGGTAGAACAGAATTGTTAAAGAAACTACCTACACAGATCTTCCCATCCGACTACTGACCCAATGAGTAGCTGACTATACCGGACAAATGATGTCCCTTTCAAAGTCTGTGTGAAACATCAGAGTTTTGCAGCCTCTTTCTATACTGTAGTTCCCAGCATGAGTCTACAACTTGTGATGAAGTGGGCCAAATCATTTAGTGGATCACCTATCCCATTAAATTTGGAAAATGTGGGGTTTCCAAAACCCTAGTGTGTTGTAATATCATCCACCCATACCGGATATGGATTTCCATATGGCGGGATAGCAACCTGTCCAGTTTTCAATGCCTCGAGGTGAGCAATGAGCGCCGCCATTGGATCATCTGGGTGGGTGTTCCTATTATGATGAGGATCCTGGACCACCAGTGTGTTGGTAGCTTTATCAACATGATAAGCATGCCCAGCAGCTCATGGAGAGGCTAGTGGGATGACCTATGGGATAGCTAGGGGAACATGAGCTTGGTCCTAAGGAATATCACCCTTCTAAGGTGGATTTTGTGAAACATACCATTTCCTCTTTCGATAAACTCTGTCTTATAACCATTTTATGTGGGAAGGATGTTCAGGGTTACCCTCAGGCAACTCACCGGGGGGAGTTGTACCAACCCCTACTGCCCAGGATGAGGATCACTATAGTCTTGTCACCGCTCCACATCAAATTCATCAAGGATTTTATCGACCATATTCCTATGATCCATGAGATATTGACATAGTGCGGCCTTTTCCGGATCATCTTCTCTCTTATACACTAAGCCCGATGGGTTAGAGTGTTTGATGGCCCCAAGATACTCTTTTTCCTTATTTGGATTTCGGGTGAGGACTAATGACTTGGTTGCCACGGGAAGACCCAGTAGATTTATCTGTTGGTGAGTAACCCTTCACAGTGAATCCAATAGGTGTGGCACTACCCTAGAAGTTAATTTCTCTCTAAGGAGTTATGGCTTAGTCTCTTCCTATGATAGTTCGGCCATATTAACCGTGACTCTATCTTGGGGAATATCCTCAATATTGCCTGGCTAGTCGGCCAGCAGCAAGATGGAACTAAAATGGAGGGAATCATACTTCCCCCAACCACATTACAGAATGTGATGGGAATCCACCTTGATAATTATATAGAGTATGTTAAAACTATGATCACATCGTTGCTGGATGGTCTGATGGTGAATAGACAACTCCAGGCGTGGGTCCATAGGGAGCGCAGCCAAGTCGACCATATGACATTACTATTCAATATCCTAAAATTTTGACTGACTATTGGGGTAAGCCACTAGCTGATAACGGAGACAAAATTGCATTCCCTAGAGATTTTGGAGAAAAAATGCAACTTCCTCTAGGGTAATAAATTCTGGAGCACTAAATTTCATGGCTGCAATTTTCTAGAACATCTCTGGGAAATGAACTACTAAAATTATGTCCCACAAGATCCTCGACTCAGACTCAAGATTCATCCCATTATTTCCCCACTATTCGAATGGGGGTGGCTATAGGACTAGTAACGATACTAAAGCAGACCACTGATATGGTAGAATGGCTTTTGAAGAATATGGAGAACGAGCTAACAAGCCACTGAATCTTGGGTTTTCCTACGATGAATGCAAGGACTAAGCCACCACATCCAGGTAATACAGACTGGCAGTGGATGTTTCTGGTGTGGGGGCTGCTATTTCTCGTGGTGGTCCATGTTGTTGTTCATCCTCTATAAGTCCCCAGAATAACTTCACATGATCTCTGTTTGAATCCTAGAATGACCATGTTGACAATAGGGGGGATTTTATGGCCAAGCCTTAGAAAGTGGCCAAATATTCATCCTATTGGATGTGTCTGTGGAGGGAGGTGGGAATCCAGTGGACCTCACATTCTGGAAGGATGAGGATGATATGCCTTATTCCTGCCTCAGCCCTTGAAAGAGAGGATCAAGGTGGGCGTTCCATCGCCGAATCACATTCCACCTCAGAATCTAAGAAGTAGACGAGCTTAATCGTGGTCTGGGACATCTCGGTATTCTACTTACGGAATCAGTGACCCACCCTGCTTTCCCAGGGTGGCTCTTTGGGATAGTGAAGTTTTTTGGCTAGAGGTGGAACTTCGGAGGAATTGATGTGGGGGTAGAGAGGAATTTATCCTAGATGAGCTGGGATGCAATGAGAACCTTTCAAAATGTAAAATGTTACAAGGGGAGGACCTTTGTGTCCACAGGATGACATGTATAGGGAGTCTCCATGGGAATTTCTGGAGCAGGTAGGACCTCCGTAGAATCGGGTGGGAGCATGGGTAGTGCCTCCGTGTTTTCTCTCCTTAGTAGATCTAGTATGTTGAGGGACTTCATACTAGTCGAGATGAACATGGGTAGGACATTTGTGCCAGGTGTCAATGAAGGGAGTCAGACCTCTGCTTCTCTAATCACCATGACATTGAAAAACTTTTTCGGTTCCTATAAGAACATGGAGAAAACCCCCACGCTGACAGTTGACCAAAAGGGTAGCATCTTCATATCAGTGATCTGTTACAAGAGGAATGGCTCCATACCCAAGGTCATAAGTGTGGTAGAGGATTCTGTAATGGGTTTCAATACGGTAGACAGAACCATCGCTCGAATTGACGGTGGAACGGGGAGGACCTTTGTATTGGATGTCGATGACGCAGGTCAGCCCGCAACGGACGCCACCTGTGTAAGAGACCCAGAGAGTCGTCCCAACTTTCTAGTGGGGAAGTTGGGGCCTCAATATAGACCGAGAATATAGGTTCCTCTTCTTAATATGAATGGTAGATTTAAGAAATGCATCGACGATGGAACATGACATGGGATTTGTTGATGATGACGCCCCTCGGCGGGCATCCTCTTTAGCTTGTGCCTGAAGCTAGCAACACCTTAACTGGACTGGGGCCGGTGGTGCAGGATCATAACTCACATTCTTCTTAGCCTATATGTTCAGGGTGGCGGTGCTGAGACGGCTTAGTGGGAGCCCTATTTGGTGGCTCCTCAGAAGGGACTATAGTTGGGCTATCCCGGACAATCCTCACATCATTGGGGAAGGGGAGGTACTCATCGAAGCATTTCATGAGATACACTAGAAATGATTTTAGGTCGGAGTGGGGATCAGTGGATCCTTGAACGGCCCTTGGGTGTGGCGGTGACGATGCTGTACAAAATCCTCTAAGACTTGTTGGGTCATATCCTAGGTTCGGATAATCACCTCTTCCTTGTATCTTTGAACGAGGTCATCAATCACCCTTTTCTGAATGATTTTAGATGGAGAGATGGGGTGTGGGCCCCTGACGACTGTGGATGTGGAGGCTATCATTGATGAGTTGAGGTCACATGGGATTATCCTATTGATGTTTCCCCTAACCATACGTTGATGGGTGGGTGGTGATCGGTTTCATGTCATGGCGGCTTGGGTCATAAAACATATAGATCTAACCATTAGTGCTGAGAGAAGGAAAGCGATGTATAGTGCCCCAACACCATTTCATCTTATATTGGTTGGTAAGAAGGATGCATGCTGACAGCGTCACAGGCTGGGATGTCCAACGTTTATTTGACACAATTTTTGGGGAGTTTCACACTAGAACCACTATTTCCTTGGAGGGACGTGGTGCCAGATATGTGGATCTGGTGACATAATAATCCATTGATTTCTCGAACACTACTAATATCTACATTGGGGAGAAGAAATTCATGATGGGTTCACCATTTCTATTTCTGAAACTTTCTTTGGGGTTTGCATCTGTCTATCAAGGAGGATGTGTTTTTTGTTGCCTAGAATTTCCGCTTTCCTAAGGCAGGAAGCATCCATCATTTATTTTGGGACATTTTCTCCCTGATCGAAATGGTATGTTGGGATATTGGGTCCTCATTTTATTGATTCCTCCTCAGAACTAATTACCTAGTTCGGGTCAACCTCATAGACTTAAGATGTTGTTCGTGAAACTATTCCCAGTTCCATGTATTCATGGGCACTTGTTAATTACACTGCTCCTTTTTGGAAATTCCAAGGCGTCATGTTAGGGTAGCAACCTTTAATCGATAGAGTAGTCATATTTGAGATCACTTCCATGCCTGGACACTAGAACACTAATGTGTATGGGTTTATTTCTCTTATGATAAGACTTCATGAGGGCACAGATTCTTGATTCATCCCACATAGAGTGTGTGGAATTATATTCCATAGGCATGTATCTGAGGTTTTCCTCAGCTTCCCATGCTTAACATAGGGAATTACATGAGTTTAACATCTAGCAGAGATGGATCAGACTGATCAAGACCCTGATAAGAGTGGATCAGATGGGTGTGAACCCATGAGGGAGCACTGATGATGGGGCCAACGCATGGTTAGTTACATGATTTCTTCTAGGAGCAGTGAGAAAGTGGGTGACATGATCTCACTAGGATGTGGCAGCCTGGGTAAACATCAAGATGGATATGGATTGTTGAGAGTGGATAGAGAATAATATGGAAATGATGTGAGAATGACGGTGATGCTGGGCTTCAGTCTGAAAGAGACCTCCTACATATTCCTTTGGTAGGGAATCAAAGTACACATAGTTTGGTAGGGCGATGGGACACCTGAGGAGATGGCCTATGAGAATGGTTGCATGGATGGTACCCAAAGGAAGTGAAACCCCTATGTGGGGGCCTGAACTTCCCCAAACACATAGGCTTGAGGGAGAGACCATGTTGGGACATGATTCATTGGCTTAAACCTCAGAGATACTTCTTGCGTATCCCCATGGCATGGAATCAAAGTTCATGTAATTCATGATGGGGCTATAGAATTGCAGTGTACACATAGGACAATGACCCGACGATATATCGGGTCTTACGCATGGTTAGTAGCCCAGTTTGGTCTGACACCACTGGGACAGACTAGGGACATGGTTCCCACTATAAGGGTCTACAATGGCTTACCGTTTGATTGTAGACTACAATGGCTTACCACTGGTTGAGGTTCTAATGTCTTACCATTGTTTGGGGTTACAACAGCTTACCACTGATTCAGGATTACAATGGCTTACTGTCGATTGGGGTTAGACCTCATGGAGGCTTCCTATGTACTTTTTCTATGAGATATGGATCAAATCCCACATAGTTCAAATGGGTACAGTTTAACATCATACAGAATGGAAAGGGGTGTACAGTTTAATGTTATGCAGGACAAGGATGTACCAACATGCAGTGTTCGGGACCGATGGGTGGTAGGCTTCAACCTCATGGAGGATTCCTACATACCTTTCTTGGATAGGGGAAAGGATCAACGTACACGTACTTTGTTAGGGAGGATAAAGTTTAACGTCATTTTGGATGAAGGTGAACCGACATGAATGGGTTGGGAAAGTCGGTGTTAGGTTTGAACCTTGGGGAGGATTCCTATATACCTTTCCTAGGATACAAGGATCAAAGTCCACGTAGTTTCGTATGGTGATGTGGGGATTACACTCTAAGGAATCCCAGAGAAGATATCATGGGTGGTGTTTACTCTAATCCCATGTGATTCATGCTCGGTGTGAGAAATAAGATGAAACAAAGACATGAGGATCACGTTGTGAAAGGTGTGTCTGTGGAAAGTGTATTGGGGATTACAAGTGGTTATCGGCCCAAAGAGGGAATAGTGTCTTAGGCGTTGTTAGTGGCCTAGGTTGATCTGATGCCAAGGGGAGACTGGAGATGTAGATTGGTACATACTCTTGGATAGAGGCCCCATGGTGACAAAGCACGAATAGAGAGGGATGGGGTAACGAAGGTCCCGGTTCCCATATCTCTTCTAGCCTTTAGCACTGAAGAATAGAGGAGGAGCAGGGATACTACTTCAAGAATGAAAGGCTAGGGTATTACACCAAGATGGTTTCCCTTCCTCGTGGATAGATAATGCTTCTAAAAAGTTTATCTCATTCCATGTGAGGAAGATCTCACTCCTGTGGAGTTGAGTGGGAATGGAGAATGTCTGAGGTGGGTCACCCCATGTATAATTCATGGGGCGAGGACACAATTTATCATCATGTGCTAAGGATGATAGTGAATTTCCATTTAACTTCTTGCAGATCAGATGAGGCTGGTTCACTTCTCACCCCTAGGACATACATGACTGATACCTACCCAACCTTATGGAAGGAAAGGCATCAACAATGCCATCAATAGGGGGTGTTGTGGATTGATCCACTGAGGGGATCACATTAGCGTGGATATGCGAAGAAGCACTAGTCGTTATCGTGCCTATGTGAAGAAGTATAAGGCTGGGAAACTCACCAAAAATCACTATCTAATGGACCTTGAATTCACTTCATATAAACCCATAGAGTCATACAGGAGAAGGGTTTGCGAAGCAAATGGGTTCATAGTAAAGGACCATGTCAATCTCTGGAGCTCCATGTATTGGAGGGACTTGGCGAAGGGTTATGCTTCGCGAAGTGGAGTTTCCTTTACTAGGAATGGGGTATAGGTACATATGAAGGGTTCGTCATGAAGTATAATCACTTTTGGGAGTAGGACTTCACGGAGAAAGGGTACCTTGCAAAGAAAAGCAATGCGAATCAAAGTGCTTCGCGATGCATAGTGACCCTACCTTAGAATGTGGTTCACATGTTCATGGAACATACTTCGTAAATAATAAGTGATTTGTAAAGACCCGAGTCCCCTTAGGGATATCCTTCCTTTACGAAAGCTCGTGGGGTCTGTGAAAAGCATCCCTTTTTGAAGAGGGGTTGTATTTGAGCAAAGGGAATGTTACATCGCAGTGCTCAAGTACCTGGAAGAGGCCCTTTTTTTCAAGGTTTTATAGAGCGGAAGGTACTAAATGATTTGAGAGCTAAGAAGGAGAATGGTTGGGGTATTAGTCCTTTGGGATTGGGGGGATCCCAGTATAAATATCTGATGGGAATTTAGAAGCAAGGACAGATCGATGCGAAGCTAGGTGGCTCTCCGCGATCAGCCGCAGATTGTTTCAAGTTTGTCGTAACCGTGTATTCGACCTCCATCCCCTCCCCGGTGTAGATCTCTCATTGGTTCCCTCTACGACACTCTCATAGGCTTCATTCAAGTTCTATGGGATCGTGGAGATCAATCTGGTTCCCTCCACAATGTGAAGAATCCAGTCAATTATGTCGTAACTATGAAGCTTCGTGCCTCTTTTACTCTGTGGTGACCGCAGAGGGGGATTCATCTTCACGTCATCCACGGAGCAGAGGGGCTCTATGAACGGGCTTCATGAGGAAGACCCTTGGGGATTGTTTACTTCATTACATTCTTATTCTCTACTCATATTTTGGTGCCAAAATTTCTTGAAAAGTAAAGGGAAGTAAGATATATGAGAGGAAGAGAAGTATAGCAGATAGAACATGGCATAATGAAAGAGTGCAGCTCAACCCAACAAGAGAGTGATTTAATATCATCCAAACACAAGGATCTAGAAATGGTGAGAAGGTGAACTTATCATCATGTCATCTCTACCTAAATTTAAATATTATACTCATCCAACCCTAATAAGCTAGACCTAGAGAGAAAGTGGCATACCACGTGCGTCTTCTTCTCTCTTGTAATGAGAGTAACCAAAACCCTAGGAGTGGGTACTATAATAGGGTGTAAATATATATATAAATTAAAACAAATAGATCCAAAAGATAGAGTAAGGGGATCCCCATCTCACAGCTCAAAAAAAGAGAGTTGCCAACAGCTCCTAAAATAACCACCATTGATGCGCATCATCCTCACGTCTGTCCTAAACCATAATTCAAAGGGTCTCAAACACCACAACTCGATCATATCATCCAGGGGTGGGTCTATCTCATCCGTATGATAAAAGTTTACATCACAATGATTCTTCTCATTAGGGAATGTATTTCTCTTACTCGTGAGTCTAGAGTTACTCCAAAACTTTCCTCGTCCCAGATTTAGTAGAAAATTATACTACCCAAACTTACTGATAAGTGATACGTTGTAGGGTAAGCCCTGAAGAGTCATCAGTTAATGCCACTACCCAACCACACTGGAGGGTAAGACCTAAAGAGAAGATGACGAACACCACTTCCAAGCCCTACTAGAGGGTAAGCCCAGAATAGAAGGAGGTGACCTTCACTGCCCTTCCCCGCTTGAGGGTAAGCCTGGAAGAGTCATTGAACAATGCCACTTCCCAACACCATTAGAGGGAAAGCATGTACTGTTGTAGTGATTCTGAAAACATCATTATCATATATGCCATCATCGGACACCACGAGATGACCGTCAGGCATGAGACACCTCGTATCAGAACTTGGGCGCTTAAACTAAAGTCACCATCTAGTTTTACGTGGAAAAACATGTAAGATAATTTAATAACATGTCCAAAATGGACAATTGGGTGAAAGGGTGATTTTCACCACAATATTCCTGAATGGGTCAAATTAGGGCCTACCTTTTGACCATGAACATCAAATTCTAAAATATATCTCAACTAGCCCATCTTGAAGAGTGAAACATGATGTCGTAAATGACGTCTCAAAAAGACACCCATATTAAAAGTTACAGGTGTTTGAATCTGCAAAATAAGTTCATGGGGCTAGACAACTATTTCCAACCCAGCCCACCAGGGTTGGGTCCAGCTTGACACACTTGGTTGGGTTGTACCGTGGCAGCCTGGCCTGCTCGCAAACATTGCTCGGCCGCTACTGACAATAGCCAGTTCCACGAGGTCGGTCGCTGGCTACATCATCACAGACAACTGGATGCCAGATTAGTGGTGGTCATTGTCACTTGGTATCATGCCACATGACCCCACCTTTCAGAACCACCGAGTCGCAGTGTTTCATCCATCAGAACATCCCTACGCCAGATGTCGTTGTCGACTGCCATGCTGTCGGTGCCTCGGTGGTCCATTCTGTGGACCCCCAGGATCAACTAAGTCAACCAATGGTGATTTAGTCAGTGGATCAGGGACCTTTGTGATGATGTATTCATTGGTCCACCCTCTTATTATTGATCCCTTAGTTTTTTATTACACCCAAATTTTTTAGTGGATATCCCTGAAGAACGGATGTAGAACAATGGTTTAAACACAGATCGATAGTTGTGTTCATGCAGCAATTGATGATTTGACGATAGAATAACAAAAAAATCTAGAAATTGAATATTTAATGTGGAAAAAAATGAGAACTAAAAACGAGATAAATCCTACCTTGAATCTGCAATTGGTTGTAGAAAACACATCCACGAGGCTCCCACATCGATCCGCTTATATTCTTTTTTAGATTTATCATCAATCCAGTGAATAATAATAAAGAATGTCTAGAGAGAGAGATCACAGTTTTATAGAGATAAGGGTTTAGGGCTAACCCAAATCCCAAATCCCTAATTTTCTATTTATAGAATCTCTACAAAACATGGAGTTAGAAACTTTCTCAGCCCCTCATGTTATGTCTCGCCTAGAAAAAAAACCCATTCCGAACTCAACAGAGGATGCAGATTTCCAATATGAGGCCCCATTTTATTATTATTTAACATGGAATCATGTGTAAAATAATTATATTGAATTATTTTAAATACAATTTTTCTCCCTGTATAGCTTTTTTTGCAGAATCCCCATGCTGATGAAATTTATTCCTCGCTTAGGATATGCACCACGTTCCAGACTCAACTGTGGTCACGGATGATCCAAGATACCATTTGAGAGATATCCCATTTTCAGTTCTTTTGTAGTATAAAATATACATAATATTTTTATAAAATTAATTCTGGGCACATTGGGCCTCAAATTTCTATGTCATCTCAGTTCAAAACTATAGAAATATATATAGAAATATTTTAAAGTATTGCAAGGGAAAAACTGATCTCTAAATCATTCCCTTCTTCAATATTTTCATCATCAAAAAGTAAAAACTAGGAAAAAAACTATATATAATAAGACGAAATCTCTCTCTCTCATTCCCAAGAACACTCTTGAACATTTATGTGATTCCATTGGACGCAATCCAGGGGGATGGCCTATCCACATAAGGTTCTCTCCAGTTTACCCTCGATCGCCACTGGGTTCTCTACAAAGGTGGCCTCATCTTCAATGTCTTTCTTTCTCCAGTTGAGGATTTACATATGATCATGTACGTATCGCCTCACCTATGACACATGGAAGGCATCATGAACCCACTCCAGCTATAGGTTTAGGGTAAGGTGGTAGGAAAACTCACCAACCCTAAGAACGATCTCGAACGGCCCAATGAACCTTAGGGATTTCTTCCCCCCAACTGAACCTCCACATTTCGTGCCATGGGGAGACCCTCAGGAATACGTGGTCTCCCTACTCAAACTCCAAGGGCTTATACCATTGGTCTACATATGATTTGTATCTACTCTGGGCTGTATTCATCTACTAAAAAATGACTTGCACGTTCTCTGTTGTGGCTTCCACTAACTCTAAGCCCATGAGGGAAAATTCTCTAAACACTTTCCAACACAAAGGTGACCTATAGGGTTGCCCATACAGGACATAATATGGTTCCATACTGATATTAGATTGGTAACTATTTTTGTATGCAAAATCTACCAATGGAAGATGATATTCGCCACTCAGGATGAAATCTAGAACACAAACCCTTGACATATACTCCAGCACCATGATAGTGTTCTCGGACTTCCAATTAGTCTACCCATCAATCTAGGAATGAAAGGTCATACTGATCAGCAACTGGGTCTTGAATTCCTCTTGTAGGTCTCTCCACAACTGTGATGAAAACCACATGTCATGATCGGTGACAATCATCGAGGGTACCCCATGAAGGCAGACGATCTTCCTTAAGTACAACTACCCCAAACTCTCCACCGAACAATGCTCCCTAATTTCAAGGATGTGCACAAACTTGGTAAGCTAGTCCACTATCACCCAGATGATGTCATGGACCTTCTCTGTACAACGAAGACCTGTGAAGAAGTATATGGATATTCCACCCCACACCATTATGAGATGTTTGGAGGCTGGGAAAACCCCTCAAGAACATGATGCTCAGCCTTCACTTGATGTCATGTAAGGCATCATGAGATGAACTCAGCTACTCTTTTTATCAAGTTAGACCACCAAAACTGCAGCTGAAGATCCCTATACATATTCCCCACATTGGGATGTACATTAAAGGGAAATGTGTGGAAATACAACATTACTTCCTCTCGCATCACGATCGGTCTTCTGATTCCCTCTTTCAGAATACCCATCTGGTGTTTCGCCTAGGGATATATGGTCGTGTAGAGTCTCACAGCATAAATATCCCAGATAAGACTCTCCCATATGATCAAGGAGTGAATGAGTCAGTACCATTGACTATAGAAAAATTATACCTCTTACTCCACTATGGTCATCTGTAGGGAACCTAACTTCTCTGAAGCTTCCTGCACTAGGAAATCCTGGAAGATCCTACTAAGGGAGTCTTCTAAAACATTTCTCATCCCTAGTCTATAGATGGTATTGATATCATAGTCATGTAAGAACTCCAGCTGACATCACTCCCTCAGAATCTAAGGTGTGTCTTGACCTTAACTAGCATACATAACATTAATTGAAATAAAATTTGGTTGAAATTGACACCACCTCAATGTATTTAGATTTAAATAAAAAATAATCAATAATTTAATAATTTGAACCCACCTCTTATCAAGTATAAATACCACCCCTCACATCCCCATTTTGACCCATAAATCCTTGTAACTTCTCCAATATATACCCAAAGCTATCATTCTCACTCTCCCCATATCCTAGTGCTTTTGGTCCCACCTCCAAATCCTTTTTTTAAATTTTCAAAAAAAAAAACCGCTGCAAGGGTTAGCGGGATCCTTACATTTTAGAAGGAAAGATCACAAAACTACTCGATAGACCACAAAATTAAAATTTGAATTTCAAACAACATTATATACTAAGATTTAATTTTTATAATGTGATATATCATATCCATTTCTTTTCTCACATCCACTTATTCAGATAAATTAAATTGTGGTCCATGTTATGTCGGTTAATCGACTATATGAATATTGTTTTTTCCTTTTTCCTTTACCGCCTTAAGGGATGGTGTTAAAAAATATTTTTATGGCTAAATAATATTTTAATATGTAAATTATCACATAATTCATAGATTTTTAATTTTATATTAAACATACCTCCATGATTTCTATATTTTTGATATACGACAACATTGTTTTTTGCAGTGTAGAGTACCACCCCCTCAAAGCAATTTGATTCATTCACGCTATACAAGGAATGTATTAAGAATAATTTTAATAAACATATATAACATATATGATATAAATATGATACTATAATTATAATATACATGTGTATCATTTACTTTTAAATATTGTAATATGAAAAAGAAATGAAAGTAGCGTTCAATCATACATATGACCTACTGTCTCTATGAAAACTTCATTTTATTTCATATATTAATACTTTATATATTATTATAAATACATATTTACTCAATATATAATATAATTAAGTCATGTTTTACATTTATAAGATGATGAAATCATGATTTATGTAATATAAGAATCAAATAACAAGTCAAAACATACTTTATAAAAAGAGCAATTCACACCCAAAATAGTGAAATAATGAAAGATTATTTACGAACGAGTAATAAGGTAATATAAAGAGAGGATATAAAATATTATAAACATGATTATGGTTCTATAATAAGTTATGAATACTCTTAAAAACATTATAAACGAGGTTAAAGGATAATCACTCAAATAGAATGTAATGTAAGGGGTTAATTTCACAATATCATTATTATCCAAATTTGTTTATATAGAAGTATATACATAAAAATATTTAACTTACATGTCCATATTTTATAAAAATGTATTTCAAAATATTATTTATATTCCTAGAAAAAATTGTAAAGTCATTTGAACTAATTTCTGACTTTTAAAAAAACATTTTGAAACGATTTTTTCTGTCGTTTTCCAAACGATGTACCTTGTGAACTTTTTGAAAAATTAAGGAATTTTGTTTAAAACATTATGGTATAGAAGGATTTTCTCTCCATAAATATTCATTAACATTTTTAATATTCCCTTAAAATATTAAAAGTTTAATTTCAAATTAAATGTTTTCTTTAAAAATTGCGCAACATTTAATTGATTTCAATGTAAAAAAATTGATATTTCCCTTAAATATTTTTAATAATTTTACTTTCTTTTTTTCATCTACATCAACATAATTTTTTGGATTTAATGTTAATTGAGGTTTATTTATTATGATAGAATCTACCACATTTTATTGAAATTTTTATGATAAATTTTACTATGGATTTTCTATTTTGATACCATTCATGGTTTGTGGATAAAGTATTAACATTTCATTTCGTAGTTTTAATAAAAATATTTATGTTTGTTATGTTTTTTACCTTTTAATATGAATAATACAGTGGAATTATTACGTAATGGGAGGGGGACCCATATCCCTTAGATTCATTGGTATGTTTCATGAAACAAAAGAGATATAGTTTTAGTCGCTACCTTACACATTTAATAGATTATTGGGATGATGCCTTGAAAGTATTAGATTATTTGCATAAATCCTTTAAAATATTAGTTTCATGGCATAAAACATCGACATTATGTTTTCTATGTCCAAAGTTATGGATTACCTCTATATGATATTAATTATTGATATTTCATGTGATTATTCTACTAGTAGTATATCTATGGTTATGGATTCTAGCTCATGTGATTTTTTATGGTATTATTTATTCTTACCATATTATGCTGAATGTTAATATTATGTTCATTATGTTTCAATTATATACCTTTCATTATGGTTTATTCTTATTTACTCATAATGGCTTTCATTGTATTATTGACCCTTACTGAGCATCTGAGATCACCGCTTTCTTAAGTTTTATTTTCCTAGGATTCCAAGTAGTGTATTATGGCTGTTATGAGAGGTTAATTCTAGGAGAATAATTTCATTCTAAAATGAATATTTATGTTGTATTTTATGTTTTGAATTTTAATGTGAGGTACATTTATATAATCTATTTTCCAAGACAGCTAATTTGATCAGTCCTTCAAGATTTGACTTCTTGCGATCATGCCAATGTAAGAAAATAATTCACCGGATCAGGGAATATAGGGTCGGGGCATTACATTATGTGACAAAGGCTTCCTATATATTGTGTATCTTTTGATTCCCTCATCATAGAATAATGGGTTAACAGAATTGATAAGATATTCATTGTAATTCAATGCTCAAAAGAAGACAAAGTTACACTTATGGTCTATTTTTTAATGGGGAAGAGGAGTAGTGGTGGACACATATAATGAACAGTAAGTCTAAGGGAGGAATTTTTTCCATTGATTTATAAGGATTCATGAAATATTTTTCAATAAATTTTTTCCAAGGATTATCTTTCATATGTTAGGGAGGGAGTTCCTCAAACTAATGAAAATGGAAGACAAATCTATCGGGGTATATGAAAAAAACATTGAAAGTATTTCATGAGACACCTTTAAAATATTAATGAACACTAATGGTAATTTGGATTATGTAACGACCCGAAATTTTTAATTAAATTTTGTTTCCTAATTTTATGTGTTATTGTTATACTCAACAAAAATGTTTTATTTGATAAACATGATTATAATTAAAATGAGATCAGTGGGTTTTGACTATTATATAACCATCGGTCAATATGACCGCTGTGAACAAAATGTTTTGATTATTGTCTCTAAATATAAGTAATCTTGGTTAATTATTATAGAAAGAATATTCGATGGCCTCACCTAGTAGTCTTGGACCGATCGAAGCCCATCTAACAGAGCTTGGGAAGGAGGTAGCACCACTGGGCTTTGCTCTGGATCAAATCCAAGCCGAACTTCATCATCTGAAGCTGGAACGGAATCGCCTTCGTGAGAAGTTCAAACTGATAGAAATTACTACTCGGGCAATGTTGACTGAGCCGCCCCAAGCTTCTATCACCCTAGCACACCTTACTCTTAGGTCCTATGCTGGTATTATAAGGGGTTATGTAACGAGACCGTAACTACCTTGTGTAATCCTTGTTTTAAATAAAAATTGGGATTTCTTCTTATGATGAAGTTTATGAATTTTGAAATGACCGGATAAATATAGTATGCATATTTTAGATGAATTTTAGAAAAAGGGTATTTTAAATATGTTTATGTAAACCCTAAATAATTAAAAATGTGTAATGATTTTCAAAAAATGGTCTTCTGCAATTATGTTCAGCACTAAATTTAGAGTCTAATAAGATCAACTTGATTTTTGATGAATAGTAAATTATGAATAGTAATTTTATGATTAGGATTAGTAATATGACCAAATGGATTAGTAATCTCACTTAAAGAAAGTTTTAAAATAATCTAGGCACCTTTATTAAGTAATGTGATTCAATAAAATAGTTAAATAACGATTTCATTAATTATTATTCAAGTATTAGTTTTTTCGGGTGAATAGTTTTTTTTAATTAAAAATTTAATTAAAAATAATTAGAAAATTATTTTTATAAAAATGACTTTATTTTTGAACTCAGAGCATCGATATTATGTTATGGTAATTTTTGGGGTTTTTTCTGAAAAAAATGAATTTTCGATGAATAGTGTTTTTATTTAAAAATTAAATTAAAAATATTTAGAAAATTATTTTTATAAAATGGATTTCATTTTTGAAATCAGAGCATTGATATTTGGTTAATGTGAAATTTTGGGATTTTTCTGAGAAAGTTGAATTTTCAGTGAATAGTAAAAATACAGTTTTAGGGTTTCGGTATGTTTAATGACATCATAACGGTGTCATGATGATGTCATGAGATCTTTTGAGGGTTGGCCGGACAAGGGTGATGAATTATTGTTTTGGGGGCCCCATGTGGCCTAACTCCATGATAAATGACAAGGGAGAGCACATGGGTTTGAGAAAAGCACATGTGAGGTGTCCCTTGGCCATTAATGCCTTGTCCCCTCACTTTCCCTATAAATACCAAGCCCTCCTCTCATCCATTCGACTCCCCACTCATTCCCACCGAATTTCTGGTCTCATTACCTCCCAAGGAGTCCTCCCAAGGTTCCCCCAAGCCCTCAAGGTCCCAACCTTTGAGGTTTAAGAGTTACATTTTAAGGTAAGGGATCCGACCTCTCTCTTTCTTTTCAAGTAATATCTTTTAGGTCATTTCTTTTATACTCCATGTTCTTATGTTTGAGGATGTTCTTTTACATTCATCCTACTTCCCATTTCATGTTCATATGATGAGATACCCCCCTTGCTCTCATCAATTCGTTTTAATAATGTTTAAGTGGCGCCGTTAGGCTGCCGAATTTTTAAGGGATTCTTTCACCTTCCTCGTTTTCAAGTTCTATTTTCATTCAAGTCTTGCATGTTTCTTTGTATTATGTTGGGGAATTATCTATAAATTTATCATACTGATCTTTTATGATCATATTATGAGAGACCCCATTTTATCTCTTCAATTCAATTTTCTTGATGTTTTATGTGGCGCCGTTAGGCTGCCGAATTTTTTAAGGGATTCTTTCACCCTTCTCTTTTTCAAAGTTCTACTTTCATGTCAAGTCTTTCAAGTTAATTTCTATTATGTTGGGGTATGATCTCTATATCTATCATACTGGACTCTTATGTTCATATGATGAGAGAACCCATTTGATCTCTTCAATTCAGTATTTTGATGTTTTAAGTGGCGCCGTTAGGCTGCCGAATTTTTAAGTGGTTCTTCACCCTTCTCGTTTTGAAGTTCTACTTTCATGTCAAGTATTTCAAGTTAATTTCTATTATTTTTGGGTATGATCTCTATATCGAACATACTGGAATCTTATTTTCATATGATGAGAGACCCCATTTGATCTCTTCAATTCAGTATTTTGATGTTTTAAGTGGCACCGTTAGGCTGCCGAATTTTTAAGTGGTTCTTCACCCTTCTCGTTTTGAAGTTCTACTTTCATGTCAAGTCTTTAAAGTTAATTTATATTATGTTGTGGTATGATCTCTATATCTATCATTCTGGACTCTTAGGTTCATATGATGAGAGACCCCATTTGATCTCTTCAATTCAGTATTTTGATGTTTTAAGTGGCGCCGTTAGGATGCTGAATTTTTAAGTGTTTCTTCACCCTTCTCGTTTTGATGTTCTACTTTCATGTGAATTATTTCAAGTTCCTTTTTGTTATTTTGGGGCATGATCTCTAAATTTATCATACTGATCTTTTATGATAATATGATTAGAGACCCCATTTTATCTCTTCAATTCAATTTTCTTGAAGTTTTAAGTGGCACCGTTAGGCTGCCGAATTTTTAAGTTGTTCTTCACCCTTCTCGTTTTTAAGATCTCTTTCATGTCAATTCTTTCAAGTTATTTTTTTTTATGTTGGGGAATTATCTCTATATCTATCATACTGAACTCTTATGTTCACATGATGAGAGACCCTATTTGATCTTTTCAAATCGTTTTTGTTGAATTTTAAGTAACGCCGTTAGGCTGTCGAACTTTCATAAGAGAAATCTAATTTTTGTCTTCCTTCCATGTTTTTCATTTCAAATGGTATGTCCTTGAAATTTCATTACCATGATCATGTATCCTTCTTATTCTGTCCATCTACTGTTTTATGGTTCATTTATGAATGTTTGACTCATTTTCCCTCTCTTTTTAATGTCTTCTAAAACCTCGTAACATAGCCGTTATGCTGTAGAATTTCCATATCAAAATGTCTCTCTCTTTTTCTAAAGTTATTTTATATTATTAAGTGAATACTAAAATCCCTTTATTCTAAAGGTGTATTCACATAAATACCAAAATGTTCTATTTTAAATTCTGGGATTTACATACATGAGACCCACCTACCTTTTCTGTGGGTTTTAAAGTGACGTAAAGATCATGTCTTTAAAGCAGTTTTTAAAACGTTATGATTATGAAATGAAACCCATTTATTTTATGCTTTGTGGGTTATTTATGAAATTTTTGATGATGATATATGTGGATCACATGATAATAAAGGCAAATTTAAGGGTGCGCCCTGATAGCGCTCCAATGCATTGGGTAATGATGTAACCACTAGAGATTACAATTTTCACGATACCTTGGTGAATAACCTTGGTAATTTTAAAATGACACCTTGGGGATGGACCTTGGTGTTATGTTCATGATTGTCTATGTTAAATGATGTAGCCACATCTTCAAGTTATGAAAAAGTTTTATTTTTATTATGATATGACTCATGATTTCATTTTCATGCATTAAAGTTCTTTTCATGACTTTATTGATGTATCTCAAGTTCATATGTAAAATGTTTCACTTGTTTCCCTTGCTGGGCCTTCTGCTCACCCTTCCTTTTGATGTATGTCCCCAGGTTATGAGATGTAGTAATGAGCCTAGGGTGAACATGAGGAGAAGCCTTTCAAGTGTTTAAGAAGAATGTTTTTTTTTTGTTTCATGTTTTATGTTCCTTGTTTCCAGGACACTAAACCTTAAAGATCCTCAGTTCTGTGTAATGGAATGAAAAGTTATGTTATAAAAAGACGGGATGCTATAGTTGGTATCAAAGGATGGTTTAGTTATTTGTGGAAATTAGGATATGAAAACTCTAGGAGGAACCCTATAGAAAAGTTTAATATAGGAAATCTTCCTGGTATTTTGGTGAGTATTGAGTAAGGGGTTGCCAAGCAAATACATCCCTGTCTGGATACGAGCAGGTAGAGGTGGCTCTGGCACAGATGTACATAGGGGTAAAACCCGAAAACACCGCTTTGAGCTAGACTCGAACGGGAACTGGTACACGACAACGGGCCTTGCTGCACTCTTGGTTACGACACTCCCGGGGGATATGCTTTGGTAAATTCATAAGCTTGGTATGAACCATTGTTAAAGGAACAAAGATAAAATAAAATAAAGGTTCCCATAAGAATATATGATCATTCATAACCTAGATGGGAACCTAGGAGATCACAAGTTAGGGTATACCTTTCATATACAAGTTATCCTTATATGATTTCAGTTCCTTTTCATGATTATTAGCTAAGTACTTAAGCCCCTAATTATGCTTTCTCTTCTTAGTTAATGGTGGGAATTGGAAGAACATGTTCCGACAACTAATGTGATAGGAAATGCGATGATTTTCGTATTAATATGACAGGGATGATTAGGGGATTAAAATATGATTATTATTTTGGAAGATGTTCGTTATTTTGGGAACCATATTTGATCGAGGTAAATAGATTACTACGGTATTTTCATTGAGGAGTAAGGTTGACTTATATTTTTAAGAATCGATGAATTTAAGGTTAACTTATAGTAATTTAGGTTACTTATGGGAATGACTAACCTATCTTGGGTAAAATATGTTTAGGTTAGCTACTTTTTTATAAGATGTTAGGAGTGGTTGAAGTTGTCTGGAGATGAACAATGAAGTTGTTTTGGAAGACTATGTTATCAAATCCTTATTGTATTTGGGTTTCAATCTTAGTTGGGTTTGTTTTGAGGAATTTTAAGGACCGTTATTCATGGAATGGTCTATGATGAACTTTGGGTAGTACCATGCAACTTTGATGATTTAAAAGTAGTTTCCATTCCTATGGGATTCTTTCTTTTTGAAGAGTTGTTTTACCTTAACCTTTCTGTTTTTGGGATATTGTTTAAAGATAGAAGAAATAGATAGTTAATCTTTTGTAGATTATGTGATTCTATAGAAGATGATTCTTGTGCTTTTATGAGACCAAGTGTTTTTGAATTCTCATCATTTGGAGAAAAGATTAGTATTGGTAGGGACTTGTTAAAGGATGAAACTCTACTTGAAGGTAGGTATATTTTCTTATGTTTTTGATCTATGTAGTAAATGAAATCCTCAAAATTATGAAAAGAAACATAAAACAAAAATGTTGTTGGTTTACGTTTCCTACTAGGTAATCAAAGACCGTTTACACACATCATAAGTTTGGGATTTTCTCATGGTTAACTTTCTCCTAATCATGTTCTCTATCACTCTCCCTCAGAACTTGACCCTTTGTTTTCTCCTCCATGTCCATGTTTTCCTACATGGAACCCTAGTGTGGGTTAACTCGGGTGACCTTTGTACTTCCCTTTCTTTATTTTAAAGTAATAGTTTTACTAACTCCTTTTCCGATGTGGGACTTTTAATGAAATTTCAAAACCCAATTTTAAAATTGCCAGGACGCAATTTCTTAAGGGGGAAAGATTGTAACGACCCGAAATTTTTAAATATATTTTGTTTCCTAATTTTATGTGTTATTGTTATACTCAACAAAAATGTTTTATTTGATAAACATGATTATAATTAAAATGAGATCAGTGGGTTTTGACTATTATATAACCATCGGTCAATATGACTGCTGTGAACAAAATGTTTTGATTATTGTCTCTAAATATAAGTAATCTTGGTTAATTATTATAGAAAGAAGATTCGATGGCCTCACCTAGTAGTCTTGGACCGATCGAAGCCCATCTAACAGAGCTTGGGAAGGAGGTAGCACCACTGGGATTTGCTCTGGATCAAATCCAAGCCGAACTTCATCATGTGAAGCTGGAACGGAATCGCCTTCGTGAGAAGTTCAAACTGATAGAAATTACTACTCGGGCAATGTTGACTGAGCCGCCCCAAGCTTCTATCACCCTAGCACACCTTACTCTTAGGTCCTATGCTGGTATTATAAGGGGTTATGTAACGAGACCGTAACTACCTTGTGTAATCCTTGTTTTAAATAAAAATTGGGATTTCTTCTTATGATGAAGTTTATGAATTTTGAAATGACCGGATAAATATAGTATGCATATTTTTGATGAATTTTAGAAAAAGGATATTTTAAATATGTTTATGTAAACCCTAAATAATTAAAAATGTGTAATGATTTTCAAAAAATGGTCTTCTGCAATTATGTTCAGTACTAAATTTAGAGTCTAATAAGATCAACTTGATTATTGATGAATAGTAAATTATGAATAGTGATTTTATGATTAGGATTAGTAATATGACCAAATGGATTAGTAATCTCACTTAAAGAAAGTTTTAAAATAATCTAGGCACCTTGATTAAGTAATGTGATTCAATAAAATAGTTAAATAACGGTTTCATTAATTATTATTCAAGTATTAGTTTTTTCGGGTGAATAGTGTTTTTTAATTAAAAATTTAATTAAAAATAATTAGAAAATTATTTTTATAAAAATGACTTTATTTATGAACTCAGAGCATCGATATTATGTTATGGTAATTTTTGGGGTTTTTTTTGAAAAAAATGAATTTTCGATGAATAGTGTTTTTATTTAAAAATTAAATTAAAAATATTTAGAAAATTATTTTTATAAAATGGATTTCATTTTTGAAATCATAGCATTGATATTTGGTTAATGTGAAATTTTGGGATTTTTCTGAGAAAGTTGAATTTTCAGTGAATAGTAAAAATACAGTTTTAGGGTTTCGGTATGTTTAATGACATCATAACGGTGTCGTGATGATGTCATGAGATCCTTTGAGGGTTGGCCGGACAAGGGTGATGTATTATTGTTTCGGGGGCCCCATGTGGCCTATCTCCATGATAAATGACAAGGGAGAGCACATGGGTTTGAGAAAAGCACATGTGAGGTGTCCCTTGGCCATTAATGCCTTGTCCCCTCACTTTCCCTATAAATACCAAGCCCTCCTCTCATCCATTCGACTCCCCACTCATTCCCAACGAATTTATGGTCTCATTACCTCCCAAGGAGTCCTCCCAAGGTGCCCCCAAGCCTTCAAGGTCCCAACCTTTGAGGTTTAAGAGTTACATTTTAAGGTAAGGGATCCGACCTCTCTCTTTCTTTTCAAGTAATATCTTTTATGTCATTTCTTTTATACTCCATGTTCTTATGTTGGAGGATGTTATTTTACATTCATCATACTGCCCATTTCATGTTAATATGATGAGAGACCCCCCTTTCTCTCATCAATTCGTTTTAAGAATTTTTAAGTGGCGCCGTTAGGCTGCCGAATTTTTAAGGGATTCTTTCACCTTCCTCGTTTTCAAGTTCTATTTTCATTCAATTCTTTCATGTTTCTTTGTATTATGTTGGGGAATGATATCTAAATTTATCATACTGATCTTTTATGATCATATTATGAGAGACCCCATTTTATCTCTTCAATTCAATTTTCTTGAAGTTTTATGGGGCGTCGTTAGGCTGCCGAATTTTTTAAGGGATTCTTTCACCCTTCTCTTTTTCAAAGTTCTACATTCATGTCAAGTCTTTCAAGTTAATTTCTATTATGTTGGGGTATGATCTCTATATCTATCATACTGGACTCTTATGTTCATATGATGAGAGACCCCATTTGATCTCTTCAATTCAGTATTTTGATGTTTTAAGTGGCGCCGTTAGGCTGCCGAATTTTTAAGTGGTTCTTCACCCTTCTCGTTTTGAAGTTCTACTTTCATGTCAAGTCTTTCAAGTTAATTTCTATTATGTTGGGGTATGATCTCTATATCTATCATACTGTACTCTTATGTTCATATGATGAGAGACCCCATTTGATCTCTTCAATTCAGTATTTTAATGTTTTAAGTGGCACCGTTAGGCTGCCGAATTTTTAAGTGGTTCTTCAGCCTTCTCGTTTTGAAGTTCTACTTTCATGTCTAGTCTTTCAAGTTAATTTCTATTATGTTGGGGTATGACCTCTATATCTATCATACTGGAATCTTATGTTCATATGATGAGAGACCCCATTTGATCTCTTCAATTCAGTATTTTTATGTTTTAAGTGGCGTCGTTAGGCTGCTGAATTTTTAAGTGGTTCTTCACCCTTCTCGTTTTGATGTTCTACTTTCATGTGAATTATTTCAAGTTCCTTTTTGTTATGTTGGGGCATGATCTCTAAATTTATCATACTGATCTTTTATGATCATATGATGAGAGACCCCATTTTATCTCTTCAATTCAATTTTCTTGAAGTTTTAAGTGGCGCCGTTAGGCTGCCGAATTTTTAAGTGGTTCTTCACCCTTCTCGTTTTGAAGATCTACTTTCATGTCAATTCTTTCAAGTTCCTTTTTGTTATGTTGGGGAATTATCTCTATATCTATCATACTGAACTCTTATGTTCACATTATGAGAGACCCTATTTGATCTTTTCAAATCGTTTTTGTTGAAGTTTAAGTAACGTCGTTAGGCTGTCGAACTTTCATAAGAGAAATCTAATTTTTGTCTTCCTTCCATGTTTTTCATTTCAAATGGTATGTCCTTGAAATTTCATTACCATGATCATTTATCCTTATTATTCTGTCCATCTACTTTTTTATGGGTCATTTATGAATGTTTGACTCATTTTCCCTCTCTTTTTAATGTCTTCTAAAACCTCGTAACATAGCCGTTATGCTGCAGAATTTCCATCTCAAAATGTCTCTCTCTTTTTCTAAATTTCTTTTATATTCTTAAGTGATTACTCACAGCTCTTTCTTCTAAAGGGGTATTCACATATATACCAAAATGTTCTATTTTAAATTCTGGTATTTACATACATGAGACCCACCTTCCTTTTCTGTGGGTTTTAAAGTGACGTAAAGATCATGTCTTTAAAGCAGTTTTTAAAACGTTATGATTATGAAATGAAACCCATTTATTTTATGCTATGTGGGTTATTTATGAAATTTTTGATGATGATATATGTGGCTCACATGATAATAAAGGCAAATTTAAGGGTTCTCCCTGATAGCGCTCCAATGCATTGGGTAATGATGTAACCACTAGAGATTACAATTTTCACGATACCTTGGTGAATAACCTTGGTAATTTTAAAATGAAACCTTGGGGATGGACCTTGGTGATATGTTCATGATTGTCTATGTTAAATGATGTTGCCACATCTTCAAGTTATGAAAAAGTTTTATTTTTATTATGATATTCCTCATGATTTCATTTTCATGCATTAAAGTTCTTTTCATGACTTTATTGATGTATCTCAAGTTCATATGTAAAATGTTTCACTTGTTTCCCTTGCTGGGCCTTCTGCTCACCCTTCCTTTTGATGTATGTCCCCAGGTTATGAGATGCAGTAATGAGCCTAGGGAGAACATGAGGAGAAGCCTTTCAAGTTTTTAAGAAGAATGTTTTTTTTTGTTTCATGTTTTCTGTTCCTTGTTTCCAAGACACTAAACCTTAAAGATCCTCAGTTCCGTGTAATGGAATGAAAAGTTATGTTATAAAAAGACGGGATGCTATAGATTATGTCATTAGACTATTAATGTTGTTTCTATGAAAAACCCAGGAGATTTGAGACTTTGGAAGCTATGAGTATATTTTATGATATTCCCTAAAGGTTGATATAGTGATTGGTTATTCTTAGTTATCTCATGGAATTTGATATAATAGGATGAAAATATAGTGTAATATAAGATGATCAATTGATAAATTCCATTATGGAAAGAAAACACAACATCCCTCATGTCAAAACTGTGGGAAGAAACAACACAAGAACTATCTGATGTGATCCAAGAGATGCATCAAATGAGGAAGTGAGGGGAATTAGGTTAATTATTGTCAAATGTATTTGAAGAATCTTAATAATGAGGAAGAATAAAGGAAGGTTAGGACCAATATTTCGCTTGCATTAAAGTGTTTCAACTATAAGGAACATGGGAATATCGTGATCTAATTCCCTTGTACAAGGGTTGTCAGAGACAATCAATAAAAACAACCTACAAGGTAATAAATAAAGGCATATGCTATCAATAATTCTAAGGTGGAGCATGAAAATGATGGGTAATAGTTATTCTAGTTACTCATTCATGAATAGAAAATGTCCAACTTTATTTTTTTCTACAGAATCTTTCATATCCTTCAAGTTTAGTAGAACTATTCAAATACCACATCAAAATATAAATGTTGACTAATCTGCGAGAACAATGAATGGAGAAATTATTAAATCTAAAGTATATAAATCCACACTAGTTAATTATTTTCAATTGAACATACCATAAAATATCATATTACATACTTTGGTAGTGTTTTATTCTCTATTGGGAATGGATTGGATATATTTATGAAAATCAAACATCTACCGTTGGGAAAGGGGGATCACTCTACACATCCCAAGGAAACCCCTAATTCTATAAAAGTATAAGGAGTGGGATGAATCAACAACAAAATAATGATCTCAATTGTGGATATTATTATGTTATGCGAAAAAATATCCAGCACAAATGATTGAGACAGAGGAGTGGATAATTCTTGAAGACATGCCAATTGTGAGGGAATACACTAATGTGTTCCTGGAAGAATTGTGTGGTAATCATATTGACAACTGTTTGAGTTATCAATTGATCATATACCTAAATATGTTCCCATATTAAAGAATTATTATAGGGTGTCCACCATTGAGATAGAGGAAAAAATAAGTAGTTACAAGAGAATCCGGGCAAGGGTTTTATACACTCGAGTACTTCACAATGGGGTGTACCAATTCTCTTCATCAAGAAGAAAAATGGAAAAATTATCCTATAAATTGATTATATTGAGATCAAAAAATAATGATGAAGAAAATGTATCCCCTACCATGGATATACTTGCTCTATTAACTATGTGGGGAAAATTATTTCTATAAGGCGGACCTTCATTCGGGATATCACCCAATAAAGTTGGGGGAGGAAGATATTTACATGATTGACTTTATAACAAGGTATGTACACTATGTGTTTATAGTGATACCATTTGGAACCACTAATGACATATAAATTTTCAAGGTCACGATGAATATAGTCTTTAGATATTACATCAACAAATTTTTTCATAATAGATTATATTCTGATATACTTCAAGATAAAGGAGGAACACAAGGAGAACATTAACATGGTGCTGAGGGATTTATATAATTAGAAAAAATATGGAAATTATAGTAAATGTGAGTTATCTATAGAGGAAGTATCTACCTTGGTTCATGTTATTTATTGAAAATGAATATTTATGGAAACATACAAGACAAAGATAGTACACAATTGGCCCAAGACAACATCTTTAATGGAGATTCATATTTTATATCGCATAGATAGGTATTATTGAAGATTTTTTTTAGAAATTATAATTATTTTCAAACTCAATAAACAGGCTAACTCGAAGCGGAGTAATGTTTTCCTAGACCAGAGAATGTGAAGACAGCTTTAAAGAGTTGAAAAGATGGCTTATAACTGAACTAGTACTTACACTGCCGACAAGTGGGGAACTCATTTTGGTCTATAGTGATGCCTAAAATAAGGTATTAGGTTTTTTACTGATGAAAAATGAAAAGTGATAGCCTACAGCTCGTGGAGACTGAATATTCAAGAGAAACAATTTCCCACACCTGATCTAATGTTACCAGTTTTGTTCCTTGTGTTGAATTTTTTTCAATATCATCACTTAGGGGTGAAGTGTGCATTATATACTGATTGTAATTTCCTTAGAAAAATATTCACACATAACAATCCTAATATGTTCTAGAGAAGATGGTTAGATCCCTTCAAAAATAATGACTTATCAATCCTATATCATCTTGGTAAAGTATATAAAGTGGAATATTCCCTAAGTATAATTGATCCTGAAACATTATCAATGATTATAACTTAAAATTATGCATTATTATTAGACATGGAAAGGATGAACATGTGAGTCAAAAAGGAGGGTAAACCATCATCCCTTTATCAAATTTTTTATCAACCATACCTTTTAGATATGATAAAGGATAATCAATGAAATGATGTTGAAATTCACAAGGTGGAATCTTTCAGAAATTGGTAATCCTCAGAGTTAAAAATTTATGGGTAAAGAGTTATAAGATTTGGTTCATGATAATGTGTACCATCCAATAATGAGATAAAGAAAGATATTTTTAATTATACACATAGCTTAACCTTCTTCATCCAACAATAGAGCATATAGATGTATTGAGATCTTCGAGAGTTCTATTTGTTGGACAATATGAATTAAAATATTGCTGAATATACATCAATGTTCACGGTATGTCATTAAGTGAAGGCTTAAAGGAAAAAATTCTAAAGGGATGATGGTACAACTACGCATGTATATGAAAATGGAAAAACATCATCATTTACATTCTAAATGTAATTATGAAGACCAATAAAGGTAATAATTAAATATGGTTTGTTTTGGATGATCTTAAAAATACATCTCACTTTATTGAGAATTGATAGGACATATCAACCAACCGACATGCATGGATATACATAAGAGAAGTGGTGAGAATTCATAGAGTACCATTATCAATTATATCATATCGTGACCCGATATTTTCATCCAGGTTCTGTAAAAGTATCCAACATGTTCAAAATAATGAGTTGAACTTCAGTATTTCTTATCACCCCCAAAATGATCATCAAATTGAGTACGATACTCAAACATAGGAAGACATATTCAAGTCATGTATACTGGACTTAAAAGGGGGATTCGATCAACATCTTTCACTATTTGAGTTCTATCACAAAAATAGTTTCCACTCATTAATCCAAATTGATCCATATGAATCATTTTGGGAGAAAAGATATATAACACATTAATGTTGGGATGAACATGGTAAATTTAAGATGCTGGGAATTGAAATGGTTAATGAAATGAAAGAAAAGGTGAAGACCATCAACCAATATATCTAGGATGACCAAAGTTGGCAGAAGAGCTATGAAGATAACAATTTATGGGACATAGAGTTTGTGTTTGGTGATAATGTATTACTTCAAAAATCTCCATAGAATTGGTTTATGATATTAGGAAAGAAAGTATATATAAGTACCAATTAAATTGTCTCCTTTGAGATTATTGATCTTGTTAGATAAGTGGACTATCAACTAGTACTTCCACCAACCCTATCACATATACATGATGTATTCCATGTATCATTCTTGAGTAAGTACATACTAGATCCCTCACATGTTCTAAACACAGTTGTGGTATAATAGGGAAACGATCACCCTTATGAGGATCAGTCAGTTTATATTTTGGATCATAGAGACAAGGTTCTACGCAACAAAACCACTCACCTAATCAAAGTATTATGGAGAAACCATAAGTATAAAGATTTTAAATGAGAACTAGAGTTTGAGACGATTAATAAATACCCCCACATGTTTTCACCTTAGTATGGGAAATTAAATTTCAACGGTGAAATTTAATAAGGGGGGAATGATGTAAGAACCCAAAATTTTATCAATGAAATTTTCTTATTATAATTATGGATGAAAAATAAACCAAAATACACATTATTCTTATGATTAATCATACAATTTTTGGGAAATGAACAAATAATAATGTTAAATATTACATTAGGATAATAAAAAGAAAAAAAGGTATCCAAAAAGGGACAACTTGGACCTTCTCAATCCACAAAGATAGTCCCACTCGTGAAAAAAAAAACTTTCAAAATAAAACATAATGTTAATAATTTAACATTAATTTGGGAGATTCGAGTTTATATATAACCGTAATAGAAAATAGAAGTGAATGAAATAAGTGGTATTTATATAAATTAAAGAACATATATTTCTATTATAAATCTGATCGTTGTAATAGTAATATGATCATTGGAAATAGTAATCTGGCCATTAGAATAGTATCCTCACCTATGGAAGTTTAAAATAAAATTGAGGTATAATATAAATAAAAGAATTATTTATTTTTTCATGGAATAAGTATTTAAATGTTTTAAAAATGAAAATTTATGTGTTTCTTTTTTATAAAACTTAAATGTTTATTTACAATTTTATAGTAGACATTATCATTTAAAACAAAATTTATTTTCAAAAAAATAGATGCAAAATGTAATGTTATGTTGATTTATAGTTATAAGAAAACCTTTATGTGACCACATTAAATTTTTCAATGGGTCATAAAATCAATTATAATATTAAAATTAGTATTTCTCTAATAAATGATGATTTTATTTAAAATTCAAATTTATCATATTTAGAAATTTATTTTTGTAGAATTTATTCCATTTTAATGAAATCTAAACTTCAAAAAATGTTTAGGGTGAATTTTTGGGATTTTTCTAAAATAGTTTAGATTATTGTGAATAGTGAAATATAGGAATTTTTTTATTTAACATTATAAACTTATTACATGAATTTTTTATTCAAGTGTAATGTAAGAATGATGCAAACAACCATTGCTTAAAACTATACTTAACTATTTTCTATATTTAGTCAAATGAATCAACAGTATTGATTGTCTTGAGCCAAATAATAAACTAATGAGTATTATAATCAAAAACTCCCCACTCCTCTAAATATAAATACCACCCATCACCACCCATTATCCTCAAATATTAAAACATATATATCACTACAATATTATATCCAATTCCTATCCCAAGACACTTCCCCACATCCAAGAGATTTGGGTCTCAACAAAATGCCAAACCCAAGTTCCTTAAGTTGGTTCTCAAGGAGTCAACCTTCAAGAGGTAAAATCCTCAATCCTTATCTCTTATTTTTTATTTCTTTTCTTATGTAATCCTCCCCCACCTTTTCCAAAGTACTATGATAACTTTGGTATCATATATATACTCTAATTTTAATTTTTTACTATAATATCCATCATTATATATTTTCAATTCTCTTTTTATTTTAAAAATGAAAACAATGTCTGTGATATGTTGTTTCACTACCTTCGTGGATGACGAATTTTAGTTTTCCATTACCGCATTCAAGGGTGGTAATAAAACAATTAGTAGTTTTTCTATGAATTTTAATATATATATATATATATATATTATAACAAGCATCATGTTATAAATATAATATATATATATAATATTAAATAAAATAAAATTAGTTCATGATGGTTGGAAAACCATCCAAAATAGTCTAAACAACTGTCCTTAAAATTTTATCAAATAAATCATCCACTTTCTTGAAAACAAAATTATATATGGGATAATTTAAACATCAATAAGTGCACTAATACTATATTATTTAACTTTTGAAGAATTATTCTCATTTTAGAAGTACTTCCGTAAAAATATATAAGCGAAACCATCATGAAACAATAAAAATGGATGCTCCGTGGACAATCAAATTGAACATTATAACTCATTGAATTTGTCATTAATGAAAATTATAAAATTATAAAAAATAAAACAAATTTATAAGTGGTTAAAAATTATGTAATTAATGAATCTAATTTTATTACTCAAGACATGAAGTGCAAGTGCATAACATATTTGGAAATAAGGTAAGGGGTCCCTTCAAACATCCATTTTTTCCTTTTAGGATTACACTTTCTCTCTCTTTAACCAAATATATTTATTCATTATTATCATATAGTTGTCATACATTATATTTACATTTTCCACACAAGTGTATATTGCCTAATTTATCTTTCATTGATGGGTAAATACAATTCTAAATGGTTATCTGTTAAATTCATCTCAATATGAAATTCCAATTAATGATAAATTCTCCATTTCTTACCAAATTTCAGGTATCACTATAAACTGTTTTTACCCACCAATATTTTTCTAAGATGTATATTTTTATAATAAAATATATTTATCTTATTTTTGGTTTTGTAAAGAAAAACTTGGCATTTTCCTCTTTATAGACTCTTTAATCCCCTTAAACTTCAATACAGTTGTTCATTTATAATGTTTTATATACACTCTTTCCCATGTATTCAATTCAGATAGACATCATTATTCATGATCTATTCTTATTTTTTACTTTATTATTCTCTTGAAATCCTTTAATCCATTCATTCATAGAGTCCATTTTTTGTACAGCCCTTGGATATGCCATATAGCATGATTATTATTCTCATTCCATTCCATTGGTAACCCATATGATTATTTCTTTTATTTTGTTTCTTTATGTGTAACACATATTCATGTACATGTTATGATGGGTTCACCCACCCGGTGCCCCAATTAATTGGGTAATGTTTTGTCTCATGAGACGTCATGTATGGGATTGGGGAGTAAACCTAATCCATTATGAGACTTTATACACAATGTAATATAGTCTTTGCATCTATATTTGACTCATGTATATGTAATGTTATATGTTACTTTCACATTCAAATAAGTTTTGTTAATAATAAAACCATCACATTGAAGACACAATGTCATAACCATTCCAAAAATCATTGAGTTTTACAAGACACATTATTTTAATAAACAAGAATATAGAAACAACATTTCTTGTAAATTTATTTAAATAAAATATTTATGATATTATACCCTCAAATAATTTTACAAAATGATTCCCATCATTTTCCAAAAAAAATACATTTATCTTATACCTAATATTTTTAAATAAGTTTTTCATCAATTTAGATATTCTAACATATTTTCTAAAATTAATTATACTTTACAACACAATTTGTTACGAAAAACATAAATAAATACAAATAATATTCTTAAATATAAAAATATAACATGTAATATAATTTTCAAGTTAATGTATCAATCATAAACTAATTTTACTAGTATATAACTATATATTGAACATGAAACATGTTTTAATGTGAAACTAATGCTTACAATTGGTAGAAATATCAGAAAAAGAAAATCCATCTATCTAAGTCAAATCAACCACATAATTATCAATAATTTATAAAATAATATAAACATGTTCATGGAATTATAATAAATATGAAGTGACAATCGTAACCATTATGTATAGATATAAAATATAAAACATTCTCCGAAATTATATTTTAATTTAGACTAAGTATGAATAGTAAATAGAAAAACTATCACAATTAATGTAAAAACTATCCATCCATATTAACCTCCTCTTCAATAATTGATATATATACATATATATATGTAAAATATATACATTTATATATATGTGTGTGTTATTAATGTTTTATTTAGCATAGACATCTAGTTAATCACAATCATTAGAAAAAAAATCATAGGTTTGTGTGTGAGATAACATGACAGCCTAAATGTGACTATTTATCAACACATAAAATTTTACATGTCCCCTAAATATTTGTTGAAACCCAGTAGATTAGTATATTAAAATATCATGTTCCATTCTATCTTTCATAAGATATTCATGTAAAAATTTCTGGCCAACATAATGTTCGCAAACAACATTCATGAACAACCCTGGACACTCAATCTCCCATCGTATCAATGTTGGACTGACATCAACAAAGTTTACCCACTATGTATTGAAACACTATATCATCTCTAGTTATTAGGATATTAAAATTCTAGAAAATATTAAAACACATCTCTTATAATTATTTTTAAAAATATCATTACTCGATCACCATATTGTACTTGTTTGGGTCCCAACACCACCTCATCAGCACCTATTTGTCAATAGAGGTCAGTATAAAAACTGATGGTTTAATAAAATACATCTATGTGATAGTTTCTTTCTAGAAGTTTAGATTAATAAAATAAGATATCAATTTAGAAATCATTATAATCATTAGGTTTGAAAAAAAGGACTTGAATGTTAATCCAAATATAGAGACATTGGTTCCATTATCCATGAGGTCTTATAACTATGAAATAGTTGTATAAGCCCGTTAATTTACATTAATCCAATTAATATCACACATAATTTCCACAAATGTTGAGAGATCAATCAAACCCCACAATAAATTATTAACATTAGCGAATCATTTCAGTAAATAAATAGAGAATGAAATTCCACAAAGAGGGACATTAAGATAATATCCACCAATAACACTTATGTATCTACTCCATTTTTCCACTCTAAAATAAAATATTCTTCACCTGAACACTAATTTATAAAGATATACATGAAGAAATATAAATAAAAACTGAGCAACCAACATTTTATATTGAATGAAAAAAGAAATATTCATTTCTACCAAATCGAGTGAGAAAATACATAATTAGAAGGGATCCATCAATGTACCTCAACTCAAAAATGATAATTAGGTTTATACATGAATAGGTTACTCAATTTCATAAGTATGAAAAAATAGTTTAATATATAAATGAAGAACATGGATGGGAAAAATAAGATAAAAATAGATAAATCAGTGACAATATCAAATAAAACCATATTCTATGAGGGTCCATTCCTTTCTACCAGATTTGGGTCAACCCCCATAATTAATGATGAGGCTAGAGGTAGGGTAATATTGTAAGTCTACTAATCCCGTATAGGGTATATCAATCTTATAACTTATCCCACTCTGGTAAACTTCTAAATCTAGGTCCCAAGGTCATCCTATGAAAATGGGAATGTGTATAAAATTCCAAGGCCTCTTCATGCCTCTTGGAATAATGGCAGGTTTATACCAATTTAGGACTCAAAAACATATATGACATAATAGAATAGTGTGATAATTTTTATTTTACCTCATTTAAAATTTTATAATAACATGAATTGATATACTTATACCCTTTATTTAATTCTCACAACATACCAAGGAATAATTAGTCTTCAAATATAAATCAAGTACCATAATCATAAATCTTATTAACATAATAATCTAGATATGTTTATATATTATATATAAGGTATCATATCTACATGTCATATAAAAATTACATTCTATGAATTCCATAAAATAAATACTATAAACATATGCTTTATATAAAATAATAATGTAACAATAAACTATGTGTAATAACAGTATCTCTAAGACCCAAAATAATTATGGAATTATTCATATTATAGGTTATATTAATACCATTCTATAAAATGCACTAGGTAGTTTTGGCAGGTATTTTGTGTTCACTATGGATAACCACGTAATAAAATTTTCAATTCCATTTGACATAATCCAAGATGACTATGGATAGTTATGAATTTAATGGTCTTAAAAATATTATTTTTCTATTTTATAGGAATTTATTCATTATATTACAGAATTAATAACTAGTTCAAAACAATACCTGTAGCATTTATTGAAGAAATATAACTACAAATTATTATTAGTTAATATATCCCTTTTAAAATTTCTAAAGATTTTATAATTTTCATGGTAAGTGTTGATTAATAATGCTATTCATTGAAAATTTTGAATTTAGCTAGGATAATTCCTTTTATATTATGGAAAGTATTCATTTATTAGTTATGGGAAACATAATTTTTTTTAAAAAATAAACTACTTTTGGAAAACACTTATAAGTACATGATGGTCACTTCACTTCCACCTAAGTCACGCATCCTTCATCTTTCCCTCCATGAAATCCTTAACCAATTCTATGTTTGGATTGGTGACATAACACTCAATAGAGACATGTATTATAAGGATTAAATACTATGTATGAATAAAAAATTAAAATTTGGAGGGTCCTAAAATATAATGGATTATCTAGTCAATATTTATTGTCAATTTCATGATATATTATCCTCCAAGAATTTGTAAAAGAATAAAAAGTTCGACACTAGTAATGTAATTTGACCCAAGGGAACATTGTTGTTTATCATAACACAAATTTAGTTGAAATATAGTAAAAAAAGGATAATAAAATCAAGGAATGTTACCATGTTATTTAGATTAAAAAAATATGTTAGTGACCATTCTTAACAAACATTATTAATGAAATAAATTATATCACTCAATGTCTACAAAGGATTTTTTTCATACTTAAAACCCTATCAAGACCCATTTCATTATATATCCAAAGATATAAATTTAGTTAATTGATCAAAAATATTCTTATAATTATTTAATTTATTCTAATGTAAATATTTCACCTTTCATAGTAAAATGGATTGAAAAATAATCTATTCATACCTGAAAAATATTTTTACAATTTATTTTTTTAGGAAAACCGGTGGTCTGAATCTTATAGTAATTTATTTTAAATTTACTTAGTGGGTTGAGACTTCCCTAACATTAACATTTGAGTTCATAAACACTCAAAATTCCATGAAAAAATACTCTAAAAATATCAAATAACCAATATAACCATCAAACAGGAAATCTATAACCATATATGACCAGTATCCCATGAATGAAAGAAGTATTTCTTAATAGAAAAATATTTTAAGAACCTTTCAAGAAGGTCATCAAAATAATTATAACCATTGGTAAAAATAAATACCTTATTATAATGTGAAATATTTTACACAAATCAAAACCGAAAATCTATAAAACCAAATATTATTAACTTAAAATGGAATTGTATAAAAACAATTATTATGGGTTAAGAGAAAACCAATAAGATCATTAATAAATTATAATAAAATGACTACTTATTATTTAAAGTTTATATAACCATGATCTATATAAATACAAGTATAAAATATAACGTAATAGTAAAGAAAAATATAATAAAATATCAGTGATGGGGGGATATAACATAACTGGACTCAATATAGATATAATCTATGTGATTCCATGTTTTGAATTGAGATTACATGATAGAAAATTAATGTATAGAGGATAAGGTCTCCCAAGAGGTGATTGACCTTAAGAAATGATGGTGAGGACAAGTGGGGGTCATGGGTTACAAAGGTAGAAAATAAGTTTACAAAAATATTGTTAACGGTAATTTATAATAAAATTTTTAAGGAGGTGAAAAGAGTTTCTATAGAATACCAATGTAGATAGGTTGGTCACCCACCAGAAATTTGGTGGCCCTCTACCAGAGTTATATTTGTTCCTATATAACAATCAATCATACATTTCTTTCCCCAATAATAGATTATTCTTTTCCTTATGTTAAAAAACAAATACAAACTGTCTAAACATTCCCAACAACATTAAAATATCAATATAAAAACCTCATCATCAATAAATATTCCCATATCAAAAAATAAATCCTGCGTCTAATGCCTTAAATTAATATTTTCAAGATATTTTTATGACTAATTTTTCCTTGTAAATATAATAATCAAGTAAAATTTTATTACATTTCCATTAAATAAACGAAATGTAACATACACTCTCTTCTTTTCATGATGAAATTTAATCAAAATAATATGTATAATAACATAGGATGAAATATATAAACTCTATGATACTTATAGTGATTTAATTTTTCTTCTTAAAGTGCCTTACAAAACATCTCTTATCAATGATGAATTATCCATCAATAGAATATCTTATATCTCCAAAATCACATCCCCAATCA
This sequence comes from Viscum album, assembly GCA_963277665.1. Classification (NCBI taxonomy): domain Eukaryota; kingdom Viridiplantae; phylum Streptophyta; class Magnoliopsida; order Santalales; family Viscaceae; genus Viscum; species Viscum album. Next base: position 1,421,908,084 of record OY728126.1, read on the forward strand.
ATGTCAGCATAATTATATAAATGAATTAATTTATCTTCAAAAACATCATGAAATATCAAGATTTCCATTGAAATATACTATAATAATCTACATGATAATAAAATCATTTCTCATAATATTTCTTTTGAGTTGTTCAATTAAATTCCCAATATAAACATTGTTAGTTAATTATGTCATCAGGTGTAATATACGTTCAAAAAATCACTTTGACTCTTTTTCATCATAAAAAATTCCAATATATAATATTTATATCTTCTTCTAAAATAATATATTTTTAGATACCTCATTTGAATCATTCATTATAAACATCTTGAATAACTCAAAAGTATACTTTTTCTGATAAAAATATAAAATATTTTTCATGTGCCACCATTAAGTCTATAAAAATATCAATTTCACAAAACATTAAAATGTCAAAGTGTTTCATTATCAAGATAAAAATTCATCATAGTATTTGACCCCATTCATATAAGAAATTATAGGAGTGATATATACTATGAAAAAACATGAAAATATAGGCCACTCCTAGGTAATTTTATATAAAGTGGTCGACCCAAATCCTAACTCCTATAGGTCACGGGTTGGTGACTATAATTGGTTAGGTGTAACACTCGTAATGTAATGTCTTAGCCTAATGTTCCTATTACTAATCTACACCACAATACATGTAATCATAATATAGGGAAATAACCTAAAATTCAATAACATAGCTAAATGAATACATCATATTTTAAAGATCCATATGAGATAATCAATACATAATACAAGATAAAATTGGTAAAAACAATACCTAATAGAAAAATAGAAGAAAAAATAAAAAACTAACTGGATTAAGTTCCCTAATCATGATTCAAATATGAAAACCATTTTTTTACCACCACAAAATATCACTAAGCTCATCCCAAACATGATCTACCATGATCAAGGTCAATAATTTATCATCTTTATAAGAAATGAAACATATTATAAAAGGAAACCATAGATGGGTGGTTATACACATACCCATTATGATTCCCAAAACGCAATAATGGAAAATCAAAAAACAGTAGGCTCATAACATTGATTAGCATGGTATGAAATTTGTAACCCTGATATACACAATGGACAACAACATAAGGAATAATAAGAGGATTCATTTTTTATAGTCATCTATAGGATTAATCTACATGAAGAAAAAATAAAACAAACTAACCATGTTATGAATCTATGATAACTCCATGGGAATGTAATGAGTGAACCAAACCACGTTTGAATGATATATAATAGTTGAGGGTGTTTTTAACCAAATAGAAGACCCATATAAAAAAATATTATCTAAAATGGAGGAGTTTCATATCCACATATAGAGGAACCATGTTCTAGGAATGCTTGGGGGAGTTCAGAACCGATCTATATAATTTCTATTGGGGACTTTTCCCCTAACATAACCATGCATCCAGGGTAGTACAGAACCCATTATCACATCTAAGATTAGTCATGAACAAATTCATTGACTATTAGATTCTGAGGAGAATAAATTTATTGGATTTCAATGAATTTCATTTTGATATCAATATAAAGTCCACTATAATACAAATTATAGGAAAACACTCACGATGGACAATATACATGTCCAAATTTGAGTTATGATATATGAGAATGGATAAGACACAAGTTATTTATGGTGTTTTATGGTTCCATGATTAAAAAAATATTTTTTTAATCGTTGAATCATGGACAAGAAATCACCGTGAAATGTAGGGTCTCTCCCTTATCAAAAATACATTTTCCTTATATGGCCACATAAAATTGTCTCATTGTTAAATGAATGAAGACTCTATAATAGTTTTATTCTATATTAGAGAGTATAAAGTAAGAATAGTCCATTATTAATGTAGTTGTTCCATGATGACAGTCTACATGAGAATGAAACATTTAAAAATAAAATCAAAATCTACCATCATATGGTATAAAAATAGTGACCATTTTAATTGTACTACAGAGTTTTTACTAAAGTGGCTCACGCCATGGTTTGTGGATATATTATTAACAAAAAATGGTGTGGTAGAACTATGACATAGTACCTCATTGAGTCAAGAATGGGCATGTCATAAGGGTGAGTGGATTCCATGGTATAACAATTGGTATCATTTTCTATAAGGCTCTCATAAGCTTCTTTATTGAATACAATATTTACACATTCACCATCGATCTCATCCTCAATCATGAATCAACATTCTATGTTCATTGCATGTAGGATACTTGGCCACTGAAGTAAGGTTTACATTTATCCATTTTTGGAAGATGGAAAATATTATAACAGAAATATAATTGAATATGTGATTCTCCTTTAAAGAAAAACTATGTTGAATATCATATTTCACTAGAAAACCCAAACATAAATGAAACATTCATACATTTTATTAAAATAATACCATAAGAATAAAATGAGACCATCATAATGTATCCTTTGAATTCTAGTGGATAAAGATATGTGTATGTATTTTTAAATATTTGTACAAATAAAACAAAAAAGGAATTTAAATACTAATTCAGTTGTACAATTCAATTTTTATAGTGAAACAGCCAATTTGATCTTTTTATTCCAAAAAATAAATTTTCAAAAAAAAATACTTTTAAGGTGCTATGAATTTTTTATAGAAAATAAATATCTTAATGTTAATGGATGACAGGTATAACATATTAGTAATAAATTAATCAGTATTTGATAGTAAATAATACTAAGAATTGTTAATATTTTAGAAATTCATTTTCATGTAAAAACAATTTCTCATTATACATTATATTTCAATTTAAAAGTTAAATTCATATATTTTTTAGAAATTTAATTTGGAAAAATTAAAATCATTGTTTAATTTAAAATTTAAATATGAGATTTATATATATATATTTTTGTTATTTATAAATATTTTTTTTTGTGAATAGTGAAGATATTATTTTTATAAATACGGTGACTTTTATGAAATCATTAGGTTATGAGCATGAATTAAAATAAAATGAAACCATTGTAAAAGTATTTATATATTTAATAATAAAAACTATATATTAAAAGTATTATTAATATCTTATAAAACCATGATGGAAACTTTCCAAACTAATTTATATATTTATTTAATGTTTATTTATGTGTTTTGTATTTATTATTTTAATATTAATAATTATAATTTTTATAAATTTAAAACAATGAAATGGATTTCCTATTTTCAGTTATAATAACCAAATTGTCTAATAAATGAAAGATTATTTTTATTTACAAAAAAATCTATAATGGTAAGAAAAATAGTTAATGTTCTAAAAGTTAATTATGTAATGTAACACCCCATGATTCCATAGTATACTACTCTTTGAATAATACAATATCTTGTGTTGTACGCAAATTCGAGTTCTAACACACCACGACCAACCAAACTAACTATTATGAATAGTAATAACCAATTTTTGGAATTTTATAAATTTTATTTTTCAAAATGAAATTCATTTTTGGATTCAAAATATCAAAATTAGCTTAGGGTGATTTTTTTATTTTTCTGAAAACTTTCAATTTTTTAAGAATTGTGAAAAACACTCCGTTATTGTTTAAAACCAGCTTTTTATTTAAATAATTAATTATTTTATTTAAATTTATTTTAGGTATAAAAAGATACATAATACTTATATATCTCCAATTTAATTCATTGAGGTCATTTTATAATAATATTATATATATATATAATTTTATTGTACTTTTTACCGTCTTTTACCAACCTTCTAGACGCATTTGCAAATTTTCATAAAACGTAATTTTACCACTTCTATGAATTTTATTTCAAAACATCGAGATACATTGTTGACATCAAAAAATATAATGTGGTTCAATAAGATGAAAATATTTTTTGGTGAATAGTAACTTTTTCCTTTTATTTACCACGGTTAAAAGTAAATTGGGTAATTAAAGGTAAAAATGAAATTATAATTATCCTAACACATGTCAAAATTCTATTGAATAAGATTATTTCACCCAAAATCATCTTTATGAATAAAATATGATCCTTTTGTTCCACTTGGATTAGATTAGCACATTTATTATTATTTTATTTAATGAAGAGTTAAAAGTGTTAAAATTAAATTTTCATAACTAAAACATTTTTAATATGGGGTTACACATAAGATAAATTTGAATATAAATATTCATTAGAAATAGATAAATATTTCCTACATAATGGTATTTTATTTATAAATTTTAGACATCAAATAATTAAATTTATTTATGACACAATGATGATGCAGTAATTACCTTATTAATGAATGATTAAAATAATTGATATTAAAAATATGAAAATAAAGGTAAATTGAGACTTTTCATGAATTCCACGAATTTTATAGGTTAATATGACATTTTAGGATTGAATAAATTTTTTTCTCTAAATAATAAAGTTGTTATGACTTTCACAAAAACAAAATACCAAATTGTGTTAAAATTGACATAAATGAGTTTTTAAAAGAAATACTATATTAGGAATTGATATAATATTCTTAAAAATCCAAGGTTCGGCCAAAGCACTTAGATAAGGTTAGATATATCAATAATGATCCACGTGGGGTTCTCTTGGTAGTTTATAGTGGGTTTATTGACCATGTCATATAAAAATACAAGGAGACATGGTAAATGTCAAACTATTTAACTAAGAGTTAAATCTAAAAGATAAGGTTAATATGGTGACCTAAAACTGTATAAAAACTATTGGTTGAGTGATTTTAGACCTATCCCCACCTTATCCTATAAATAAATCCTTTTTGATCCATTAGGAACCGAAATTTTTTTTATTATAAAATAATATTGCAAGATTTCCCTAAAGTGACCCTCACCACTATTATAAAATTTCACTTCCCCTTCTCTCAAAACCACACCTCCAATGCCCTTTGGGTCGGCCAAACCTTGCCCAAATATCCTCCCAACTAATATTAAATAATCATAGAGGCCTTCCTTTGATAGGAAATCCAACCTAAGGACCCCTTTTGATAAAATCAAAAGAAAAAACCTGAAAAGAGGTAATTATTTCACCACATCTTTAAATTTCTTTTCTTCTTCCTATAGGGTCCTGAAAAATCCGCAAATCAAGATAATAATCCCCTTCATTTAAGAGAGGGTTTTTACCCAATTAACTTCAACAAATTAGGCAAAGGAAGGAGGCCAATACTCAAAATTGGAAAAGGACTATTCGGTCCCTGAACCGGCCCAAGTGTTACGCGGTCGGTTCAGCGAACTGCTCCCCTCCGCAGAAAAACCTCGTTCGTGATATGGAGGTGGAGATCCTCTACGGGTGCGAAGTAGAACAGGTGATGAACTGGTCCACCGTCATGAACCACCTTATCTGCGGACCGCGTCAACTGGCCCAATCCCCATTCGTTGTCATTCGCAGAATAGAGGAAGAACCATCCGCGGCCGCGAAGCACTCTTCAAGCTCATTTGGTTCGCGGGGGGAGAACGTTTGGTTCGTAGGGGAGATGCACTCAAATGCCCCCCACGAGTTGCAGATAGACCGAGTCATCTGTGAGACAGGTTTTCGGTCATGGGTCTCCATAAAAGGTGCCTCATGACCATAGATACATCCTTTTCCCCGCTCTATAAAAAGAGATTGAGGGGAAGAAAAAGAGGGGAGGACGGAGAGGAGATCAATCAGATTCGGGTGGAAGGATTTCGAAGGAAGGCTTAAGATTTCGGAAGATTCAGTTTGCGAACCAGAGCAGGTATGAACCTGGGAACGAACTAATAAGGAACTAGAAATCTCATAATAACTTGGTGAACCGCAAACCTAAAATGACAAATAAAAGGAAACCACGGACCATGGTCCCTCTGTGGATGCACTCCCCATGGACAATGGAATTTATGCTTTGTTTCTGATCTGCCACATCGCGTAGCACCCTCCTACGTAGGTGAAGCCCTGACCAATGAGCCTCCGGCTGGTTCCGCCCTTGGGCGCCACTGCTCGCATGAAACCCTCCACAGACCACCCTGGTTCACGGACCGAACACAAAGCTGTGAACCACCTTGGTTCGTGGAATTCCCATCAGTCCGTAGACCACCCTGGTTCATGGACGGCTTCTCCAACTGCGTAGCACTTCCCTACACGAAGGGCATCGCCACCCATGCCCCTCTTTGGCCCGCCAAATCCTTAGGATTTCTCGTTCCCTTAGCCGCATAAAATCCTTCCGATCTGGCCTGATCCTCCGTGACTCCCTCACTGGCCTACTCATCGGCCCCGAGCTGAGGCCTCCACCGGAGCCACTGGACCCGTGTGATGTAACCCTCAGGCGCATCAGTGCGCTGTTTTGATTTTACATACCCACGGTAAACAGGGTCGAAGGGGTTTCCCTGACCCTTGAGTAGATTCCCGAAGCATTCTCGGGTTCACATTCTCACGGTAATGTGGAGTTTGAGCTCAGTAGCCCCCTTTCTGACCCTCCACTTGTTGGGGCTGGGATACTTATCCCTTCTTCGGAGGGTAGTAAAATACCCATCAGAAGGAATCACCCATTCACTTCTGTACTTTCCCTAAGAACAAGAGAGGTGACGGGCACATGAGCACCTCTTTCCCTCTCCTGTTACGCTTTGTCTCCATGGGCGTCCATCCAGGAGTAAGCCCCAACTTTCTGGGCCGCCCTCATGCGTAAGCCCCACTCCACTTCTCACGGACCCACCTTTCGCGATGTGATCCTCTGGTCCCTGCTTCCTCTTGTTTCTCACATTGAGCATGACTCACGTGGTCTTAGAGTAAGCATCGACCATGACATCCTCTTATGGGATTCTTCAGAACGTAAGTCCCAAGCTAATGCAAACTACGAGGACTTTGATTCCCTACCATAGGGATATATAGTAAGCCTCCACGAGGTTCAATCTCGATCACCATCGGACCCACGGGTCCACCTTCACGTCGGTTCTTCGATGCTCCCGTTCAAACTACGTGGGCTTTGATCCCTATCTCCTAGGCAGGGTACATAGGAAGCCTCCCTGAGGTTCAAGCCCAACAACCAGTCGATCCGAATATCTTCACATTGGTTCACTGTGCCACTCCTAGTACCACCTCAATGAGTCCTGACTCCACGGGGTCATTAATCCAACGAGGGATGGTAAAACTCAGGCATAAATGATTCCGAACACCTTCGTTCAGCTTACCATTTCCAACCAGGAGAAATCTGTGGAAACTATGCTTGGGTATAAACCAAAGATTCGCGAACATATGAATACATCTTAAATCTATAAGAGAGTCCCGGAACAGGAAATAATTCCCCCCAAAAGGGTGAGAGGATCCCGACATCCCATCCTCTCGACCAATGTGAGTTCTCAAGCGTTGTTGGTTAGACCATCTGGCGAACGCCTGCCTTTGGAAAGCAGGTCCATGTGTCATCGGATAAGGAACTGTTGGGCGTTTCAAGACCGAACCAAAAAACAATTGGTGAACCCGATGTGAATATTTAACCAAACATGATGGATTTAACCTAATTTCACTTTGTGCCCCCTCTTACTCACAAGGAGGGCCAAGCATGGTCATTAATTACGCATGAGATCATGAGATGCTTCTTTGACGGGTTTGTTGTTTGTATTTGTTAAAATAATTTACAGGTACCACACAGAACTCCCTTCGATCCAATGGATTCTCGAATGAAATCACAAGCACGTGCTTCCAACGATGCAATGACCGGACATCCTCACCAACAGAGGACCCCATCACCTACCCAGTGTCTTCAACGTTGGGTCTCAGATGCACTGATCCGAGAGTACCACATGAATGGTACTCTCCCAACGGTGGAGGCAGCCATGCATTCCCTCCAATCCGCCAGAACTCGTCGGTCGCCTGCCCAGCAGAGACCGCAATGGAATATCCAGATAGCCCCTCTTGCTGTCTCCAAACATTTCGGGAGTCTATCCCTAGAACGGGAAAATGTGTACCATCCTTATCTTAGGGAAGAGAATGAGGTCGACGTTGAGGAATTCATCCCCGCTGAACGGGGGTTCCACTCCAAGGCCCCCGCCAGCAGACTTTGTTGCGGTCATGCCACGATTCAACATCCTCATGCTCAGGAGGATATAGCCCAAAGGATTCAGCCCCACGCTCCCCGAGCTCCAGCCCCTCAGACCACCCGAAAAGGGCGTAAAACTTACAACCGTGGACCGGTCATCACCCTTGTCCCCGAGGAGGATCTCTGCTGCCTAGTCACAAAGAACCATTACGAACAGGTACATACATATGTTCATTCCTCCAAGCACCACCATCCAGACATGGTGGCATCATACGAGCCGGCACACATCCCCGCCGAGCTCCGCCACACCTATCGCTCACACAGGACGACACCTACCCGGTAGGCACCTCTCTCTGCCCAGAGTCATGAAGCCCACCAACCTGATGTTGTGGTGACCCAGAACCTGTAGTACCAGCTCCTAGATTATGCTCCTAATGCCTACCATCCTGATATAGTGGCGATCAACAAAGCCCGCCACCCAGATATGGCGGAAAATCATAGGCGGGCACGTCTCCCAACCAACAAAGGCCACCGACTCGATACGGTTGGAAACTAATATATGCAGGGCCAGCTCCCTGCAAATGCAAGTAAATTCTGCCATCCTGATGTGGTGGAAAATGGAGAGATAAACTGGCATATCCCGGTACAGGGGCAGATTTTTTCACCTGCCCCGACACAAGAGAATTGTCAGTACCCACTGACCACCGGAGGACCAGAGAAGGATATTCCTACTCTGATACTAGAATGGGCCTTCATACCCGTTCCAGACAAATATTTCTCTCTACATATCATGGAAATGATTGAGGAGCAGGTATCTATCCCAGAACATATCTTGCATACTTTCCAGAATGTAATTGCATCAGCGGAAACTACAAGGATTCGGGCCCGTGAGCCCATCTCCCCAATTGAGGAAACTCATCTAAGAGACGAGATAGCTGCCTCGGAGTAGATCTTCATCCCTGCTTCAGCCTAGGAGGGTCGCCGGCTATATTCTATGACACAAGGGTAGCTATATCGAGCAGCTTCACTCGTTCCAACTAGGGGACACCCGTCCATCACGGTGGATGGTCCATAGCTGGCATATATCATTGCTAAAAGTCATAATGTTCATCAGAATATCCCGGAAACATCACAGGGCCCAATTAGACAGGGACCCAAAGGTGAAGGCCGATGTCAATAGCAGATGGTCCCCGATTCCCACAAGAGAGCGCCCCGAACGCGCCAAAGGCAGCCGGAAAATAAAGAGGGAGTTCATGACTTCGCTCTACTAGAATCTGGGATTCTCAACACCAATAAGAATATATCAAAGGATTAGAACCCTGCCCACCCATTACCGTGTTATTGGAGAGGAAGTAGCAGTTGTGAAGGTCCTCCCTGCAATCTCGCTACCAATATCTCTAAAGGTCCTCCCCAGAGCACCCGTGGGGGCCTCCCCCACGGACATATAACGATCGATCACGAGAGATCCTCTTTTGATGCGAGTCATGGAAACCCTCTATGTGGCCAGAAGATCGAGCAGCAAGAAGGTCCTCCACTTCCTACGGTCCACCCTGAAGGTCCTCCGTGGGGTATATGCTGCAAACACTCTCCATGTAGTGGGACCATAGATTATGATAGTAGTCCTAGCTATCATATTCACAATTGTGGAGGCCCTCCCCATAGTGAAGTCTCATCACGACAAGAAGGTCATCCTATTATCGTGGCCTGGCCTGAAGGTCCTCCCCAGGGGTTACACTACAACGAAACTTCGTCCAGTCGGGCATTAGATCACGGTGGTATTCCTCACCGCCCTGATAATGGAGGTCCTCCTCTTAGAGACGTCAAGCAATGAGAAGTCCCTCCCCTTGTTGCGGTACATTCTGAAGGCCCTCCCCAGGGTGTGCCCCACAGATATTCTCCCTGCGACAGCTGTAATGGTATTCCTCACCATTATAGCAGCTATGATGGTAGTCCTTTCCACTGCGGCCACCATTGCGAAGGTCCTCCCCATAGTGGCCCCAAGAAACAAGGAGGTCCTCCACATGTCACTGTGTGTCTTGAAGGTCCTCCCTAGGATTCACACTGAACGTCAAACCGTGATGGTCAGCCTCACCATGATGGCGGTTGTTGTGAAGGCCCTCCCCGTAACAACGCTACGCAGCCAGAAGATCCTTTCCTTGCTGCAACATGCCCTAGAGGTCCTCCCCAGGGTATGCACTGCAAAATTCTTCTATGCAGTGAAGCTTCAAGCTGTGAGGGCAGTCCTCTCCATTGTAACCACCATCGCGAAGGTCCTCCCTACAATGGAAAATCATATCGACGGGAAGGTCCTTCCCCTACCGAATAAAGCACAGAAAAGCCCTCGTATGCCGAGGCACTCAGAAGGACGGGATCAAGCATGTCAGATTCTTAATTAGTCGCTGACAACATCCTTCCACAATCGAGAGACGTTTCGGGGCCACGTTCATCTTCTGAACCGCCTCGGAATCGCCCACATAATGATTCAATACCTACCGGCCCCACTGCCTCTGACCACACTAACAACGAGCATCTCAGTTAGGCCGACCAGGTAGAGGGGTCACAAGCGGAGGAGTATGCCGACATGTTGCGCCTGAGGAAATAACTGGAAAGGGATGACATACCAGTTATGTTTTGGCCCACGGACACCTCTCAGTTCGACATACCAATAGAATTGTCAGAAGAATGTGTGTACGGCATCCTCCATAATATATGGACAACCCTCCTCCGGATGAAATCAAGCTTCCTAACATACGACGGGTGTGTATACCATGTCAAGACAATATGATACCTCCTACGTCACATTGACCTAGAAGCTATTCCGTCGGCACCACAACGACGACCCGAGAAGCGTAAAAGAAATATGGAGATGGCTTGCCTCCGTGCACTGCACCAGTTGTGTCGCCTCATCTGTGATGCCCAGACAGGAGTCCATATCAGGGGATGGGGGGAACATGGAGCTCTTCATTTCACTCTGCTCCCCGCCTAGAACAACCCGTTCGACATGGTGTCTTGAAACGTCATCACGTCAATAAGGCAATAGAGTGGTCTCTCTGTTCAGGAAAGGCAACACATCCAACAGAGTCGGGCCATGAGTAAGTCCTAGAAGCGTCAGGCCCGATGGGAACAAGCTATTAAAGAACTTCTGAATCAAGCCACCGAGATCATACAACAGGCCTCTCGCCTAAGAGAGGTCATTCATTGATCTTTTCCATCCTCCCCAGAAGGGATTGATTCACAGAAGAACTCGACACCACACCCGGTTCACCCGTGAATGGGGGCACACAAGATCAGGCAAGTGGAGATAGCAGTAGCCACTACCGTGATCCAAGGTCAACCCCATCCTGTAGATATGGGGGCATTTTTAACAAAAAATTCCTCCGTAAGACCAATAAAAATTGGAAGAAACTCAACATCCATGGAACGGAGCCAACCCCAGCCCTCAGGGATGGGGGAATTATTACCCCCTCAACAACAACCTCCCCCACCAGAGTCAGTATTCTATAATCTAGGGAGGACAACTAGGAGAGGAGGTTCCCATCCTATCCCTTCATTTGAATCAGCATCCCCTCTTAGAGGAAGGCGCACCATAAGGTCGCATCAAACAACTCTCCGCGTCACCCTTCGTCAAGAAGTCCGAAGGCAATCCCAGGTCGTGAAATGGAAGGCTAACAGAAGACGTGGTAGATCCTATTCCTATTAGGAAGATGACATCTTCTCTGTACCATGATATTCATATATCAACTTCATAGAGGTTAACCCCACTAGTGACACCAGAGATGATGCAAATCAGGATGGATCGGCAGATGATAGTTCCGGTCAGGTTGTGACTCACAACGAACCACAAGGTGTGCACACCCGGAACCAGAGGGTCACCCTAAATATGTCCACCCCTTCAGCTAAAACCCCTTCTATTACCCTGTGAGCTTCCAACAAGGATAAGAACAAAGGACTGGTTTCCCTTAATCTGTTCCCTTCTCTCAACAAAAATGATCCACTCACGCTCGAATAGAGGTTCGCTCGACAGGAAGAGGAAATGAAGGAATTGAGGTGGCTTAACACTGAGCTACTCCAGAGGAACCTTCTTATTGAAAATGTGTCCCAAGAGGAGCCACATACTGCACTCCTAGTAAGTGCACCTCAAAGACCCAGGCTTACCCTGCCCAATGAGGTTCCTGGTCCGTACAACTACCTAAATATGGATCCGAATGAATACAAAGACTTCCCTCTACTCATGAAGCAATCGGAGCGAGTATGGTTGAACCCTTCGAAGGTGCCAAAAACAGCACATGCACCCCAGGTGCCAACCGAGATGTATCCTCAAGCAATGCCTCGGGATACACATGCTCAGGACCGGGCCCAACAGGATGTAAATCAGGGTCTCACCAACACCATTGAGGTCGTAACGGCTCGATTGAAAGCGATGGAAGGTCGATGCACTCTGATATAGCCAGAGAAGAAACCTTACTCAGATTGGGTGAGCAACACACCACCTCAACCCAATTTTGGGAGCCCTGTATTCCTTATCTTCAATAGATCAGGCGATCCGAAACAACATTTGATGCACTACACATCCTATTGATAATCTATGATGGGAACTCTAGAGTAACAAGAAGCGGTGAAACTCATATGCTTCGTGTGGACCTTGCAAGGATCCGCCTTTGTCTGGTATACGAGTCTGCCAGCCCAGTCAATAAAAAGATAGGAATACCTTCAGCAGCAGTTCTTGTTACACTTCAGCTCGATGTTACCCAAAACAACGGTCAGCGACCTCATGGACTGCAAAAAGAGGGAGAACAAGAGGGTCTCAGATTTCATCGCTACATGGAAAGGTCTGACCTACTCTCTGAACAGGCCAATGCCTCAAGATGAGTTTCATTCCATATGCATCGACAATCTTCCAGATGAGCTGAGGACACCACTCATACCATTGGAGTGCACCACTGGCATCCGCCATCTCTTGGCCATTACCCAGAGAATTGAGGACTCCCTACAGCGGACCAATTTGAAGTCCCAAATAGCCTCACAGGCTCCTGCAAAGAGAGCAGCCAGATCTGAAGCGTCCTCTATCACGCTCAAGCTAGCCTATGTTCTTGCTCCACCACTAAGTCTAGCACCAAATCATCAAGGCCCCCCTGTACATTAGCATTATCCTCCTCCAAGGTGGGACGATCAGAGAGGATTGAAGCGGAACCAATTTGAGGAATGAATACATAAAGCATATTTGTTCTGATAGGACCAAGTCCGTGGATACTTCATCGCCGCCATGAATTGCAACATACTCTGCCTCCCAGAGCCGAGGAAGCCCGAAGAAGTTGGCCATGATGATAGTCCAGACTACTATCCCTACCACCAAAAGTTGGAGCACAATATTCAGGAATGTTTCGTCTTCAAAGACCTCCTGCAAAGGATGGTAGACTCCAGGCAGGTCAAGCTGGGACCACCCCCAGCACATGTGACGTATATTTCTACCACTGAATCTGACAAAGGGGGTGGGTGGCAGGAAGTCAACACCAAAAAGGGGCAGAAATTTGATAACTGGATGGCTCGGAAAACTATCAACTGAGCCCAGGGCATACTCTGAGCTCATCTACGACAACCACTGTTGCTGCCAACAGCCCCTGATGTTGCATAACCAACAATATCAGCCTCACAACCCTCCACAAGCTAGTAATACAGGTGTAATAAAAGGAGGAGACAAGCACAAGAGGATCAGTACATGATGAGGTCAAAGTTAGCCCCGATGCAGTCAGATTTCATGCCCTCAAACTTGGCGCCACGAGCACCGACCCACAAAACGGAACCATCACGGACAACCGACCAGGTTGCCTTTTCAGAGGATGAGGAGACTTTCATCGGTTACATCAATGTCATCCATCTCATGGAATCATCCCATGACGAAGGGTATGGTTATTAACCCGAGTTTCAGACAAAAGGGGTCGGGAGGAGGAATCGCAGAGGCAGGGGATACCAGGGGAGACACAGTCGTGGCTGAAACAAACCCTATGGTTGGAACCCGGACCAAACCGTTAATATCACGAAAACCTATGGGAGATCCCTTCAACGGACTCAGAAGGAGAAAGAAAATCCCTCCACATCCACAAGTGGCCACCCTGGCCCAGTTATTCTGTGATACCCATCAGAGGAGGAACAAGCGCTTAGCCGCCTAGTGAACACAAACAAACCAGCCGGGCCGAGTCCCCAGAACGTGGGAACATCGTTGGCATCCGACCCCACGGAGGGTCCCTCCTCGTCACATACTCCAGCTCCCGAGCCACCTGCTAAAACTCCCGCCAGCGGAGAAGCGTCAGCCGTTAGAGAAAAAATATGATATCCTCAAGCAGTTGGCATTAGTACCAACCAGAATGTCTATCCTGGATGCCCTGAGTCTATCAACCGTCCTCAGGGAGGTGCTTATTGATGCCTTACTTATCCCCTAGGAGTTTCAAGCCGAGGTAGCTGCCGCCGAGATTTACCGGACGGAAACTAGCTCAACTGAATGCAATGCAGTGATTTCTTTCACCGATCATGATAAAGATTCCATCATGCAGGGACACATCAAACCATTGTATGTGTCTGGCACACTAGATGGTGTTGAGATCCACAAATTCTTTATTGACAACAGCTCTTGAGTTAACCTCCTTCCCCTGCGGACACTCCGTAAGTTGGGATATAGTGAGGGTGATTTAATATCCTTAGCCACCACTCTACTAGGTTACGACAATAGTGAACAGAATTTGATGGGACAAATCAAGCTAAAGACCCATTTTGGTGACCTTGTGGCCTACTCGGAATTCCTGGTGGTCCGGAAGAGCACAACATTCAATGCCCTACTGGGAAGGTCGTGGCTCCATTGGCACATGGTTGTTCCTTCATCCTACCACTAGTGTATTAAGTACTACATCAATGGGAGAAGTGGGACATTGCACGCCGACAAGGCCCCTTTTGAGCTCTCTGAGTCACAGTACATTGACGCTGGGTTCTATGAGAAAAAGAGGAAGAAGCCTTTGGAAGATGGTGTTGACTGGATCCCCACTCCAAATGGTCTAGAAATTGTTCCTGATGACCCCATCAGGCAGCTTGGTAGGGACTTGGTACTGCCCATCAACCATATTGAGACCAGTGGTTCAAGTTCAGACACACACTCATCTATATTCATAACTTCTACCATGATGGAAAAGCATGCCGATGTGGGAATGTACGCCAACACTCGATCTGGGGAAGAATACTCAAGCGGGGATAATGAAGATGCCTCTCCCTAAAACCCTCGAAGTCTAGGACTGGAATCTCTCCCCCCGTCGGATCTAGAAGATGAGGAATTGGGAGAAGAAGAGGAGGAATATCTCAGGGATGCACCTCTTTCATTTGAGGAGGGTATCTCCACCATGGTGGATGAGCTCAGGGAAATAAACCTAGGTACTGAGGAAGATCTGAGGCCTACTCTCATTAGTGCAGCCATGTCCCCCGAGGAGAATGAGGTATATACCTCTTTCATAAAGCAACATCAGGATGTTTTTTCCTAGAATTACATAGAAATTCCAGGAATCGATCCCAAAGTGGCGACGCATCACCTGGGTCTTCCAGAAGACCACCAGGGCTATAAATAGGCCGCTAGAAGGACACATCCCTCATATGCCACAAAAATAAGGGCTAAAGTCGATACACTCATTAAAGCAGGCTTCAGTATGAAGGTCCAATACCCCATCTAGTTGGACAACATCATCCCAGTCAAGAAAATGAGTGGGAAAATCCGTGTTTGCATCGATTTCGGAGATCTCAATCGGCATTTCCCGAAATATGACCTCCCGGTCACGATCACTGAATTATTAATCAATGCGACGGCCGGGTACGAGGCTCTATCCTTCATGGAAAGCTATTATAGATATAATCAAATCAGGATGGCCCGAGAAGACGAAGAATCCACCGCCTTCAGAGCCACCCAAGGAGTATTCTGTTATAGGGTTTTTCCCTTTGGTCTCAAGAACGCTGGCGCCACATATCAACGCGCCATGCATCGTACCTTTAAACCATTCATGGGGAGAGTCGTCGAATGTTATATAGATGACTTGGTGGTCAAATCAAGACAGTGCTCAGATCACCTGTCAGAACATGATATCGTCTTCAGCAAACTTTGACAGCATAACCTGAAGATGAACCCCTTGAATTGCACCTTCGGGGTTACCTCAAGGAAATTCCTTGGCTTCGTTGTACTCCATCGCGGCATCGAAGTAGACCCTAATAAGGCAAAGGTTATCCTTGGCCTGCCACCTCCCCTCATCCTCACTGAGATGAGATCATTACAAGGGTACTTGGCCTATATCAGGTGATTGATAGCCAACCTGGCAGGCAAATGCTTTCCCTTTACTAGGTTAATGAAGAAGGGAGTAACGTACCAATGGACAGATGACTACCAAGAGGCGTTTGAAATCCTAAATAGTTAACTTTTAATCCCAACGGTGTTCATGCCCTCGGTCGACGAAAGACCTATAATCCTATATGTGACGGCCCTAGAGCTGTCACTAGGAGCCTTCCTCACACAAAAGAACGACGTCGGCAGTGAAAACCCTCTCTACTACCTCAACCGATCAAGGATTGATGTTGAGACTCGATACTCAAACATTGAGAAGAGCTATTTGGCCTTGGTATTCGCAGTTCAAAAGTTGCGACTTTATCTGCAGCATCATGAAGTCCATTTGGTCTCGCGTAATAACCCGCTGAAGTACATCCTTAGCTGCCCAATGCTAACCGGGTGCCTATCAGGATGGGTAGTCATCCTGCAACAGCTTGACATCCGATCTATGCCTTAGAAGGCCATCAAGGGCTAGGAATTAGTAGACTTTCTAGCAGAGCACCCCTCATCAAGGACCGTCATACCGGACATTAAGATACCCGATGAAGACATCTTTGGGGTTCAAGAGGAGCTCCCAACATGGGAATGGTACTTCGACGACGCCTCCCGAAGCCCAATCGGGAAGAGGATGGAAGACCCAAAATTTAGCAAGGTGGGCTTAGGGATAATACTCATGTCCCAAGAAAAGGTAGTCTTTCCATATTCCTTCTTCCTGTCAGAAGGATGTACAAACAATGAAGAGGAATATCAAGCCCTCATTGCAGGCCTGGAACTCGCACTCTAGGCACAAGTACATCACCTTAAGTAAAAGGTGACTCGGAACTGGTCATCAAGTAAGTCAATGGTGACTATGATATCAAAAAGGAGGAGCTGATTCCCCTATTTGACCATGTCTGAGGGTTAATGATGGAATTTCCCACGGAACGAACATTGACCTATATTCCCCAGTCTCAGAGTGACTAGGCTAACGCATTAGCCAATGCGGAGAAAACCCTAGCCATCCCAGACTGGGATGAAACAGTCATCAGTATTGCTCACCACTAAATGGTCTTTCCATATGTTCAGACCAAGACAGAGGAGATCCATGAAGACAGTCCTATCCCAGATCCATATTCTCCCACCACCGGTTGGATGACCCCCATTGCAACCTACCTTCAATGGGGATAAATTCCATCAGATAGGGTTGAACGAGAGAAAATATAGATAAGGGAAATCAACTTTGTCCTATATGGAGGCACAGGTCAACAAGAAGTTCTCTACAAACGAGGCCTCAACAGAGTCCTCCTCAGATGCATTAACGGAGAAGAAAATGCCATTGTCATGAATGAAGTGCATGCCGAATTATGTGGATCACACCAGCTAGGCACCATACATTCCCATAAAGTTTGGAGGCTCAGGTACTACTGGCCTATAGTGGCACGAGATTGCGAGCGCTTTACCGTGAAATGCAACTCGTGCCAAATTCATGCTAACTTCATACACCAACTCCCGGAGTTACTTCATCAGGCCAAGTACTCCTGGCCATTTGTCGTCTGGGGAATGGATGTTGTGGGACCATATCCCCCCGCCACAGCTAAACAGCTGAAGTATATCCTCACGGGAACCGACTTCTTTTGAAAATGGGAAGAAGTCGTACCTCTTAAGGAATTCGGGGCGAGAAACATTGTCAGTGTAACGCCCCGACCCCAGTTGCCCAGAGTCGGTGCATTACTTCGTAACATTGGCATGATCACAAGAAAGATCAAATCTCGAAAGACCGATTGGTTTAGTAGCCTTGGAAACACTAGATATAATCATAAAGTTTTACATTGCATTTCAAAGTGAAAAACTACTACAACAACAAAGTCTTCATATCCACACTATTAACCCCTCATAATATCCCTGCAAGTCATTCATAAATTACTTCTTCACTACCTGGGAAAAATAAAACATAGAAAAGGGGTGAGCTCAAATGCCTAGTAAGGATAACAATATAGCGGAACATTCAAAATAAGCATAAACATTTAAGGCAACGAATTACTAAAACAAAAGCCTTTTAAAATTGAACTTCAACATAGTATGGCAAAATTAAAATGAAATAATGCCATTTACTTGTTCACATGGATATTCTACTAATCGAATAATCACATGCAATATCAATAACCACTTTCATAATGTTGGAATGCATAATGCCAGACTATCATAACGACATAGCCAAGGCCTCGTGCCAAGACTACAAATAAGATTTTGTCAAGGCCTTGTGCCAAGACACTAGTTTGTCTCATGAGACCTACCGATGCATCGAGGAGCTATAGCGGGCTCCACCCGTCACTTATTAAGTCCAATGCATTCCCATATGAAAAGGTTTAAACATAACATAAACATTCGTATTAAAACTAGCATACAAAATGTCAATAATTTCACCATAAACTATGAATCGTATAAAAACAGCACATCCACAGTCAAACATATCACAAAACCTTCAATACAATATAGAAGTTTTGTATCATAATAAATCAACTTCAAATAAGAGTAAAATCCATAAAAGGATGTTGACATAGATGAAATCAAAACTATTTGAGAGAAATATCTCTTTTTTGAAATCATTTAAAAGTCACACATTTATAAAGGAAGTAATTAAAAAGAGAATTTTAAATAAAAGTGTCCCATACCACTTTGAAACTTTTGAAAGGAATTAACATTTTAAAAACATTCATGTCCATATAAATAAATCCTTAAAAACCATTTTGAAGACATGGACATTAATTAAAAATATTTAGAAAGATAAATCTTTAAAACATTTAAAATTCTGATTTTGATAAAGAGTACCCTTCCAAAATTCTTAAAATATTCATTTAAAAGTCACATAATTCTAAAATAAAACATTTACTTTGAAAATATCCTTGTAAGATTGTAAGGGAAGCTTTTAAAATTTTATAACGGTGGTAAATAGCCGCAGCCGCGGTATAAGTTAAAAGAACATTCTTACCTTAATTTTGTCGAAAAGGTTAAAAATCACCTTGTTTGGAAAACGATGGAAAGATTCCTTTATAAACCTCTTATAAAAAGTCAAACAATGGTATAAATGACTTTAACCCATATTCTTGTAAATAATAAATATGTTTTGAAATACATTTCGAAGAAACATGGATGTGGATGATAAAGAAATCCCAGTAGATTATTACGTATAAACAACCTCGGATAATGAAGAGATTGTGAAATAACCCTTACCTTGTACTTTTCCTTGTTTGGGGTAGGTTAACCTCCTGTATAATGGTGAAATAATTGTTATTAAATTATACAAGAATCATATACATTAATATGATATCATATATGATCTTTTAATATTGATTTGATAATAATATCTTAGTATTATCGCTGTTTCGGGTGTGAACTTACTTGTTTGCTTTTGTATGTTTTGTTACGTAAGACATGTTTTTAAAGGATATGTTGTATATTATTCAAATCCATAATGGTATAAAGTCCATAAACATCATTTTTAAATCATCAAATGATAATTATACTTGAATGGATATGATGGATAATGAATCTCATCGCGTTCGTGGAGACGGTAGTCCGTACGTACGCACGAACGCTACTTCCATTTAATTTTTATTTTAAAAGAATAGAATCCAAATGATACATAGGTATATTACTATTCCAGTATAATATAATATTTTATATATGTTACTTAAGTTCATTAACACCATCCTTTATACGTTCCATGCGTGGTATGAACGAGTCATATCATTTTAAGGGGGCGGTAGTCCGCACTTCCTCAAATGAAATTATCGTATGTATATACAACATGAAACGAATAATGGTATGAAATAAAATGGAATTAAAGAAGCTTATATATAAAATATATATCATTAATATCATATTTAATTACAGTGCCATCATAATGGCCACCATGAGAGGCGGTAAGATGTATTTGAACAATCATCGTTTCGTGAGGCGTTAGTTTGCCATCCACAGAAACATTATGTTCATCATCCATTCGATGGAGTTGTGTGTATGTGTAGTTTGAATAATTCTTATAACAACATCCTAGTATATTGAGTATACTGGTGTTGTTACAAAAGAAAGGAAATAAAAAGATTTTGGGGGTTGAAGAAGCAAAATAAATGAAAATAATTTAAGAGAAATCATTACCTTTAATTTAGGTATCTCACTTTGGTTGGAACCAAAGGACTTCTTGAAATGCTTTCTGCCTAAGGGGAAGCTTCAAGGAGGAGGAGAGGGTTGTGGGGAGCTTAGTTGGGCAGAGTTTGGACGAGCCAAGTGGCTTGAGAGGTGTGAAGTAATGAGAAGGAGGAGTGCCCTTTTATAAGAGGGGTGAGGGGCACCTTTGGAAAAGCTAGAAATATTAATTTATAATAAATTCATATTCGGTTTCTAATGGCTCCAAAGTTGACTATTCAAAGGTTGAGGTGGGGATGGGTCGAAAACAACTCATCCAATAGAATTTAGACAGGTTTGGGTACTTATATTAACCTTATTTTAATTATTAACTCTAAGTTAATTAGTTTCACTTTTACAATGTCTCTTTGTATTTTTATATTATATGGTTAATAAACTTACCATATACATCCAAGCGACCCCCAAGTGGTCCATTAATGATTAACCTATCATAATATAATTCTCTTGGCCGAACCTTAGATTTTTAGGAATTTAATATCAATTAATAATATAATATTTGTTTTAAGAACTCTTTTATGTCAATTTTGACACTATTCATTAGTTGATTTTTGTGAAACTCATAACAGATTGATTACTTCGAACAAAGTCAATTAAATCAATCCTAATATATCATATTATCCTAGAAAATTAGTTTAATTCATTAAAAGTTTCATATTATATTTATTTGGGTATTTATAATATCAATTATTTTAATTTTTCACTATTATAGTAATTACTGCATCATCATTGTGTCATATATAAAATAAATTATTTAATGTCTAAAAATTATAAATAAATTATCATTATGTAGGAAATCTTTTTAGCTTTCTAATGAATATTTATAATCGAAAATCCAACATGTATAACCCTATGTAAAAATTGTTCTTCTAAAAGATGTAAGCTTATGCCATTTTTATTTTTATTTTAACTTTATTAATATAATGTGTCCCTACCACATACAAGTGGCTCCAAGGGGTCCCCAAATTGACCCAAGGATGCCCATGGTCGGGTATGTGTCCACCAACAAGGTTAGGACACGTTTTAGTGTAATTTTGTATTATTATAATATTATTTTTTTAACCCTTATTTACCGGATTTACCCTTAACCATGGTAAATAAAATATTTACCGTAGTAATTATTCAAAATGTCTAAAAATAAAAGTTACCTATTTACACAATTTATACATCCTGATTCCAAATATGGAATCCATTTTCCTAAATTCAAAACACAGAAGTGGCAGAAATTTATTTAAAATTAATTCCCGCTGTCAAAACAAAAAGCGTGTTTTTAGGAGATAATAACTATCAAAAGATTGACACTTGTTTATGTTCGGTTTAATTGTAAAATTATGTCCAATGACCAAAATTATATTAAATGGTAAAAATATATTCTAAATATACTTTAAAACCACTAAAATTCATAATTTATCACTATTAATTATTTTGATTAAAAAAGTTGTTTTTAATTAAAATTTAGTAATTTTCACTATTCATCAAAATATGAAAGTTATCCGAAAAGTACCAAAATTTTACCTTAGGCTAAATTTGATATTCCGAATCCAAAAATGAAGTCCATTTTAAAATATAAAATATATATAACTTCAAAAAGTAGGTATTACTATTCATAACAGCTAGTTTGATTGGTTACGGTGTGTTAGAACTCGAAGTTGCGTACAACACACGCTACTGTTTTATTCAAAGGAAAGCGTACCGTGGAAGCTTGGGATGTTTCATTTTAAAATTTTTGATGTCTCCATTTAGTCAAAAAGTTTAAAATATTGTATTTAAAAAGGTTTCACTATCAAAAGTTGATAAAAGTGCAATACTGAAAATGAATCTGTTCTTGCATTATGACTAAGAAACTCATAATATGGATTCTAAAATTATAAGGATTATATAAAGTTTAAAATTTAGTTAATACTATTCATGACCTCTTTTAATGGCTTTTTTTTTGGTAAGTCATGGTGAAATTGAACTCAGTGTTGCGTGTAGTGCAAGTTATTGAATTATTTTGAAGAAATAACACACTATGAAATCTTGGGGTGTTACATTCTCCCCTCCTTCAATAAATTGCGTCCTCGCAATTTGAAATTGTTCTTCAAAAATAAAAGGTTGAAAGTAGAAAATATATTTGTCGGAAAACCCACATCGGAAATTGGGTTACTAAAATTTAGTCTTAATATGAGGAAAAGAGAAATCAAAGGGTCACCACCAAATTATGATCTCTATTAGGAGAACATTGGTGGAAATTAGAGACATATAATTGGATGAAAACGTAAATATTTATAGGTAGTGATTGAGGTCATCAATCACAAAAAGTATAAAATTGAGGTCCTTAAAATCATCAATCTATGATGATTTGAAATACCATCGGTTCAACAAAACATACTGTATTGGGATAACACATTTTTGACGTTTCAAAATATCTTAGTTGAAATCCCACATCGAAAAATGAATTAATGAGGCCTCTATTTAAAATAAAGAGTGGAAAGTATGAAGATTACCGAAAATAACACATACTAGGGTTCCATGTAGGAAAATATGGATATGGAGGAGAAATCTAACCATCAATTATCTGATGGAGAGTGGTAGAGAACATGGCTATGAAAAGGCCAACAATCCCAAAGCCATGAATTAGTGATGATTTAAGGTAGCATCTAGGACAACATTTTTGTTCTAAGTTCCTTTTATTAATGTTGAGGAATATATTTATGAGATTGGCTAAGATCATAAGGAGA
This sequence comes from Viscum album, assembly GCA_963277665.1. Classification (NCBI taxonomy): domain Eukaryota; kingdom Viridiplantae; phylum Streptophyta; class Magnoliopsida; order Santalales; family Viscaceae; genus Viscum; species Viscum album. Next base: position 1,421,931,328 of record OY728126.1, read on the forward strand.
TATACTTACTTTATAATTATAGTTTTATCCATTAATAAATTTCTACCACAAACTCATCTTTCACTCTAAAAGATAATAGAATGTAAAAAAAATTCTATTTACACTATTCGTATAGGGTTCCAAAATAAACGAATTTATAATTCATCTACATGATCTTTTAATAAAAACTACATTATTTAATCCAGGACATCTCATGGTCCAGTGGTAGGTGATACACCCTTGTCGCCCTTCGGTTGCGGGTTCAAGTCTCGCAGCCTTGCCGGACGCGATGGGTTGCCGCCCGACCTTCGGGTTGTCCTTTTATGGCAATCCAAAATAATCCAAACTAGAACTATCCAAAATACTTCTGTACAAACTCATAGTCCAACATTTATAAGGAAGGTAAGCATAATGTAGATTCTTTTTACCTCGTAATAGCATATGAATACCTTCATCATGTATTCTTTTAATACACTGAAACATCCTGAATTACCATATTCCTTATTGATTACATTCATGATCCCTTATTCCATATAGAAAGCTGGATATACTTCATTAATCCAAAAAATGTTTTAAACCCCAACAATGATGGAATATACAAATCATTAATCAGTTCCAAGGTAGTCAATAATATCCAATATAATTTTTCCAAAATAATCATGTATTATTCGAAAATCACTACATCGGTATCAGAACTATATTATGGTTTATCATTCTCTCAACCATATATTTTCCAAAAATTTATCCTGCTATTGAGTCACTTTTCTTTGTTCCACACAATCTCAAGTTCTTAATGAAATAGTACTGCAGTACAATCCTTATATACTCCATAATTATTATAAAAAGTACATTGTTGATACAACACTCAATTTATATAATCAACATAATAACTCTAATCATTCCTCTTCATCTGTGGTAGTATCATAACTTGATTATTATCCAATAGCATCATTTGTGTCATAGTCTGATGACTGGGACATAGGTTCGCGTAGTGTCCAAACTCCTTGCAAATGAAGCATTGTACATTTGAAACCATTTTCTTACCCTTGCAGTCACGTACTTTGTGCCCTTTTTCCTCCACACTTATAACAAACTCCCATTCCTTTCAGGAAAGTTCCAGGGTGTTTCTTTCCACAGTTACCACATATGGGAAAATTCTTCTTTTCCCTCTTCCCTTTATCCATATTTCTCTCTTCTATCCTTTTCTTCTCTTGCTTCCCTTCAAAGCCATAGGACTCAGTAATCTCTTTACTTATCTTATCAATACATGATATTATTTCTTCATATGATGATAATACATGGGAGACTATTTCTCTTATAAATTCTAGCTTTAGACCATGAAAGATATGATCCTTCCTTCTCTTTGGATCATGTGCATTTCTGGAGTTATCATTCCTTCTACTGGGCGCCATTTCTAAACAATGGCATAAACTAGATCAGTTTATGAATCAAAATACATAATCCCATACTTATAAAACACCTAACATAAATTGAACTATTTATGGATATAATCCATAATCATAAGAATGTTTTCTTTGAGGAAGTATATACTCATAATCCCTTCAAAATGATTTGTAAAGAAAATGAGAGTTATCCTAAGCATATCCCCCGGGAGTGTCGTAACCAAGAGTGCAGCAAGGCCCGTTGTCGTGCACCAGTTCCCATTCGAGTCTAGCTCAAAGCGGTGTTTTCGGGTTTTACCCCTAGGTACATCTGTGCCAGAGCCGCCTCTACCTGCTCGTATCCAGACAGGGATGTATTGCTTGGAAAACTCACAAAATCTCTACAATACCAAAATTCTAGGAATTTCTTCTATACTAATCCACAAAGTTCATCTTAGGTCTACGTGCTCTAATCAGAGTTTATCTAAATCTAGCTTCCAAGGTTTGTACTAAACTTCCTCTGATACCAACTGTAACGCCCCGACCCCAGTTGCCCAGAGTCGGTGCATTACTTCGTAACATTGGCATGATCACAAGAAAGATCAAATCTCGAAAGACCGATTGGTTTAGTAGCCTTGGAAACACTAGATATAATCATAAAGTTTTACATTACATTTCAAAGTGAAAAACTACTACAACAACAAAGTCTTCATATCCACACTATTAACCCCTCATAATATCCCTACAAGTCATTCATAAATTACTTCTTCACTACCTGGGAAAAATAAAACATAGAAAAGGGGTGAGCTCAAATGCCCAGTAAGGATAACAATATAGCAGAACATTCAAAATAAGCATAAACATTTAAGGCAATGAATTACTAAAACAAAAGCCTTTTAAAATTGAACTTCAACATAGTATGGCAAAATTAAAATGAAATAATGCCATTTACTTGTTCACATGGATATTCTACTAATCGAATAATCACATGCAATATCAATAACCACTTTCATAATGTTGGAATGCATAATGCCAGACTATCATAATGACATAGCCAAGGCCTCGTGCCAAGACTACAAATAAGATTTTGTCAAGGCCTTGTGCCAAGACACTAGTTTGTCTCATGAGACCTACCGATGCATCGAGGAGCTATAGCGGGCTCCACCCGTCACTTATTAAGTCCAATGCATTCCCATATGAAAAGGTTTAAACATAACATAAACATTCGTATTAAAACTAGCATACAAAATGTCAATAATTTCACCATAAACTATGAATGGTATAAAAACAGCACATCCACAGTCAAACATATCACAAAACCTTCAATACAATATAGAAGTTTTGTATCATAATAAATCAACTTCAAATAAGAGTAAAATCCATAAAAGGATGTTGAAATAGATGAAATCAAAACTATTTGAGAGAAATATCTCTTTTTTGAAATCATTTAAAAGTCACACATTTATAAAGGAAGTAATTAAAAAGAGAATTTTAAATAAAAGTGTCCCATACCACTTTGAAACTTTTGAAAGGAATTAACATTTTAAAAACATTCATGTCCATATAAATAAATCCTTAAAAACCATTTTGAAGACATGGACATTAATTAAAAATATTTAGAAAGATAAATCTTTAAAACATATAAAATTCTGATTTTGATAAAGAGTACCCTTCCAAAATTCTTAAAATATTCATTTAAAAGTCACATAATTCTAAAATAAAACATTTACTTTGAAAATATCCTTGTAAGATTGTAAGGGAAGCTTTTAAAATTTTATAACGGCGGTAAATAGCCGCAGCCGCGGTATAAGTTAAAAGAACATTCTTACCTTAATTTTGTCGAAAAGGTTAAAAATCACCTTGTTTGGAAAACGATGGAAAGATTCCTTTATAAACCTCTTATAAAAAGTCAAACAACGGTATAAATGACTTTAACCCATATTCTTGTAAATAATAAATATGTTTTGAAATACATTTCGAAGAAACATGGATGTGTATGATAAAGAAATCCCAGTAGATTATTACGTATAAACAACCTCGGATAATGAAGAGATTGTGAAATAACCCTTACCTTGTACTTTTCCTTGTTTGGGGTAGGTTAACCTCCTGTATAATGGTGAAATAATTGTTATTAAATTATACAAGAATCATATACATTAATATGATATCATATATGATCTTTTAATATTGATTTGATAATAATATCTTAGTATTATCGCTGTTTCGGGTGTGAACTTACTTGTTTGCTTTTGTATGTTTTGTTACGTAAGACATGTTTTTAAAGGATAAGTTGTATATTATTCAAATACAGAATGGTATAAAGTCCTTAAACACCATTTTTAAATCATCAAATGATAATTATACTTGAATGGATACGATGGATAATGAATCTCATCGCGTTCGTGGAGACGGTAGTCCGTACGTACGCACGAACGCTACTTCCATTTAATTTTTATTTTAAAAGAATAGAATCCAAATGATATATAGGTATATTACTATTCCAGTATAATATAATATTTTATATATGTTACTTAAGTTCATTAACACCATCCTTTATACGTTCCATGTGTGGTATGAACGAGTCATATCATTTTAAGGGGGCGGTAGTCCGCACTTCCTCAAATGAAATTATCGTATGTATATACAACATGAAACGAATAATGGTATGAAATAAAATGGAATTACAGAAGATTATATATAAAATATATATCATTAATATCATATTTAATTACAGTGCCATCATAATGGCCACCATGAGAGGCGGTAAGATGTATTTGAACAATCATCGTTTCGTGAGGCGTTAGTTTGCCATCCACAGAAACATTATGTTCATCATCCATTAGATGGAGTTGTGTGTATGTGTAGTTTGAATAATTCTTATAACAACATCCTAGTATATTGAGTATACTGGTGTTGTTACAAAAGAAAGGAAATAAAAAGAGTTTGGGGGTTGAAGAAGCAAAATAAATGAAAATAATTTAAGAGAAATCATTACCTTTAATTTAGGTATCTCACTTTGGTTGGAACCAAAGGACTTCTTGAAATGCTTTCTGTATAAGGGGAAGCTTCAAAGAGGAGGAGAGGGTTGTGGGGAGCTTATTTGGGTAGAGTTTGGACGAGCCAAGTGGCTTGAGAGGTGTGAAGTAATGAGAAGGAGGAGTACCCTTTTATAAGAGGGGTGAGGGGCACCTTTGGAAAAGCTAGAAATATTAATTTATAATAAATTCATATTCGGTTTCTAATGGCTCCAAAGTTGAATATTCAAAGGTAGAGGTGGGGATGGGTCGAAAACAACTCATCCAATAGAATTTAGACAGGTTTGGGTACTTATATTAACCTTATCTTTAATTATTAACTCTAAGTTAATTAGTTTCACTTTTACAATGTCTCTTTGTATTTTTATATTATATGGTTAATAAACTTACCATATACATCCAAGCGACCCCAAAGGGGTCCATTAATGATTAACCTATCATAATATAAGTCTCTTGGCCGAACCTTAGATTTTTAGGAATTTAATATCAATTAATAATATAATATTTGTTTTAAGAACTCTTTTATGTCAATTTTGACACTATTCATTAGTTGATTTTTGTGAAACTCATAACAGATTGATTACTTCGAACAAAGTCAATTAAATCAATCCTAATATATCATATTATCCTAGAAAATTAGTTTAATTCATTAAAAGTTTCATATTATATTTATTTGGATATTTATAATATCAATTATTTTAATTTTTCACTATTATAGTAATTACTGCATCATCATTGTGTCATATATAAAATAAATTATTTAATGTCTAAAAATTATAAATAAATTATCATTATGTAGTAAATCTTTTTATCTTTCTAATGAATATTTATAATCGAAAATCCAACATGTATAACCCTATGTAAAAATTGTTCTTCTAAAAGATGTAAGCTTATGCCATTTTTATTTTTATTTTAACTTTATTAATATAATGTGTCCCTACCACATACAAGTGGCTCCAAGGGGTCCCCAAATTGACCCAAGGATTCCCATGGTTGGTTATGTGTCCACCAACAAGGTTAGGACACGTTTTAGGGTAATTTTGTATTATTATAATATTATTTTTTTAACCCTTATTTACCGGATTTACCCTTAACCATGGTAAATAAAATATTTACCGTAGTAATTATTCGAAATGTCTAAAAATAAAAGTTACCTATTTACACAATTTAAACATCCTGATTCCAAATATGGAATCCATTTTCCTAAATTCAAAACACAGAAGTGGCAGAAATTTATTTAAAATTAATTCCTGCTGTCAAAACAAAAAGCGTGTTTTTAGGAGATAATAACTATCAAAAGATTGACACTTGTTTATGTTCGGTTTAATTGTAAAATTATGTCCAATGACCAACATTATATTAAATGGTAAAAATATATTCTAAATATACTTTAAAACCACTAAAATTCATAATTTATCACTATTAATTATTTTGATTAAAAAAGTTGTTTTTAATTAAAATTTAGTAATTTTCACTATTCATCAAAATATGAAAGTTATCCGAAAAGTACCAAAATTTTACCTTAGGCTAAATTTGATATTCTGAATCCAAAAATGAAGTCCATTTTAAAATATAAAATATATATAACTTCAAAAAGTAGGTATTACTATTCATAACAGCTAGTTTGATTGGTTACGGTGTGTTAGAACTCGAAGTTGTGTACAACACACGCTACTGTTTTATTCAAAGGAAAGCGTACCGTGGAAGCTTGGGATGTTTCATTTTAAAATTTTTGATGTCTCCATTTAGTCAAAAAGTTTAAAATATTGTATTTAAAAAGGTTTCACTATCAAAAGTTGATAAAAGTGCAATACTGAAAATGAATCTGTTCTTGCATTATGACTAAGAAACTCATAATATGGATTCTAAAATTATAAGGATTATATAAAGTTTAAAATTTAGTTAATACTATTCATGACCTCTTTTAATGGATTTTTTTTTTGGTAAGTCATGGTGAAATTGAACTCAGTGTTGCGTGTAGTGCAAGTTATTGAATTATTTTGAAGAAATAACACACTATGAAATCTTGGGGTGTTACATTCTCCCCTCCTTCAATAAATTGCGTCCTCGCAATTTGAAATTGTTCTTCAAAAATAAAAGGTTGAAAGTAGAAAATATATTTGTCGGAAAACCCACATCGGAAATTGGGTTACTAAAATTTAGTCTTAATATGAGGAAAAGAGAAATCAAAGGGTCACCACCAAATTATGATCTCTATTAGGAGAACATTGGTGGAAATTAGAGACATATAATTGGATGAAAACGTAAATATTTATAGGTAGTGATTGAGGTCATCAATCACAAAAAGTATAAAATTGAGGTCCTTAAAATCATCAATCTATGATGATTTGAAATACCATCGGTTCAACAAAACATACGGTATTGGGATAACACATTTTTGACGTTTCAAAATATCTTAGTTGAAATCCCACAACGAAAAATGAATTAATGAGGCCTCTATTTAAAATAAAGAGTGGAAAGTATGAAGATTACCGAAAATAACACATACTAGGGTTCCATGTATGAAAATATGGATATGGAGGAGAAATCTAACCATCAATTATCTGATGGAGAGTGGTAGAGAACATGGCTATGAAAAGGCCAACAATCCCAAAGCCATGAATTAGTGATGATTTAAGGTACCATCTAGGACAACATTTTTGTTCTAAGTTCCTTTTATTAATGTTGAGGAATATATTTATAAGATTGGCTAAGATCATAAGGAGATATACTTACTTTATAATTATAGTTTTATCCATTAATAAATTTCTACCACAAACTCATCTTTCACTCTAAAAGATAATAGAATGTAAAAAAAATTCTATTTACACTATTCGTATAGGGTTCCAAAATAAACGAATTTATAATTCATCTACATGATCTTTTAATAAAAACTACATTATTTAATCCAGGACATCTCATGGTCCAGTGGTAGGTGATACACCCTTGTCGCCCTTCGGTTGCGGGTTCAAGTCTCGCAGCCTTGCCGGACGCGATGGGTTGCCGCCCGACCTCCGGGTTGTCCTTTTATGGCAATCCAAAATAATCCAAACTAGAACTATCCAAAATACTTCTGTCCAAACTCATAGTCCAACATTTATAAGGAAGGTAAGCATAATGTAGATTCTTTTTACCTCGTAATAGCATATGAATACCTTCATCATGTATTCTTTTAATACACTGAAACATCCTGAATTACCATATTCCTTATTGATTACATTCATGATCCCTTATTCCATATAGAATGCTGGATATACTTCATTAATCCAAAAAATGTTTTAAACCCCAACAATGATGGAATATACAAATCATTAATCAGTTCCAAGGTAGTCAATAATATCCAATATAATTTTTCCAAAATAATCATGTATTATTCGAAAATCACTACATCGGTATCAGAACTATATTATGGTTTATCATTCTCTCAACCATATATTTTCCAAAAATTTATCCTGCTATTGAGTCACTTTTCTTTGTTCCACACAATCTCAAGTCCTTAATGAAATAGTACTGCAGTACAATCCTTATATACTCCATAATTATTATAAAAAGTACATTGTTGATACAACACTCAATTGATATAATCAACATAATAACTCTAATCATTCCTCTTCATCTGTGGTAGTATCATAACTTGATTATTATCCAATAGCATCATTTGCGTCATAGTCTGATGACTGGGACATAGGTTCGCGTAGTGTCCAAACTCCTTGCAAATGAAGCATTGTACATTTGAAACCATTTTCTTACCCTTGCAGTCACGTACTTTGTGCCCTTTTTCCTCCACACTTATAACAAACTCCCATTCCTTTCAGGAAAGTTCCAGGGTGTTTCTTTCCACAGTTACCACATATGGGAAAATTCTTCTTTTCCCTCTTCCCTTTATCCATATTTCTCTCTTCTATCCTTTTCTTCTCTTGCTTCCCTTCAAAGCCATAGGACTCAGTAATCTCTTTACTTATCTTATCAATACATGATATTATTTCTTCATATGATGATAATACATGGGAGACTATTTCTCTTATAAATTCTAGCTTTAGACCATGAAAGATATGATCCTTCCTTCTCTTTGGATCATGTGCATTTCTGGAGTTATCATTCCTTCTACTGGGCGCCATTTCTAAACAATGGCATAAACTAGATCAGTTTATGAATCAAAATACATAATCCCATACTTATAAAACACCTAACATAAATTGAACTATTTATGGATATAATCCATAATCATAAGAATGTTTTCTTTGAGGAAGTATATACTCATAATCCCTTCAAAATTATTTGTAAAGAAAATGAGAGTTATCCTAAGCATATCCCCCGGGAGTGTCGTAACCAAGAGTGCAGCAAGGCCCGTTGTCGTGCACCAGTTCCCGTTCGAGTCTAGCTCAAAGCGGTGTTTTCGGGTTTTACCCCTAGGTACATCTGTGCCAGAGCCGCCTCTACCTGCTCGTATCCAGACAGGGATGTATTGCTTGGAAAACTCACAAAATCTCTACAATACCAAAATTCTAGGAATTTCTTCTATACTAATCCACAAAGTTCATCTTAGGTCTACGTGCTCTAATCAGAGTTTATCTAAATCTAGCTTCCAAGGTTTGTACTAAACTTCCTCTGATACCAACTGTAACGCCCCGACCCCAGTTGCCCAGAGTCGGTGCATTACTTCGTAACATTGGCATGATCACAAGAAAGATCAAATCTCGAAAGACCGATTGGTTTAGTAGCCTTGGAAACACTAGATATAATCATAAAGTTTTACATTACATTTCAAAGTGAAAAACTACTACAACAACAAAGTCTTCATATCCACACTATTAACCCCTCATAATATCCCTGCAAGTCATTCATAAATTACTTCTTCACTACCTAGGAAAAATAAAACATAGAAAAGGGGTGAGCTCAAATGCCCAGTAAAGATAACAATATAGCGGAACATTCAAAATAAGCATAAACATTTAAGGCAATGAATTACTAAAACAAAAGCCTTTTAAAATTGAACTTCAACATAGTATGGCAAAATTAAAATGAAATAATGCCATTTACTTGTTCACATGGATATTCTACTAATCGAATAATCACATGCAATATCAATAACCACTTTCATAATGTTGGAATGCATAATGCCAGACTATCATAACGACATAGCCAAGGCCTCGTGCCAAGACTACAAATAAGATTTTGTCAAGGCCTTGTGCCAAGACACTAGTTTGTCTCATGAGACCTACCGATGCATCGAGGAGCTATAGAGGGCTCCACCCGTCACTTATTAAGTCCAATTCATTCCCATATGAAAAGGTTTAAACATAACATAAACATTCGTATTAAAACTAGCATACAAAATGTCAATAATTTCACCATAAACTATGAATGGTATAAAAACAGCACATCCAGAGTCAAACATATCACAAAACCTTCAATACAATATAGAAGTTTTGTATCATAATAAATCAACTTCAAATAAGAGTAAAATCCATAAAAGGATGTTGACATAGATGAAATCAAAACTATTTGAGAGAAATATCTCTTTTTTGAAATCATTTAAAAGTCACACATTTATAAAGGAAGTAATTAAAAAGAGAATTTTAAATAAAAGTGTCCCATACCACTTTGAAACTTTTGAAAGGAATTAACATTTTAAAAACATTCATGTCCGTATAAATAAATCCTTAAAAACCATTTTGAAGACATGGACATTAATTAAAAATATTTAGAAAGATAAATCTTTAAAACATTTAAAATTCTGATTTTGATAAAGAGTACCCTTCCAAAATTCTTAAAATATTCATTTAAAAGTCACATAATTCTAAAATAAAACATTTACTTTGAAAATATCCTTGTAATATTGTAAGGTAAGCTTTTAAAATTTTATAACGGCGGTAAATAGCCGCAGCCGTGGTATAAGTTAAAAGAACATTCTTACCTTAATTTTGTCGAAAAGATTAAAAAATCACCTTGTTTGGAAAACGATGGAAAGATTCCTTTATAAACCTCTTATAAAAAGTCAAACAACGGTATAAATGACTTTAACCCATATTCTTGTAAATAACAAATATGTTTTGAAATACATTTCGAAGAAACATGGATGTGTATGATAAAGAAATCCCAGTAGATTATTACGTATAAACAACCTCGGATAATGAAGAGATTGTGAAATAACCCTTACCTTGTACTTTTCCTTGTTTGGGGTAGGTTAACCTCCTGTATAATGGTGAAATAATTGTTATTAAATTATACAAGAATCATATACATTAATATGATATCATATATGATCTTTTAATATTGATTTGATAATAATATCTTAGTATTATCGCTGTTTCGGGTGTGAACTTACTTGTTTGCTTTTGTATGTTTTGTTACGTAAGACATGTTTTTAAAGGATAAGTTGTATATTATTAAAATCCAGAATGGTATAAAGTCCTTAAACATCATTTTTAAATCATCAAATGATAATTATACTTGAATGGATACGATGGATAATGAATCTCATCGCGTTCGTGGAGACGGTAGTCCGTACGTACGCACGAACGCTACTTCCATTTAATTTTTATTTTAAAAGAATAGAATCCAAATGATACATAGGTATATTACTATTCCAGTATAATATAATATTTTATATATGTTACTTAAGTTCATTAACACCATCCTTTATACGTTCCATGCGTGGTATGAACGAGTCATATCATTTTAAGGGGGCGGTAGTCCGCACTTCCTCAAATGAAATTATCGTATGTATATACAACATGAAACGAATAATGGTATGAAATAAAATGGAATTACAGAAGCTTATATATAAAATATATATCATTAATATCATATTTAATTACAGTGCCATCATAATGGCCACCATGAGAGGCGGTAAGATGTATTTGAACAATTATCGTTTCGCGAGGCGTTAGTTTGCCATCCACAGAAACATTATGTTCATCATCCATTCGATGGAGTTGTGTGTATGTGTAGTTTGAATAATTCTTATAACAACATCCTAGTATATTGAGTATACTGGTGTTGTTACAAAAGAAAGGAAATAAAAAGAGTTTGGGGGTTGAAGAAGCAAAATAAATGAAAATAATTTAAGAGAAATCATTACCTTTAATTTAGGTATCTCACTTTGGTTGGAACCAAAGGACTTCTTGAAATGCTTTCTGCCTAAGGGGAAGCTTCAAGGAGGAGGAGAGGATTGTGGGGAGCTTAGTTGGGAAGAGTTTGGACGATCCAAGTGGCTTGAGAGGTGTGAAGTAATGAGAAGGAGGAGTGCCCTTTTATAAGAGGGGTGAGGGGCACCTTTGGAAAAGCTAGAAATATTAATTTATAATAAATTCATATTCGGTTTCTAATGGCTCCAAAGTTGACTATTCAAAGGTTGAGGTGGGGATGGGTCGAAAACAACTCATCCAATAGAATTTAGACAGGTTTGGGTACTTATATTAACCTTATCTTTAATTATTAACTCTAAGTTAATTAGTTTCACTTTTACAATGTCTCTTTGTATTTTTATATTATATGGTTAATAAACTTACCATATACATCCAAGCGACCCCAAAGTGGTCCATTAATGATTAACCTATCATAATATAAGTCTCTTGGCCGAACCTTAGATTTTTAGGAATTTAATATCAATTAATAATATAATATTTGTTTTAAGAACTCTTTTATGTCAATTTTGACACTATTCATTAGTTGATTTTTTTGAAACTCATAACAGATTGATTACTTCGAAAAAAGTCAATTAAATCAATCCTAATATATCATATTATCCTAGAAAATTAGTTTAATTCATTAAAAGTTTCATATTATATTTATTTGGGTATTTATAATATCAATTATTTTAATTTTTCACTATTATAGTAATTACTGCATCATCATTGTGTCATATATAAAATAAATTATTTAATGTCTAAAAATTATAAATAAATTATCATTATGTAGGAAATCTTTTTAGCTTTCTAATGAATATTTATAATCGAAAATCCAACATGTATAACCCTATGTAAAAATTGTTCTTCTAAAAGATGTAAGCTTATGCCATTTTTATTTTTATTTTAACTTTATTAATATAATGTGTCCCTACCACATACAAGTGGCTCCAAGGGGTCCCCAAATTGACCCAAGGATGCCCATGGTCGGGTATGTGTCCACCAACAAGGTTAGGACACGTTTTAGGGTAATTTTGTATTATTATAATATTATTTTTTTAACCCTTATTTACCGGATTTACCCTTAACCATGGTAAATAAAATATTTACCGTAGTAATTATTCAAAATGTCTAAAAATAAAAGTTACCTATTTACACAATTTAAACATCCTGATTCCAAATATGGAATCCATTTTCCTAAATTCAAAACACAGAAGTGGCAGAAATTTATTTAAAATTAATTCCTGCTGTCAAAACAAAAAGCGTGTTTTTAGGAGATAATAACTATCAAAAGATTGACACTTGTTTATGTTCGGTTTAATTGTAAAATTATGTCCAATGACCAACATTATATTAAATGGTAAAAATATATTCTAAATATACTTTAAAACCACTAAAATTCATAATTTATCACTATTAATTATTTTGATTAAAAAAGTTGTTTTTAATTAAAATTTAGTAATTTTCACTATTCATCAAAATATGAAAGTTATCCGAAAAGTACCAAAATTTTACCTTAGGCTAAATTTGATATTCCGAATCCAAAAATGAAGTCCATTTTAAAATATAAAATATATATAACTTCAAAAAGTAGGTATTACTATTCATAACAGCTAGTTTGATTGGTTACGGTGTGTTAGAACTCGAAGTTGCGTACAACACACGCTACTGTTTTATTCAAAGGAAAGCGTACCGTGGAAGCTTGGGATGTTTCATTTTAAAATTTTTGATGTCTCCATTTAGTCAAAAAGTTTAAAATATTGTATTTAAAAAGGTTTCACTATCAAAAGTTGATAAAAGTGCAATACTGAAAATGAATCTGTTCTTGCATTATGACTAAGAAACTCATAATATGGATTCTAAAATTATAAGGATTATATAAAGTTTAAAATTTAGTTAATACTATTCATGACCTCTTTTAATGGCTTTTTTTTGGTAAGTCATGGTGAAATTGAACTCAGTGTTGCGTGTAGTGCAATTTATTGAATTATTTTGAAGAAATAACACACTATGAAATCTTGGGGTGTTACATTCTCCCCTCCTTCAATAAATTGCGTCCTCACAATTTGAAATTGTTCTTCAAAAATAAAAGGTTGAAAGTAGAAAATATATTTGTCGGAAAACCCACATCGGAAATTGGGTTACTAAAATTTAGTCTTAATATGAGGAAAAGAGAAATCAAAGGGTCACCACCAAATTATGATCTCTATTAGGAGAACATTGGTGGAAATTAGAGACATATAATTGGATGAAAACGTAAATATTTATAGGTAGTGATTGAGGTCATCAATCACAAAAAGTATAAAATTGAGGTCCTTAAAATCATCAATCTATGATGATTTGAAATACCATCGGTTCAACAAAACATACGGTATTGGGATAACACATTTTTGACGTTTCAAAATATCTTAGTTGAAATCCCACATCGAAAAATGAATTAATGAGGCCTCTATTTAAAATAAAGAGTGGAAAGTATGAAGATTACCGAAAATAACACATACTAGGGTTCCATGTAGGAAAATATGGATATGGAGGAGAAATCTAACCATCAATTATCTGATGGAGAGTGGTAGAGAACATGGCTATGAAAAGGCCAACAATCCCAAAGCCATGAATTAGTGATGATTTAAGGTACCATCTAGGACAACATTTTTGTTCTAAGTTCCTTTTATTAATGTTGAGGAATATATTTATGAGATTGGCTAAGATCATAAGGAGATATACTTACTTTATAATTATAGTTTTATCAATTAATAAATTTCTACCACAAACTCATCTTTCACTCTAAAAGATAATAGAATGTAAAAAAAATTCTATTTACACTATTCGTATAGGGTTCCAAAATAAACGAATTTATAATTCATCTACATGATCTTTTAATAAAAACTACATTATTTAATCCAGGACATCTCATGGTCCAGTGGTAGGTGATACACCCTTGTCGCCCTTCGGTTGCGGGTTCAAGTCTCGCAGCCTTGCCGGACGCGATGGGTTGCCGCCCGACCTCCGGGTTGTCCTTTTATGGCAATCCAAAATAATCCAAACTAGAACTATCCAAAATACTTCTGTCCAAACTCATAGTCCAACATTTATAAGGAAGGTAAGCATAATGTAGATTCTTTTTACCTCGTAATAGCATATGAATACCTTCATCATGTATTCTTTTAATACACTGAAACATCCTGAATTACCATATTCCTTATTGATTACATTCATGATCCCTTATTCCATATAGAATGCTGGATATACTTCATTAATCCAAAAAATGTTTTAATCCCCAACAATGATGGAATATACAAATCATTAATCAGTTCCAAGGTAGTCAATAATATCCAATATAATTTTTCCAAAATAATCATGTATTATTCGAAAATCACTACATCGGTATCAGAACTATATTATGGTTTATCATTCTCTCAACCATATATTTTCCAAAAATTTATCCTGCTATTGAGTCACTTTTCTTTGTTCCACACAATCTCAAGTCCTTAATGAAATAGTACTGCAGTACAATCCTTATATACTCCATAATTATTATAAAAAGTACATTGTTGATACAACACTCAATTGATATAATCAACATAATAACTCTAATCATTCCTCTTCATCTGTGGTAGTATCATAACTTGATTATTATCCAATAGCATCATTTGCGTCATAGTCTGATGACTGGGACATAGGTTCGCGTAGTGTCCAAACTCCTTGCAAATGAAGCATTGTACATTTGAAACCATTTTCTTACCCTTGCAGTCACGTACTTTGTGCCCTTTTTCCTCCACACTTATAACAAACTCCCATTCCTTTCAGGAAAGTTCCAGGGTGTTTCTTTCCACAGTTACCACATATGGGAAAATTCTTCTTTTCCCTCTTCCCTTTATCCATATTTCTCTCTTCTATCCTTTTCTTCTCTTGCTTCCCTTCAAAGCCATAGGACTCAGTAATCTCTTTACTTATCTTATCAATACATGATATTATTTCTTCATATGATGATAATACATGGGAGACTATTTCTCTTATAAATTCTAGCTTTAGACCATGAAAGATATGATCCTTCCTTCTCTTTGGATCATGTGCATTTCTGGAGTTATCATTCCTTCTACTGGGCGCCATTTCTAAACAATGGCATAAACTAGATCAGTTTATGAATCAAAATACATAATCCCATACTTATAAAACACCTAACATAAATTGAACTATTTATGGATATAATCCATAATCATAAGAATGTTTTCTTTGAGGAAGTATATACTCATAATCCCTTCAAAATGATTTGTAAAGAAAATGAGAGTTATCCTAAGCATATCCCCCGGGAGTGTCGTAACCAAGAGTGCAGCAAGGCCCGTTGTCGTGCACCAGTTCCCGTTCGAGTCTAGCTCAAAGCGGTGTTTTCGGGTTTTACCCCTAGGTACATCTGTGCCAGAGCCGCCTCTACCTGCTCGTATCCAGACAGGGATGTATTGCTTGGAATACTCACAAAATCTCTACAATACCAAAATTCTAGGAATTTCTTCTATACTAATCCACAAAGTTCATCTTAGGTCTACGTGCTCTAATCAGAGTTTATCTAAATCTAGCTTCCAAGGTTTGTACTAAACTTCCTCTGATACCAACTGTAACGCCCCGACCCCAGTTGCCCAGAGTCGGTGCATTACTTCGTAACATTGGCATGATCACAAGAGAGATCAAATCTCGAAAGACCGATTGGTTTAGTAGCCTTGGAAACACTAGATATAATCATAAAGTTTTACATTACATTTCAAAGTGAAAAACTACTACAACAACAAAGTCTTCATATCCACACTATTAACCCCTCATAATATCCCTGCAAGTCATTCATAAATTACTTCTTCACTACCTGGGAAAAATAAAACATAGAAAAGGGGTGAGCTCAAATGCCCAGTAAGGATAACAATATAGCGGAACATTCAAAATAAGCATAAACATTTAAGGCAATGAATTACTAAAACAAAAGCCTTTTAAAATTGAACTTCAACATAGTATGGCAAAATTAAAATGAAATAATGCCATTTACTTGTTCACATGGATATTCTACTAATCGAATAATCACATGCAATATCAATAACCACTTTCATAATGTTGGAATGCATAATGCCAGACTATCATAACGACATAGCCAAGGCCTCGTGCCAAGACTACAAATAAGATTTTGTCAAGGCCTTGTGCCAAGACACTAGTTTGTCTCATGAGACCTACCGATGCATCGAGGAGCTATAGCGGGCTCCACCCGTCACTTATTAAGTCCAATGCATTCCCATATGAAAAGGTTTAAACATAACATAAACATTCGTATTAAAACTAGCATACAAAATGTCAATAATTTCACCATAAACTATGAATGGTATAAAAACAGCACATCCACAGTCAAACATATCACAAAACCTTCAATACAATATAGAAGTTTTGTATCATAATAAATCAACTTCAAATAAGAGTAAAATCCATAAAAGGATGTTGACATAGATGAAATCAAAACTATTTGAGAGAAATATCTCTTTTTTGAAATCATTTAAAAGTCACACATTTATAAAGGAAGTAATTAAAAAGAGAATTTTAAATAAAAGTGTCCCATACCACTTTGAAACTTTTGAAAGGAATTAACATTTTAAAAACATTCATGTCCATATAAATAAATCCTTAAAAACCATTTTGAAGACATGGACATTAATTAAAAATATTTAGAAAGATAAATGTTTAAAACATTTAAAATTCTGATTTTGATAAAGAGTACCCTTCCAAAATTCTTAAAATATTCATTTAAAAGTCACATAATTCTAAAATAAAACATTTACTTTGAAAATATCCTTGTAAGATTGTAAGGAAAGCTTTTAAAATTTTATAACGGCGGTAAATAGCCGCAGCCGCGGTATAAGTTAAAAGAACATTCTTACCTTAATTTTGTCGAAAAGGTTAAAAATCACCTTGTTTGGAAAATGATGGAAAGATTCCTTTATAAACCTCTTATAAAAAGTCAAACAACAGTATAAATGACTTTAACCCATATTCTTGTAAATAATAAATATGTTTTGAAATACATTTCGAAGAAACATGGATGTGGATGATAAAGAAATCCCAGTAGATTATTACGTATAAACAACCTCGGATAATGAAGAGATTGTGAAATAACCCTTACCTTGTACTTTTCCTTGTTTGGGGTAGGTTAACCTCATGTATAATGGTGAAATAATTGTTATTAAATTATACAATAATCATATACATTAATATGATATCATATATGATCTTTTAATATTGATTTGATAATAATATCTTAGTATTATCGCTGTTTCGGGTGTGAACTTACTTGTTTGCTTTTGTATGTTTTGTTACGTAAGACATGTTTTTAAAGGATAAGTTGTATATTATTCAAATCCAGAATGGTATAAAGTCCTTAAAAATCATTTTTAAATCATCAAATGATAATTATACTTGAATGGATACGATGGATAATGAATCTCATCGCGTTCGTGGAGACGGTAGTCCGTACGTACGCACGAACGCTACATCCATTTAATTTTTATTTTAAAAGAATAGAATCCAAATGATACATAGGTATATTACTATTCCAGTATAATATAATATTTTATATATGTTACTTAAGTTCATTAACACCATCCTTTATACGTTCCATGCGTGGTATGAACGAGTCATATCATTTTAAGGGGGCGGTAGTCCGCACTTCCTCAAATGAAATTATCGTATGTATATACAACATGAAACGAATAATGGTATGAAATAAAATGGAATTACAGAAGCTTATATATAAAATATATATCATTAATATCATATTTAATTACAGTGCCATCATAATGGCCACCATGAGAGGCGGTAAGATGTATTTGAACAATCATCGTTTCGTGAGGCGTTAGTTTGCCATCCACAGAAACATTATGTTCATCATCCATTCGATGGAGTTGTGTGTATGTGTAGTTTGAATAATTCTTATAACAACATCCTAGTATATTGAGTATACTGGTGTTGTTACAAAAGAAAGGAAATAAAAAGATTTTGGGGGTTGAAGAAGCAAAATAAATGAAAATAATTTAAGAGAAATCATTACCTTTAATTTAGGTATCTCACTTTGGTTGGAACCAAAGGACTTCTTGAAATGCTTTCTGCCTAAGGGGAAGCTTCAAGGAGGAGGAGAGGGTTGTGGGGAGCTTAGTTGGGCAGAGTTTGGACGAGCCAAGTGGCTTGAGAGGTGTGAAGTAATGAGAAGGAGGAGTGCCCTTTTATAAGAGGGGTGAGGGGTACCTTTGGAAAAGCTAGAAATATTAATTTATAATAAATTCATATTCGGTTTCTAATGGCTCCAAAGTTGACTATTCAAAGGTTGAGGTGGGGATGGGTCGAAAACAACTCATCCAATAGAATTTAGACAGGTTTGGGTACTTATATTAACCTTATCTTTAATTATTAACTCTAAGTTAATTAGTTTCACTTTTACAATGTCTCTTTGTATTTTTATATTATATGGTTAATAAACTTACCATATACATCCAAGCGACCCACAAGTGGTCCATTAATTATTAACCTATCATAATATAAGTCTCTTGGCCGAACCTTAGATTTTTAGGAATTTAATATCAATTAATAATATAATATTTGTTTTAAGAACTCTTTTATGTCAATTTTGACACTATTCATTAGTTGATTTTTGTGAAACTCATAACAGATTGATTACTTCGAACAAAGTAAATTAAATCAATCCTAATATATCATATTATCCTAGAAAATTAGTTTAATTCATTAAAAGTTTCATATTATATTTATTTGGGTATTTACAATATCAATTATTTTAATTTTTCACTATTATAGTAATTACTGCATCATCATTGTGTCATATATAAAATAAATTATTTAATGTCTAAAAATTATAAATAAATTATCATTATGTAGGAAATCTTTTTAGCTTTCTAATGAATATTTATAATCGAAAATCCAACATGTATAACCCTATGTAAAAATTGTTCTTCTAAAAGATGTAAGCTTATGCCATTTTTATTTTTATTTTAACTTTATTAATATAATGTGTCTCTACCACATACAAGTGGCTCCAAGGGGTCCCCAAATTGACCCAAGGATGCCCATGGTCGGGTATGTGTCCACCAACAAGGTTAGGACACGTTTTAGGGTAATTTTGTATTATTATAATATTATTTTTTTAACCCTTATTTACCGGATTTACCCTTAACCATGGTAAATAAAATATTTACCGTAGTAATTATTCAAAATGTCTAAAAATAAAAGTTACCTATTTACACAATTTAAACATCCTGATTCCAAATATGGAATCCATTTTCCTAAATTCAAAACACAGAAGTGGCAGAAATTTATTTAAAATTAATTCCCGCTGTCAAAACAAAAAGCGTGTTTTTAGGAGATAATAACTATCAAAAGATTGACACTTGTTTATGTTCGGTTTAATTGTAAAATTATGTCCAATGACCAACATTATATTAAATGGTAAAAATATATTCTAAATATACTTTAAAACCACTAAAATTCATAATTTATCACTATTAATTATTTTGATTAAAAAAGTTGTTTTTAATTAAAATTTAGTAATTTTCACTATTCATCAAAATATGAAAGTTATCCGAAAAGTACCAAAATTTTACCTTAGGCTAAATTTGATATTCCGAATCCAAAAATGAAGTCCATTTTAAAATATAAAATATATATAACTTCAAAAAGTAGGTATTACTATTCATAACAGCTAGTTTGATTGGTTACGGTGTGTTAGAACTCGAAGTTGCGTACAACACACGCTACTGTTTTATTCAAAGGAAAGCGTACCGTGGAAGCTTGGGATGTTTGATTTTAAAATTTTTGATGTCTCCATTTAGTCAAAAAGTTTAAAATATTGTATTTAAAAAGGTTTCACTATCAAAAGTTGATAAAAGTGCAATACTGAAAATGAATCTGTTCTTGCATTATGACTAAGAAACTCATAATATGGATTCTAAAATTATAAGGATTATATAAAGTTTAAAATTTAGTTAATACTATTCATGACCTCTTTTAATGGCTTTTTTTTTGGTAAGTCATGGTGAAATTGAACTCAGTGTTGCGTGTAGTGCAAGTTATTGAATTATTTTGAAGAAATAACACACTATGAAATCTTGGGGTGTTACAGTCAGCTTCATGAAAACCAATGTCATCACCAGATTTGGTGTCCCTCATACCATACAGATGGATAATGGCACCAACTTCGGCTCTGCTAAATTAGAGAAACTATTCCAAGAATATGGTATCAAGGATAACCACTCATGCCGCTACTATGCAGTGGCCAAGAGATAGATAGAGGCTTTCAACAAGACCCTGTCCATAATTCTCTAGAAAATAGTGGACAAAGACAAGAATTCATGGACGGATAAACTCCTCCATGTATTTTGGGCTTATCGAACCACAATCTGCACCACTAATCGGGCTACCCCGTACTCATTGGTGTACGACACAGAGGCGGTCCTGCCCATTGAACTCCAACTTCCCTCACTACGTGTTGCCATCTGTGATCAATTATTCGATGATGAGAAATCGGAAAAGCGGCTGGGTGAATTGGAACAACAAGACGAGAAGCGGCTGCACACATTGCACCTTCTATACGCTCACCGGCCCCAGTGCCCCCATGACATATCTCCCGATCCAAAAATTTATGGAGCAAGGGTTTACAAGTTCATTCCTCACCCGCATCCAAGTGTTTCCCGGGCACCCCTGCCCGATGAGCCTATGTATCCGCCTACGGTTCACATGAAAAATTGCATCTACAAGCATCGAGACAGAACTGGGCTACAATGACTCAGCAGGAAACTGCCGTGAAGATGTCTCTTTTGTGCTCGGGACACCATTATCCCTATGTGTCGAACACTATGCTA
This sequence comes from Viscum album, assembly GCA_963277665.1. NCBI lineage: Eukaryota > Viridiplantae > Streptophyta > Magnoliopsida > Santalales > Viscaceae > Viscum > Viscum album. The sequence goes on from OY728126.1 coordinate 1,421,952,747, forward strand.
TGAGAAATCCCGGATTTTCATAATCATTCATGGAAATCAGGAGTGGAAAGTTATCGACTCATGGACACCTTTGTATAACTATGCATACCATGCCCTCAGCTGCTCTACATAATGATAGCCCCTGGCTCGTCCATCAAAGGCAGGATTTCCTCAGGTGATACTCTTCCTAGCCTCGTACGCTTACCGGCCTCAGAGCCCCCATATCATCTTTCCAGATCCGGGAGACCCCAGAGTTATAGTTTACACCTTCATTCCAACACACTTGTTCAGAGAATGCCAGAGCCTCCTAACTCAATTGCCCCCCAAGTGATTGTAGCAATAATCACCTAATGGTCCGAGCTCTATGACCGTTAAAATAAGAGTACTTCGTCCTTACCGCGTGATGTTAAACTATATTGAATGTAAAAATGTCCTTCATCCTTACCTCATGACGTTAAAATGCATAGACTCTATCTTTACCACATGATGTCAAACTGCACAGCCAAACACTTCAGGATTCTAGCCAGGGATAAGGGTTTTTTCCTCCCCTCCTCAGTGTAAGGGCCAGAACTGCACAAACTACCGCCTCACATCAGCGTGGGGAGGGATGAATTTAACCATTCCCTGAAATTTAGCTGGGGCATTTCTCTCGTGTCCGAGCATCCTATTTTCATAAACCATACTCTACACCCAGAAGGAGTTGAACCCTTGTAATCCACCCCTGGTGGTCCCGAATATCAACTTCCTTGAAGTTTCTCAGCTATCATAAGAATACAATCATTGAACTAAGGACACCTTTGAATGACTATGCATACCATGCCCTCAGCGGCTCTGCATATTGATCGCCCCTGGCCCGTCTACCAAAGGCAAGATTTCTTTAGGAAATGCCTCTCTCCATATGCTTGCTGGAATCTGAGCCCCCATATCCATTCTAAAACCCTCTGAGCTACAGTTTACTATCCCCTTTCACAACCCTACCTAAATATGGTGGAACGTCTTGGACAAGATTACTAAGGAACAGGAGAATCCGTTCCATTCTAGATGATGCCCCAGTTGCATGACTTTAAACTGTGCCAAGCCCCAACCGTCCTTTACGCTAGATAAATGCGTAGGATAGGAACCCTGCTTCTACACTCCTGATTGATACAGATTTTCTCAAATCCTTTCAGACATCACATACCCTTTCCAATCCACCCCTAGTGGTTTTCATAATTCTTCAAGCCTCCCATGTCAGTTTCCATAAGCTAGAATTTCATGAAGTCCTATTGCCATCAGAAATGGAGTTTCATTGACTTAAGGACACCTTTGAATGACTATTCATACCATGCCCTCTACAGATCTGCATATTGATTGCCCCTGGACTTTCTACCAAATGCATGATTTCATTAAGTGATGTTATTCCTACCTCTGTACGCGAATACGGCTCCCATGCCTTGAGACATGCCCTGAATGTCGTTAAAATCTAAACATGCTCCCTCCACACGCGCCTAAAGGATATTGAGACATATTTTAATAAACCTAGGCTCATTGAGGCCCTCGCCCCACCATACTTGGTCAAAGCTGTTCGACCTAAAACATAAGTAATGATAGTCTTGACGGTAAGACTTTAAACCGCCCAAGAAAAGAGCCATAAAGCCCATTAGGCCCAAAACCCGAAAAGGGAGACCTAAGAAAAAGTTGGGCCATACTAAATTGGTCCACAATATATGGGCCCAGGAAAAAATAGGGCATTAAAAGAAGAGAAAAAAAGCTTTTGGGGGTTTTCTACAAAACCCTAGAAATAGTCAAACTATGCTCACTGGACCCCATGGTCTAGGAAAAAGTTAGAGCTTGTTTATATTTTATAAATTGTCCTGAATTCAGATCATTTTCGGTTCAGTGAATTGTTATATGCAGCAATCATGTCAGATGATCTCTATCACGAGAGGAGAAATTAAGGGTGCAAAAAGAGGAACGTCTTTTCATTATGTGACGAAATTGGTGAGGAGAGATTCCACAATACGGAGCCTCCTTTGGCATCAAAGGCCATTACATTAGATTTTCAGCAGATTCACGAAGTTGTATCAGGCACTGGTGAGAATCTTCAATTTCTTGTTAGAGATTGTGCGGCATGGATTTCTTAGTTTCTGCACCATTCTATTGTGCTTCTGCCTCCTATGTCGCGTTTAAGCTCACACTCATCTCCTCCTCCACCCACTGCTCTCCATTTTCAATTATGGCTACGGCTTTGTCCTCCTCCCGCTGCAGCTGCTGTATGTCGCTTCTCAGCTCTTCCAGTTGAGAGCGATGCTTATGGATTTCTTCCTGGAGTCTCGCAACTGCTCCAACATGATCATGAGATTCTGTTAGGCGAAGTTGGAAGGTCACAGAAAGGTAAGCTTCAGATTGTGAAGTAGAAAGGCGAGACTCAAAGTCGCCAAGCCTCTCCCGATCAACAACCACATGATTGACCAGATGATAAATGCCATGGTAGTCAAAGCCGTCAAATACCAGCATTAACAATAGATCGTGAAGCTTCGGCAATTTGGTCGGAATCTCGGCCAATGGCGTTTGGGAAATCAGCTTCCAGATTTTCTCCCATTCCCTTTCACGAGCAGGACGGAGACTGGAAAGGATCTGTTGATCAGGCTTGGAGTCACTCCCGGATGAAGACACATATTCTAGGATAAAAATCACCAGGGAGGGAACCGATACTGCTTCAACTGTGGGATCCGACGTTGCAGCAACTCCACCCCCTGTGATTGTAGCTGCAGACGCAATTTAATCCAAAGGCATGATCACCAGTGCCGAAAGTTGTGGCCCTAAAGGCCCAAAAAATGGTAATACAGATGAGAATCCCTAATCAGAAAAGCGAAAAGAATGGATTTGGCAGCAAGAGATTGAGAAACTTTCCTCCAGTCAACAAGGCATTGGTGTTCTCAAGATCTACGCCACTGCCGCCGCTAGAGGAAGACGCTACTTCCTCAACGAGAAGTGGATTCCTAGGAGCTCCCAGAGGTGCCTAGGGCTTAAGATCGCGCCCAAGGCCAGCAGCTCCCAATGCTTCCCTTAAGCAGTTGTCTACAGAGATCATACCTAGGGAAATCACTCACCTGGTGAATAAAATAATGGCCCACTCTGGGTTTTCAACGACTGGTCTGGCGGCAGGCTCTTCCTCCATACCCACGAGATCCATTGGGTCTGAGGTAGCTGGCCTCGTCAGACCTAGAGAGCCCTCAGCAATTACAGGCACCCCATTCTCCCCCGCAATTAAAGGGGCTGTATGATCAGAATATGTTTCGAACTCAAGCTATTCCTCTCCTGACATATCTCTAGCTGATGAAGGCAGGAGTAAAACATCCATATCACTGGCCCCTCCAGTAGGTCCCACCATTTCTTCACACTCAGGTGTGGCTGTAGGTGATCCCTCGGGTGATATGAGGACAGAAGGTACAACCATGTGGGTAGCCACAACCAGATCCCCAGGTGGCCCTATACCATGTTCCAACATAGTTAAAAACTGGCATAATCAGAATATAAGAGTTGGAAATTGAAGAAATGGGAAGTCATAATTACCCGACGTCCCCTGTCCGAGCTATTGTGATAAACAAGACACCTCTTTCCATCTCTGGATCTGGCCAGGAGATAGTTTTCGCTCCGGGCGCTGGGAGGATCTGGAGGAGGAAAGACCCTAGCTGGGTCCGCAATGGTCATTTCCATGAGCTCAGCTGTGCCGGGAGATCCCTCCTCGATGATCCCCATAACTGAAAGTGCATGTTCGCCTGTTACAGTAACATGTGGCGTATACTCAGTGTAAGGAACTACCCCCTGGGAATCCTCAACACCCTTCATAAAGAGAAGAAACTTTAGAACGTTCTCAGTAAAGGAGGCAAAGCCGGAATGGATGAATGGGACGACCTCTTCTTCGGGATCGGATGATTCAGGATGTCTTATCATCATGGACACTCGGGTAGACCCATAAATCCGGTTTTGGAGCAAATGAACATAGGTTTCCATCTCCATCAAAGAGGTGACTATTTTGTCCAGGTCCTCCTCCTACAGTAATTGGGGCGGGACGAAGATAGTCCCAATGCCCAGAAGCACGAGAGAGCTCGCCTGGAGAAACGCCCAAACTTCTTCATCTCAGTCGTTGACCCTCAGATCATCCCAAATCCTCCACACATCTGGGAATGCGGCCGTAAAAGGAACAACTAGCTGGGGAGGATCAGCCAAGGAGGACTGAGCAGCGACAGAAGTTGACGAAGGCGCCAATGGCAAAAATGGGGGTCTAGGCCTCATCTCCGTCCTAGAACTCTCATGTGATACCTGTGGGTGGAATCTCGCAGGCAGGGGAAGGAATTCCCTTACCTCAGCCACGCTAGGGGAACCAGCGGGATCATTACCCCCCTGAGAAGTGATCGCTCCCCTCCTCCTCCTCGTCAGTCACCAACTGCAGAAGGGCTTGGACTCAATGAGTCAACACTGCATGACCCCGGTGAGCATAAATATAGGCCTCTAGGTCCCAGAGATACCGATCAACCCTCTCTGGGTCCACATCATAAATGATGTCAGCAAGATCCGATAGGTAGCTCAGCCCGTCGAATGCCACTTCCAATTCCTAGAGAAACCACCACAAAGAACCGAGGTTTTGGCTGCGAATGGTTGCTCGACCTTTAAAGACATCCCATTGGTCCCAGGCCATCAGGAAGGCAGCGTCAGCAGGAATGGACGATTTTATCTGGGCACCTTCGAGAGCATGCGAGGAGACACCTCTGTCTGTTAAGACCTTCCCTGGAAGCGCGAGGCTGGCAGGGTTGCAAAGGACCTTTCCCGGCCTGGTTGGGGTTCTACCCCCCTTCCGCTTCCTTTTTCCCTTCGATGGCTTAGGGCTTAAGACAGTGGGTACCCACAGCCCCATCTGACCATTCGGGTATGACTTCACCCAAGCATCGACATATTTTTTGGATAAGAAATGCATGAGATCTGTAAGCACAGCGGTCATAACCTCGCAACCAGTGTCCTCGTGGGTAAAAATCAGCCATAATTGCCTAGCCACCAAAAATGGCGGTTCCTGCGGGTGCCATTAAGAGTGGGAGGGCATAGTGCCTGGACGCAGCAAAACTGACGCCTGAATCGGCAAGGCGTGCACCCCTCACATATCATCTCCCCACCGATAAGAGCTACCAAGATACCCTCTCAGAGGGCGAAGAGGTAGCCCCACTTGGTAAATTCCTCTGATGAAGTCTTTGTGATTGCACCGGTCGGGGAGGGGTATGGGAGGAAATTGAAGTGGTCATAGTTCGAGATCCTGCTTGACAGTAGACGCCTGTTCTAAACCATCTGTTGTCCCTCCTTCTCCTAGGCCACATACTCCTCGGGCATGACCCCGCTGGTCAACTAAAAATATGGACAGAATGTGGCACCTGAAATCTAAAGGGGGTTGATGAAAGTATAGCAGTTCTTAACATGCGCTCCCAACCATCCCTAGAGGACTTGAAAAGGTCCAGCTACCCAGAATGGCTGAGTCCCCTTCGTGATGTTGATAAGGAACCGGTAGATCCTAGCCAGCACTGGGACATCTAAGTTGATAATGTTTCCAGTGGCCAACTGTGTTGTTATAACGAAAGTGGAAACCCGCACAACATTGGTCTTGCGTACGGGAAACATGCAGCCACTCAGTAACATGGCCAGAAACGCCACCAGGCGAAGCAGTTGTTCAATGTCTGGCAAAAGCTCCCAGCCCCAGCTGTTTAATTGGTCTTCCTCTAGGATCATCCAGTAGCTACCCCTCAACCTTAGGGACTCTATTGAAGGACTGTTTGTGGGCCTGTATGGAAGAGACACTTGCTCGCTCTCTCTGGAGAAATCTTTGATCCCGTCACGATAAGGGATAATCTATTTCGAAGAGATATCATGTTTCGGAAATTTATCCGGTTCCGAAGACGCATCCTTCAAACACTCCCAGACCTGGTTGATGAGATGCCTCACCAAAGGTGTGGGGTCCTTTCGTATTCATCCCACACAGAAGGAGGAGGCAAGAATTCATCATACATACCTCCGAAAATTGGGACCCCCGAAATCGGGAAGATGTCCAGAGGCTGATACCCACCTCCCCATGGGCCAGGTTGAATGTATTGGTGTCCAGACTCCAACGGCTCAGGAGCTACCTGGTAAGGGCATGGGGTTGATGGGTATAGGTCTGGGACACCCAGGCGGATTTATATAGGCCCACGGCCCGCAAATCTTCCTCGAACTCTGCGCAGCTCTTGCAAACCGAGAAGGTCCACCCCCAATCAAACGACTTGAACGCCCCTCCAGACCGGAGGTCCTGGCTGGATAACCAACCACATTGGTCGTTTACCATGGCCTTGCAGGAAATACTTTGGAAACAGTGAATCACCCCTTCCAGCTGAAGTTGTTCCCCTGTCGGGGACACATGAATGTGATTTAACACGAATCTTGCAGCTTTCTCCCTTGGGGTAGGCCCCCTGGTGTTTATCACAGATCGAGGGATAGTGGTGGTAAAAATCCATGCCGCAAGGTTTTTTTCATGAGAGGGAACTAGAATTGGTGTATAGGATAATAGACCGAACCCGTAAGAGGGAAGGCTATTGGAAAGAGGATACTCCTACTGCGACTATGAGAGTAAATGTGCAAGATAGGGATACAGTGGGGTTTGGCGGACTCCATCTTGAACAAAGATGACCACATACATCAAATGTTGATCACCAACCGAAAGTGTCCCAGCAGCGGGCCTAGTCACAGGACGAGGAGGAACCATATATATCTTCTACCTGCGCCATGGAAATCATGCAGATAGTTAGTCCAAAAATAGTAAAACATGGAAAAAATACCAAGTATTTGCAAAGGATTCCATCGAAGCCTCATAATTAAATATGCAAGGTGCCCTCATAGGCTGGTTCACGATGACATCCTCCCACAACGAGCCTTACGTGGAATGCATCCGCGAAACCCTAGCCTATGGAGTGTTGGCCAGAAAACCGTGAACCCGGTTTCCTTGCGGAACCTCAGCTCTGAGAATTAAGCATTTAAGTACGGACTTATTCTATTTTTCAATGTTTGGATCATTCTGATCCGCAGACCATTTGAAACCGCGTAGTAATTTCCTATGCGGCCTGGTGTGACTCAGTTTTTAGTTAATTAAAAGGTTTGGTTCGCGGCCAAAAAATCGGTCCGCGGGTGGAGGCAGCCGCGAACAAATGTTGGTTCGCGAAGATGGATGCTGGTTTCGTGGAAAAAGTGTCTTGCAAAGGAACGAGCACGCGCAGATAGAAACACAAGAAAATCTGATTTCGTGAAGAATCTGGTAAAGGAAAAATGAAGGCCCCCCTGTATTTATAAGCGTGGTCCCCTACTGGGTCCACCTCTTTACCGCGAACTACCCGAGTTTCAGGACCACTCTACATCGGAATAGCCTCCTCTTCGTTCCGATCGGACACCTTTCTGATGGGGGCATCTGTAGGGTCCTAAAAATAAGCAATGTAAGATAATAATCCCCTTCATTCGAGAACGGATTTTTACCCAATTCCCTTCAACGAATTGGGAAAAGGAAGGAGGCCAATGCTCAAAATTGGAAAAGGAATAATCTGTCTGCGAACCGGCCCAAGTGTTACATGGCCGGTTCAGCGAACTGCTCCCCTCCACGGACCAGCCTCATTCACGAGATGGATGTGGAGATCCTCCGCAGTCATGAAGCAGAAAATGTGCTGAAATGGTCCACCATCATGAACCGCCTCAACCGCGGACCACATCGAACGGCCCAAGCCGCATCCGTTGTCGTTCGAGGAATGGAGGTGGATCCCTCCGCGACCGCGAAGAACTCTCCAATATCATTTGGTCCACGGGGGGGGGGGGGGGGGTTGTTTGGTTCGCGGGGGAGATGAACTCAAATGCCCCTCGCAAGTTGCGGATTTACCGAGTCATCCGTGAACCGGGTTTTTGGTCATGGGCCTCCACAAAATGTGCCACATGACCATAGATAGATCCTTTCCCCGCTATTTAAAAGGAGATTGAGGGGATCAAAAAGAGGGGAGGATAGAGATGAGATCAATCAGATTCAGGTGGAAGGATTAAGAAGGAAGGTTTATGATTTCGGAAACTTCAGTTTGCGAACCAGAGTAGGTATGAACCTGGGAACGAACTAATAATGAACCAAAAATGCATAATAACTTGGTGAACCACGAACCTAAAATAACAAAGAAGAGGAAACCGTGAACCATGGTCCCTCCGCGGATTCACTCGCTACGGACTAGGGAAATTATCCCTCTTTTCCGATCTGTCACACTGCGTAGCACCCTCCTACGCGGGCGAAGCCCCAACCGAGGAGCCTCTAGATGGCACCGCCCTTGGCCGCCGCTGCACTCATGGAACCCTTCGCGGACCAACCTAGTACGCGGATCGAACCCGAAGCTGCGAACAACCTTGGTTCGTGGAATGCGCATCAGTCCGCGGACCACCGTGGTTCTCGGACAGCTTCTCCAACCACGTAGCACTTCCCTATGCGAAGGGCGTCACCACCCATGCCCCTCTGTGGCCTACCGAATCCTTCAGAGATCTCATTCCCCAAGCCGCATAAAATCCTTCTGATCCGGCCCGATCCTCCGTGACTCCCTCACTGGCCTACTCATCGGCCCCGAGACGAGGCCTCCACTAGAGCCACCATACCCATGTGATGTAACCCTTAGGCGCATCAACGTTATGTTTTGAGATCACATACACATGATAAACAGGGGCGAAGAGGTTGCCCAGACCCTTGAGCAGATTCCCGAAGCATTCCTGGGTTCACATTCCCACGGAAATGTGGATTCTGATCTTAGGAGCCCCCTTTCTGACCCTCCACTTATTGGGGCTGGGATACTTCTCCCTTCTTCTAAGGGTAGTAAATTACCCATCAGAAGTAATCCCCCATGCACTTCCATACATCCCCTGGGAACAAGAGAGGTGACGGGCACAGGAGAACCTCTTTCCTTCTCCCATTGTGTTTTGTCACCATGGGCGTCCATCTTGGAGTAAACCCCGACTTTCTGGGCCGCCCTCATGCATAAGCCCCACTCCACCTCTCACGGACGCACCATTCATGACGTGATCCTCTGGTCCCTGCTGCCTCTTGTTTCTCACACCGAGCATGACTCACGTGGGCATAGAGTAAGCATCAACCATGACATCCTCTTATTGGCTCCTTCATAGCGTAAGTCCCAAGCCAATGCGAACTATGACGACTTTGATTCCCTACCACATGGATATGTAGAAAGCCTCCATGAGGTTCAAGCCCAATCACCAGTGGACCCCTGGGTCCACCTTCACGTCGGTTCTCTGATGTTCCATTGAAACTATGTGATCTTTGATCCCTTTCTCCTAGGAAGGGTACGTAGGAAGCCTCCCTGAGGTTCAATCCCAACAACCGTTCGATCCGACTATCTTCACATCGGTTCACCGTGCCACTCCTAGTACCGCCACAATGAGTCCCGACACCTCGGGGTCTTTAATCCAACGAGGGATGGTAAACCTCAGGAATAAATGATTCTGAACCCCTGCATTCAGCTGACCATTTCCAACCAGGAGAAATTTGTGGATACTATGCTTGGGTATAAACCAAAGATTCAAGAACATATGAATACGTCTTAAATCTATAAGAGAGTCCCAAAACAGGCAATAATTCCCCCCAAAAATGGTGCGATGAGCCCGAATTCCCATCCCCTCGACCAATGTGAGTTTTTAAGTGTCACTGGTCAGACCATCCGGCGAACCCCTACCTTTGTAAAGTAGGTCCATGTGTCATCGGATATGGAACCGTCGGACATTTCGAGACCGACCCGAAACACTTCCACTTCCTCTTTCTTTGTTATTCCCATACCAAAATAATAACTCCAATACCTTATTCATACTGTGATGTTATTATAAATATGTTACAACCATATCATTATTCTATCCATCCTATGAATGAAAAAGTCCCCATACGTGTGTACGTATGACTTACTGTCTCCACGTCGTGGTGTAGTTTGTTATTCAAACACTTAATTATTTGGATGGGTATAATAATGAGTATAAATGAGTATGAATGATGTAAATAATAAATATAACTTGTTAATGATTATGTATATATGATATACCATCCAATTACATACTATTTCACCATCAATAGAATGATATTGTCACTCGTGCATACGTGTGGATTAGTGTCTCCACGAACGCGATAAGATTCATTCCCCATCATAATCATTCAATAATAAATTTCATTTTATGATTTAAAAAATAATGTTTAATAACTTAATATAATTCGAGATATTAATGAAATACATATTTTATCTAAAAAATGTGACTTACAAAACAAAACATATAAAGGAAAATGAATCAGTTAACACCTGAAATGATGATACTACTTAAATATTATTAACAATGAAATATTAGAAAATAATATATGATATCATATTTATGTATGCAGATCTTGTATAATTTAATAAAAATTATTTTACTATTATAAATGAGTAAACTTACCATCGGCCAAGGAAAAGTACAAGGTAAGGGTTAATTCCACAATCTCTTCATTATTCGTGGTTGTCTATACGTGAGTATCTACTGGGACCTCTTTATCATCCACATTAGTGTTTCATAAAAATGTATTTCAAAACATTTTTACTATTTCCTAGACTATGTGTTAAATTCATTTATACCCTTGTTTTAATTTTTATAAATTTTTTATAAAGGAATCTTTTGGTCATTTTACAAACAATGTCCTTTATGACCTTTTCGACAAAATTAAGGAATGAATGTTTTTTTAACTTATGTGTTGTGTGCGGCTATTTTCCACCATTATAACATCTTTGAATCTTACCTTAAAAACTTATAATAATATATTCAATATAAATTATTTCTTTTATATTTATGTGACATTTAAATGATTTCAAAATACAAAGATATATTTCCCTCAAATTGTTTTGATTTCATCTATGTCAACATCCATTGATGGATTTTACACTTGATTGAAGTTGATTTTTATGATACAATCATCCATATTTTATTGAAGGTTACAGGATATGTTTGACTATGGATGTGTTATTTTTATACCATTCATGGTTTATGGTTAATTTATTAAAATTTTGTATGCTTGTTTTAATATGAATGTTTATGTTATGATTAAAATTTTTCTTATGAGGAATGCATTTGACTTAATAAGTTATGGGTGGAGCCCTCTATAGCTCCTTGATGCATCAGTACGTCTCATGAGACAAATTAGGGGCTTGTTACAAGGCCTTGATGAAATCTTATTTGTAGTCATAGCCTGAGGCCTTTACTATTTGGTTATGATTTCCAGCACTAGCCATTACATCAATATGAAATTGGATATTGATATTTCATGTGATTGTTCGACTAGTAGAATATCCATGTGAATAAGTAAATGGAATTATATGGTTTATATTTTCAATATTATTCTGGTGTTTAATTTTAAAAGGATTATGTTTTATTATTATACATTTTCTTAAATGTTTATACATATTTATAAAATTTTCTGCTATATTTTTATCCTTACTAAGCATCTGAGATCACCCCTTTCTATGTTTTATTTTTCCCAAGATGTGAAAAAGTATATTATGACTGACCTACTGGGATAGTCTAATGGATATGAATGTGTTCAAAGGAGACAATGTTGTTTTTATTTTTAATTTAAGGATGTAATGTAAAACTTATGTTTGTATCTAGTATATCTAAGGCTACTAAATTGATCAGTCTTTCGGGACATGATTCCTTGTATCATGCCAATGTAATGTAATAATGCAACGACTCTGGGTAACAAGGGTTGGGGCGTTACATGGTAAATGTTAACACAAAAGAGAATACCCTAAACGTCCTTAGGTATTGCCTCCATATTTTTTATAATGGGTTTTCTCAACCCATTCTTATTCTCTATACATTATATTTTACTTTTGGAGTCACTATCCTTGAATAGTGTACCTCTTATTACCAAAATTCCACTCCCCTCACTTATAAAGTATATTTTCACCACACTTCTTATCCCCACACTACAAGTCCTTATGTTTCAAAAACTTATACCAAAATACCTTTCCCCAAACTCCTACCCATATAATAGTGGTTTTTTATCCACCATAAACCACCCCTCAAAGGCATAATCCAATATTTAGAGAATTTTTTCAATGGAGAATGTATAAAATTCTCAAATCACTCCATTTTATTGCAATATATTTAAATCATATTATCCAGAATTCATTGTGTATTACACTATATTTATCATACAAATTTTTTTATATTAATGGGACAATTATTATCTACCTTCCTTCATTCCTCTTGAAGTAGTGAAAATGGGGTCTATGCATACATGTTTTACCACCTCCATGAAGAACATACTACATTTTTCAACACTTTATTTCATGGATTGTTCAATGATCATATTTAAATAATAAGGATGACTTTAATAAAATGACTAAGATTCATAAAAGATAAATAAATTTCCACTTTATTCCCAATGTATAGAAATGAAAAATATTTCTTGTGAAAATGTGAAAAGTAACGCCTCTATTGATGACATGTTTAATTTCTCATCATCAATATACATAGATTATTATAAAAAATTTAAAAATTTAAATGATATTATGAATCAATTAATTTCAATAATATGATTCTATAAGGGCAAGAAAATAATTAATGGACAATTAAAATGTAATCCTTTGATATAAGTAATTTACTCTAAATTGAGTCCTTTGGTAATTTCAACTTCCTAAATTGTGGATAAAATTTAAATTGAATGAAACCTAAAATTGATAAATAAATATAAATAATATAATAATATACCTTTTAAGATCTTGGAATTATGATCTTTTATTCAACGAACATTGTTTTACATCTCTGTTACAAAACATGCCTACAATAATTGAAATTATTTACATCTCATAATGAAAATGAACTATATCTAACTAATAAATTAAAAATAAATAATTCTAATTTTAGTTTGTATGAGGGAAAATTTATTAATAAGAATATGAAATAATTTTTTAAGATATATATGTTAATTATACATGATGTTGAAGAGATATCATGAATGTAGGATGTAAAAAGTATTGGTTTCATATAAATTTCAATTCTATGGTGCTTTTTCTGAATTATGAAACTAGTATCCTTTATATAGTGTGTATACTACATATTTAAAGTATTATAGCTTGGATTTCACATTAATTAATGGTTTTTAATATTTAATATCATGTTATATCTTTCAATATGTTTTGAATCAGTGGTTAGAAAACTTGTATGGGTTTTTTTCAATCTCAATTTCAAATCGAGATTCTTATCAAATAATTTCATTCACAGGAGACATTATGTCAATATGATCCATAAAAATATCACAATTATCATCTTCTATATTTATCATTGTCATTTAATATATAATATATCGATTTAATTTTATTTGGAATATAATTTACCCATTGTGACATATGTAATATAAACGAACCCCACCAATTCATTTTAGTCAGGAATATTCATCCTCAATGAACACATTCATTTTATTGATATAATTATGTATTCCTTAATATTTGATTTTTTAAATTTTCCAAATACTACATTTTGAAGCAATTATCCCATTTTAATGTTTTCTATGTGATAAAATTAATTCCCCTTTATAGGAATTGTACATTTTAAATATTTCATTCCATATTTTAAAAAAGAATTCATTATTTTTAAGAGATTTTAAGGGATTGTGTTTTTTGGAAAGAAGTTCTCAGTGTGTTTATGAATCACTTGCAAAGAGGATGGGGTCTTGAGGGGTTCTTAATGGGATATTTTTTTACAAGATATTCTCTTTGTTTTTTTAAATCATTATAATGGACACTTTTTGATTTTAAAGGTTTTTTTGAATTATGGATTATTTTAATCTAGAATAGGGGAAATATCACAGATATGTGTTATGTGAATCATACGAAGAAAAGAAGTTTCTAGTGGATATCATAAGTCCTTCAGGGGACTCATAATGGGATCTACCTCCAAAACCCAAATGAATCACTTTCTTAGGGGTTCTTAGAGGATCATCTCCTTCCAAATATTCTATCTTGATGCTTCCTATGTAAAATAATTAAAAATATTGGGTTTCCTAATTCCTGATAGACCCAAAATCTCTATAACATGGGATTAAAATGTGTTAATTTTCTATACAGAGAATCATTACCTATTTAATGGGAGGTAAATCATGGACTCTTGTTGACCTTAAGTCCATAATGTCTCATTTTTTGGAAATAAAAATTGGAATTTAGTGCCTATTGAATAGGATTTTTCACATTATCCCTGGATACTAAAAGGATATGAAATTAGGTTGGATATTTGAAAATTATTATCCTAATCCATTAATTATATAGATATAAAAATGGGATATTTCCTTTAATCCCAACACCCAAAGAAATTATACTGCACAAATTTGGGTTAGGCTTCATGGTTTGAATTGGGTTTTTTAGCATCCAAAGATTCTAAATGACATTGATTCCTATATAGGCATCCCTTGAAAATTAGATCAGTATACCCTTAATGTATATCTCGTCTATTATGCTAGGATTATGGTTGATGAAAATTTCGATTCAAAGCTATGGGATGTTATCAGTTTTATTTTTTATGAATATAAATCTATAATGAAGGTAGATTATGAGTACATGCCTCCTTTCTATGATTTTAAATAATAGTTGGTAACTGAAAAAATAATTAGGTTGATTTAGATGTAGTTAAAGCTAGATCCTATTGTGAATTATTAGAAATATGTTAATAGGTTCAGGAAAGGTAAAACCAATATCTTCTAAATGGGTGAACCATTGTAGAAGATTGATAAGGGAAAATATGTTAGAAAACAAGATAGCTTTAATGATCCACAATATGAATCTAAAAATATCTAGGATGATCTTTTTTTTAAAAGGTTGGGGCCGAAGCCTCATTTTTACTATTAAATCAAAGCAATGTCCTCTTTTAACTGGGTAGAGGGAAACCCATTACATAGCCCGAAGGCCCAGTGGGCTTGTAGCCCATTAAATAGCCCGTAGGCCCAAATTCTAAGGCCAATTCACATTCTATGAATAGTAACCTGCTACTACAGTACCGCACAATATCACCGCTACTACAGTTCCATGCCGCCGCTACAGTACCCTGCCGCCGCTACAGTACCCGCTGATGAACAGTGTCGCCGCTGCTACAGTATCGCTACAGTACCTGCGCCCCATGGGTTTTGAACCCCCATTTTCCATGTAGTATTACGGGGTGCTTACCACTAAGCCAAACCCCAACTAAAAATATCTAGGATGATCTTGTTGATGAGGAGGATAGGTATAATAAGTATGGAAACATAGATACAGAAATTGGTCATTATATGTGGATGATTATTAACAACCACTAATCAGAATCAGATCTTGGAATCTTTTATTGCAACTGTGAAGATATTTTTACTAAACATGTGGAAAATAATGTACCTATTAACCCTTGTAGGGAAAAGAGTAGAAAATGATACTTCGTTTCCCAAAACAACTCAGAAATATGTTGTCCCTTCATTAAATTCTATGAAATATTCCCTAAAAGATAGTTCACTAGACCATGTTACTTCTAAAAAAGAGTTCAATTCACATCTCTAAGTAAATATATTGTTCAATTGAGAAATAATATATTTTAGATATTTCAAAAACATTAAGGGATCTTTTAAAACAGGTCGAAGTCACTAAGGAAGCTGATGGAGGATATAAAAACACTCTATTCTTAGCAATTTTAATCAAATATATTGATAAACACGGATATAGTGATGCCTAAAAAACTGATCAACCTAAAAAAATAATGATCCTGAGTTTTCTCAGTCTAAGGAACATGATACTGTAAATAATTCAATAATATTGGTAACATATTTCATCCCCAATAATCTAGTTGTAGAAAACAAAAAACATCATTATATTGAGAATATTTACACCCCAAGTTGATGGACTCAATAAAAAAAATTCTATAACAACTCATGTATCCAATGAAAAGTATGACACACCTAATTATAGTGAAAATAATACTGGACCAATTAGGATATATATCATGAAAATAATTATGGAGTTAAAAAATGGGAATTGAAACCCAAGCATAGATTTAAATAAATAATTTTTTTTGAATTCTTAGTGAGTAGAAACCCTGTTATAGTTAACTCCTTTCATATATTTATTCAGAATCACAAACCCAAACTTCTTTTTATATCTGAAACCCATAAAATATTTTCTCTTATCCTATATATTGTTTAAGATATGTCCTATTACTACATTAGTAGAAACAATAATGTTTCCACTGTGTAAAATCTATTGTTCTTTTCCCATTCCTCTATTAACAGTGTCGCTACCTAAAAAATTGATGATAAGATGATTACTTATAAGGTTGGATTTTATATTGTAAATATGTATTTCTAATTCATTTTTCCTAATAATATATACCAGGAATGAATGATACTCAGGATGAATATTGAATTCATCAATAACATAATCCTTGGAAGTTATATTATTCTTAGATATATAAATTTTATTCATTGTTCTTGAAAAAATAAAGGTGTTGTACACTCTACCATCTCTAAAAGGAATTTTAAATTACTAATTTAATTTAATACAATGATTTATATTATTATTTTTGGAGATAAATACAATTCATATAGAATAAACAAAAATAGAATTATTGCTAGAAAGATTGGTCATATGATCTCCAAAGAGAAAACCCTTCAAAAGTGGGGAATGATTTCCCACATCACTCTTTCAAATATTAACTCTGATCATCATCATATTTTGGTCAGTCTTATCACTAAAATATTTAGTCTTGGTCTACCTTTTAAATTTAATAAATATTTTACATGAAACCCTAATTATGGAAATCTTGTTCATAAGTCTTGGAATTATTGGTAATTATGGAGATTATTATTTTTCATGTGTTAGGAAGATGAAAATTTTAAATTGAAATATAAAAGGGTAGGTTTAAGGATAATTCCAATAATTTTGAAAATGAAATTTCATCTATTGAAAATAATCTTTATGAGATTCAAGTTGAGTGCACCTATTATGATTTTTATAGATCTTCATCAAGAAATTAAGATCACTCGAAAGATATACTTCTGTTTATTAATAAATGTTAAACATTAGAAGGATAATTTTAAATCCAAATTTCTCAAGGATTGTAACACCCCAAGATTTCATAGTAAGTTATTATCTTTAAAGTAATTCAATTTCATGTGCTACATGCAACACCGAGTTCGAGAGCACCATGACATACCAAACTAGCTGTTCAAAAAGCAGTTATGAATAGTAATAAGTACATTTTGAATTTTATATACTCTGTATAATTTTAATATACATATTATGTGTTTCTTAGACAAAATATAAGAACAAATCCAATTTTTAGATAAAATAAGTATATTTCAAAAAATGCAATTTTACGGCCTTTTAATGGAGAACCATTTTTAAATCCAATATTTGACACTTTAATAGATTCAATTTGACGAAATAAAATTATTATTTAGAAAATGGAAATAAAAATTTATTATGGACAAATTTTATGTGTTTATCTGATAACTTTCAGATTATGATGAATAGTGAAAAATATTAAATTTTAAATAAATCAACTTTTTTAATCAATATAATTTATAGTGATAAATTATATATTTGAACGGTTTTGAGGTATAATTAGACTATATTTTTTTCATTTAATCGAATGTTGGTCATTGGAAGTAATTTTACTTTTGAATTGGACATAAACACATATCAATCTTTTAATAGTTTTTACTTCTCAAAAAACCCGCTTTCTGATTTTGACAACGGTATTATTTTTTAAATTAATTAATAAAAAATCTATGTTTTTATTTTGGTGAAATAGAAATCATTTTTGAATTTCAAATATCAAAATTACCTTAGAGTGAATTTTTGGTATTTTTCTGAAAACTTTTGATTTTTGATTAATAGTGAAAAACACTACGTTATTATTTAAAAACAAATTTTTATTTAAATTTATTTTAAGTAAAAATAGATACATAATACCTATATAAATTCAATTTAATTCATTGGTGTCTTTTTATAATAATATTATATGTATAAAATTTTATCGAACTTTTTACCGCCTTTTACCCACCTTCTAGATACATTTGAAAATTTGCATAAAATGTAATTTTGTAGCTTTTAAGGATAGAATTTCCAAAATCTTAGAGACACGGTTGACATCAGTATATAAAATGTGGTTCAAGAGATGAAAATAATTTTTTAGTGAATAATAACATTTGACTGTTAATTACCACAGTTAAAAGTAAATAGGGCAATTAAAGGTAAAAAGGATATTATATTTACCTTAACACATGTACTAATTCTATTGTATAAGTGTTTTTAGACCAAAATATACCTTATTAATAAAATATTATCCTTTTTGGTCCACTTTGAGTAGATTAGGACATTTATTATTATTTTATTTAAAGAAGAGTTAAAAGTGTTAAATTCAAATTTTCATAACTTAAACATTTTTTATATTAAGATATAAATAAGATAAATTCAACTATAAATATTAATTAAAAAGATAAAAATATTTACTACATTATTTTATTTTATTTTTAATTTTTAGACATTAAATAATTAAATTTATTTATGTCACAATGATGATGCAGTAATTACCTTTTTAATGAAAGATTAAACAAAATTGATATTATAAATATTAAAATAAATGTAAATTGATACTTTTGATGAATTCCACGGTTTTTATAGGTTAATATGACATGTTAGGGTTTATTTAATTAATTTATTTTGAAGTAATCAAGTTGACATGACTTTAACAAAAACCAAATACAAAATAGTGTAAAAATTTACATAATTGGGTTTTTAAAAAAATAATATTTTATTAAATTATATAATAGTCTTACAAATATGAGGTTCAGAAAAAGAACTTATATAATAATAGATATTTTATTAATTAATCACTTGGGGTTTTTTGTCAGTTTATACTATGTTTATTAACCATATAATATAAAAATACAAGGATACATGGTAAATGTCAAAATATTTAACTAAGAGTTAAATCTAAAAGTTTAGGTTAATATGGTGACATAAACCTATATAAAACCTATTGGTTGAGAGTGTTTAGACCCATACCCACCTTATCCAAAAAATAAATTCATTTGGAGCCATTAGAAACCGAAAATTATATTATAATAAAATAATATTTCATGTTTTTCTGAATGTGACCCTCACATATCTTATAAAAGGGCACTTCCACTTCTCTTAATTTCACACCTCAAAATCCATTTTTAGAATACAAACACTCCCCAAATATCCTACCAACTACTGTCACTACATCCTAAGGCCTTCCTTTTACCAAAAATCCTACCTAAAAATCCATTTTGATCAATTCAAAAATAAGAACCCGAAGAAGAGGTAATAATTTCATCTCCTCCTTCAAAGTTATCTTCCTCTTCCACTTCCTATTTCTATGTTGTTTCCATACCAAAATAATAACTCTGGTATATTCTACATAATGTGATGTTTTTATAAATATGTTACAACCATATTTATTATTCTATCCATCCTATGAATGATAAAGTCACCATACGTGTGTACGTACGACTTACCATCTCCACGTTGCGGTGTAGCTGTTATTCAACACTTTATTATTTGGATGGGTATAATAATGATGTATCATTGATAAAAATAATAAATATAACATGTTTATAATTCTATATACTTTATATAACATCCAATTATATATGATTTCACCTTCAATTGAATGATATTTTTTCTCATGCGTAAGTACGGATTACCATCTCCATGAACACGATGAGATTCATTCCCCATTATAACCATTCAAGAATAATTTTTATTTTATGATTAAAAATAATTTTTAATAACTTAATATAATTATATATCTGAATCAATTACATCTTATCCATAACAAACATAACTTATGTAACAAAACATATAATGGAAAATAAATCAGTTAACACCCGAAACAATGATACTACAAAAATATTATTAACAAACCAATATTAGAAGATCATATATGATATCATATTTAAGTATGCGGTTCTTGAATAATTTAATAACAATTATTTAACTATTATACAAGAGTTTAATGTACCCTTGACTAAGGAAAAGTACAAGGTAAGCGGTTTTCATCTATCTTCTTATTCCCATGAGAATCATGATATATTTCCACTATTTCCATTTGTGTGGTGTATGTACTACCCATGATTGTATTCCTTATGTAATATAGTTTAATTTATGGGTACATAAAACTTCATTGTATTACCCTTCTTTCATGGGGTGTATGTTTTGTATGTTACCAAATCGGTATAGAAATTTCTAATTTTGATTTCCACTCATTGGGTTTCACGCAAACTTCATTGATTATTTTACTCCAAGATTATGTGTGAAATCAATATTTATTTATTTATGTATTATTTTCCACTCTCATTTTTGTGGATATACTTTTTATACACATAATCACTCTATTGATAAATTTTCAAGTCATCGATATGAACTTGATAAGAGTAATCTTAACTCAATTTCCATTTATTGAGTTAAACATCCAAGTCATTGGTGTTGTTGTTACAAGAATATGTGTGAATGTCCCCAAATTGTTTTAAACTGAATTTCCAATCATATTTAGTGTATTTATATTTCTCATAGATAGTTATGTCGTTGATTTATCCTCAACCTAAGTATACGGTCTTTATAAAGTATTTCATCTCAATTTACATTTTATTGAGACTTCATTGTTCTTATGAACCAATTAAATTTTATATGGTGTATAAACTGTACATTAACATAGTATATCATGAATATCTTTATTCTAAAGATGTTATAAATTTTATATTACATCAATTATTCTTATTTAAACGTATCTATTTTGGTTAGAAACTCTAAATAAAATATCATTTTAAATGTTTCAAAGATTTATTCTTCCAAATCTTTCTCATTAATGTCCATGTTTGAAAAATGGTTTTATAGATTTTTTTATATTGACATAAATGTTTTAAAATTTAAATTTCTTTTAAATGTTTCAAAATGGTATGGTACACTTTGATTCAAAAATCTATTTTTAACACCTTGTTGATAAATAGTGATACTTTTAAATGTTTTCAAGAAAAAGGGAATTTTTCTCTCAAATAGTTTTACTGATTATTTTCATGTAGGTAAATATCTTTCATTATTTTTCATTGAGGTTGATACAATCTTCTATATTGTATTGAATGAGTTATGTTTGACTGTGGATGTTCTATTTTTATACCATTCATGGTTTGGGGTCAAAATATTGACATTTCATATGCTAGTTTTAATATGAATGTTTAGATTATGTTTCAACCTTTACATATGAGAAATTCATTAGACTTAGTAAGTGACTAGTGGAGCCTGCTATAGCTCCACGATGAAATGGTAGGTCTCAAGGTAAAAACTAGTGTCTTGGAACAAGGTCTTGAAAAAAATATTTTTTTTAGTATTCGCACAAGGCCTTGAATATGTGTTTATGATGTCCGAAGTTATGAATTCCATCATTATGAAATTATCTATTGATATTACATACGATTATTTGACTAGTGGATTATCAATGGGAATAAGTAAAATTAATTATTTGATTTATATTATTCATATTGTGATTAAATTTAAGTTTAAAATGCATGTCTTTTAGTCTTATACATTGACTTAAATATTTGTTCTTATTTATGAAAGTTTCCAATATATTGTTATCCTTACTGAGTAGCTGAGCTCACCCCTTTTTATGTTTTATTTTTTCAAGGATGTGAAGAAGAATAGCATGGGTTTTTGAAGAAATACATCTCTGTCTAGATACAAGCAGGTAGAGGTAGCTTTGGTGTAGATGTACCTAGGTGTAAAACCTGAAAACACTGCTTTGATCTAGAATCGATTGGGAACTGCTGCACAAAAATGGTCCTTGCTATACTCTTGGTTACGACAATCCCGAGGGATATGATTATGATAATTCAAATTTTCCTTACAAACTCATTTTAAGGATTATAATATAATTTGATAATAAATAACCTTGGTTAATCCTAAGGTGTTTCAGATTGAAAATAAGATGTCATGATATTCTCTAAAAGATTTTATTATTATAGTTACTTACACAATTCTTTCTGGTTTTAGTCAATGGATGGATTCCAAGGACGTCATAGTAATATTTAACATGATTTACGTAGTGTTAATGGTGGTGGAAATGAGAAACTAAATGGAATGTTGACAGGAGTAATAGATATCGTGTTCATGCTGAATCAGTTTTCCAAAAATATGATCAACAATATATATATTAACCAACTCTCAGAATCAACAAAGAAGAGAAATGAGGTTAATGATAAGAGCTCCAGCAGTGAAGACCACGGAGAAAATAACACTCAATTTCCATCATCCAGGAAATGTGGAAGAAGACACCTATGAAAATGTTTCAATGGAAAAAATAAATGATTTATGAGTGGGAAATAAGTACATAATGTAATGAATTTCTGAATTAAAATGAAGAGTACTATGGAAGAAAATTAATATAATCCCAAGAATCCATTTACAGTCATTTTCCGTAAATGTAGGAGACCTGGGCATTACCCGAGTGAATGCCTTATTCTATAGGATAACCTCTTGTTCATGCAAGAACCTGTGTGGAAATAAATGGATGGATAAATATTTAAAATTATTGATGATCTTTTTTTATGGGATTAATTTGGAAGACTATTCTCTTGTATGTATAACCCTACAGTTTGTTATGAGAAAATGCTATTTGAGGAAGAATTATCTCTTCTTTTGTGGTTATAGTTATAAAGAACCATTTTGGTTTATATGATCCTTGAATTTAAGGAAAGTATAGGTTATTAATTTTTTGGATGAAAATGCGAGGTATGAGATAACATTTGTGGTTAAATTATGTTATGGTTATTTTGAGGAATTTATGTCATTTTTGGAATGTTATTAAATATAGTTTTTGAAAGGCCAACACGCAGACTTTGTGACAACCCGTCATATCAGACAAAGCTATGGGAATCTAACCCACAACCAGAGTGCGATTGGGATTTATTGCCTACCACTGGACTATGTGAAGTCCTAAATTAGTTTGACTAATTATTTTTAGTTAAATGATTTTTTTGATAAATAAGATGTTGATTTTGGATTTTATGTTATATAAAATGGATATCCTTATTATATGAAAATGATTGGGTGGATAAAGTTATTTTGGAATAATTACACTCTATTTGGAACACTATATACCTAAGGAAAATAGAATACTATGGAATTTCATTTGTGGATTAATGATGGATTATTTTTTATTTTGGAAGAATCTATGTTTTTCTATATAGATTCATGTTATTAATTGAAATGATTAACCTATCGTAGAGAATATGTGATTTCGTTAATTACACTCTTATATGATACATTAAGAGAAGTTGATGTTATTTGGTTAAAAATGTTATGATTTACTATGAAAGACTATGTGATTAAATTCTTATGAGTTTTGGGTTTCAATCTAAGTTTGGTTTATATTGAAGGATTTTAAGGACAATTGTTTATTGAATGGTATTTATTGAACACTGGGTATTGATTGGTCAATTTTGGAAATTAAGATTAGTATTTATTTCTATAAAGGATTATTCCTTTTGGGGATCATCTGATCTTGTACTAACCATTTGGTTTTGGTTAATCTATAAAGACAACGGAAATGTATAGTTCATCATTTTTGGATTATGTGATTCTCTAGAAGTTGATTCTGGCGCTTCAATTGTGACCATGTCATCTTCAATACACAACATTTGGAGAAAAGATAATTTAGTGGTATAAATTTATTAATGGATGAAACTTTACTTAAAAAGTAAGTATATCTCTTTATGTTCTTATTCAATCTTATAAATATATTCCTCAACATTATGAAATGGAACTTAAAACAGAAAACATTGTCTATTTACTTTTCCTTCTAAGAAACTAATGAACGTTTAACCCATCACAAGTTTGTGGTTTTCTTATTATTAACTTTCTCATGATCATGTTTTCTACCACTCTCTATCAGAACTATACACTTATTTTATCTTTCATATCGATGTTTTTTTACATGGAATCCAAGAATGTGTTATCTTGGGTGACCTTTATATTTCTCTTTATTTCTTTTAAAGTGATTCTTTTATTGACTCATTTTCGATGTGGGACTTTTAATGAAGTTCCCATGCCTAATTTTGAAATTGTGAGGATGTAATTTCCAAAACGGGGTAAGAATTTAACACCCCAAGATTTCATATTAAGTTATTTTCTTTAAAGTAATTCAATAGCTTGTGATACAAGCAACACTGAGTTCGAGCACACCATGACTTACCAAACTAGCTGTTCAAAAAGTGGTTATGAATATTATTAACTTCATTTTTCATTTTATATACTCTATATAATATTAAAATCCATATAATTTGTTCCTTAGACATAATATAAGAACAAATTCAAATTTTTAGATAAAATAAGTATTTTTCAAAAAATGAAATTTTACCGCCTTTTAATGGATATCCATTTTTAAATCCAATATTTGACACTTATATATACTCAAATTGCCCAAATAAACTTATTTATTAGAATTAGGAAATAAAAATTTAGTTTGGGTAATTTTTTTTCTGTATTTCTCATAAGTTTCATGTTTTGAAGAATAATGAAAAATACTAAATTTTAATTAAAAACAACTTTTTTAATAAAAATAATTTATAGTGTTAAATTATATATTTGAACGTTTTTGAGGTATAATTTTACTATATTTCTATCAGTTAATTCAAATTTGGTCAATAGAAGTAATTTTACATTTAAATTGGACATAAACACAAATAAATCTTTTGATAGTTTTTACTTCCCAAAAACCTGCTTTCTGGTTTTGACAATGGGAATATTTTTTAAATTAATTAATACAACTTCTATGTTTTTAATTCAGGTAAATAGAAATCATTTTTTGGATTTGAAATATCAAAATTAGATAAAAGTGATTTTTTGATATTTTTTTGAAAACTTTTGATATTTTATGAATAGTGAAAAAACACTACGTTATTGTTTAAAATTGAGTTTTTATTTAAATAATTATTTATTTTATTTAAATTTATTTTAAGTCAAAAGAGATATATAATACCTATATAAATTCATTGAAATTTGTTGGAGTCATTTTATAAAAAAATTAGATGTATAAAATTTTATTGGTCTTTTTACCGTCTTTTACCCACTTTCTAGGCACATTTGAAAATTTTCATAAAATGTAATTTAAATACTTTTGTGGATTTAATTTCTAAAATTTTAGAGAAAAAGTTGACATTATTAACTAATATTGGGTTCAACAAATTGAAAATAATTTTTTGGTGAAAAGTAACTTCTGACTTTTATTTACCACGGTTAAAAGTAATTAGAGTAATTAAAGGTAAAAAGAATATTATAATTACCCTGACATATGTAATAATTCTATTGGATAAGTGTTTTTCGACAAAATTCAACTATAGGAATAAAATATTATCCTATTTGGTCCACTTGGAATAGATTAGGACATTTAGCATTATTTTATTTAAAGAAGAGATAAAAGTGTTATATTAAAATTTTCATAACTAAAACATTTTTAATATAGGGTTAGACATAAAATAAATTCCACTATAAATATATATTAGAAGGGTAAAAATATTTTCTATGTCGTGGTATTTTATTTATAATTTTTAGACATTAAATAATTAAATTTATTTATGACACAATGATGATGTAGTAATTACCTTATTAATGAAAGAATAAAATAATTGATATTATAAATATCCAAGTAAGTGTAAAATGATAGTTTTGATGAATTACAAAAATTTTATAGGTTACTATTTCATGTTAGGGTTGATTTAATTAATTTATTTCGAAGTAATCAAGTTGATATGACTTTAAAGAAAAAAAATACTAAATAGTGTTAAAATTCACATAATTGAGTTAAACAAATAATATTTTATTAAATTATATAATATTCCTAAAAATCTATGGTTCAGAAAAAAGACTTATATAATGATATATATGTTATTAATGAACCACTTTGGGTTCTCTTGGCAGTTTATAGTATGTTTATTAACCATATAATATAAAAATATAAGGAGACATGGTAAATGTCAAACTATTTAACTAAGAGTTAAATCTAAAGGTTAAGGCTAATATGGTGATCTAAACCTATCTAAATTATATTGATTTAGAATATTTAGACCCAAAAACACCTTATAATTGAACTAAATCCATTTGGAGCCATTAGAAACTGAAAATAAATTTATAATAAAATAATATTTCAACCTTTTCCAAAAGTGACCCTCACCTCTCTTATATAAGGGCAATTCACCTTCTCTTAATTTCACCCCTCCAATGCCATTTTTATCAGCCAACCCCTTTCCAAATATCCTTCAAACTACTATAACTACATCCTAGAGTCCTTAAATTGATCATAAAGATATCCTACGGAGCCCTTTTTATCAAATCAAAAGGAAGCACCTGAAGAAGAGGTAATAATTTCATCACCTCTTTCAAAGTTATCGTCATCTTCCACTTCCTCTTTATTTGTTTCTTCCATACAAAAATAATAAATTTAGTACCTTCTATATTCTGTGATGTTATTATAAATATGGTAAAATCATATTCATTATTCTATACATCATATGAATGAAAAAGTCACCACACGTGTGTACGTACGGCTTACCGTCTTCACGTCATAGTGTAGACATTATTCAACACACCATTATTTGGATGGGTATAATAATGATATATAACTTATTTAAATAATAAATATAACATGTTATTTATTTTTTTTATATAATATAAAATCTAATTATATACTATTTCACCTTCAATTGAATGATATTGTGGCTCATTTGTACATACAGATTACCGTCTCCACGAACGCGATAAGATTCATTCCCCATCATAACCATTCGAGAATAATTTTCATTTTATGACTAAAAATAATATTTATGAACTTAAAATAATTGTGGATATGAATCCAATACATCCTATCCATAAAAAATATGACTTACATAACAAAACATATAAAGTAAAATGAATCAGTTAAAACCTGAAACAATGATACTACTAAAATATTATTAACAAAACATTATTAGAAGATAATATATGATATCATATTTATTTATGTGGTTCTTTTATAATTTAATAACAATGATTTAACTATTATACAGGACGTTAACATACCATCGACTAAGGAAAAGTACAAGGTAATGGGTTTTCATCTATCTTTTTATTCCCGTGAGATTCATTCTATATTGTCACTATTTTCTTTTTGTGGGGCGTATGTACTACCCATGATTGTATTCATGATGTAATATACTTTAATTTATTGGTATTTACAACTTCATTGTATAAACCATCATTCAGGGGGTGTATGTTTCGTAAGTTAGCAAATCTGTAAGGGAATTTCTAGTTTTGATTTCCACTCATTAGGATTCACAAAAACTTCATTGATTATTTTACACCATGATTATGAAAGAAATCACTATTTATTTATTTATGTAGTAAATTCCAATCCCCTTTGTGTTGATAAAATTTTGATACACATAATCACTCTATTGATAAATTTTCAAGTCATTGATATGAACTTGATAAGAGTAATCTTAACTCAGTTTCCATTCATTGAGTTAAATATCCAAGTCATTGGTGTTGTTGTTACAAGAATATATGTGAATTTCCACTGATTTTTTTACATTGAATATCCAATAATATTTATTTTATTTATATTTTTCACACATAATTATGTCAGTGATTTATACTTAACCTAATAATATGGTCTTTATAAGGGATTTCATCTCAGTTTACATTCTATTTAGACTTCTTTGTTGTTATGCACTAATTAAATTTTATATGGTGCATATACAATAATTTGACATAATATATCATGAATCCATTTCTTATCATGTTAGTATAATTTTTATATTACCTCAATTATTTGTATTCAGATGACTCTCAATTGGTTAGGAAATCTAACAAAAATATCATTTTAATTGTTTTAAAGATTTATTCTTCTAAATCATTCTCATTAATGTCCATGTTTAAAAAATGGTTTTAAGGATTTATTTATATAGACATGAAATTTTTAAAATTAAAATTCCTTTTAAAAGTTTCAAAGTTGTATGGTACACTTTGATTCAAAATTCTATTTCTAATATCGTCGTGATAAAAAGTGATGGTTTTATTTGTTTTCATGAAAATGGGAATATTTCTCTCAAATAGTTTTACTGATTATATTCATCAATATCAATATCTTTAATTATTCTTGATTGAGATTGATAAAATCATCCATATTGTATTTAATGAGTTATGTCTGACTGTGGATGTTCTATTGTTATACCATTCATGGTTTGTGGTTAAAATATCAACATTTCGTATGCCTGTTTTAATATGAATGTTTAGATTATGTTTCAACCTTTTCATATGAGGAATGAATTGGATTTAGTAAGTGATGGGTGGTGCCATATATAGCTCCTCAATATATAAGTAGGTCTCATGATACATAGTAGTGTCTTGGCATAAGGCCTTGACAAAATATTATTTGTATTCTTGGCATGAGGCCTTTACTATATGGTTATTATATCCGGAATTATGCATTCCATCATTATGAAATTAGCTATTGAAATTACCTGTGATTATTCAACTGATAGAATATCTATATGAATAAATAAATGGAATTATTTGATTTATATTTTCTATATTATGCTGAAATTTAAGATTAAAAGGATTTTTTTAGTCTTATACATTGGATTAAATGATTATTATTATTTATTAAAGTTTCCACTATATTGTTATCTTTACCGAGCATCCAATCTCACCCCTTTCTATGTTTTATTTTTTCCAGGATATGGAGAAGTATATAATGATTAACATGAAAGAATATGCTAAGGGATATGAGAGTTTTCTAAGGGGACACAATTTTGTTTTTCTTTATTTCATGATGTTATATAAAACTGATGTATGTATCTAGTACTTCCAAGGTTACTAAACTAATCAGACTTTCAGGACTTGATATCTTTTGATTATGCCAATGATATGTAATAATGAATCAACTCTTGGTAACTAGGGTTGGGAAGTTATTAGTATGAAGATAGAAATTATAAAATTTAAAATCCACTTCAAAGAGCTAAGAAATCTTGTATACCCAGTACCTTTCTTAAGGATAAAGACAACATTATTGATAATGAATAGTTTCTTACTAATCAAATTGTACCTTAATTGTTCATCTTATTCAATTGGACTACTCTTTATACATATTTAGCTATGAATATAATTCATTTCATTATTAGTAATGCGTGAAATATATTTTTACCCATTTTACTTTGGAATTTTAATTTTAAGAATTGTTTTTTAATCTAAACAATGGTAGTTCCCTGAGCCCTGATGGGTTTTCCAACTATTTTTTCAGACTCAAATGGATGTTATTCAAATTGATGTATCTATATTGGTTAAATATTTCTTTTATAGTGAAACTCTTCTACATGGTCTAAATTTCTAATTCCTCACTTTGATTACCGAAGTTAAAAATGTAACTATGATACATATTTTTAGACCTATATCCCTCATAAAATGTTTCTTCAATATTGTTACCAAAATTATTACAATTAACCATTCAAAAATTTCTAAAAATGATGACTCTTTGATTTAGTTTGGTCTTTTAAAAATTAGAACCATACCAGGCTGCATTTTTTTGGCATTTCAGTGTATAAACCTCTAAAGAAAATAAAATAGTGTGTTTATAATTTTTGTAAAGTTTTTTATCAGGAAGACCTTACACATTATTGATTGGAACTTCTCCTAGAACCTTTTGAATAAATATTTTGTGGCCATTAGCTTTCATAGAACCATATTTCCTGGAAAATTAAAGTGGGTCCAAATGCGTTGTATTGACTCATTTGTCTTCATATCCATCAAATCCTCCTTCATCAACATCATGTATCACACTATATGGATTTCTAAAAGGGATTCCTCTCTTAAATTTTGGATTTATAACTGGAATGAAACTCAATTAATTTCTCTTATGAACACTTAATATCCTCCTATTGACAGTAAAATCACTATTAATAATTTCTAGACATCATCCATCCTAGATACGTGAGATAATATTACAAGAATTATCAACAATTCTTCTCTTTTCCTTGTAGAAGATACGTTGATATGGTAACCTTCCCAAAATGGCCTTTTTTTCTCTAACTAGTTTTTTCAGGATAATTCCATGGGATTCAAAAATTATTTCACTTGTATTAAAGATTTTGAAAATCCTTGGATCATGCCATAATTATTGACACTTATATGAATCTTTATCATAATATTGACCCTACTGATGACTTTATTCAAACTTTTGGTATTCTCATTTGTCCCAAATGCAGACTTTATAATCAACATATAGAAAATTATGACCATATCTTTCTAAATTGTGCTACTTCTATTTCATTTTTAGTGGACATTCATTATATATTTTAATTCAATATTTTGGAGTCCTCTTCTATTTTCTTTCAGATCTAGTTCTTTAAATCCATGCCTTTATCCCCCCATAAGATAAAACTCTTCTCGACTATACAGGATGAGCTCATGCACACCCACTAGTATTACCATAACTCTATTTCTCATAACCAATAAATCATTAGTATCCATGAATCACTAGTGAAGATAATTATTATGATCAAATAATCCATCATATTGTATCATTTCCACTTCCATAAATCTATATGAAAATTCATTGTTTTCCATCAACATGGAACTACCAGTAATTATAGGCCACATGTGTGTACTTTTTATGTTTTTTAGGAAGATCCTCTTTCTAGTTAGATAAAATTCAATATCTATGGTGCTTAAAAAGGTAACACTGGTTCTTTAGGTTGTTTGGAAGTATATTGTGATAATAATGGATAGTTTTATAGATGTTTTTATATAAAACAGGGTGTAGTGACATCTTTGGAGTCCTAAATGTTTGGTTTTATATATCTAGTTTGTTTTACAATATAAAGAGGATGGGATAATAATGAACTTGAAAGCGACTCCACCACTATTATTGAACTTATTTGTAATAGTGTGAGGAATATCTTGTATA
The DNA here is from genome assembly GCA_963277665.1 of Viscum album. Taxonomy (NCBI): domain Eukaryota; kingdom Viridiplantae; phylum Streptophyta; class Magnoliopsida; order Santalales; family Viscaceae; genus Viscum; species Viscum album. Next base: position 1,421,983,788 of record OY728126.1, read on the forward strand.
ATATTATATCTTGATGGATGGAATTATTTCCTTTTTCTTTTAGGATACAATTACATTATTTCCCATGTTTTTTTGGAGGATAAGTTGGTGGTAGATTTGATAGACAATAAGGGATTGAACTCTGAAATCATATGGTTGGATGATCTCCGTTTTGATTTAGTTTTTCATTTTCGGAATGATTATAATAAAATACCATTTTTTGAATACTATAACTTGTTTTCTATTCAAAATAGGTGTATAGTATTTTTCCCCAAGTCATCATTTAAAAAAAATGTTCACTTTTTTTATTGTTTTCTCAAATAGAGTTGTCAAAAATATCCATATTTTATAAAATTTGGATTCTAAAACACAATTTTTGGTATTAAATTATTATTTTTAAATAAAAATTTATCATTCTATCTTTATTTATTTTTAATAAAAACATATTTAATGAGTCTTGATGAATATGAAAAATTGATATTTCTTCATATTTTTTTAAAATTATTTATCCAATTATCGTAAAAAAAATCTTCTTCAATGTAAATAGTATTTAATTTTTCTCAAATTTACTAGGGATAGGCTCCAATAATTCCATCCACCATATTTTCCTTAATGTATTATGATCATGTTAATCCACTTAATGAGTGGTTAATATATTTATATCTCGTTTTTTATTTTCCAATATGGATAGTTATTGATTACTATAGTAAGATGAATTTTTATTTTGTTGGGTTCTATTTCATTTAGATAGTTAATGAATTAGACATAATTATGTTATATGTGTGGAATGACATTATATATACCCTTGATTTATCATTGGATACCATGATAAAAAATATTTAGGTATTAGTTTTATGCCTACCCATTTATTAATATTTACTAGGAATGATTCCAAAACGACAAGAACATGATATCCTGGAAATGACAACATGATGGTAAGATCATGGTTTCCTAGGATGTGGCCTTGATAGTTGATGCACACATATTTTAATGAATAATTATAAATATATTCAAATAATATTTAATTATTTTCATTAAATAATCACATTTATTTTAATGTCATAATTTAAATATGTGGATTTTAAAATAAATAATTAACCTGGATTAAAATTAATGAAAATTTTGATTTTTTATCTGTTTGAAATTATTTATGAAAATTTTTGGGGAATTTAATTAGTATTTTCATTATATAATTAGGTAGAATAAATGGATAAAAATTAAGTACCTCAATAACGAGGCTCTCATCCACTTAACCAGCCATCAAAATGGTAAACTAGAAAATGGGGCCCCAGGGGAAGGCCTTCCATCTGTTAGAGTCAGGTTGGAGCATCCCAGGGAGGATCCAATGCATGGTTGGTCCAAAGCCTAGATGGGCTATAAGGGTTGGCAGGAACCATTTGAAGAAGTTATACCAAGGTTGTTTACATTTCACTATGGTGGGTGTCCATATGTCAGATTAGGAGAAGCTGCCGTACTACTAACAAGCTACCATCACAAGTGCTACCATGATGATCTATGATAGAGCAATGTTAGATTCTGTTGTCATGGGTGTTCTACCATGAGGTTTTGGTGGTATATTTCGAATGATATCATAGGGTTTACTACTATAGTTAATAGTACAGTATCTTTGGCTACTATCACTATGGAATATGGGTCAATGCTTAATTTTTGAATCACCTGATAATTTTTAATATTTTTTAAATAATTAAGTTTAATAGATATATCCAGTATTTGACCTTAGAAAATGGATATGTTAATGGGTGAGATAGAAGGGACTTGTACCTTTATAGATACAAGTATTTATACCACTAATAATGAATAAATGAATCTATTATTGGGGTAATAACCACTACTACTGCTTTCTCTGTTTTCGTGCTTTTTTTATTTATAATGACTTCAACCCCTTCTACCTCTGTTGTTTCTTATTTAATGGAGGGGTATAATCCTTGAGTGGTTTGATAAATGGGTAGGTTTTAAATATTTATTCTGACATATTTATTTATAATTCATTGATCTATTTTACTCTTCTATTATGGTTAAAAATTATAAATTTTATAGATTAATTTAAATATGATTTTGTTTGAGGTTTAACTATGTTTTTATTATTTCATTCATTATGGATGATTTTATCACTCTATATTAATTTGAATTATATCGATTGTTTGCTTCAAAATTAGGTGGAGAGTGATTAGTGATTAATATACATGTGAATAATATATAGTTAACATTCTATGATAATTGGTAATATAAATTCTTGATTAGGTATTTTCAAAACTATTAAAGGGATAATCATTATAGATTTCCCAAAAAGGGAAGAAGGTTTATAAAAAAAGAAAATTTTTTGGATAACTCTCACCATAATTTAACATAATTTTTGTTGAAAAAAATTGATTGGGATTCATCCCATTTAATCATTAAACAAAGTATGTAGAGTTCATAAAATAAAAATATTAATGGCAACAAAAAAATGGAAATTTAACCTAAACCTAATAAATTGCATCTCATCTGAATTTCATATTCCATGTTTCATCTGAAGGACCCTAGACCACCCTGAGAGGGGTGAATCAGGGTGTCAACTTTTTCTCTTCTTTACTAGATCTTGTTCCCATGATGGTATAAACTTATTTAAACATGTTTGATAGATATGTGAAGTAATTAAAACATTAACATGAAGAAGGACAACAAATCACTTTTTTACTTGGTTCACCACTATGGGCTACATCCAAGGAGCATACGTCTACAGGTTGCTGGTCATACCAAACTCCATAATTTTTACTAGATTTGGATTTCAAATGTCAGGGACAGTCACTCTATCCCATTCACACTCCCTTTACAAAGGTTTAGGGATGGCCCACTACTTCCCCCATATCACTTTCGTTGACTCCCCCTAACTCATTTCCTAAAGAGAGGCCTCACTCAGTTTCTTGAATTGAAGGTTGCTTCAACAGATTGGCATGAAAATTCGTTGTCTATATTGAGCACGAGGCGCATCTTGCATTGAATTCATGAATTGATTCTCTTTTATATTATTTTTTATATTTTAGTGTAATTACTGATTGTACTAGAATGTCTTCCCTTTTTCACTAGAATCATAAACTCCCTTTATGATATTTTCATTTTCGCAAACATTCCCTGATTCAGCGGACAGTCTCTGATCTGCATACCACGCCTGCTCTGCGTACTGCATCTAGTCCGTATATCATGCCTACTCCATGGAACACCTCTTCTATGCATACTGCACCTACTTCATACACTGAACCTACTCCGTGCACCTCTCCTACTCCGTGCACCGTGCCTGCTGCATGCACCGTGCCTTCTCTGTGCACTGCCTCATGTATCACCTCAATTTATGGCCCCTACATACTATCATTACGTACAACCTTCATGTACCTCATCTTCATACCACATATGTGTACTTTCTTTGTGTACCACCTTTACGTACTACCCCTATGTACCTATTTGGAGTACCATTTCTTCCTTCCATGGACATCTTCTTCAAGTTCTATGAATTATTTCATCTCCGGCACACTACTTTTTTTTAAACAAATTCCCATTCACTGAGTTCTCCTACCAATTTCACTAACCATTTCATCATTCACATACCAATTTTTCCTACGCATAATTTCTCATATTCACCACATTCAGACATAGCCTAGTTCTCCCACAATGATGATATTTTCTTATCGAATTTACTCTCTCTTGATGATTGGATTTGAACTTCTTATATAGGAAAATAACTCTGTAAATTTTTCTAATCTATTTTACCCAAATTTTCAATGTGGGAAAATCATCACCATGGACTATGCACCTTCTGTATACTCCTACCCTACACCGCATACTACAACCCTCCTTCAAACTAAGATTCTTTATTGTGTACCATGTGTCTTCCAGTATGCGTATCACATCTCTTCTACCAACAATGATCCGTCTCGCATACCGCAACTCCCACCACTATGTACCATAAATATTTCACATAACACATGCTTTCACTATGTACCATCGCTACAAACAATTTTTAGTTCTGCGCACCGCTCCGCATTTTATTCCTGCTTCCAAGTACACGGTCATGGACCATTCCCGAAACATGGTACATGGTCCATGTTCTGAGGTGTTCAGTTCCCTTATTTTTCAGATTTCATTCTCCATTACACATCTCATTCACCCCAATGCAAAAATCATTTCATTTACAAAAAAAATCCCAATTTGGAGGTCCATATTATTGGAAAACTCTGAGAAATGGCACCACCCTAAATATATGCTTCAGTAAGAATGCACATGATTTTTCACTATCATATAGATTCTTTAACAGTCAGCTGATTTCATCACAAATTCCTTCCACCAAGATATATACTCATTTAATGATTAGTTTCTGTATCATCAGATTCTCTAGGGAAAGTAATGCAACTTTCCAATGTTCTTATATTCTGGAAACGTGGGTCTCTCTAGTCAACAATGAATATGAATAGCATCCACTTATCATCTTTGTATGATCATTCTTAAATCGTCAAATATAAACATGATCCCTCATTAAATAATGCATGTCTCTTTAAGTAGTCTCTTTCATGATCTCTTTGAACAGTGAGATGTTTCATGATCACTTTATAACTTCAATCCCTTCAACACTCTCTTAGATGGTTTCGTTGTTGTAGATAATGTATCACCGTTGATACATGTACTTTGAACTTAAGATAGGTTCAACAAACTCTTAATATTCCACTCTCAATAAATTTGGTGTAATTCGTTATATCCTTTTTCATTTTGATCTTCACTGACAACTATTCACAAAAAATACATCCTTATACACATAGTGGTCCCAACAATCTCCCCCTTTTTATTTTTTTTATCAATATCATAATGTCCTCCTCAAATGAATGTGTCAATATTAGAATGAGAATCTTCTCTCTCCCCCTTTTCTTTTTCTTTATCTCTCACTTTTCAAAAATTCATTTCACTTTCTCTCCCCCTTATTGACAAGAAATACCAAGTTCATGGGAAAAGGGTATCATTCCTTTCTTAAGAAATTTTCCATCAATCATTTACACTGCATTTACGTGAGAAATGCTCAGTGTATAAAACAAGAGGATTCGATTTAGAAAACAAGGTTTTCCATTATTCACTGATCACGATACCTCATGAAATGAGACTCATGTACTTTTTCTTCAAGGTTTTTCCACTTTAATTTTAGGCTGATGAAATTGAATGTGATAGAGAATAATCAACCAAAAAATATTGCACTCACATCAACAAATAGATTCAAAACATTCAAGTGCAATTGGAAGGATATGTGGCCTTAAGGAACATTCATTATTCTTATGTCACTAATTAATTCAGTTACTCCCCCTTTATAAAATTATCTTCATTCTCTGTAATCAATGATGATATATTGAGTTATGACATAATTTTTTAATGAAACTTTCTTCATGAAATTTCAAGATTAATGGAATTTAATACCAACAGATGTTGATACTGATTGAAATAATAATTTTTATAGCTTCTTCATTTGTCTACCCCTCAAGATAAACACTCTTCATCATATTCATCATGGGTGATATTTCATCATTTTAATCCTTGAATATCAATTGAAGAATCTGCCAAGGATGAAAACTTCTTCATCTTATCTATCAAGAGTTGACATCATTCACTGCTTCTTAGGTTCTCTCCCTAAGATAATTCTTCACATTCAATTCCTTGTACTATCAGCAAAAATCCAATAAACAAATTATTAACGGAATTAGGATGTTCTTCCTCGCTTATTCATTGTGATAATAAAGGTGAGATGGTTATCTCCCCCAAGATTCTCCATTTTATCCAGTATTCTTGCTTGCACATCTGAAAAAAATTTCTGATTTGTTTTGATGTGACATGGATCTCATCACATTTTCTTCTTCTTTGTGTGGATAATTATTATTCTTAATAGCCATTATGAATGATACATCCGTACTCTTCTTAAAGACTAATTCTTGATCTAGTTTAAAGTTAGACAACCTTTTACAATGTGACCATATATTGTACATCTATCACACCTAACTTCTTTAACACATGTGTTTCTATTGGTTTGAAATGTCTCATGCACTTTATCTTCATCACATGTATGTTTTTCTTTTCCTTTACCACTGGACTTAGGCTATTCCTTTTCAATTTTTTTGTTCATTCCCAATATTTTGTCCAGATAACCAATATGTCATTTGAAACTATTAAAATAGTTTTTGATCTTTCACACAGGTTCAAAAAAGTTTCATCTCTCCTAGTTTCTCTTTTGGATGAATTGTTCTTCAATTTCATGGGTCCAAAGTCTAGTGTCATATCACCTTCTCTACATGAGATCTTCTTAGGGAAATGTTTCTTCACAATATTCTTCTGATTTATTTCCAAGGTAGTCGATTAATACTTAGCTGGAATCAGAGGTATTCTCTTATTATCAATGATGAATGCATTTTGAGATGGGCGTGTACCTACCTTATGACCACTTCTATTGCATACATTAAAGAATTTATCAAGAATTCCAAATATGTTTGTGGTAAATATAAGCTTCTGGATCTTCGGACATTGATTCTTCATCTCTGGAAATCTCCCCCATTAGATAATATTCCTTTTTACTTTTACATTGTAAGGATTATACCAATAGTTTAATACATAGTGCCCAAATCTATTGCAATACCAACACTAAGCCAAAAATCTTGATTTCATCGAACTATGCTATTATGTCTTCTTCTTGACTTTTTTTTCTCTTTTTGGAGAATCATCTTTCACATTATTACTCCTATTCACCCCAGACATGTTGATAGGTAACTCATCAACTTTTCTCATGCAAACATGTTTTGAATTTCTCTTCTATATTCCATTGCTTATAGGAACATATTTAGAAGTACGAGTATAATATGGTTTTTATGGTACCTTATTCCTATCAGCTACATGTGGTATATAATTGAAAGATTTCATGATATTAATATCACATGTTGGAGGCCTTTCATCTTTAGCATCCTCCAGTAAGAATTGAGTAGCAATAGACAGTGTTTGTTGAGATAGATCATCAAAAAATGTAATGATCTTCTTATCACATGTATAAGTTCTTTCAACATTAGAATCATACAATGAGCATTTAGTAACAATAGAAACTATTTACTTATTTTATGAAGTCTTAATATGTGTCTTATTAAGATTGGTCAACATAGATTCCAATTCTAGACATTTCTTATTGAGGATGACTTCTTGATCTTCAGTCATTGTTATCTTCTCTTCACAAGCCTTGTTTATTCTAACAACTTCTTCTTTGTGAATCATAATTTTATTCTAAACCAAGGAGTCATGTTCCTTGATATTCTTGTACATCCCTTCTAATTGTATACCCTTGATATCAGTGCAATTTTCCTATTTCCCTTCAAGCACAAAGATATTTTCTTCAATATATTTCTGAATATCTCTTCCTCTTAAACATATTTGATCCATTTTCATGTATTTGTTTCATGTTTCCTCTTTATTTCTACAAATTATTCAATCTGTATGGATAGATTATAACATTCTGAAATTTTTTCACCAAGACATCCTCTATATTATCAGCTTCTCTTCTCAACCGGGTTATCTCAGCCTGCATATATTGAAAAATCATTCAAACACCAGAAACTCTTTCTTCAGGAATATCTTGTGGATATGTTCTAAATTTCTCTTGATCACTTGAAAATTATATAGATGTGTCTTCCTTTACTAGGGTAGAAACCCAATACACTAGATCATTTCATTACAAGACAAATATTTCTTCAATATTATAATGTAATAGAGAACCAAAAATTGTGTCTTCATTGGACATGAGGAACTTCTTCAACTGTTTCTTCTCTTTCTTTTTCCTATTAGTCAAAGTCATGCTGGATGTACACTTCTGCTCAGGGGTGACTAAATCATCATCATGACTACAATTCATTGTTGAATTTGGAGATAAAAATCAAATACTTTTCTGAATAGAGTTAATGTAGACTATCCATCATACGTGAACCATTCCCTATGATACCAATTGATTGACCCTACACAGCCCTGAGAGAGGGGTGAATTAGGGTGTCAAATTTTCTCTTATTTACTGGATTTTGTTCCCACATATGTAAGAAGTTTTTTAAAACTGTATGATGGATATGTGGAGTAATTAAAACATTCACATGAAGAAGGAAAATGAAACACCTTTTACATGGTTCACCACTTAGGGCTATGTCCAAGGAGGACAGGCCGATAGGTTTATGATCGCACAAAATTCCACTAATCTTCACTAGATGTGGATTACAATGGTTCAAGCACAATCACTATGTTCCAGGCACACTCCCATTAGAAAGGTTCAGGGATAGACCTATTCTTCCCTAGGATCACTTCTGTAGACTCCCCTTGGCTCAATACCTTGAGAGACGTGTCACTCAGTTTATGGACTTGAAGGTCGCTTCAACAGATTAGCATGAAAAGTCTTTGTCTCTATTTATCCCGAGATACTACTTGAATAAATGTTTTGAATTGATGATATTTTATATTAATTTTTCTCCTTTAGTGAAATTACTTAATGCACTAGAACTTCTTCCCTTTTTATCTAGAATCACAAACCCCCTTTATGATTTTTTTTGTTTCCGTGAATTGCACCTAATTCTGTGGACTGTCTATGATCTACGTACCACACCTGCTTCATGTACCATGCCTAGTCTGTGTAGCGTGCCTACTACACATACCACCTCATCTCCACGTATTGTTCCTACTTTGAGCACCACTCCAACTCTGCGCACCACCCCATCTCCACACACCACACCTACTCTGTGCATCATGCCAGATATGCACACCACCTCACATACACCTCCGCGTATGACCTCTGTGTACCGCCTCTTCATACTGCCATCATGTAACACCTCTACATAATTAATTCACGTACCGCCTTCATGTACCAACTTCATGTACCACCTCTGCGTACCACCTTGGCGTACTGTTTCTTCCTTCCATAGACTTCTTCTTCAAATTATGTGAACTACTTTGTCTTCCGTATATTACTTTTTCTTATGAAAAATATCTTCCACGAAGTACTCCTTCAAATTTCACGAACTATTTCTTCTTTCTTGTACCACTTAATACTATAAAGAATCTCTCATGTGTACCACTTTAAGAGTCAGCTGAGTCATTCCACGACAATGATATTCTCATATAAAAATTTTTATCTCTTAATGATGGGATTAGAACTCCTTATTTAGGAAAATAAATCTAAAATTTTTTCTAATCTGTTTTACCCAAATTTTCAATGTGGAAAAGTATTCCCAACAGACTATGATCCTCCCTTATACTGTGAGACTCCACCATGTACTACAAACCTCCTTCGAACTGAGAACCATCAACACATAACGTTTGTCTTCCATTTTATGTACTACATCTCTTCTTCCAAAGACAGGCCATGATACATACTGAGACTCCCTCCACCATGAACCATCATCATTTCACATACCAGATGCCTTCAACACATAACATCTCTGCAAACCATTTTTGATTTTGTGCACCGCTCAACATACCATTATCGCTTCTAGGTAAGCGACCGTGATCCATTCCCAAAACATGGTATGTGGTCTATATTCTGAGCTATGTGTTTCCCTTACATTTCTGATTTCATTCTCCATTCCACATCTCATTCACTTATATGCATAAATCCATCCATTTTCAATACAAAAACTCAATTTGGAGGTCCAAAAATTTGGAAAACCCTTGGAAAGGGGACCATCATAAATATCTGCTTCGGTAAGAACACCCATGTTTCTTCACTATCATCTGGCTTCTTCCATAGTCTACGGATTTCACCACGAACTCATTCCACTATGATATATAATATTTGAATGATCAGTTTCAGCATTGTCAGATACTCCAGGGTAAGTACTCCAACTTTCATACCACCCAATCTTCCAACAACATCATTCTTTCCAGTCAACACTGAATATGCCTAGCATCATCTTCTTAGATTTTTATGATCATTCTTAAATCTTAAAATCTCTACCCGATCCCTCATGGAATAATTCATGTCTCTTAAATTAGTATCATTCATGGTCTCTTTGAATAGTGAGATGTTAAATGATCACTTTATTACATCAATCCCTTCAACACTCTCTAAGATGGTTTCATTATTGTAGAAAATGTATCACCTTTGATACATGTACTTTGAACATAAGATTAGTTCAACAATCGTCTAAATTTACACTCTCAAAAAATTGGGTGTTCTTCATCATCTTTTATTCATTCTGATCTTAATTGACAATAATTGACAAAAAATACAACCTTATACACATAGTGGTCCCAACATCTTCATATTCCTATTCATATAAGTATTGTTCTTTAAATTATTTTTATACCCATGATAACTATATTAAAAAAATGCTCCCCAATGATGAATTTGGTCACTACTACAACTACACCCCTAGTAGAAAATAAATTTTTCTTCCACTCTCTATAATAGAAAAGTGTCGATAGTGACTAAATGATTTCCTATAATATGAATATTATAATAAGATCATTACTTCTCGGTTAGACGGAATCATGGTAGGATTAGAATCACCAACATTATATGATTTTTCACAATAAAATCAATTATTTTTATACATGAGATATATTTACTTACACTATTATATTATTTAATGATATATTATGCAATAATTATCATTTGATTATGATATCATTATTATTTTTTATTCCGACTATATTATTTATTCTATATTAATGTAAATATTTCCATTATTGTATGCAACCCCTTACAAAGCATTGGATATCACCCCTTACATTTTTTGCCTTTCACAAGGGTTACAGGAAGGTAATGTTGAATGAATTTGTATATTTAGTAAAATAAATAATAATGATTTTATGGTGTTTGATTTTTTTTATTTTTGATTCCAATGTACTATAGATATCAATGTGAGATCCTTTATAAGGATATCCCTTGTTTCATATACAAATGTAAAAGAGTAATCATGGATTCTAGGTTACTATTTTCATAGATTGACACAACGAAACAATTGGTAATCCAATAAATAAAACATTACTATGATTTTTTATGTATTAATTTATATATCCATATTCATCATATTTTTAAAAATAATTTTCAAAAATAATTCAACAGAAAAAAGGAATAGTTTAATTTAACTAAAATGTTTTTCTATAAACCTCATAGTTTTAAATAAATGAAATTATAAATTATTGAAATTTATTTTTAAAAAATGGAATTCATATTTTATATCATCATATAAAAATACTCTTAATGTGAATTTTTTGGGTTTTTCTAAAAATATTTTTTTAAGTGAATAGTACTAAATAATGATTTCTTCAAAACATTCATTTTTTCAAACCATGTAATTTTAATTCCATAGTATATTTTAGAATTTATATTTAAATAATATAGGTTTCGTTTTATTAAATAAAATTAAAATAATTCCATATTTATCAACATTATATTTGATTTTGGTATAAGATTGTTTTTATACATTAAAATAAAATGTTATTAAAAAACTATTTTGTTCTAATTTTCTAAACTTATATTAAAAGAAATTTCTTAAAATTAAATAGAATTAATCATTAAAATTTATTTAGTATATAAAATTTGTATTTTCAAACTTATCAATTATTTCCACTACATTTTTAGTCACTATGAATTGTAACTATGGTAAAAATGTGTCACTACTGTGAAGGGTAAATCAGGTCATATAAGGTATATATTTAGCGATGAGGAAAAAACATCATAATTTAATTTATTAGATAATAGATTTTAACACCTTATCACCATATATCAAAAACCTTATATTTTTTATCAATTGAACCCAGATTTATAAATTTATAACATTTAGAAATTTAAAATAAAATACATTTGTGTCACTCTTCGCACTAATAAGAGGGAACCTCCACTCCACTCATCCCCACACCATTGGATATTGATATATTAAAAAATACCTAACTAAATATCCTCCAAAAATATATACCCACATCCTAGAGTTCCTTGTCACACAAAATAACTAAACTATAAGGATTAAGGTGTAAGCCTAAGGATGTTTTCCGATTAATAGGTATAATCCTTAACTATAAATTTCATGTCTATTTATTCTTTATATCCTTAAAATACTATTTCAACATAATGAACTAATAATAATGAATTATATTAATATAATTAAATTATGTCCTGATTATTTTATAACACTTTTCCATATTCTTTCCCATCCTATGGATATAGAAAACATTACACATGCCTAAGTGTAGACTATCACCTCTGTAAAACGATGTGTTCCATTTTTCATCATTGTATTATATGGATTTTAAAAATTATGGATCCAATGAATATATATGTGTTTTTTAATAATTAGTATTTTATAAATATAGTTATTTACTTATCATTTTACCCATTCTACCTTTTTGGAAATTTATAATGTAGCTCATTGGTATGTGAGGAACACCACCTCCTTAGAGGTAAGTGATTAATTTTTCATTTTCACCACTAATGGATGGTCATAATTATATAAAAAAGGAATAAATAAAAAATTTCTATCATATTAATGATTCTACAAATTTAAAATATTAAATAATTTGTTTCATTCCACTTGTTCATAAAATGAAAAAATCTTTCATGTGTACATATAGACTGTCGTCTCCATGAAATGATGTGATTCATCTTTTAAGAAATTATTACATGGTTTGTTTTAAAAACTGAATTTAATGTATGAGTTTTATTATTATAAATATTTTAATATTATATAGGTAATAGAATCATAACCCCTTTGACCACGTTCAACACACCAATGTTTTTTTGGGTTATAAATTGAATAACCCAAAAAAATCCAACAAGAACATTACAATTACAGTAACTAAATGAAACATGATAATAAATTAATTTAAATAAATAATAATTTTGAAATGAAAATGAATCATTTTATTAATAAATTATTAAAATAATATAATTTTATTATTCTTGATTTAAAAATTTTATGAACTTATATGTGACTAAATGTTAATAATTTATTATTAAAATGTTGTTTTATTTATTTTATAATCCTTCTCATCCATATAAATTTTCTTTAAAGTTGTTGAATAATTTTCCTATATATACAGAAAAGAATCCTAAAATTAATTTTAAACTACTCTTACTTTCTTTTTATATGTTTAAAAAGGAATATTTTAATATTCACATTATAATCCATTTTGACTTTCTTTATCAATGTTAAAAATAATGTTTTTAAGGACTTTCAAAAAAATCATGATAAAAAATTCATGTTTTTATGATATTAATGAGTTTTATGTGTTGGGGTAGAATTTTAAAATGTATTTTTGATTGGAAAATTTTGGTCAAAGATAAATAACCATTTAAGATTAGTCATTTCCACGGAGGACTTTCCATTGAATATTAGTCGCCACTAGGGATGAATTGATTTTGAAGATTAGTCACTGCTAAGGATGACTCACCATTGATGATTGTTCACCATCAATTATTGCTCGTTGTTGAGATTGAGTCAGTGCCAGCAATGTCTCACAACAAAAATAAAAGTTTACATAAGTATGGAAATTGTCTACTATAAGAGGATAACATTCTGTTGTACCTGAAATTTGGTTAACTATCAGAATGACCTACCGCCATACCTGAGTCACCATTAAACCTGAATCACCACTAGCCTGACTCACCAACATCCTAATTCACCACCAGAGATTGTCTCACCATTCAAAAAGGTTCATATCTAATATTCTATCTATTTTGAATTAAATATATCTAATGTATATATTATCAAATTTAATTAAATTTATTACATTAATGATTGATATTAATCTATTTTAGATATTAATTAAATAATTTTGTAGCATTGAGTACGAGGATAAAGGATATTCACATGACTCTTCTTCACATTTACACTTTTAAATGTAACTAATAAAAGAAGGAGTAGACTCCCTCATGCATATAGTAGGGAGGATCAAAGAATGAACTGAGAACTAAGATACACACATATAGATAGATTATATCATTATAAGATCTAAATAATATTATTATGCCTTATACAAATCATCTTTACTAGTGATCGATTGTAGAAAATGTAAATTACATTGAACACTATGACTTCTTACTACTGACTCACAAGAAAGAGTTTACGACACTCTATTCTATTGTAAATTTTTGAAACATGACTCAAGCTACCATTAAAGATACACTCAATGAGTCAGAAGATTCATATCATATCATACCGAGAAACATGCCCTCTTTACATCTTTTTTTTCAGACAATTTTGTTTATTTGAACTACGAGCAATGTGTTCTTACTCTATTTGAAACACACACTTTCTCTTGAGCTTTATCTCAAAGATACTATGTAACGACCAAAAATTTTTAACAATGTAAAGTTCCTTATAATAATTATTTCATATAGTATAAATCAAATAAAATCACATATATCAAACAATACAAACTTTATAAATGAATAATTAATCAAATAAGAGTTATTTATAGAAATTAAGAAACCTAAACCAATGGAATAGAAACATGACCTATGTATTGGTAATGTGACTCTTAACATTAGTAACTTGGAAAATGGAATAGTAATATCACCTATTAAAGTATAAATAAAATTTATCCATCTTATAAATGAAAATATGATATTAATATATCATATTATAGGTAAATAAAAATTTTGAAATGATATATTAAGTGATGGTATTTTTATGAAACATAAATGTTTATTTACAATTTTATAATTAATCTAATGATTTAAAAGAAAATTTATTTTCAGAAAATATATTCTTAAATTCATTTTTTTCTTAAATTTAAATAAAATTATGGTCCCTTAATTAATTTATCAAAGTGGCATAAAAACAATTATAATTTTAAAATCAATAATTTTTAGTAAATGATGATTTTATTTAAAAATAAATTTTATCATATTTCTAATGTAGGTTTTATAAAATGGAGTTCATTTTTTAATCCTACATGTCCAAAATTAGTTTGGGTGAATTTTTGGGTTTTTTCAAAAAATATTGATTTTTTTTTTGTGAATAATAAAATATGGTAATTTATTGTATATGTTAAATAAATAAATTATTGATTCATATATTATTTTTGGATTATTTAATCCCATAATCTAAAAATATCCTACAATATTTAATTATATTTAGTGATAATTATTAAACTACTCAAATTCATGAGACAAAATAATAAATTAGTGAATAAAATAATGAGAAAACGCAATTGTCATCTTCTATAAATGACACCCTCACCACCTCTTCTTCTCACATGTATAAAGCCTTGAATTATGTACATGTTATAACAAATACTCTTAAAAATACCGTCTCCCACATCCATGATCCCTTAGTCTCATCAAAATACAACAACCTTTTCCCTAAGGAGGTTCTCGAGGTTGAGAAATGTAAGGGGTAAAACCATCTTTCCTTTACTTTTAATTTCTTATCATACTCTATTCTTTTCTTATTCTATCTCAAATACCCTTATAAGAGTGACATAAAAACTCTAGTATATTTTATATAATTTTATTTTGTTGTGGTTATTTAACAATCCATCATTATTTCTATTTCTATAGCCTTTTATTCTAAAAATGAAAACATCATTCGTGAGGTGTTGATTTACCACCTTTGTGGATGACATGTTTTTTTAGTTTTGACTTAATGGAAGGTCATAAAAAATTTATGGTCATAAAATATTATAATATATGTATTAAATCCTTTTTAATGTACTTGAACAATTATATATACATAATATTAATTAAAAAAGCAGAACTGGTATGTGTTGGTTGAAAAAACATTAAAATAATCTAAATGGTTAACACTAACATCTTATTTAATGATTCATCCTCACCAGAAATAACCAAATTAATTATATAGCCATTTAATATTATAAAATTTAATTACTAACATATAATTATCATTCTATAAAACTATTTTCATTTTACATTATTTTACATACATGTGTACAAGTAAACCTATCATGAGAACAAAGAAAATAAACACTCCTAGTTGATGAAATTGTATCTTATAACTCATCAAAAAGGCCATGAATGACCATTATAAAATAATAATGAATAAAATAAATGTATAAAAGGATATTATTAATTAATTAATATATTTAATTTGATTATCCAAGACATTAAGTTCAAGTTTAGAACACTTTCGGAAATAAGTTAAGGGATTCTTCCCAGGCCTCCATTTTTTATTCAGGTTACACTTTATCTCTATTTGACACAATATAATGCTTATTTATTTTAGTATAATTCATATAAATTATGTCTATATATTTATAAATCATGCATCCAAATCATATCAACCTTCTTTTATGGGGAAATACATATTTAAAAAAGGTTCCCTTCTCAATTATTCCTGATAATAAAGCTCGATTCAAGGAAACATCCTGATTTCATACACATTCCAAGGTTCTCCCCAAAATATGTTTCAACCCAACAATATTTTTCTAAAATCACACATTTTATCATTAAAAACTATATTTTTTATTTCTTGTTTTATACAACAATTATACCTTTTCGTTTAAAATACTCCATAATATTTTCCGTATACTGAACTAAAATGTCGTTCCCTTAAGGTTGAAATAGAGATCAAACACTATCATCGGTCTTGTGGTCCTGGGGATATAAATCATAAAATTATGTTTAATATGGTTGGATCGGCCGATAAATTGCATGATAGAAAGACAACCCAATATCCTACATGTCAAAATTGTGGGAAGAAGAATCATGGAAATTATCTAATGGGAAATATGATTTTCTTAAAATGTGGAAGAATGTGGTATCTAGCTAATAACTACCAAAGGTATATGAATATTCCCACTAATTTGGAATAAGGGTAGGTTCGGATAAATTCTTAGTATGTAGTGCAGTGTTTCAAATATAAAGAATATGATAATTATGCAAACCATTAACATAATCCATGTTTTTTAGAGGCAATAAACAACAAAAACCTCCAAGTAATCAATAATGGTAATTTGATATCACTACTACATCAGTGGATCCTAACAATTATGTAG
This sequence comes from Viscum album, assembly GCA_963277665.1. NCBI lineage: Eukaryota > Viridiplantae > Streptophyta > Magnoliopsida > Santalales > Viscaceae > Viscum > Viscum album. The sequence continues at coordinate 1,422,000,765 of OY728126.1, forward strand.
TGACTGGAACTCTTATTATTAATTCAAAAATAGAGAACATACTAATTTAATCTAGTTCTATAAATTACTTCATATATATCATGTTCTGTAGATCTACTCTAACACCACCTCAAAATAGGGAGGTTGAGTTATTTGTGAGAGTAGTAAATGGGGTAATTATTTCATCCAAAGTTTATAACTCCTACCTGGTAAATATTTTTTGTACTGAACCACCTAGGAAATATTGGCATAGATACTTTGGTTCAGTTTGAGGTAATTTTTGGCATGGATTGGATATCTTTATACAAAGCCAACCAAAAATGTAAATAAAGGGAGATCATTTTCACATCTCAAATAATCCTCTAATTTTGTACAAGTTTAAGGGGGTGGATGAATCTCATTCTAAATAATCATCTCATTTGTGGATATTAATACCTTATGAGCAATAATATGTAGCTCAAATTATTGAGACAAAAAGGAAAATCATGCTTGAAGAAATGACCATTGTGAGGGACTACACTTATGTGTTCCCTGAAGAGTTTCCTAGTCTTACTCCTAATTGATATATTGAGTTCTCAATTAAACCTATTTCTGGATCTCTATATATATCAAAATAAACCTCATAGAATGGCCACTGTTGATCTATAATAACTAAAAAATATGTTACAGGAGAATTGAGACACGGGTTTTAGATGCCCGACTGCTTCACCATGGGGTGCACTAAACCTATTAGTCAAGAAGAAGGATGGATCAATGCACCTCTGTATTAATTATCATGAGATCAATAAAATCATTATAAATAACACGTATCCCCTACCTTGGATAGATGACTTATTTCATCAACGATGTGGGGTCATGTATTTCTATAAGGTGTACCTTAATTTGGGATATCACCAACTAAAGGCGAAGAAGGAATATATTCCTAGGGCTGCCTTTTGAATGATGTATGGACACTATTTGTTCATAGTGATGCCCATAGGACTCCCTAATTCTTCAAAAATAATCATGGAATTAAATAATAGAGTCTTTATATTTTTTCAATAAAAAATAATGATATTCCAATAATCCAAGAGTAAGGAGGAACAAGAGAATAATTTGAATATTGTGCTAATGACTTTTATGGGACAACCTCATTGAAAATTATAGTAAATGTGAGTTTTGGATAGAGAGTGTATCATTCTTATGGAATGTAATCACTAGAAAAGAGATATCTATGGACCCTTCCAATAAAAAGGAAATTTATGAGTGTTCCAAGCCAACATCTATAATGAAGATCTTTACATTATTTGGTTTATCTGGGTATTACCCATTATTTCTTAAGAACATATCATGATTTTCAAACCCACTGACAAATTTTACTCGAATGGGAGAAAATTTAGTGTGGACCAGTGAATTATAATACTTCTTTAATGAATTGAAAAATAGGCTTATCCCTGCATCAGTGCTCACACTACCATCATCTGGAGAACTCTTTTTGGTGTAAAATGATGATTCAAATAATTACTTAGGTGTTTTATTGATGAAAACTTATATTGTGATAGCTTATGCCTCAAGGAAGTATAAAATTCATGAGAAAAACTATCACATGCATTATTTGGTGTTGGTAGTATTGATATTCTCATTCAAAATATGGTGGCATTATCCATGTGGGGAGAAGTGTGAAATATATACTGACCACGAAAACATCAACTATATATTCACAAAGAAGAATCTTATTATGAATGAGTGAATGGTTAGAGCTCATCAATTATTGTGAATGCTAAATCTATTACCATCCTGGTCAGAAAAATAAGGTGGAAGTTAATATAAGTTGAATAAGTCATACATCTTTATCAACAATGAGAATCGAGAAGGATCCAATTTTATTAGACCAATAAAGGATGGACATGGGAATATTTCTAGAAGGAACATCATCAATACATTCTAAGATGATTACTCAACCATATCTTATAGAGAAAATAAAGTATTAAAAAAGAAATGATGTGTAAATTTATAAGAAGTTATGAACCATGTGAAAGGAGAAAACCTAAGAGTTCAAAATTGATAAGAAAGGAGTCGTAATATTTTGTTCATGACTATGTGTATCATCCAATCTAGAGATAAATAAAGACCCTCTAAATGAATAACATTGTTCAAAAATATTTATTCACCAAGGGAGTACCAATATATATTGAGATCTCTTAGAAAACTATTAGTGAGACAATATGATGAAGGAGATAACTAAATATACATAAAAGTACCCGGTATGTTATCAAGTGACGAATGAAAGGAAAAAGGTATAAGGGTATGATTCAACCATTACCCATGGAAACATTGAAGTGGGTGAACATCACCATGGACTTTATCTTCACTCTTCTAAAAAAACCAGAGGAAACAATGCTATATGAGTAGTTTTGGATTGTCTTATGAAGACAGATCACTTTCTCAACATTTATGATGACTTTTCATTGGATAAACATTCATATATATACATAAAATAAGTGGTAAGGATTCATGGAGTACCACTATTGATTCTATCCAATCAATATCTGAGATTAACCTCTACATTTTGGAAATGTCTTCAACAAGATCTAAACACTGAGTTGAAGTTCTGTATAACCTATCATCCCTAAATTGATTTCCAATTTTAATGGACTACTCACATACAAAAATACACGACGATAGTTTGTTCTATGGACATCAAGGGTGTATGGGACCATTATCTGCCTCTCGTCGAGTTCTCCTACAACAATTGTTCCCACATGATGATCCAAATGAATATATATTAATCCCATTATTGGAAAAGATGTAGAACATCATCATTCTAGGATGAAGTTAGTGAACGTAAGATATGCTAGGGCCTGAAATAGTTTATGAAATGGTAGAAAAGGTAAAAAACATTTAGAATCATATTTGAAAAAAAAGTAAACATAAGTGTTATACATATAATCGTCAATGATACCTAGTGTTTAAGGTTGGAGACTTTGTATTCCTCATCATGAACATGAGATTTGGGAAGAAAGGGAATCTGAGTCCTAGGTACATTAGCCCCTTTGATATTGTTGATTGTATTGGAGTTGTGGCCTATCGACTATCACTTCCACCAACCATGTCTCAAGTACATAATTTATTCCACATACCCCTATTAAGAATTTATATACCATGACCCTCACATGTACTCAATTCAGTGGTTGTATAGATGCATAATGATATATCTTAAGAGAAGTAGCTAGTGAAGATTTTAGACCTTAGAGATAATGTTCTACAAAACAAGAATAATAACCTGGTCAAAATATTATGGTAGAACCAAAAGTATGAAGGGAAACATGGGAACCAGAGGTAAAATGAAGGAGAATTAACTTAACTTGTTTTCACCATAGTATGTAAAACAGAATTTCGATCAGGAAATTTCATACGTGGGGAAGAATGTAATGACTCAAGAAAATTTATCAATGAAAATTACATTCTTATAATCATTTAATATAGTATAAATCTCATAAAATCACAAATATAATAGAATAAAAACTTTATAAAAGAAGAATGAATGAAATAAATGGTATTTATAAAAATTAATGAACCTAAAATAGAAGAATAGTAACATGAACTATGTAATAATAATATGACCATTATGAATAGTAACCCAACCAATAGAATAGTAATATTATAGAGACCCTTTCTTTTCATACATTAACATGACATAATATTTATTTAATGCTTAAATCATTATACAAATAGACACCCAAATACCGTACTAGTATAGTGACATTGGAAACATGGAAACATAAAAAAAGATACATAAGTGAGCTACATTATCTCCCACTAAGTTAATCTTGACTATAACCCTTCTTAGACACATCAAACATAATACATATCTTTATAACATGTGGAAGGAAACATAAAAATGGGTGAGATAAAATGTTCACTAAGGGTAGATAAGGGATATATGTTAGCATAATCATGAGCATAAGGGTATGAGAACATGATCCGGAAAATGGAATAGTATACCGTTCATATCAAATATCATATACACGGATCATGGAATAAAGCATGGCATTTAATAATCTATAAATAAAAAGTAAATAAAAAATATAACCAATGAAAGCATAACATAAGAATAAAACATGGAATTATGGGAGACACATAAGAATATAATATGATTTTTATAATAGCACTTCATTTCTTCCCAGACCATCATGGTAGTATGGGTTCACTCCTCATACCATCTTAGAAGTAATGGTTTACTCCATTAAACTTCTTAGTAGAATGAGTTCTCTCCTCATACCATCTTGGTATTCATGGTTCACTCCCATATCCATATTAGCATTCTGGATTTATTACCAAGTCCATCGTAGCATATCTCATGGGATATAAATATTTTCCCAATGCATTAGAGGGAGATATAGTTCTCAACCATCTCATAATGAAATCATACATACATGTTTCACAATATCATTAGAAATCATTTCAGAACAGATGAAATTAAATGGGTTTTAAAAAATTGCAGTCATATTATGACCTATGCAAAAATACATGTTTCATAATAATTTCATCATAAACCTAACCAATGAAAAGATATGAGTTTCAAAAGCATATAACCCATAAAATATAAACAGGTTTCATTAAAATTATTCCATCAAAAACCTAATCCATTTAGAGAAATAACATCAATTGAATAATTGAATAATTTACCAATAAAGTCACGGGTAACACTAATAAATGTTATCTTTTATGGGACAATTTTTTGAAAGATCTTTTGAAAACAATTCTTGGGGAAAATTACATTTATACATTGAAAAAAACTATTTAAAACATAAAAAAATTTGAATACATTTTTCATTGAAAAAACAATTTAAAACTTATAATTAAAGTATTCAAAACGAAATTAAAGTTTATAAAATCCTTTTTCCCTGAAAAATGGGCTTCAAATATCTTCTAAAAACATTTTTGAGAACACATTTATCGATTACAATAGATTCTTGACCTAAGAGACATACTTTCATATTTTACATAAAAATTTATATTAAGTACAATATAGTGGAAAACTGTAATAATACATGTGGATATCTTGAATAAATAAGGGATAATAAATAAATGAGTGTTCCTGAGATATGGATAATTTTATTTCATTAATTTAAGAATAATCCTAAACAATCTAAAAAAGAAATGATATTTTTTCAATAAACTCTTATCACTTGGTAACATGGGATCATACCCAATATGTAAGAAAAAGAAGTTACATGAAGCATAAAATATCATTAAATGTATTAAATTAATGATATGACATCTAAAATGTATTTATATACACCTTCAAATGAATTTAGGTGTATAATAAAACATTACTCTCAATGAAGGAAAATTGAGACAAAACTATTTTACTGATTTGGTAACTTTTGAAACGTAAATCCCATGAAATAAATATCATAGAATGGATATTTGAATACCGATAAGTTTAATTAGAAAAATAATTAGATAAATCAAAGGTATGTATGCACACCACAAAAAATGAATGGGTGGTGAATAAATCATGTATCTCATGGAAATAAAAAGTGATATGAAATCCCTTTACCTTGTGTCTTAACTCTCATTGTACTGATTCAAACCACCTCTATAATAAATATAAATTGAGTATAAATATTTAAAATAAAAATATTATTATATATAATTCCATATACTTTTTGATCATGGCCTTATATTACCCTCTTGTTAACAATCCTATGTTAAGTTTTTACATCGACTAATATCTATTTTTTTCTTTGCATTCGTCTTAATTTGTTATATCTTTAGACATTATAATTATATCATGATACCATAATATAGAAAATGATATAAATATAATTTATATTCAGCATATTTTTAATATACAACTCTATTAAATATTGAATAATGAAATGGAATACACCATTAATGGAGACGGTAATTCATACATGAACTTGAACGTTGTTTCAATTTTTATTTCCATATTGAAAGAAAGAAAGAAAATGATATATATATATATATATATTTATTTATTTATTTATTCAAGTATCATTATTATATAATATATATAATATATTTTCACTAAAACCATCTTTAATACATTCTATGTAGTGTCTGAATTAACCACATTTCTTTGAGGGGCGGTAATCCACAATTCCTCAAACGAAATTATCGTATTTAAAAAAAATTAAAAGTAAAATAGATATATGTTGTAAAAGTAATAAATGATATTAATTATAAAATAAATTTAATATATGAAATACATAAATATAGTGTACATCACAATTTTCACCAAGAGAGGTGGTAAAGGAATAAATGAACCATCATCATTTATTGATGCGGTAGTTCGTCATACACATAAAGAGTATATTTGTTATGCATTAGATGGAAGTGTGTGTCAAAGTAGGCTAAAACATTTGCATAATAACATACTAGTATATTATATATAAATTTTTATAATATAATGGAATAAATAGAGTGGGGTGGTGGATAATGGAAATAAAATAATGGATCCTGAAAGAAGATGTTACCTCTAATCAGGTAACTCCTTTTGGTTTGTGCCAAAAGGCATCCTAGGATTGATTTCTGCTCAAGGGTTGGATTCTAGGAGGATTTTAGGGATTTTTTAAATTGTATCTTTCATATATTTACCAATCCTAATTGGTTTTATAGGTCTGAAGAATATTGATAGGTGGTGGACTTTTATAGATAAGGGAAATAACACACTTGGCATTTTTGAAAACATGTTTGGTGAACCCACATTTTTACCAAAAACAATTCATAAAAAACAACCAATCATAATAATAAAAGGATAAATGAAGAAATATATCCATAAAATTCGTGTTTTGATAGTTTATAGTTCTTTTGGATCTTAAATATAAGGTTTAGTACATTGTAAAGTTAATGTTTCTCTTTATCATTGTAATTAATTTCAATCACCTTCAATAATATTTTAGGTCAAAAAATAAGTTAAACATATTAGAAATTATTAATTATTATGAAAAAAAATATGGAATCCATTTTTCCAAATTATAATCATAGAATTTTCAGAAACTAATTTAAAATTATTCCTCCAGTCGGGTCGACAATGCAAATTTTTAAATTAAAAAAATCAATAGTTTGTTTTGTTTTTGTATCCAATTTCATTGTGAAATTTGTTATAATGAACCAAATTGGTTTATTGATAAAAATATGATATAGTTATGTTTTTAATCCAAATAAAATTTAATTTAACTTTATAAATATATTATATGATACAGAAGTTTTGAATTAAAATATGGTATTTCTCACTATTCATCTGAAAATGAAGTTTCTCTAAAAATTCCCAAAAATTTACCCTAATATAATTTCGCCATTATAATTTAAAAATTTATGTTTATTTTATAAAATTTTATATATAAATCTGTCTAAAATTAATTTTATTATTTTTCTCATAAGGACATGCAAATTAGTTCGTTAGAGAAAGTAGTATTTTTATACAAAAAAGGACTACCAAAAATTGTATGTTTTGTTATCAATATTTTTTATTTAGATAAAACCATTATAAATAGTATATGAAAAGAATTTATTTATATTCCCATTAACACATTTAATAGATATGTTATAATTATTACATTTAAATAATTATAATAGATAAATGATGCTTTGTAACACCCTAACATTTCATAGTAAGTTATTTTCATTAAAGTAATTCAATATCTTTCACTACACGCAACAGTGAGTTTGAGCGCACCACTACATACCAAACTAGCCGTATAAAATAGCCAGAAATAGTATTAATTGAATTTTTAATTTTATATACTCTATATAATTTTAAAATCCATATTATGTGTTTCTTATACATAATATAAGATCAAATTCAATTTTTCAGATAAAAGAAGTATTTTTCCAAAAATGAAATTTTACCGCATTTTAAGGGTTAACACTTTCTTAAAAAAATATTTGACACTTTTATATATTCAATTTTACAAAATAAACATCTTCTTTAGAAGTGGGGTATTAAAATTTATTTTGGATAAATTTTTGGTTCTTTTCTTATAACATTCATATTTTGATGAAGAGTGAAAAATAATAAATTTTAATTGAAAACAAATTTTTTAATCAAAATAATTTATAGTGTTAAATTATACATTTGAATGGTTTTGATGAATAATTATATTATATTTCTATTATTTAATACAATGTTAGTCATTGAATGTAATTTTACATGTAAATTGGATGCAAACACATATCAATCTTTTTATAATTTTTACTTCTCAAAAACATTCTTTCTAGTTTTGAAAATAGGGATATATTTTTAAATTATTTTATATAATAGATATGTTTTCGGTTTATTAAAATATAAATTATTTTTGAATTTGGAATATCAAAATTAGCTTTGGTATTATTTTTGGTATTTTTCAAAAAACATTCAATTTTTGAGGAATAGTTAAAAACACTACGTTATTGTATAAAGCCAACTTTTTATTTAAATAATTATTCTTAATTTAAATTTATTTCAAAGTCAATATTGATACATAATACATATATTAGTCTGATATAATTCATTGAAGTAATTTTATAATAATATTATATATATATATATATAATTTTATTCAATTTTTTACTATCTTTTACCCACCTCCTAGGTACATTTATAAATTTTCCTAAAAAATAATTTTAATGATTCTGTGAATTGAATTTCAAAAATACAATAAATAAGTTTGAAATCAGTATGTAAAATATGGTTTAATAGGATGAAAATAATTTTTGATAAATAGTCACTTTTGAATTTCATTTACCACGGTTAAAAGTAAATAGGGTAATTAAAGGTAAAAATTATATTATAATTACCCTAACACATGTACTAATACTATTGGATAAGTTTATTTGGACCAAAATCAACCTTAGGAATAAAATATGATCCTTATGATCCACTTGGATTAGATTTGGACATTTATTACTATTTTATTTAAAGAAGATTTAAAAGTGTAATTAAAATTTTAATAACTAAAACATTTTTAATATATCATTATACATAAGATAAATTCTACTATAAATATTAATTTGAAAGAAAAAAATATTTCCTACATCAGGGTATTTTATTTATAATTTTCAGACAATGTATAATTAAATTTATTTATGACACAATGATGATACAATAATTACCTTATTAATGAACGATTAAAATAATTAATATTATAAATATAAAAAAATTATAAATTGAGACTTTTGATGAATTGCAAGAATTTTCTAGGTTAATATGGAATTTTAGGGTTCATTTAATATATATTTTTCTAATTAATCAAGTTTCGTTGACTTTCACAAAATACAAATACACAATAGTGTCAAAATTGACATAAACTAGTATTTAAAACAAATACTATATTATTAAATGATATAATATACCTAAAAATATAAGTTTCGGTAAAAGGACTTATATAATTATATATAGGTCATTAATGAACCACTTGAGGTTGGTTTGGCATTTTATAGTATGATTATTAATCATTTAATAAATATAAAAGAAGAAATGGTAAAAGTTAAACTGTTTAACTAAGAATTAAATCTATAATATAAGTTAATATGGTGACATAAACTAGTCTAAAACCCATTGGTTGAGTGGATTTCAACCCATCCCCACTTTATCCTTTAAATAAATTCATTTTATCCATTATAAACCGAAAATAATTTTCTAATAATATAATATTTCAAAATTTTCCTAAAGTGACCCTCACATCCCATATAAAAGTTTACATAACCCCTTCTCTTAGAATCACACCTATAAAGCCATTTTACTCGGCCAAAACCTGCTCAAATATCCTCAAAACTATCCTCAATTAAACGTAGAGGACTTACTTTGATCATAAATCCAACCAATGGATCCCTTTTGATCAAATCAGAATGAAGAACCCAAAGAAGATGTAATAATTTCATCACCTCTTTCAATGTTCTTTTCTTCTTCCACTTCCTCATTCATTTTTGTTTCCATAACAAAATAATAACTATTTTACCTTCTACATATGTTGATGTTATTATAAATATGTTACAATTATATTCATTATTCAATCTATCCTGTGAAATACAATGTCACCATATGTGTGTATGTACGGCTTACCGTCTCTCCATGTTGTGGTGTAGTTTGTTATTCAACACTTCATTATTTGGATGGGTAGAATAATTTGTATAACTAATGTAAATAATATATATAACATGTTACTGAATATGTATGTTTAATATAACATCCAATTACATACGATTTCTCCACTAATAGAATGATATTGTCGCTCGTGGGTATGTCACGCCTGGACTTCATTAAGGTACAAGTTTAATTTTAATTTTTTTTCATTTCGTAAATTAATTGCATGTTTGTTCAAATTATTTAGGTTTTAGCATGGGCTGAACCCGTTGTGGGTTGCCCATTGTGGAAATGTTGTGCGCGCGTGGGCCTTCCGCTGCTCGACACATAGGCAGGGTACGGGCAAAGCCATGCGGCTTTGCCATTTCAACGTGCGGCATCCGTCGCGCGGATGTTTCAAATAACAGTTGGTTAACATCGGTTTTAATGATAATAATAATAATATTATTATTATTGTTACTATCATTATTATTATTATTTTTATATTTATTATTATTAGTAATATCGTTATTATTATTATTATTATTATTATGTTATTATTAATATTAACATTATGTTATTATAATTAGTATTGGTTTATTTATTTAGTTATTTTTTTACCCCCCTTGCTAACCCCAAACCTAGCCGCCCCCACCTCCTTTTTTTTTCCTTTTTTTTCTTCTTTCCTTCCTCCCCACGTTTTTCCACTCTCTCTTTCTTCCTCTTCTCTCCATTTTCTCCTCCCCCACCCGCTACACCCTCCTTCCCTCTCTGTCGCACCACTCCCCCCACCTCTCCTTCTCTTCTTCTTCTTTTCTTCTCCTTCCCTTTCCTCCCGCGCGCCCCACCTCCTCCTTCCCTCTCTGTCGCGCCACTCCCCCCCTCCTCCTCTTTTTCTTCATTTCCTTCTCCTTTCCCTTCTCCTTATCTCCTTCTTCTCCTCCGCACCCTTCTTCTTTTCTTCCTCTCCTTCCTTCTGCCATTCTCCACCTCCTTTCTCTCCTCCAGCAGGCCGCTGCCCTTCCCCAGCTCGGCCACGACTCCTGCTCAGCAACCCACCTGGTCGTGCATCCAGCTTGGCCACGTCTCCCCTCGGTCGCGCCTCCCAGCTCCTGCGCCTCCCCACTCGGCCACCCTCCTTGCCACCTCCGTCCGGCCGGTCGGAGCCCCTACTCCTATGCTCCTCCAGACAGCGCCCGACCAGATCATGAGGGTTGGTTCGTTTTTTTATTTTATTATTGTATTTTTTTATTGAATTATTTGGATAGATTAAATTTATTATTAAGTTATTATTAACATTTTTTTTAGTGTTAATTTATTTTTTTAATCATATCATTTATTAAAACTTGTTAAAATGATAATTAATTTATATTAACTAATTAATTTATTGTTATTAAATTTGTTAATCTTTTTATTTATAAAAATTGATAAATTGATAATTAATTTAGTCAATGGTCATTACATTTGATAAATGGTTATTTAATTTAATTTATCCCGTTAATCATATTATTTAATTGGAATTACTAAATCGTTAAATAATTTATTTATTTAGGTTTGGAGTTATATATTTAATAATCAACTTACTTAATTGTTTTGGTTTTTATTGTTAATTTGTTTATTTAACTAAAATTGAGCCTGTTTAACAGTGAACTATTGTTGATGTCCTTTTTCATTGCTAATATTTTCTGGGTTGGCATTGAGGGTATTTGGCCCACTGTTTTAGGACTGTTTGATAGCTTCTCACGGCGCGACCGTTGCACAACAGGAGTTCTGCGCTGTGTCGCTTCACGCACCTGTTTAAGGTAGGTGGTTTCACATGCTTAGGGCGTTTGATCATTTGGTCTGCTGGTTGATTAATTTAATATTTTTTTATTCAGATACTGCTGTGAGTTATCAGTTGGACTGGTAGAGAATGGGTTTTACTTTTATGAGTGGATGGTCTAGATTTCTGGGTTTATACTGTGTTGTGCCTTGGTTTTTGAACGAATACAACAATTGGAATTGATCCTGGTTACAGTTTTAGTGTGTGTCAGAGTGGGTTCTGCACTGTTGGGTGTGTTGTTTTATTTTCTTAAAACTTATAAAACCATTTTTTCAAAGGTTTGATAAACTTTAATCTGACCCTTGAAATTCCATAGTTCGTGCATGTTGTGTGGTTCTATGTTGTGTGTGTGCCTTGACCTTGATGAGTAGGGAGAACATGGAATAATGAGCACAAAAGGGGAAGCCTGGGTATTATGTGGGCGGACTAGACTAGCGTGTTAGTGATACGGGAGTGGCCTCGGCCCAGTTTCACTTAGCGGGATTGACGCTTACAACACTAACTAAACATTTGATGATGACTGGAGACCACTACGGTAGGAGGTGTGTCCCTGCCGGTGGCTCATGCATGGAAAATGTATGGTATGGTTCACCAAGACGTGAGGTTCTAGGGTCCCACACGGCTTTAGTACCTAGGGTATCTCCCACTTTTGTTGCTCCTGTGAGATTATATACTCATTACTGGTTTTTTGGTGACTCTTGTGGTTTCAAACGGGTAAGAATGTCTCCTTCTCTTTCAAATTCAAAAAAAAACAATCCCTTTTTCCTATTTTGAAACTGTCTTCCTTTCTTTAAAAACTATTTACATCAAGATGTTACTCCATTTATTCACTTTCCCAAAAATTTGAACCTGTGTACTGCTTTGGTCGACTAACCCTTTTCATGAGAAATCTTTTCTTTGGTGCCAACCTATTGAGATTTGCTCACACACTACTTACACCTTTGGGTGTAAGTAGATCTGATTATGTCTGATGTAGGGAAATGTCAAGGTTTTGAGCACGGTGGCCCAAGTTGTTAGTTGACTCATCTGTTTTGGCGTGGGTGGCGGAGGCCTGACAGGGGTATTCTTCCACCAGGTGACTGTTGCTGCTTTGGTTTCTGGTCACCTTTTGGCAGTTGGTTGTGTTTGGGTTGTATTTTTACTTTTGTTGAGACACGTTTGGGATTTTTTTGTTAAACTTGTGGCTGAAATATTGCTTTCATATTTCAGTTTACTTGTGGGTTGTTTCTGGTTGTTTTATGGGTATATCATTCCCAAAAGCTATAAATTTATACACGGGCACTTGTGCCTACCCGTGGGGATCGGGAATGCCCTTCGGGCCTTACCGCGGGCCGAGTCGGGCGTCGAGTGGATGAGGACCCGATTCGGTTCGTGACAAAATGGTATCAGAGGTAGGTTAACTCTTGGTCTATGTTATTTGGGATGAGTTTGGTTATACAGAAGTTGCGACTGTCAGGGGGGGCTTGGAAATTATGTTGTGAGTAGGGTGCCTGGCCAGCACGCCTCGTGAAAGATACTGAGTCACCATGGGATGTCAAGGTGCTTGTTTGACTCCTTTCCTAGGCGGGACGTACAGGCTGCAGACTATGCGTGGACACCAGGTAGGGAAGTATATTTTTGACATGATTTCGTTTTAGAATGTTTGTATTATTGATGATTACTTACCCTGTTGTAAAAGTTGGTTCCTCTTGAGATATGCAATACTGATGTTACCCCTTTATGACTGTTGCCCTATACAACAAGATGCCTCCCCGGAGAGCTCTCATTTACCCACGGAAGGAAGCCGGAGAGATTTCACTCGCGCCGCTTGATCAGAGATTGGTAGAGGCTATGGTCCGAGCCGTCCAGGCTTTGGTACAAGGGGTGACTCCTTCCCCTACCCCTATTCCAACTAGAGGGGAAGAATCTGGCTCCAGGAAGGATAGCGCTCATGAGTTTATGAGGAACAAACCTCCTTCTTTCTGAGGCAGTTCAGAACCTCAGGAGGTAGAGGAATGGCTTGAAAGGATAGAACGAATGTTTTATTTCCTTGACACACCCAAGGAAGTCAGGGTGAAGTGTGCCTCATTCCAGCTAGAGGGTCCCAGTCGCAAATGGTGGGAATTAGTGGTCCAGGCTGGGAAACATGAGCACATGAGCTGGAAAGATTTCAAGGGTATCTCCAATGAGAAGTATTGTCCAGAGTTCGTTGTTTATGCTAGATCTCAATATTTCATGGAGATTTCATAGGGGAATCAAGCAGTGATGGAATATGCGAACCGCTTTTCCGAGCTGGTGCGGTACACACCCGAGATAGTTTCAAGTAAATTCTTGAAAGCTCGGAAGTTTGAGATGGGCCTTCAACCGGAAATACACTCTCAGGTTTTCTTGTTCAAGCTTAAGACTTATGCTGAGGGGGTCAACCGTGCTTGCACGGCCGAGATTGACCAGAGAGGAAAGTCTGGGTTTTCTGGATTAGTATCTGGCTTTAGCAGCGGCAGCTCCTCAGAGAAGAAGAGAAAGCGTGTTGAGCAGTGGAAGAGGAGTGGTGGTGGCTCAGGCCATCCCTCCAGGCAGACATCATCTAAGGCTTCTCAGGAGAGGCCCATTGTGTGCCATTAGTGCGGAAAGGTAGGGCACATCCGACCTGCGTGTCCACATCCTCCCAGACTTTTCTATGGGTGTGGAGTCATGGGGCACCTACAGCGTTTCTGCGGGACTGTACGCCCTTACCAGAGTGGGACTGGATCTGTAGCTTCCAGGGGTGTATCAGTGCAGCCAGAGCCGACCAGGATGCCAGGATCTCAGTTCAGTGGTCGTGGTGGCAGAACCAGATCATCTTCTGGGCAGATCCAGATTAGGGCGGCCGCAGGCGAGCGGTTATTCTCAGGCAGGGACCAGGCAACTACATGCTGTAGATCAGGCATGAGCAGGATCTGATGCTGGACTTTGGACGGTTCGAGGTACTATTATGGTTGAATCTTCCCTTGCTGTAGTTTTATTTGATACTGGTGCTTTCGTTTCTTTTATATCTGCTCGTTTTTTGAATCTGTTGAACCAGCCAACCGAGCTGTTATCGTTTGCTATGGAGTTGGCAACACCGTTGGGGAAAAAGAGGGAGCAGGGCCTTAGGTGCCCATCGTGCGCACTCTCTGTGTCGGGAGTCGAGATGGAATGGAATTTCTTGGTCCTTGATATGGACCTATTCGATGTGATCCTCAGTATGGACTGGCTGGTGTGTTTTTAGGCACACATTTATTTCTATCGGTGCCGATTCAGTTTTACGGCACCAGATGGAACTCCTCAGTTATTTCACGGAGAATGGGATCCTCGGTCGGGACGCGCGTGACCTCCACTCCCTGAGCTAGGGAATCTTGCTTATCAGTTGTCGTCACTCGCGCTGGAGGACGATGGTGGTGTTTTACAGGGTGGGTTACCTCGTGTAGTGGATGAGTTCCCAGAGGTCTTCCCAGATGATTTTCAGGATTACCCCCAGAGCGGGACGTGGAGTTCTCAATTGAGTTGGCACCGGGAACACAACCTATATCTCTTCCCTCATATCGCATGGCCCCCACCGAATTGAGGGAATTAAAGATACAGCTGGACGACTTGGAATCCAAAGGATTAATTCGCCCGAGCGTCTCTCCTTAGGCCGCACCAGTTTTATTCGGGAAGAAGGCCGATGGAACCCTTCGGTTGTGCATTGATTACCGGGAATTGAACAAGGTAACCATAATAAATAAATACCCTTTTCCCCGGATTGACGATTTCTTCGACCAGATGAAGGGGGAAAAGTGGTTCTCTAAGATTGATTTGCGTTCGGGATACCACCAGCTCAGGGTGAGAGAAGCAGATATCCCGAAGACGGCTTTCCGAAGAAGGTAAGGTCACTTCGAGTACTTGGTCATGCCTTTCGGACTGACGAATACTCCTGCAGTTTTCATGGCGCTCACGAACAGGGTGTTCCACCAATATCTCGACTCATTTGTTGTGGTTTTCATGGATAACATCCTGGTTTATTCAGGATCTAAGGAGGAGCATGAGCATCACCTGCGCATTGTTTTGGGCACTTTGCGGGATCACCGCCTGCATGCCAAACTCTCAAAGTGCACTTTCTGGATCAGGGAAGTGAAGTTTCTAGGGAATGTCGTCTCAGAACAAGGGGATTCAGTGGATCCTGAAATGATCAGGGAAGTTATGTCTTGGGAGAAACCGAGAAATGTGTTTGACATCAGGAGTTTTCTGGGCTTGGCTGGTTATTATAGGCGCTTTGTTCGGGACTTCGCGTGGCTTGCCTCCCCCATGACCGCACTCACCCAGAAAGGGGTGAAGTTTGAGTGGATCCCACAGTGCCAGACATCTTTTGAGGAGTTGAAGTGGCGGTTGACCACCACACCTGTGTTGACCTTACCAGAGTCAGTAAAGGGCTATGTGGTGTACTGTGATGCTTCAGGTACGGGCCTGGGATGTGTTCTCAAGCAGGATGACCATGTTGTGGCTTATGGCTCTCACCAGCTCCGTCCGCATGAGAAGAACTATCTGAATCATGAATTAAATTTGGCAGAGGTGATGCATACTTTGAAGACGTGGAGTCACTATCTTTTTGGGGAGAAGTTTTTGGTCTATTCTAACCATAATAGCCTAGCCTACATTTTCTCTCAAAAGGATATCAATTTGAGGCAGCGCCGCTGGGTCGAGTACCTGCAGGGTTTTTATTTTGATATTGTCTATTCCCCTGGCAAGGGTAATGTGGTAGCTGACACTTTGAGCAGAAAAGTACTAGTGCAGGCGTTGAGGAATTCCAGCGATGAGTGGACTTTGATGGGGCTCTTCGCCCAGATGCACTTGGAGAGAAGGGAGTATAGTGGAGGTACCTTCTTTGCTAGAATCCAATTGACTCCTTCTCTTCTGGAGTTGATTCAACGAGAGAAGCCTGGTGATGAGATGTGTCAGTGATCTATGCAGTTTCTTCATGGTGGGGAGACTCCTTAAGGTTGGTCTTTGTCTTCCCAGAGGGTCTTGTGCTACAAAGGACGTGATGTGGTACTGTTGTCTCTGTGGAGGGTAGTGATGAAGGATAGTCACCAATCTTAGTGGGCTGTCCATCCTGGTACTACCAAGATGTATTACGATGTTCACCATCAGTTCTGGTGGCCAGGTATGAGACGGGACATAGCCGACTTCTTATCCAGATGTTACACTTTCCAGCAAGTGAAAGCAGAGCATCAGAGACCGTCTGGCCTAGTCCATCCATTACCCATTCCTACCTGGAAGTGGGACGAGGTCTCCATGGACTTCATCATTGTCTTGCCTCGTACACCTTGAGGGAGGAATTCTATCTGGGTAGTGATTGACCACTTGACCAAGTCAACTCACTTTATTCCAATCAGAGATATATCGAAGGTAGAGGAGCTGGGCTGCTTGTATGTTTAGGAGGTAGTCAGACATCATGGTGTGCCATCGATAGTTGTTTCTGACAGGGACCCTCTCTTTACATCTCGGTTTTGGAGAGGCCTCCAGAAGGCTTTGGGGTCGCAGATTAAGATGAGCACGACATACCATCTTTAGACTGATGGCCATATGGAACGGGAAAATCAGATCCTAGAAGACATGCTCCGAGCCTGTGTGTTAGATTTTGGAGGCTCATGGGATACCCATTTGGGATTGGTTGAGTTTTCTTATAATAATAGTTACCAGTATTCTATCATAATGGCACCCTTTGAAGCGCTCTATGGCTGACCCTGTCGGTCTCCTCTGTGTTGGGTTGAGATAAGAGATGCCTCGCTCTAGGGACCGAGCCTTGTTTAGGAGACGTCTGAGAAGGTCAAGCTGATTAGGCAGCGGTTGTCGACAGCTCAAAGTCACCACAAGTCTTATGCAGATCAGAGGCAGTGGGATATTGAGTTTTTAGTGGGGGACAGATTTTTCCAGAAAGTGGCCCTTGCATGGGTCACCGTCATTTGGGGAAGTAGAGGAAGCTGACACCGAGATATGTCAGACCCTTAGAGATTCTTGAACGGATTTGCAAGGTGGCATACAGGTTAGATTTTCCCTCGCATTTGACGTCGATTCACAATGTATTTCATGTCTCCCAACTAAATAAGTATAACCCCGATCTGTCGCATGTGCTGAATTAGGAATAACTGGAGTTAGAATCCAACTTATCTGTGTTTGAGCGACCAGTGAGGATAGTGGATTCCTAGGATAATGTGCTGCGTGGAAAGTCCATTCCTCTGGTCCATGTTCTTTGGCAGCACAAGAATGATGAGCACGAGACTTGGGAGCGGATATCATGGGTTGAGCAGGAGTACCCATTTCTATTCTCTAATCAGGCATCGAGCTGACTTTCTGAGGGCGGAAAGTTTTCATGGTGGGGAGAATCGTCACGCCCAGAATTCGTTAAGGTACAAGTTTAATTTTAATTTTTTTTTTCATTTCGTAAATTAATTGCCGGTTTGTTCAAATTATTTTGGTTGTAGGATGGGATGAACCCAGTGCGGGTTGCCCGCTGTGGCAACGGTGCGCGCGCGTGGGCCTTGCGGCGCTCGACGCACGGGCATGGTACGGGAAAAGCCATGCGGCTTTTCCATTTCAACGCACGGAGTCCGTCGTGCGGACCTTTCAAATAACAGTTGGGTAACCTCAGTTTTAATGATAATAATAATAATATTATTATTATTGTTACTATCATTATTATTATTATTATTTATATATTTATTAGTATTAATAATATCGTTATTATTATTATTATTATTATTATGTTATTATTAATATTAACATTATGTTATTATAATTAGTATTGGTTTACATATTTAGTTATTTTTTTACCACCCTTGCTAACCCCAACCCAAGCCGCCCCCACCTCCTATTTTTTTCCTTTCTTTTTTTTCTTCTTTCCTTCCTCCCTACGTTTTTCCTCTCTCTCTTTCTTCCTCTTCTCTCTGTTTTCTCCTCCCACACCCGCTGGACCCTCCTTCCCTCTCTTTCACGCCGCTCCCCCACCACTCCTCCTCTTCTTCTTCTTCTTTTCTTCTCCTTCCCTTTCCTCCCACGCGCCCCACCTCCTCCTTCCCTCTCTGCCGCGCTGCCCCCCCCCCTCTCCTCCTCTTTTTCTTCTTTTCCTTCTCCTTTCCCTTCTCCTTCTCTCCTTCTTCTCCTCCTCCTCCTTCTTCTTCTTTTCTTCCTCTCCTTCCTTCTTTCACGCTCCACCTCCTTTCTCTCCTCCAGCAGGCCGCTGCCCTTCCCCAGCTCGGCCACGACTCCTGCTCAGCAACCCGCTCGGCCGCGCCTCCAGCTCGGCAACGTCTCTGCTCAGCCGCACCTCCCAGATCCCGTGCCTCCCCGCTCAGCCTCCCTCCCTACCACCTCCGTCAGGCCTGTCATAGCCCCTCCTCCTCTGCTCCTCCAGACAGCGCCCGACCAGATCATGAGGTTTGGTTCGTTTTTTTATTTTTTTTATTTTATTTTTTTTATTTTATTTTATTTAATTATTTGGATTGATTAAATTTATGATTAAGTTATTATTAATGTTTTGTTTAGTGTTAATTTATTTTGGTAATCATATCATTTATTAAAACTTTTTAAAATGATAATTAATTTATATTAACTAATTAATTTATTATTATAAAATTTGTTAATATTTTTATTTATTAAATTTGGTAAATTGATAATTAATTTAGTCAATGGTCATTACATTCGATAAATGGTTATTTAATTTAATTGATCCTGTTAATCATATTATTTAATTGGAATTGATAAATCGTTAAATAATTTATTTAGTTTGTTTTGGATTTGTATATTTAATAATCAACTTATATAATTGTTTTGGTTTATATTGTTAATTTGTTTATTTAACTAAAATTGACCCTGTTTAACGGTGAACTAGGTTATTAAATTGTTGATGTCCTTTTTCATTGCTAATATTTTCTGGGTTGGCATTGAGGGTATTTGGTCCACTATTTTAGGACCCTTTTGATAGCTTCTTATGGTGTGACCATTGCACAACAGGAGTTTTGCGCCATGTCGCTTCACACACCTGTTTAAGGTAGGTGGTTTCACATGCTTATGGTGTTTGATCATTTGGTCTGCTGGTTGATTAATTTATTATTATTTTTATTCAGATACTGTTGTGAGTTGTCGGTTGGACTGGTAGAGCATGGGTATTACTTTTGTTAGTTGCTGGTCTAGATTGTTGGGTTTATACTGTGTTGTGCATTGGTTTTTGAACGAATGCAGCAATTGGAATTGATCCTGGTTACAGTTTTAGTGTGCGTCAGAGTGGGTTCTGCACTGTTGGGTGTGTTGTTTTATTTTCATAAAACATATAAAACCAGTTTTCCAAATGTTTGATAAACTTTAATCTGACCCTTGAAATTCTGTAGTTCTTGCATGTTGTGTGGTTCTATGTTGTTTGTGTGCCTTGACCTTGATCAGTAGGGTGAACTTGGAAGAACGAGCACAAAAGGGGAAGCCTGGGTTTTAGGTGGTCGGACTAGACTAGCGTGATAGTGATACGGGAGTGGCCTTGGCCCAGTTTCACTTAGCGGGATTGACGCTTACAACACTAACTAAACATTTGATAATGACTGGAGACCACTACGGTAGGAGGTGTTTCCCTACTGGTAGCTCGTGCATGGGAAATGTATGGTATAGTTCACCGAGACGTGAGGTTCTAGGGTCCCACACGGCTTTAGTACCTGGGGTCTCTCCCACATTTGTTGCTCCTGTGCAATTATATACTCATCACTGGTGGTTTGGTGACTCTTGTGGTTTCAAAAGGGTAAGAATTTCTCCTTCTATTTCAAATTCAAAAAAAACAATCCCTTTTTCCTATTTTGAAACTATATTCCTTTCTTTAAAAGCTGTTTACATCAAGATTTTACTGCATTTATCCACTTTCACAAAAATTTGAACCTGTGTACTGCTTTGGTCGTCTAACCCTTTTCATGCGAAATCTTTTCTTTGGTGCCAACCTATTGAGCATTTCTCACACCCTACATACACCTTTGGGTGTAAGTAGATCTGATTATGTCTGATGTAGGAAAATGCCAAAGTTTTGAGCATGGTGGCCCGAGTTGTTAGTTGACTCATCTGTTTTGGCATGGGTGGTGGAGGCCTGACAGGGGTATTCTTCCACGAAGTGACTGTTGCTGGTTTGGTTTTTGGTCACCTTTTGGCTGTTGGTTGTGTTTGGGTTGTAGTTTTCCTTTTGTTGAGACACGTTTGGGATTTTTTGTTAAACTTTTGGTTGAAATGTTGCTTTAGGATTTCAGTTTACATGTGGGTTGTTTCTGGTTTTTGTATGGGTAAATCGTTCCCAGAAGCTATATATTTATACCCGGGCACTTGTGCCAGCCCGTGGGGATCGGGAATGCCCTTCGGGCCTTGTCGCGGGCCGAGTCGGGCGTCGAGTGGATGGCGACCTGATTCAGTTCATGATAGGGTACGTACTTCTTACCGTCTCCACGACGCGATGAGATTTCATTCCCCATCATATCCATTAAATAATAATTTTAATTTGATGGTTAAAAATAATTTTTCAGAACATAATACCACTATGGATATGAATTAAATACATCCTATCCATAACAAAATGACTTACCTAACAAACATATAAGGGAAAACAAATCAATTAACACCCAAAACAATGGTACTACTGAAATATCATTAACAATGAAATATTAGAAGATCATATATAATATCATATTTATGTATTTTGTTCCTTTATAATTTAAAAAAAAAATTAATTCACCATTATATAGGAGGCTAACCTACCCTCTACTAAGAAAAAGTATAAGGTAAGGGGTTTTCATCTCACTTTTTATTCACGTGATATTCATTCTATATTTTCCATTGTTTCCTTTTGTGTGGTGTATGTACTATCCATGATTGTATTCCCTGTGTAATATACTTTAATTTTTTGTTATTTAAATCTTCATTTTAGGATCCTTCTTTCATGTGGTGTATTTTTCATAAGTTACCTAATTGGTAAGAAATTTTCTAATTTGAATTTCCACTCATTGGGTTTTACGCAAACATCATTGATTATTTTACTCAAAGATTATGTGTAAAATCACTTTTTATTTATTTATATATTAATTTAAACTCCCCTTTGTGTGGATATACTTTTTATACAATTAAAAACTCCATTGAAAAATTATAATGTTATCAATATCAACTTGATAAGGGTAATCTTAACTCAATTTCCTTTCATTAAGTTAAACATCCTGGTCATTGGTGTTGTTTTTACAAGAATATTTGTGAATGTCCTCATATTTATTTACACTGAATATCCAATCATATTGAGTTTATTTATATTTTTAACACATAATTATGTCATTTATTTATCCTTAACTTAAGGATATTTATTTTATAATGGATTTCATCTCAATTTACATTCCATTGAGACTTCTTTATTGTTATGCACCAATTCACATTTATCTGGTGTATATAATGTACTTTTACATAATATACCAGGAATACATTTATTCTCATGATATTATAAGGTTTTTATTACCTCAATTATTTTTATTAAAGTTTCTCTCATTTTATTGGAACTCTAACTAAAATATGATTTTAAATTTTTTAATTATTTATTCTTTTAAATCTTTCTCATTAATGTCCATGTTTAAAAAAATGGATTTTATAATTTATTTATATAGACATGAATGCTTTAAAATTAAAATTCCTTTTAGAAGTTTAAAATTGGAATGGGAAAATTTGATTCAAAAATCTCTTTTAAAAGGCTTCTTGATAAATAGTGATACTTTTAAATGTTTTCAAGAAAAATGGGAAGTTTCTCTCAAATAGTTTTACTAATTATTTTCATCTATGTCAATATCCTTCATTATTCTTGATTGAGGTTTATTTATTATAATAAAATCTTCTATATTGTGTTTAATTAGTTTTGTTTTACTATGGATGTTCTATTTTTATACCATTCATGTTTTGGGGTTAAAATATTGACATTTCATATGCTATTTTTAATACAAATTTTTAGATTATGTTCCAAACTTTTCATTGGAGAAATCAATTGGACTTAGTAAGTGTTGGGTGTATCCCTCTATAGCTCCTCGATGCATCGGTAGGTATTATGAGACAAACTAGTGTCTTGGCACAAGGCCTTAAAAAATTATTATTTGTAGTCTTGGAACGAGGCCTTTACTATGTGGTTATGATGTTTGAAATTATGCATTCCATCATTATGAAATTAGTTATTGATATTAAATGTGATTATTAGACTAGTAGAATATCCATGTGAATAAGTAAATGGGATTATTTAATTTATCTTTTCCATAGTGTTCTGAATTTTATGTTTAAAATGCTTGTGTTTTAGTTTTATATGTTGCTATAAATGTTTATATTTTCTTATGATAGTTTCCACAATATTGTTATCCTTACTAAGCATCTGAGCTCACACATTTCTTATGTATTATTTTTTCCCAGTATGTGAATAGGTATATTATGATTGACCTAGAAGAATAGGATAAGGGATATGAGGGTGTTCAAATGAGACACAATGTTATAGTTTTTACATTTCACAATTTAATGTAAAACATATGTATGTATCTAGTACTTCTTAGAATACTAAACTATTCATTATTTTGAGACTTATTCTCTTTTGATCATGCCAAAGTTATGTAATAATTAACCAACTCTAGGTAACTAGGGTTTGGGTGCTATAGTTTTTATCAGAGGAAGTTTAGTACAAACCTTGGAAAATAGATTTAGATAAACTCTAATTATAGAACATTATCTTAAGATAATCTTTGAGGATTGGTATATAAGAACATCCAAAATTTTTGGTAATGTAAATATTATGTGGGTTTTGCAATAAATACATCCATGTCTAGATACGAGCAGGTAGAGGTGTATCTGGAAGAGATGTACCTAGGGGTAAAACCAGAAAACACCTCTTTGAGCAAGACACAAACGGTTCACGACAACGGGCCTTGCTGCAATCATTGTTACGAAACTCCTTGAGGTTATTTTTAGGATAATTCACATTTTTTTCAAACTAATTTGAAGGATTTTAATATAAGAAAATAATACATAACCAAGGTTAATCCTACGGTGTTTTAGATTGAAAATAAGGTGTCATGATATTCTCTAAATGATTTTATGAATATTTTAACTCACACAATGATTTGCAGTTTTAGTCATGGGATGGATTCCTAGGAAGTCATAGTAATATTGAACATGATATACAAGGTGGGAATGATGGTGGAAGTGTGAAACTAAATGGAATGTTGATATGCGTAAAAGATATCATGTTTATACCAAAGCAGGTTTCCAAAAATATGATCAACAATATATACATTAACAAACTCCCAAATTAAGAAATAAGAGAAAGGTGGATAATGATAAGATCTCAAGAAGTGGAGACCATAGAGAAAATAATGCTCAATTTCCATCATTTCAGAAATGTGGAAGGAGACAGGAAGCAAAGTGTGTCTATAGAACAAATAAATGCTTTATGTGTGGGGAAGAAGGACATGAAGTAAATAATTACTGAGGGAAAATGAAGAGTATTATGGAAGATAATAAAAATGATCCTAAGAATCCATTTACAGTCATTTTCTTTAAATTTAGGGGACCTTGGCATTACCCGAGTGAATTCCATATTCAAAAGGATAACCACTAGGTCAAGGGTAAATTTATATGGAAATAAATGGATGGAAAAATGTTTAAAAGTATTAATTCTCTTTGTTGATGATATTACTTTGTAAGAATTTACTATTGTATGTGTAACCCTTTAGTTTGTTATGGGAAAATTATATTTGAGGAATAATTATCTTTTATTTTGTGGATAAAGTTATAAAGAATGACTTGGGTTTATATGATCCTTGATTTTGAGGCATGTACATGTTATTAATTTTTGGGATAATAATGTGAGGTATGAGATAACATTTGTGATAAAATTATGATATGTTTATTTTAAGGAATTTATCTCTTTTTTGGAATGTTATAAAATATATTATTTGATAAATGACAACACGCAAACTATGTGACAACTCGTCTTGTAGGAAAATTCAGCAGGAATCGAACCCAGAACCAAAGTGCAACTGGGATTTATCGCCTACCATTGGACTACGTGAAGTCCCTAGTTAGTGTGACCAATTATTTTTTGTTAAATGATTTTATTGATCAATAATTAGTTGATTTGGGATATAATTTTTTATCAAATCTATATCCTTAGAATAGAATAATGATTTGGTGATTAAGTGATAAATGTCATTTTTTAAGAGGTTTACTCTGTTGGGGACACTATATGCCTAAGGAAAAGAGAATACTATGAGATTTAATTTGAGGAGTAATGGTGGAATTTTTTTATTTTGTAAGGATTTTAAGGAAAAATTTTTATTGAATGGTCTTTATTTAACATTGTGTATTATTTGATTAATTTTGGAAATTATGATTAGAATTTCTTTCTATATAGGAATATCCATTTTTTAGATCATATGATCTTGTACTAACCATTTGGTTTTGGTTAATCACTAGTGAAAAAGGAAATATAAAGGTCATCCTTGGGGGATTATGTGATTCTCTAGAAGTTTATTCTAGCGCTTTAGGTGTGACCAAGTCATCATGAACACTCATCGTTTGAAGATAAGATGAGTTAGTGGTAGAAATTTATTAAAGGATGAAACTCAAATTGAAACGTACGTATATCTCTTTATGTTATTAGTCAATATCATAAATAAAATTTTCATCTTTATGAAATGTAACTTAAAACAAAAAAATGTTTTCTTTTTACTTTTCCTACTAGGAATCTAATGACCGTTTAACCCATCAAAAGTTTGTGGTTTTCTTATTGTTAACTTTCTTCTGGTCATGTTTTCTATCACTCTCTATCTGAACTTGAGACTTAGTTCATCTTCCATATCCATTTTTTCCTAAATGTAATCCTATTATGGGTTATCCCAATTGACCTTTTTATTTCTCTTTCTTTCTTTTAAAGTAATAGCTTTATTGACTCTTTTCCCGATGTAGGACTTTCAATGAATTTCCCAAGACCAATTTTAAAATTTCAATGACACAATTTCCAAAAGGAGGGAAGAATATAACCCCCCATTATTTCATAGTAAGTTATTTTCTTTAAAGTAATTCAATAGCTTGTGCTACACACAACACCAAGATCGAGCGCACCACGACTTACCAAATTAGCCATTCAAAAAATGGTTATGAATAGTATTAACTAGATTTTGAATTTTATATACTCCATTTAATTTTAACATCCATATTTTGTGTTTCTTAGGCATAATATAAGATCAAATACAATTTTCCAGATAAAAGAAGTATTTCTAAAAAAATACAGTTTTACCGCCTTTCAATGGAGAACCCTTTTTAAATCCATAATTTGATACTTTAATGTTTTAAATTTTACAAAATAAACTTCTTATTTATAATATATACATAAAAATTTATTTTGGATAAATTTCTGGTGCTTTTCTCTTAACTCTCATATTTTGATGAATAGTGAAAAATACAAAATTTTAATTGAAAAAAACTTTTTTAATCAAAATAATTTATAGTGTTAAGTTATATTTTTGAATAGTTTTTTAAGTATAATTAGACAATATATTTATAATTTAATCCAATGTTGGTTATTGGAAGTAATTTTACATTTAAATTGGACATAAACACAAATCAATCATTTGAGAGTTCTTACTTCTCAAAGACATGCTTTCTGATTTTGACAGCGATAATATTTTTTGTATTAATTAATACGACTTCTATGTTATTAATTTTTTAAAATAGACCTCATTTTTGAATTTGAAATATCAAAATTAGCTTTGGTTCTATTTTTTTTTATTTTTCTAAAAACATTCATTTTTTGATGAATAGTGAAAAAGAGTATGTTAATGAATAATGTCGATTTTTATTTAAATAATTATTTTTAATTTAAATTTTATTTAATGTAAAAAATAGATACATAATACATATATTATTCCAATGTAATTCTTTGAATTCACCTTATAATAAGATTAGATATATAAAATTGTATTGAACTTTTTACTGTCTTTTACCCATCTCCAAGGCACATTTTCATATTTGAATAAAACATAATTTTTCCACTTCTATGAATTTAATTTCAAAAAATTGAGAGACACTATTGACATCAGTAAGTAAAATTTGTCTAAATATGAAGAAAATAATTTTTGGTGAATAGTATCTTTTGAATATTATTAACCACAGTTAATAATATATATGGTAATTAAAGGTAAAACTGATATTATAACTACCCTAACTCATGTCCTAATTATATTGGATATGTTTATTTAGAAAAAAACAAACTTATGAATAAAATATGATCTTTTGATCCACATGTATTATATTAGGACATTTATTATTATTTTATTTAAAGAAGAGTTAAAAGTATTAAATTCAAATTTTAATAACTAACCAATTTTTAATATAGGGTTATACATAAGATAAGTTTGATATTAAATATTCATTAGAAATTTAAAAATATTTCCTACATCTTGGTATTTTATTTATAATTTTTTGACATTATATAATTAAATTTATTTATAAAACAACGATGATGCCGTAATTACCTTACTAATGAAAGATTAAAATAACTAATATTATAAATATCAAAATAAATGTAAATTGAGATTTCTGATGCATTATAAGAATTTTATAGGTTAATATGATATTTTAGGGTTGATTTAATATTTTTTTCGATGTAATAATGTTTTTTTACATTCAAGAAAACCATATACACATTAGTTTCAAAATTGACATAAATGAGTATTTAAAAAAATACCTTATTATTAAATGATATAATATTCTAAAAAATATAAGGTTCTTCCAAAGGACATATATAATGATATATATATCATAAATTAACCACTTTAGTTTCTCTTGAAAAATTATAGTAATTTTATTATCCATGTAATATAAAAATACAAGAAGACATGGTAAAAGTTAAACTATTTAACTAAGAATTAAATCTCAAAGATAAGGTTAATATGGTGCCATAAACTAGTCTAAAACCTATTGGTTGAGAGGATTTAGACCATTACCTACATAACCTAGAAATAAATCCATTTGGATCCATTATAAACCAAAAATTATTTTATAATAAAATAATATTTCAATCTTTTCCAAAAGTGAACCTCACCTCTCTTTTAAAAGGGTACGTTCCCTTCTCAAACAATCACACCTCTAAATCAATTTGGCTCGGAAAACCCCTGCTAAAATATTCTCCCAACTACCCTCACTTAATCCTATAGGACTTACTTTGATCTTAAATCCATCCTAAAAATCCCATTTGATCAAATCAAAATGAAGCACCCGAATAAGTGGTAATGATTTCATCACCTCTTTCAAAGTTATTTTATTCTTCCACTTCCTCTTTAATTTTTGTTTCCATACCAAAATATTAACCCCAATACCTACTATATACTTTTATGTTATTATAAATATTGTGCAACAAAATTCATTATTTTATCCATCCTATGAATGAAAAAGTCACCACACGTGCGTACGTACGGCTTACCATCTCCACGTCGTGGTGTAGTTTTTTATTCAACACTTCATTATTTGGAGGGGTATAATAATGAGTATAACTGATGTAAATAATAAATATAACATGTCAATGTTTCTCTATATATAACGTACCATCCCATTACTTACTATTTCACCACTAATATAATTATATTTTCACTCGTGCGTACATACGGCTTATCATCTCCACGATGTGATGCGATTTGGTTCCCTACCGTAACAATTCAAGAATAACTTTTATTTTATTATTTAAAATAATTTTTAAAAACTTAATACCATTATGTATATTCATAAAAAACATCCTATCTATAACAAAAATTACTTATATAACAAAACAAATAAAGGAAAATGAAATAGTTAACACCCAAAACAATGATATTACAGAAATATCATTAACAAAGAAATATTAGAAGATCATATATGATATCATATTTATGTATGTGGTCCTTGTATAATTTAATAACAGTTATTTCACCATTATTCATGAGTTTAACATACCCTCTAATAAGTAAAAGTTTTAGGTAAGGGGTTTTCATCTCACTTTTTATTCCCATGAGATTCGGGCTATATTTTCCACTATTTCCTTTTGTGTGGTGTTTGTACATCCCATGATTGTATTATTTGTGTAATATAATTTAATTTATTTTTATTTAATGTAAAACCACATTCTTCCACGGTAAGCTTCTCTTTGAATAATACAGTAGCGTGTTTTGTACGCAACTTCGAGTTCTAACACACACCACAACCAATCAAACTAGCCGTTATGAACAGTAATACCCACTATTTGAAATTTTATAAATTTTATATTTCAAAATGGACTTCATTTTTGGATTTGGAATATCAAAGTTATCTTAGGGTGAATTTTTGGTATTTTTATGAAAACTTTCAATTTTTGATGAATAGTGAAAAACACTAAGTTATGGTTTAAATCCGAATTTTTATTTAAATAATTATTTATTTCATTTAAAATTATTTTAGATCAAAATTGACACATAATAACTATATAAGTTAAATGTAATTCATTGGAGTCAGTTTATAATAATTTTAGATATATAAAAATTTTATTGAACATTTCACCGTCTTTTACCCATCTCCTAGAAGAATTTACAAATTCACATAAAACTTAATTTTACCACTTCTGTAAGAGGAATTTAAAAAATCTGAGAGACACGGTTAATATCAAGTAGTAAAATGTGGTTCAATAAGATAAAAAAAATTCAGTGAATAGTAACTTTTTACTTTTATTTACCACGGTTAAAAGTAAATAGGGCAATTAAGGGTAAAAATGATATTTTTATTACCCTAACACATGTCTTAATTGTATTGGATAAGTATAATTCGACAAAAAAACATCCTTAGGAATAAAATATGAACCTCTTTGGTCCACTTGTATTAGATTTGGACATTTATTATTATGTAATTCAATGAATAGTTAAAAGAGTTAAAATCAATGTTTAATAACTAAAACATTTTTAATATAGGGTTATACATAAGATAAATTAAATTATAAATATCAATTAGAAATAAAAAAATATTTCCTACATAATTATATTTTATTTATAATTTTTAGACATTAAACAATATAATTTATTTATGACACAATGGTGATGCAGTAATTACCTAGTTAATGAAATATTAAAATAATTGATATTATAAATATCAAAATAAATGTAATTTGAGAATTTTAATGAATTACACTAATTTTATAGGTTAATATGACAAATTAGGTTTGTTTATATGAATTTATTTCGAAGTAATAATGCTTTCATGAATTTAGCAAAAACAAAATACCTAATAGTGTCAAAATTGACATAAAAGTGTTTTTTAAACAAATATTATATTATTAATTAATATTCTATTCCTAAAAATCTAAGGTTCAGAAAATGGACTTATAATATGATAGGTGTATCATCAATGAACCACTTGGGGTTCTCTTGGAAGTATATATTATGTTTATTAACTATATAATATAAAAATACAAAGACACATAGTAAATGTCAAACTATTTAACTAAGAGTTAAATCTAAAAGATAATGGTAAAATAGTGATCCAAATCTGTCTAAAACCTATTGGTTGAGTGGTGTTTGATGTAGAGACCCAAAACTTGACGTACATGGACAACGCATTACTATTGCGGAATACTTAATACATAACAAAATTCAAAACTCAATGACCGTAATAGTTTAGTGTCTTTGGAAACTCGGAACGTAAACTTCTAATCGTGGTGAAAGATCTTCAACATCTCCCATAAATATCATCCCCTTTTTTCTTACCTAAAACCTTTCTTTATATCCTGGGGAAAATAAAACATAAAAAGGGTGAGCTCAAATGCTCAGTAAGGGTAAGCATGGATAAAATAAAACATACCATATACATTTGAACTTAAAAACATGAACATAATGTTTAAACATAAAAAGCTTGAGAAATGACATAAAACATGGATGTACATAAGGCATAGATCATAAAGAAACATTAATAATAATAAAACAGCATGGGAATAAAACATGTAATTGTGGAAGCCAATAATCCCATGATATGATTTCTATATTATCCAAGGCATTGCTGCCAAGACCATCTTAGTGGACAAAGTCCCTTTCAGAATTGAGTTCACTCCTCATTCCTATCCTGTATTACTGAACCGATTTAACTTTCTATTCCAGCCATGTCTTTCTCATGAGATATAAATCTTTACCCAATGCATTGGAGGGAGATATAGGTCCCACCCATCTCATAGTGAAATCATTCTTACTTGTGCCACAAAATAAACATACATCATTCATAAAAACCCAAAGAATAAAATGGGTTTCATAAACATCATCCCATCATCACATAATCCATATAAAACAAATGGATATTTCATCATAAGAAAATTTAAACCATGTAAATCATAGAGAAATTATACTTGAAACATACACATATGAAATAATGTCATCATAGATAGAAAATGGTTTTGATAAAACACTTGAAATGAATTCTTGAGGAAAATATCGGTTCTTCTTCAAAATCAATTTCTTTTCACAAAACGTCATGCAATTTTAAAAGAAAAATGATGTTTTTGAAAATAGTCATGAAATATTTTGGAGGAATATTCATGAAAATAAGGCTTTATAAAACCGTAAAAATCTATTCGTGCCGTATAAGTTAAAAAAACATTATTCTTGTACTTTTGCCGGAAAAGTCAAAAAGTACCTCGTATGGTAAACAAAAGAAAGATTCCTTCCATACGATGTGGTAAAAATAAGAAAAGAGTAAAAATTTCTTAAACATACATGGAAGGAAAGTAAACATT
Organism: Viscum album; assembly: GCA_963277665.1. NCBI lineage: Eukaryota > Viridiplantae > Streptophyta > Magnoliopsida > Santalales > Viscaceae > Viscum > Viscum album. Next base: position 1,422,032,400 of record OY728126.1, read on the forward strand.
TTATGAAAACATTTTGAGAGCATATGGACATGGATAATAAACATAACCCCCAGTAAATACTTACGAGTAAACAATCTCGGATAAGAATGAGATTGGAATAATTATCTCTTACCTTAGGTCCGATATGCTTTGTATGTATCCAAACCTCCAGTATAATGATTTAAATAATTTAATTGACTAAATACACAATCATATTCATTGTTATGATATCATATATGGGTCACTTATGACTTTATATTACCCATTCTTTTGTAAATTAATGTTAAAGTAGCATTTTGGGTAAAATCATCTTATTTATTGTATGTGTTTGGACTTGTTGTTCTTGATGTTATTATTACTTATATCATGATTTAATTACTTCCAACATGTAAATCATGATTTATATATCATATACATTCATTATATATCTAGAATATACAAGCATTTATAATAGTACATAACATATGGAGGTAAGAAATGAAACGCACCGTTCATGGAGATGGTAAGTCGTACGTACGCATGAACACTACTGTCATTTCTATTTCTTATTTTAATGGAATTAAAACATAATTATACATAGGTATATTATAATTCCAGTATAATATCATATATAATATCATTAAACACATCCTTTATACATCCCACATAAGGTATTAACGAATCACATCACTTTGAGGGGGCGGTAGTCCGCACTTCCTCAAATGAGATTATCATATTTACCGACTATAGAAACCGTAAAGCCTTGATATAATTGGGAAATAAATAAGAATAATGAAATAATAAACATAATATATATTATATATAAATTCAGTGCCATCATAATGTCCACCATGAGAGGCGGTAGGAGAAAATCGAACAATCATCGTTTCATGAGGCATTAGTTTTCCATCACAGAAACATTATGTTCTTCATCCATTAGATGGAGGTGTGTATAAGTTTAGTTCTAATACTTCTCATAACAACATACTAGTATATTTAGGATATTAGTTTTGTTAAAAAATAAAGGATTAAAAAGAGTTTAGGGGTTGGAGAAGTAGAATAAAAAAACAACTTAAGAGAAACTGTTACCTTTAATTTTGGTAACATCCTTTGGTTTGAACCAAAAGGACTTCTTGAAGAGTCTTCTGCCTAATGTAAGGCTTTAGGATGGAGGAGAGGGATGTAGGGAGCTTATTTGGGCAGAGTATGGACGTGAAAAAAAGGCTTGAGAGGTGTGTTGAATAGCATAGAAGTGGTCTCCTTTTATAAGGGAGAGGAAGGGATCTTTAGGAAAGTGTGAAAACATTATTTTATTATAAACATATCTTCAGTTTCAAGAGGTCAAAAACACATTAATGTCGAAGATAAGATGACTAATATTTGAAATAAAGTCATCCAATTGGAATTGGACATGTTTTTGATGATATTTTAATCCTTATAATCTCATTTGTTTAAATCATTTATTTATGAGGTAAACACTACATCATTATTGTGTCATAAATAATTTAATTCTTTTGATGTTTAAAAATTATGAAACAAATACCATGATGTGTGGAATATTTTTATCTTTCCAAAGAATATTTATAGTCGAAAATATAACTTATATAACCCCTTATAAAAATTAATTACTAAAAGATATTTGTTAAAGTCAATTTTGTCTTTACATTAAATTAATTAATCCAAATTGCCATTTTCACTACCAAGTGGCTCATTGGGGTCCCAAAATCGGCCCAAGGATGCCCATAGTCGGAAACTACTCATCCAATAAGGTTATGAAAAGTGTCATGGTAATTTTCAATTATTGTAATATTCTTTTAACCTTGAATTACCCTATTTACCTTTAACCGCAGTAAATAAAAATTACCGTAGTTACTATTCATAATGCCCAAAAATAAAAATTATCTTATTAAAATAATTTAGATCTAATGATTCCAAATATAGAGTCCATTTTTCCAAATTCAATACACAAAATTTGCAGAAATTAAATTAAAATTAATCCCATTGTCGAAAGAAAATGGGGTTTTGTTTAAAACATTGCAAAAGATTGAATTGATTTAACTTACGAATTCAAGGTAAAATCAATTCTAATGAAATACATTATATTAAATGGTAAAAATATATTCTATTTATACATTAAAACCATTCAATATTATAATTTATCCACATAAATTATTATGATGAAAAAAGTTGTTTTTAATTAAAATATACCGTGTTTTCACTATTCATTAAAATATGAAAGTTATCAGAAAAATATCAAAACTTTATCCAATGTAAATTTTTATATCCTGATTCAAAAGAAGAATTTTGTTTTGTCAAATTGAACTTATAAACATGTCGAAAACTAAATTTAATGTGGGTGTGCCATCAAAAGGTGGAAAAACTGCATTTTTTGAAAAATACTTATTTTAACCGAAAAATTTATTTTGTTCTAATACCATGTTCTAGAAAATATGTAAGATGAATAATAATGTTATAAAAATAAAAATTTAGTTAATACTATTCATAACGGCTAGTTCATAATAATATTATAATAATATATCGTTGTTTAGTAAAACCCGGTATTGCGTACAACACACGCTATCGAGGAAGGTCGCGATTGCGTGTAATGCAAGCCATGTCAAGCTTGCGTGTTGTGCAAGAATCCTTCGTTGTTTCGTATAATAGAATCCAACCATATTTGATTTATACATTTAATATATATATATATATATATATAAACACACTCAATGTTGCGTAGAATGACTATTATAAAACGAACTTGAAATTGTGTGTAACACAATCTAAGAATAGTGTTGCGTATACTACAAGATAATACAGTGTTGCGTATAGCGCAAGATAATATTTGTTTAGCGTACAACAGAATATATGAAATAAATTAAAACGAATATATCTTATAAAATCTCGGGTTATTACATTCTACCCCCCTTAAAATGAAATTCTCCCTCGAAATTCGTTGGGGTTATAAATGGTTTTCTACTTGAAAGTTTCCTTCATTGAAACCCACATCGTAAAAAGGAATACCAAAACTTAACTTTAAAAACTAAAGTATGAAACTTAAAGGTTACCCAAATTAACTCATCACTGGGTTTCCACGTTGGATAACATAGGTGAAAATATGGATATAGAAGATAAATCTAACCATCCAGTGATGATGGAGAGTGGTATAGAACATGGCTATGAAAACACCAACAATCACAAAGCCATAAATTTGTGATGATCTAAGGTAGCATATGATTCATCAGATATAAGGGCACTAGGACAATATTTTTGGTTTTCATGATCATGTCTCTAAAGTTGAAGAATTTTAATTAGATGAAATACTTACTTTATTTCGATATAATCTCACCATCGTTCATGCCTTGAACAATTTCCACTTCATCTCTTAAAGAAATGAAGTTGAATTTGTCATTCGTGAAGTGTTAGAAGATCATGTGATAGAATGATGGGTCATTCCATCTGTCTTAATCAAAAGGTTAGCAATAGTTATATACATAAGTCCATCAATTTTATATCGTTCCAAAAATAGACTTATACTTAATCTATCATACCACTTAATAAAATAAAACTAGTTTATACTAACCAGGGACTTCTTGTAGGCTACTGGTAGGCGATAAAGGTCAGTCGCACTTCAATTGTGAGTTCGATTCCCACTGCCTTGTCCGACGCGATGGGCTGCCGCCCATCCTGTAAGTTGTCTTTTTTCTATTACTATAACATCCCATCAATAATATCGAAAAAGGTCTATCCTTAAACAATAATAACTTCTGTCCAACATAATCCATTCCAATCTTTAGGCTTATCCAAAATAGTTCTTTCTAAACTCATAGTATAAAGTGAACGATTACTAAAAAGGTCATATAACAAGAATGTTAATACTATCATTTATCCCTCATATATCTTGTTGGTCACATTCCAATCATGTGAATACCTTAATCATGTATTCTCTTGAAAAAATGAATACCCATTGAACCTTATTGAAAACATGAATGCTATTAAAAGTTAACACTTTCCACATACCAAAATCCTCAAAATTCTATATACTCAAACCATGATATCACTTAGTCCTTATATCAATCATGAGCTCATGAATACAATCAAACATATAATTATCTTCTTATCCCTTCATTATACGCATATCAGCTGATTTCCAAAATATTTTAATCACTTTTCATGGTTACCGGTACCATAAAATTATTGAAAACCACAATAGACTAATACAAAAATATTCTAATACACCATAAAAGTACCTCAACAACATTATTCTTGAATACCAATACATAAAAACTTCAATCCGTCCTCTTCAATGATTTTCCTGGAATAAGTCCTTCCTTGATTTAGAAGTAACTTTTTAGGTCAGGGCATTGAGTTGTGTAATGCCTATGTTCTCCACAAACAAGACATTGAACTCCATAAGAGTCTATCACTCTATGACCCTTTTCTCCACAAAGATAACATCAGTCCCTCCATTTGAGGTACTCCTAAAGGTTCTTCTTCCCTTCTTTAGAAATCTCAATCTTCCTTTCTTTATGGTCCTCAACATACGAACATGCATAAAAGTCTATCTTCCTCTTATTTGATGAATTAGGAATACCACTAAATTTCACCTTGTTAATCATGTATCGCGATGAATGATTCAGCAAAATCACAAAATCTTTCTCTATAGGAATTACATAATTTTGTTGCTCATGGTCACTAATTTTCTTATTGGATTCAATGTTAACTGAATTCATTCTGGTTCCCTCCATTGACTAAAACACAAAAAGGATTCTGTGAGAGGCAAAAATCATGCTAGGGAAGACAACATAGTAAAGGGGGAGTACCCTCAATATCTAACATCATAGGATAAATTTAAGATAGTTACCTTAGTTCTAGGACTATATCCTATACGTATACTTATCCTTAGGGACATCCCTAGACATACCTTATAAATATCTCTAGGGATCTCACTAAAGTTTTTTCGTCCTAGTTTCCAAAGGTTGACAAAACCTTTCCTCTGACACCAACTGTAGAGACCCGGAGCTTGACATACATGGACAACACATTACTTTTGCGTAATACTTAATACATAACAAAATTAAAAACTCAAGGACCGTAATTGTTTAGTGTCTTTGAAAACTGGAAACATAATCTTCTAATCGCGGTGAAAGATCTTCAACATCTCCCAAAAAGTTCTTCCCTTTTTTTCTTACCTAAAACCTTTCTTTATATCCTGGGGAAAAGAAAACATAAAAAAGGTGAGTTCAAATGCTCATTAAGGGTAAGCATGGATAAAATAAAACATACCATATACATTTGAACTTAAAAACATGAACATAATGTTTAAACATCAAAAGCTTGAGCAATGACATAAAACATGGAAGTACGTAAGGCATAGATCATAAAGAAACATTAATAATGTTAAAATAGAATGGGAATAAAACATGTAATTGTGGAAACCATTAATCACATGATATGATTTCCATATTAGCCAAGGCATTGCTTCCAAGACCATCTTAGTGGACAAAGTTTTTTTCTGAATCGAGTTCACTCCTCGTTCCAGTCCTGTATTACTAAATCAGTTTAACTAGCTATTCCAGCCATGTCTATCTCATGAGATATAAATATTTACCCAATGAATTTTAGGGAGATATAGGTCCCACCCATCTTATAGTGAAATAATTCTTACTTGTGCCACAAAATAAACATACATCATTCATAAAATCCCAAAGAATAAAATGGGTTTCATAAACATCTTCCCATCATCACATAATCCATATAAAACAAATGGATATTTCATCATAAAAAAATTGAAACCATGTAAATCATAGAGAAATTATTCTTGAAACATACACGTATGAAATAATGTCATCTTAGATAGAAAATGGTTTTGACAAAACACTTGAAATGAATTCTTTAAGAAAATATCCTTTCTTCATCAAAATCAATTTCTTTTCACAAAACATCATGAAATTTTAAAAGAAAATGATTTTGTTAAAAATAGTCACGAAATATTTTGGAGGAATCTTCATGAAAATAAGACTTTATAAAACCGTAAAAAAATTTACATGTCGTATAAGTTAAAAAAACATTATTCTCATACTTTTGCCGGAAAAGTCAAAAAGTACCTCGTATGGTAAACAAAAGAAAGATTCCTTCAATACGATGTGGTAAAAGTAAGAAAAGGGTAAAAATATCTTAAACATACATGAAATTAAAGTAAACATTTTATGAAAACATTTTGAGAGTATATGGACATGGTTAATAAACATAACCCCCAGTAAATAATTATGAGTAAACAATCTTGGATAAGAATAAGATTGGAAAAATTATCCCTTACCTTAGGTCCGATATGCTTTGTACGTATCCAAACCTCCTATATAATGATTTAAATAATTTAATTGAATTTTTACAGAATCATATTCATTGTTATGATATAATATATGGTTCACTTATTCCTTTATATTACCCATTCTTTTGTAAATTAATGTTAAAGTAGCATTTTGGGTAAAATCATCTTATTTATCATACGTGTTTAGACTTGTTGTTCTTGATGTTATTATTACTTATATCATGATTTACTTACTTTAACAATGTAAATAATTATTTATATATCATATACATTCATTATATATCCAGTTTATACAAGAATTTATAATAGTACATAACATATGGAGGTAAGAAATGAAACACACCGTTCATGGAGACGGTAAGTCGTACGTACGCATGAACGCTACTTTCATTTCTATTTATTATTTTAATGGAATTAAAACATAATGATACATAGGTATATTATAATTCCAGTATAATATGATATATAATATCATTAACCACATCTTTTATACATCCCACATAAGTTATTAACGAATCACATCACTTTGAGGGGGCGGTAGTCCGCACTTCCTCAAATGAGATTATTGTATTTACCGAGTATGGAGACCGTAAAGTCTTGATATAATTTGTAAGTAAAGAAGAATAAGTAAATCATAAACATAATATATATTATATATAAATACAGTTCCATCATAATGGCCACCATGAGAGGCGGTAGGAGAAAATCGAACAATCATCGTTTCGTGAGGCGTTAGTTTTCCATCACAGAAACATTATGTTCTTCATCCATTAGATGGAGGTGTGTGTATGTGTAGTTAGAATACTTCTCATAAAAACATCCTAGTATATTTTGGATATTTTTTTTGTTACAAAAGAAAGTATTAAAAAGAGTTTAGTGGTTGGAAAAGTAGAATAAAAGAAAACAACTTAAGAGAAATAGTTACCTTTAATTTTGGAAACTTCCTTTTGTTTGAACCAAAAGGACTTCTCGGAGAGTCTTATTTCTAATGTAAGGCTTCAAGGGGGAGGATAGGGATGAAGGGATCTCATTTGGTCAGAGTTTGGACGAGCCAAATGGCTTGAGAGGTGTGTATAATTGCATAGAAGTGGTCTTCTTTTATAAGGGAGAGGAGGGACTCTTTAGGAAAGTGTGAAAACATTATTTTATTATAAACTTATATTCGGTTTAAAGAGGTCCAAAACACATTAATGTAAAATATAAGATGAGTCATATTTGAAATAAAATTATCCAATTGGAATTGGACAGGTTTTGGATGATATTTTAATCATTATAATCTTATTAATTTAAATCATTTATTAATGAGGTAAACACTACATCATTATTGTGTCATAATTAATTTAATTCATTTGATGTCTAAAAATTATGAAAAAAATACCATGATGTGGCTAATCGTTTTATCTTTCCAAATTATATTTATAGTTGAAAATATAACTTATATAACCCCTTATAAATATTAATTACTTAAATATTTTTGTTAAAGTCAATTTTGTCTTTACATTAAATTAAATAATCCAAATTGTCATTTTCACTACCATGTGGCTCATTGGGGTCCCAAAATAGGCCCAAGGATGACCATGTTTGGACACTACTCATACAATAACGTTAGGATGAGTTTCAAAGTAATTGTGAATTATTATAATATTATTTTAACCTTGAATTACCCTATTTACCTTTAACCGTAGTAAATAAAAATTACCGTAGTTACTATTCATAATGCCCAAAAATAAAAAGTAGCTTATTAACATAATTTGGACCCACTGATTCCAAATATGGAATCCATTTTTCCAAATTCAAAACACAAAAGTTACAGAAATTACATTAAAATTAATCATGTTGTCGAAAGAAAACGGGTTTTTGTTTAAAACATTGCAAAAGATTGAATTGATTTAACCTACGAATTCAAAGTAAAATCAATTATAATGACATAAATTATATTAAATGGTACAAATATATTCTATTTATACTTTAAAACCACTCAATATTATAATTTAACCACATAAATTATTATGATGAAAAAAGTTATTTTTAATTAAAATATAGCGTGTTTTTACTATTCATTAAAATATGAAAGTTATCAGAAAAATATCGAAACTTTATCCAATGTAAATTTTTATATCCTGATTCAAAAGAAGAATTTTATTTTGTCAAATTGAACTTATAAAAATTTCAAAACTAGATTTAATGTGGGTGCACCATCAAAAGGCGACAAAACTACATTTTTTGAATAATACTTATTTAACCAGAAAAATTTATTTTGTTCTCATACCATGTTCTAGAAAATATATAAGATGAATAATAATGTTATAAAATTCAAAATTTAGTTAATACTATTCATAATGGATAATTCATAATAATATTATAATAATATATCGTTGTTTAGTAAAACCCGGTATTGCGTACAACACACGCTATCGAGGAAGGTCGCGATTGCGTGTAATGCAAGCCAAGTCAGGGTTGCGTGTTGTGCAAAAATCCTTCGTTGTTTATTATTAAATAATCCAACCATATTTCATTTATACATTATATATATATATATATAAACACACTCAATGTTGTGTAGAATGACTATTATAAAACGAACTTGAAATTGTGTGTAACACAATCTAAGAATATTGTTGCATATACTGCAAGCTAATACGGTGTTGCGTATAGCACAAGATAATCATGGTGTGGCGTACAACAGAAGATATGAAAGAAATTAAAACGAATATATCTTATAAAATCTCGGGTTATTACATTTGACCCATTCACACCTTATATTTTAAATAATCTACTTTTGAGAAATTATAAACCGGATATTATTTTATTATAAAATAATATTTCTAGCTTTTCCTAAGGTGCCCCTCACCCCTATTATAGAAATGAACTCCATCTTCTCTATAATTCACACCTTCAAATCCTTTTGGCTCAAACAACCCCTACCCAAATATCCTCTAATCTTCCCTCACTTCATTATAGAGTCCTGCCTTTATTCAGAAATCCAACTTAAGGATCCTTTTTGATCAAATCAAAAGGAAGAACCCGAAAAAGAGGTAATAATTTCACTATCCTCTTTCAAGTTCTTTTATTCTTCTACTTCCTTTCTCTTTCTTGTTTCCATTATAAAATAATAACTCTTGTATCTTCTATATACTATGATTTCATTTTAGATATGGTACAACCATAATCATTTTTCTATCCATCCTTTGAATGACATGTCACCATACATGTGTACGTACGGCTTACCGTCTCCACGTTGTGGTGTAATTATTGTTAGATACATTATTATTTTGATGGGTATAATAATGGTGTGTAATTGATTTAAATGATAAATATAACATGATAATGATTCATTTTATGTGATATACCATCCAATTATATATTATTTTAATATCAAAAGAATGATATTGTCGCTTGTGCATAAGTACGGATTACCGTCTCCACGAACGCGATGAGATTCATTCCCCATCGTATCCATTCAGGACTAATTTTCATTTGATGATTAAAAATAATGTTAAAATACTTGTTGTAATTCTGGATAACAATAATATACTACCTATCCATTAAAATCATGGCTTATGTAACAAAACATATAATAGAAAATGAGTAAGTGAACACCCGAAATGACGATAATACTAAAATATTATTAACAACGCAATATTAGAAGATCATATATCATATCATATTAATGTGTATGATTCTTGTATAAATTAATATAAATCATTTCACCATTATATAGGAGGTTAACCTACCCTCAACCAAGTAAAATTACAAGGTAAGGGTTTATTTAACAATCTCTTCATTATTCGAGGTTGTATATACGTAATTATCTACTGGGACCTCTTTATCATCCACATCCATGTTTCATAAAAATGTATTTCAAAACATTCTTAATATTTTATATAAAATGGGTTAAATTCCTTTATACCCTTTTTTTACTTTTTATAAGTTGTTTATAAATGAATCTTTCCGTCTTTTTCAAAGTTCCTTTTTGAACTTTTCGGAAAAATTACGGTACGAATGTCTTTTTTAACTTATACGGTAGGTGCGGCTATTTTCAACAATTAAAAAATCTTTGAAGCTTCCCTTAAAATCTTATAATAATATTCTAAAATTAATGTTTTTATTTTATAATTATATGACTTTTAAATGATTTAAAAAAAGGAGATATTTCTCTCAAATGTTTTTGATTTCATCTATGTCAACATCCTTTGATGGATTTTAAGCTTATTTGAAGTTGATTTATTATGATACAAAACTTCCATATTGTATTTAAGGTTTTGTGATATGCTTGACTGTGGATGTGTTATTTTTATACCATTCATGGTTTATGGATAAATTATTGACATTTCGTATGCTAGTTTTAATACGAATGTTTATGCCATGTTTAAACCTGTTCATATGAGGAATGCATTGGACTTAGTAACTGATGGGTGGAGCCCACTATAGATCCTTGATGAATCGGTAGGTATCATGAGACAAACTAGTATCTTGTCATAAGGCCTTGAAAAAATCTTATTTGTAGTCTTGGCACAAGGACTTGACTATGTGGTTATGATAGTCTGGCATTATGGATTCTATCATTATGGAAGTGGTTATTGATATTGCATGTGATTATTCGACTAGTATAATATCCATGTGAATAAAAAAATGGCATTATTTAATTATATTTTTTCCATATTGTGCTGAATTTCATGTTTAAATGGCTTTTGTTTTATTTATACATTTCCTTAAATGTTTATAGTTATTTATGAAAGTATCCACTATATTGTTATCCTTAGTGAGCATCCAAGCTCATCCCTTTCAATGTTTTATTTTTCCCAGGATGTGAAGAAGTATTTTATGACTGACCTGAAGGGATATTCTATGGGATCTCAATGTTGTCTATGGAAACATTTTTGTGCTAGTTTTCCATTTTATCATGTAATGTAAACCATATTAATGTATCTAGTACTTACAAGGCTACTAAACTAATCGGTCTTTCGAGACTTGATCTTTTGTGATCATGCCAATGTTATGTAATAATTCACCGACTCTGGGTAACTAGGGTTGTGGCGTTATAGTTGGTATTAGATTATGCTTAGTATAAACATTGGAAGCTAGATTTAGAAAAAATCTGATTAGAGAACATTACCCTAAGATAGACTTTGAGGATTAGTATAGAAGAACTTTCTATAATTTTGGTAATGTAGATATTTTGTGAGTTTTCCAAGCAATAAATCCCTATCTAGATACGAGCCGGTAGAGGTGGCTCTGGCACATATGTACCTAGGGGTAAAACCTTAAAACACTTGTTTGAGCTAGACTCGAATGGGAACTGGTGCACGACAACGGGCATTGCTGCACTCTTGGGCACGACACTCCCGGGGGATATGTTTAGGATAATAATAATTTTCTTTACAAATTACTATGAAGGGTTTAAAAGTATATACTTCCTCAAATAAAACATTTTTTATGATTATGGATTATATCCATAAACTGTTAAATTTATCTTAAGTGTATTACAAGTTTGGATTTATGTATTGTGATTCATAAACTAATCTAGTGTATTCCATTGTTTAGAAATGGCGCCTAGTGGAAGGAATGGAAACCATATCAATGCTTGCACTCCATGTAGGGATTTCCCTCCTTCTCAAGATAATTATAGTGGATATGGCGATTCAACTGGTGTTGATCAACTAATCACCATACTGGGACAAATCACACAGGTTATGAATAATAACCTTACTCGTATGGAGCACCATGATCCACATCGTGGAGGATCAATGTTATACCGCTTTATGAGGAAACAACCACCAACATTAAATGGGGATAAAATCCATTATTAGCTGAGAAATGGATAAATTCCTTAGATAAAATATTCCATTCCTTGGGGATTAGTGAATGGGAAAAAGTTGTCATGGCAGTTTACCGCCTCACTAGAGATGCTGATTAATGATGGTCATTGATACAACACCCAAAGGAAGATGAAGAAGTATCAATTATGGAATATAGGTAGTTTAAGGAGATTTTCATAGAAAAATACTTTCCTCGTGACCATCGAGCAGATATGGAAAGGCAATTTCTGAGTCTAAGGAAAAAGGAGGATGATAATGTCACAAAGTATGAGGATAACTTTACAAGGATAGCGAGGCAAGCCGCAGATTATATACATAAAATAAGAAGTAAGATTGATCATTTCTTTGATGGGTTAAAACCTTTTCTACGTCGGGCATTATTCTCACAATCCTTCTCATCATACAAAGATATTGTCTAATGTGCTATCAAGAGAGAAAAATAATTCTCTAAGTCTTACGACTTTAAGGAAAAGAAAGAGAAGAAGAGATCAACTGATCACTCTGGAAATGGAAATAAGGGGAATAAGGGAAAAGTTGAATATCCATCCTGCAGTAAATGTGGGAAGAAACACCCTGGTACTTGCATGAAGGGAAAGGGAGTCTGTTACAAGTGTGGTGAAAAAGGCCACCAAGCTCGTGATTGTATGTGGAAGAAAGAAGCTACCGATATTCAATGCTACAATTGTAGGGAGATGTGACATTATGAAAATTAATGTCCTAAGCGTTAAGAGAACATACCTCGGAAAATGCCAAGGGATCAATTCCAGGCTTATGAGATCACTACTGCTGAGGTTGAAGCTTCAAAAGAAATAGTGGCAGGTAATTTAATGGTTTCCTCAAGCTTAGACAATGATTTATTTGATTCTGTATCATCGCATTGTTTCATATCTTCCCATTTTTCTAAGAAAATTAGATATTTCAAATTTGATTTAACAAGGGAGTTGTCAGTCATAACTCCTATAGGAAGTATCATTGCTACAATGTTTTGTGAATCAGTTTCCATTAGGGCATATAATTGTTTTTTATATGTTGATCTCATCATCATACCCATGATTGAATTTGATATAATCATCGTTATAGATTGGCTTTCGGACCATAATGCAAAAAATTATTGTAAGAAGGAACAAATTACTATTTTTCATGATGATGATAAAGAACACCTTATATTTAGAGCAGAATCATCACCACCTAATTCTTATCTAGATCTACCCCCAGTATCTCAACTAAATTCAATTATTGGGGAGGAAGATAATGAAATGTATATGGGTGAGGAATGGAATGTTCAAATAGAGGATTTTCCTATTGTGAGAGAATATGTTGTTGTGTTTCCTAAATATTTACCTGTACATCCTCCAGAATGAGAAATTGAGTTTTCTATTGATTTAATTCCTGGTTCAAGGCCCATATCAAAGACCCCTTATAGAATGTCAACTATGGAATTAGTGTCACTAAAGAAACAACTAGAGGAATTGAGTAATAATGTATTTATTATCCCAAGTGTTTCTCAATGGGGAGCCCCTGTTCTTTTTGATAAGAAGAAAGATGGATCTATGAGGTTCTGCCTTGACTACAGGGAGGTCAATGCTATAACAATAAAGAACAAGAATCCCCTACCTCACATTGATGATTTATTCAACCAACTTCATGGAGCTCAATATTTTACAAATATTGACCTTCGATCTGGATATCATCATTTGTGTGTGAAGAAGGAAGAAATTATGAAGATAGCATTTCTAACCAGGTACGAGCATTATGAGTTTACAGTAATGCCTTTTGGGATGACAAATGCACCCTCTATTTTCCTGGATCTAATGAACAGAGTTTTCAAGGAATATCTTAATGACTTTTTAGTGGTATTTATTAATGATATCTTGGTATACTCCAAAAGCTATGAATATCATGAAAATCACTTGCGCATTATCCTAAAGAATCTTCGAAGGAATGAATTATATGGGATGTTTAGAAAGTGTAAATTCTGGTTTCAAGAGATTTATTTTCTTGGCCATATTGTCTCTAAGGATGGAATCTCTGTTGATCCTTCTAAGGCAAGAGCAATCCAAGAATGGCCAGCACCAACGAGTATAACCGAGGTATGTAGTTTTATTGGTTTAGCAGGTTATTATCGACATTTAGTCTAGAATTTTCCTGATTGGCTAACCCATTAATGAAGCTCACACTTAAAAGGGTTAAATTTGTTTGGAAAAAAGATTGTGAAGAATGTTTCAAAGAACTGAAAAAAGATTAGTCAATGATACTATATTGAATCTACAATCCGGGAATGATGGGTTTGTTATTTATTGTGATTCTTCAAAGAAAGGACGTGGTTCTTTCCTTATGCAGAATGATAGGGTTATTGCATATGCATCACAACAGCAAGAATTCATGAGAAAAACTATCCTACTCATGATTTTGAGTTATCTCTTGTAATCTTTTCATTGAAGACATGGAGACATTATCTCTATAGTGAAAAATCTGAGATATATACTGATCACAAGAGTTTGAAGTATATTTTCTCATAGAAAGAACTCAACATGAGGCAAAGGCGATGGCTTGAACTACTCAAGGATTATTATTGCACGATAGACTACCACACTGGGAAGGAAAATAAGGTGGCAGATTCTTTGAGTAGAAAGAATCATTTATTTTTGAACAAGACGAGAGTTGAAAGGGATCCTATTTTTATGGATCTAGTGAAGATGGATATGGGAATTACCATGAATGGTGAAACATCGAAACTTTTTCAAATGGTTGCCAAACCATCTTTACGAGAAAGGATAAAGAGTTCTCAGATTGGTGATGGAGAGTTTCACAAGAATATTAAAGCTGTGAATGATGGGAGATTGAGTGACATTGTGTATGAAGATGGAATTTTGAAAATTGGGAAGAGACATTGTGTTCCCAATATACCTGAACTAAAAAGGGAATTGATTGATGATGCTCATAGTTCTAATTTCACTATACACTCTGGTAGCACTAAAATGTATAGATATTTGAAGGAACATTTTTCGTGGGACAACATGAAGAGGGAGATTGACGATTTTGTGTAAAGATGTATGGTTTGTCAATAAGTGAAATCTAGAAGGCAAAAACCTGGAGGAGTCATGCAACCTCTTCCCATACCTGAGTGGAAATGGGATAATATTAAGATGGACATTGTCATGGGACTACCAAAGACTCCTAGAAGGAACGATGAAATATGGGTCATTGTTCACCGTCTTACCAAGTCAGCATATTTTCTTGCTATAAGGGAGAATTTACCACTTGAACTTCTAGGAAGACTATATATTAATGAAGTTTTGGGACTTCATGGAGTACCCCTATCGATTGTTTCTGATCGTGATCCATGTTTCACATCAAGATTCTGGAAAAGTATTCAGAAATACCTGGATACTGAACTTCGTTTGAGCACTACCTACCACACAAAAACTGATGGACAATCAAAATGAACTATTCAAACCTTAGAAGACATGTTGATATCCTACTCACTTGAATTTCAGGGTATGTGGGATCAATATTTACCTTTGGTAGAATTTTTATAAGACAATAGCTTTCATTAAAGTATTCAGATGGCACCATATGAAGCATTATACAGAAAGAGATGTCGCACACCAACCTATTGGGATGTTGTTGGTGAATAAAAACTCATAGGCTTAGAACTAGTGCTGGAAACTATGAAAAATGTGAAGGTAATCCAAAACCACATCAAAGTAGCTCAAAGTAGGCAGAAGAGCTATGCTGATAATCGAAGGAAGGATTTGGAATTTTAGGTAGGAGATCATGTTTTCATGAAGGTATGTTTATGAAAGAGAGTTATATGTTTTGGTAAGAAAGGTAAATTGAGTACCAGGTACATAGGACCTTTCAAAATTCTAGAATGAATTGGGGTTGTAGCTTATCATATGGCAATGCCGCCAAATCTCTCCAAAGTTCACGATGTATTCCATGTATCAATTTTGAGAAAATACATGCCTGACCCATCGCATGTACTCACCTATGAGAAATTAGAACTAGAACCAAATCTATCTTATTGAGAAGAGCTTGTCAAGATTCTTGATACAAGAGAATAATTGCTAAGAAACTGGATTAATTGTCTGGTAAAAGTTTTATGGAGAAACCATATGATGGAAGAGGCAACGTGGGAACCCGAGGAACATACGATGAAAAACCACCCAAGTATTTTTATGCCGTAATATTCTAGAAATTTCAAGGATGAAATTATTTTAATGAGGTGATAATTTAACACCCCAAGCTTCCACGGTACGCTACTCTTTGAATAATATAGTAACGTGTGTTGTACGCAACTTCGAGTTCTAACACACACCACAACCAATCAAACTAGCCTTTATGAATAGTAATACCCACTTTTTAAAATTATATAAATTTTATCTTTAAAAATCTACTTCATTTTTGGATTAAGAATATCAAAATTAGCTTATGGTGAATTTTTGGAATTTTTATAAAAACATTCAATTTTTTATGAATAGTGAGAAACACTGTGTTATAGTTTAAAATTGAATTTTTATTTAAATAATTATTTATTTTATTTAAAATTATTTTAGGTCAAAATAGACACATAATACCTATATAATTTCAATTTAATTCATTGGATTCAGTTTATAATAATTTTAGATATATTAAAATTTTAATGAACTTTTTACCGTCTTTTACCGATCTCCTAGGAGAATTTGTAAATTCACATAAAACATAATTTTACCGCTTCTGTGAGTGGAATTTCGAAAATCTAAGAGACATAGTTAATATCATAGAGTGAAATGTGTGTCAATAATATAAAAATATTTTGTTGGTGAATAGTAACTTTTTACTTTTATTTACCAAGGTTAAATGTAAATTGGGAAATTAAGGGTAAAAATGATATTATTATTACCCTAACACATGTCCTAATTCTATTGGATAAGTATAATTCGACCTAAAAAACCTTAGGAAAAAAATATTAACCTTTTTGGTTCACTTGGATTAGATTAGGACATTTATTATTATTTAATTCAAAGAAGAGTTAAAAGAGTAATAATCAATGTTTAATAACTAAAACATTTTTAATATAGGTTTATACATAAGATAAATTAGATTATAAATATTAATTATAAATATAAAAAGATTTCATACATAATGGTATTTCATTTATAATTTTTGGACATTAAATAATTTAATTTATTTATGACACAATGGTGATGCAGTAATTACCTAATTAATGAATTATTAAAATAATTGATATTATAAATATCAAAATAAATGTAATTTGAGACTTTTTATGAATTACACAAATTTTATAGGTTAATATGAAATAATTGGGTTGGTTAGATGAATTTCTTTATAAGTAATAAATATGTTATAAATTTAGTAAAAACAAAATACCAAATAGTGTCAAAATGACATAAAAGAGTTTTTAAAACAAATATTATATTACTAATTGATATTCTATTTAAAAAAATCTAAGGTTCGGAAAAAATACATATATAATGATATGTGCATCATTAATTAACCACTTGGGGTTATATGGGAAGTATATAGTTTGTTTATTAACCATATAATATAAAAATACAAAGAGACATGGTAAATGTCAAACTATTTAACAGAGTTAAATCTAAAAGATAAGGGTAAAATAGTGACCCAAAACTGTATAAAACCTATTTTTTGAGTGGTTTTCGACCCATAACCACCTTATCCTTTAAATAAATAACTTTGGAGCCATTATAAACCGAAAATTATTTTATTATAAAATAATATTTATAGGTTTTCCTAAGGTTCCCTTTCACCCCTCTTATAAAAGGGCACTCCCCCTTCTATCTAATTCACACCTTAAAATCTTTTTTGCTTAGAAAAAACCAGCCCAAATATACTCTAAACTTTCCTCACTTCATTTTGGAGTCCTTTATTTATTCAAAAAGGCAACTTAAGTATCCTTTTTTATCAAATCAAAAGAAAGAACCTGAAGAAGAGGTAAAAATTCCACCACCCTCTTTCAAGTTCCTTTCTTCTTCCACTTCCTTTCTCTTTATTGTTTTCATTATAAAATAATAACTCCAATATATTCTATATACTATGATGTTATTATAAATATGGTACAGCCATATTCATTATTCTATCCATCCTTTGAATGACATTTCACCATACGTGTGTACGTACGGCTTACCGTCTCCACGTCGTGGTGTAATTGTTATTCAATACATTATTATTTGGATGGGTATAATAATGACATGTAATTGATGTAAATAATAAATATAACATGATAATGATTCTGTATATATGATATATCATCCAATAATATATTATTTTAATATCAAAAGAATTATATTGTCGCTCGTGCGTACGTACGGATTACCGTCTCCACGAACGTGATGAGATTCATTCCTCATTGTATCCATTCAAGACTAATTTTCATTTGATGATTAAAAATAATGTTTAAAGACTTGATTTAATTCTGGATATGAATAATATACAACCAATCCATAAAAAACACAGCTTATGTAACAAAACATATAAAAGAAAACGAGTAAGTGAACACCCGGAATGATGATAATACTAAAATATTATTAACAAAGAAATATTAGAAGATAATATCTGATATCATATTTATGTATATTATTCTTGTATAATATAATAATAATTATTTCACCATTATATAGGATTCTAATCTACCCTCAACCAAGGAAAAGTACAAGGTAAGGGTTTATTTCACAATCTCTTCATTATCCGAGGTTGTTTATACGTAATTATCTAATGAGACCTTTTTATCATCCACATCCATGTTTCTTAAAAATATATTTCAAAACATTATAACTATTTTATAGACTATTGGTTAATGTCATTCATACTATTTTTTTACTATTTATAAGATGTTTATAAAAGGAATCTTTACGTCGTTTTCCAAACAAGGTCCATTTTAACCTTTCTGACAAAATTAAGGTAAGAATGTCTTTTTTAACATATACGGTGGGTGTGGCTGTTTTCCACCATTATAAAATCATAGAAGATTCCCTTACAAGCTTATAAGAATGTTTTCAAAGTAAATGTTTTATTTTATAATTATGTGACTTTTAAATTATTTAAAAAAATATTTATATCCAATGGTTTTGATTTCATCTATGTCAACATCCTTTGATGGATTTTAAGCTTATTTGAAGTTTCTTTAGTATGATACAAAACATCCATATTGTATTGAAGGTTTTGTGATATGTTTGACTGTGGATGTGTTATTTTTTATACCATTTATGGTTTATTGATAAAGTATTGACATTTCGTATGCTAGTTTTAATACGAATGATTATGTTATGTTTAAACCTGTTCATATTAGGAATGAATTGAACTTAGTAAGTTACGGGTGGAACCCGCTATAGCTCCTCGATGCATCGGTAGGTCTCATGAGACAATATAGTGTCTTGAAAAAAGGCCTTGACAAAATCTTATTTGTAGTCTGTGCACAAGGTTTTGACTATGTGGTTATGATAGTCTGTCTTTATGCATTCCATCATTATGAAAGTGGTTATTGATATTTCATGTGATTATTCGCGTAGTAGAATATCCATGTGAATAAGTAAATGGAATTATTTCATTTTATTTTTTCCATATTATGTTGAAGGTCTAGTTTAAAAGGATTTTTTTAGTTATACATTTCTTTAAATGTTTATGGTTATTTATGAAAGTTCCCACTATATTGTTATCCTTACTGAGCATCTGAGCTCACCCCTTTCTATGTTTTATTTTTCCCAGATTGTGAAGAAGTATTTTATGACTGACCTATAGGGATGGTCTATGGGATCTCAGTTTTGTCTATGAAAACATTTTTGTTTTAGTTTTTCATTTTATCATGTAATGTAAACCTTATGAATGTATCTTGTACTTCCAAGCCTACTAAAATAATCGGTCTTTCGAGGCATGATCTTTTGTGATCATTCCTATGTTATGTAATAATGCACCGACTCTGGGTAACTGGGGTTGGGGCATTACATTTATAACTTCATTTTATAATCCTTCTTTCATGGGTTGTATGTTTCATAGGATACCTCATCGGTAAGGGAATTTCTAATTTCAATTTCCACTCATTGGGTTTTATGAAAACATCATTGATTATTTTCTTCTAAGATTATGTGTGAAATAACTATTTATATATTTATGTAGTAATTTCAACTCTCCTTTATGTGGATATACTTTTGTTACGCATAATAACTCCATTTATAAATTCTCATGTCATCGATATGAACTTGATAATAGTAATCTTATCTCAATTTCCATTCATTGAGTTAAGCATCCAAGTCATTAGTATTTTTTTCACAAGAATATGTGTGAATGTCCTATGATTTATTTAAAATTTATATCTAATAATATTTAGTGTATTTATATTTTTCATACATAATTATGTCATTTATTTATCCTTAACATAAGGATGCAGTCTTTATAAGGGATTTCGTCTCAATTTACATTCCATTGAGACTTCATTGTTGTTATGCACCAATTCACTTTTACATGGTGTATATAATGTAATATGAAAAATTATATCATGAATCTATTTATTTTCATGATATAATTTGGTTTTTATATCCTAAATTATTATTTTTTCAAGCATCTCTAATTTGGTTAGGAACTCTAACAAAAATACCATTTTAAATTTTTTAGAGATTTATTCTTCTAAATATTTCTCATTAATATCCATTTTTTAAAATATGGTTTTAGGGATTTATTTATATGGAAAATAATGATTTAAAACTAAAATTTCTTTTAAAAGTTTCAATGTGGAATGAGAAACTTTCATTCAAAAATATCTTTTAAACAGCTTCTTGATAAATAGTGATACTTTTAAATGTTTTCTAGAAAAAAAAGGGAAATTTCTCTCAAATATTTTTACTGATTATTTCATTTCTGTAAAAATCTTTCATTATTATTTATTGAGGTTGATTTATTATAATAAAACATTTTATATTATATTGAATGAGTTATGTAGTGCTGTGGATGTGTTATTTTTATACCATTCATGGTTTTTGGTTAAAATATTGACATTTTGTATTCTAGTTTTAAAATGAATGTTTTGATTATGTTCCAACATTTTCATATGAGGAATGAATTAGACTTAGTATTAGATTTGTGTATCCCACTATAGATCATTTATTCATTGGTAGGTCTCATGAGACAAACTGGAGTCTTGGCACAAGGCCATGACAAAATTATAATTTGTACTCTTGGCACAAAGCCTTGACTATGTGGTTATGATGTCTGACATTACGTATTCCATCATTATGAAATTAGCTATTGATAATACATGTGATTATTTTACTCTTAGAATATCCATGTGAATAAGTAAATGGAATTATTTGATTTATCTTTTCCATATTTTTCTAATGTTTATGTTTTAAAGGCTTTTGTCTTAGTCATATACATTTCCTTAAATGTTTGTGTTTTCTTATGATAGTTTTCACTTTATTGTCATCCTTACTTAGAATATGAGCTCACCCCTTTATTATTTTTATTTTTTCCTAGGATTTGAAGAATTTTATTTTGATTTACCTATAGAAATAGGCTAAGGGAT
The DNA here is from genome assembly GCA_963277665.1 of Viscum album. Taxonomy (NCBI): domain Eukaryota; kingdom Viridiplantae; phylum Streptophyta; class Magnoliopsida; order Santalales; family Viscaceae; genus Viscum; species Viscum album. Next base: position 1,422,054,043 of record OY728126.1, read on the forward strand.
ATGAGTGTTTTCAAAGGAGGCAGAATGTTATAGTTTTTCCATTTCATAATTTAATGTAAAACATATGTATGTATCTAGTACTTACAATGATACTAAAATAATTTTTCTTTCAAGACTTGATCTCTTGTGATCATGCCAATTTTATGTAATAATGCACTGACTCTAGGTAACTAGTGTCGGGGTGTTACATGTTTCGTAGAAACATCGATGTTTCATGTAACATATGCCAAATCGATGTTTCTTGTAATATATAACAATTCAGTGTCATGTGTATCATACTCCAAGTATATTTTATGATTATCATGCACCAAGTCGATGTTATGTACATCAATTCAGTGACATGTGAAAGGAAATTTTATTTAGTGCATTTTAAGACAAAAATGGAAATTTAATTTATTTGAGAAAAAATGTCCATAAACACTGAGAGTGTTACATTATACCCCCCATTAAAGTAATTTATACCTCAAAATTCATCACTTGGGTGAATAATTTGGATACTTCTATTTCATAATTTCATCAAGTTCCAATGTAGATTCCTCTAACTGGTGATTTCTCCACAAAACATTAACCAGGGGGTTGGTCGTATTTCATAGAACTTCTATGTACGATCCAACATTTAAACTTGTTTCTCCTTGTAAGAATGATCGTTCTCCACCAGTATGACATGTGAGTTCAGTAGATGTGAAGGGTCGAGTATGTAATTCCTAGAGATAGATACAAGAAACACATCATGTACTTGAGAGATATTTTGAGTAATTGAAAATTGATAGGCTACCATCCCAATATGATCAAGAATATCAAATAGCTTGATATACCAAGGGATTAGTTCCCCTTTATTCCCAAATAAAATATCTTTATTCTAGGGTGAGATTCATAGAAACACATTTTAGAAAAATTAAAATTCTACATCATGCTAATGGTTATTAGCATAACTTTTCTGCTGACTTTGATCTACCTTGAAATGCTACTGAATGGTTCTAACTATATCAAACATTTTTTTAGAAATCTCTGTCTGAATAGATTTATTTCTCCAACCTCATCTCAGCACATTATATCTCTACATTTCCTCCGATTTATGGATTCATAAGGTTCTATTTTAAGGATTTAGTGAAATATATTTTTGTATAAAAATCAACTAAAGGAAGGTGTACATACCAAAAACCTTTCAAATCTAGAGAATAAGATCTCATTATATCTTCTATTATTTTAATTGTTCTTTCAGAATAATCATCACTACGAGGATGATAAAAAATTACTAAAACTCAATTCTATATGCATTTCTTGCTAAATAATTTTCCAAAACATTGAGGTGAACCTCATATCATGATCTGATACAATAAAATGTGGAACTCCATGCAACCTAAACAATTACTTATTGTATAACCTAGAAAATGATCCAGATATAAGTCTTCTCAGATAGTGATGAAGTGTATTGACTGAGTAAGGAAATCGACTACCACCCATATAGCATTAATAACATCAGAGGTTTTTTCTAGACAATGAAAAAATACACAGTGATACTCAACCATTTCCATTCTATTATGGATAATTGATGCAACATCCTCTTTTACTTTTTCCTTTCATCCTTAACATGTTGGAATACCAAACAACAATATACAAAATATGTGATACCTTTATTCATTCCATCACACCAGAAGTATTTTTTCAAGTCCCTATACATTGTCGTACATTCATGATGAAAATAAAATGAAGAACTATGAGATTCCCCTAATAGCTCCTTCTTCAAATATTGTATGGAAGATACCCATACATAGTTCTTGAACCATATTATTCCATCCCAATGAAGGTTAAACTTTGTAACATTTCTGACTTTATTTTGTATCTCTGCATCTTCCTTTTGTGCCTCCTTAATCTTCACTTGGATAAAGGGTTGAAAATTCATTTATGAAAGATAATATGTGTCCCCTCCTTTATTCATTCAAGATCCATCCTTTTAAATTATATAAATATTGGATCATTTTTTATCCTCGTCATGGATAATCTAGAATAACCCTTTTGACCCAAATCATCGACCAGCATGTTTTCTTTCCCCGTATAGTTCTGTATTGAGCAGTCATAATCCTTTATCAACTCTAACCATATTCTCAGGTGCATGTTCACCTCCTTCTATGTGAATATTTATTTCATGATTTTATTATTGATATATATATATGTACAACTTTTCACTATAATGATAATGCATCCATATATTTAATGAAATAATTTATATGGTTAAATCTGAATCATGAGTTGGGTAATATTTCTCCCGAATCTTCAACTGTCATGAGCTATAAGAGATTACCCTGATATATTTCATAATGAAACATATTAATCTCTTCATGGATGCATCACTATATATTAAAAACCCTTCTCTACAATAGGGTAATGTAATAATAGGTGCAAAGACTAACCTTCTCCTCAGTTCCATGAATTTTTTTCACGTTCATTTCTCTAGAGGCACTTTCCACCATTCCAAGTTAACTTGTTTAGAGGATTAGGTATTTATGAGAAATTCGCAATAGAATATCAATTATATACATCTAAACTATGAAATCTATGGATCTCATTTACCATGGTTAGTTTAGGCTAGTATTCAACAGCCTCCATATTTGATGGATCTACTGATATGCCATCTGTGGAGATTATGTGACCCAAAAATGAAACCTTTTGTAGCCAAAATTAACACTTTTTAAAATATTCATATATATTACCATTCCTCAAGGTATTTAGTACAATTATCAAGTGATCTTCACAATATTCCTTACTCTTTTAATATCTAATAATATCATCTATAAATACTACCACAAACTGATTGAGGTAATATCTAAACATTCTATTCATTACATCTATGAATATATAAGGGTAATTAGCAAGAAAAAAAGGATTCATTAAATATTCATAGAGTCCATACCTTGTAAGAAACGTCATCTTGGGTATATCCTCTTCCTTAACCCTTATTTGAAGGACAACCTTGGAAAATTATTGATCTTTGTACAGTTGATCTAACAAGTTGTCAATATGGGGGAGAGGATACTTATTTTTTATCACAATCTTATTCAACTCCTGATAATAATTTCATATTTTCTATAATATATATATTTTTTTTAAAATAAATAATTTTTTCACCCCAACGTGACATACTTTTCCAAATGAATCCCTTATTAAGTTTTTCTTTTAATTTTTTCTTCAATTCATGTAACTCTATCAGATCCATTATATAAGGAGTCATTGAAATTGGTGTGGAACCAAGTATGAGTCATATTGAGAATTCAACTTTTTGTTTCGGTGGAAGGATAAGAAACTCTTCTATAAAGACATTTATTAAAATAAAAACAATAGGTATATCATTGATGTATATTTTCTCCCCAACCTTTTGAAATAAACAAACTTTTTGAGTGGGAATAAACACCCATACACTGGACACAATCTCCACTGGATGTTTATATTTTTCATCACAATGATGAATGTTTATATAAGGGGTCTAAATATCCAACATAACGTCCCTTCCTTTTCAATTGATGTGGGATTTATGAAAAATAAGCCAATTTAGTCCTATGATGAAATCAAATTCAACCAAAGGAAGAATGACAAGATTTGGTGGAAGCACATTCCCACAAATAACAACTGGCAAGGAATCATAGACTTGAGATGAAATAATAATATCATTAAGGGTTCTCACTGATAAGTCCACACCTAATTTTTTTTGTGGATTAATAAAACCTATAGAAAATTCCTTTGATATGAATGAGTGGGTAGATCCAGAATCAAATATGACCTTCGCACTTTTGAGAGGATGGTACGTGTAACTTTCATGATGTTGTTATCACACCCCTCATCATAAATAGTGATTTTAGTATATTTCCCCTTACCCCTCGGCTTAATAGGTTGTTGATTTCGATCATCATCACTAGCCCTTGGTTTTGGGAAGTGGTTAGCATAATTCTCGTTATCTTTGCACTTGTAGAAGTGAATGATGGGAGGTGCATTATATGCATCTTTTTTCCCATTCACGATGTTATCTAACTTATTCTCATAAAATTAACAATAAGATTCTTGATGAACTTCCCTTCCACACTGAAAACATTTATCAATCAACATAATGCAATTTCCTTCATGCTTCTACCCACACATAGAGAATAAAATGGAATCTCATATTCTTCACTTCGTGGTTTTTAGATTTCCCTTTAAACTCCATATTTAATTTCGTGCAAAACCATGAGATTGATATGTGACTCCAAACTCCATTTAATCCTTTATTTCACCATAAAAAATCTATTAATAAATACTAAATTCTTTCATGGTGAATTCCCTTCTTGGAATTGGATTTAAGCCACTGAAGAAACTATCAACTTTACTTCTGGTTTGGTTGAAAAATCAAGAAGCATACCTTGAAAGTCTCATAAAATTGGTCATATATACCAATAGACTCATAATCCCTATAATTATTCTTAATGGACTATTTTCCCATATTGGTATAGAGAATTTGAGAAATGTAATTTTCAAAAAAATATTTAACTCTTCTCATTCCATGGATTTAATCTCATATTGATTCCTCATATTCTTGATTAGATTCCACCATGGGTATGCTTTATCATCTAAGTGATAAATATCTGGAATAACATTATCATGCTTCAAACACTAGAGAACAAATAATATATTTTTAGTAGTATTGATCCATTGTTCAGAAACAAATACATTATAATATCCCCTAAAATAAGGTAAATGATACCTCATGATGGACTCAAGATAATGTTCTTCCCTCCTATGCTAATTTGGAATTCTCCAAGATTCAAAGCATGAGAAAAAATTTTGATCCTAGCAATGATTTTATTCATTCCAACTCTAATATAATTCAATTTATCAGGAGGAAAATCTTTTAATTTTTCATCTTGATCACTATTAACGTGGTTCCTTCAAGTTAGAACCATTGATTAAACCCAAAAAGAAGTGTGGAAAATAGTTATCATATCAAGGAACCACATAATCATGGAACATAACTTATAGGATGTCTAAGTTATGACACCATACTCAATCAATTATACCTTAGGTCTATAATTGGTTATTAATATGAAACTTCCATTTTATTCCTTTATGATGGTTTGTTAAGAGTTTGTGAATTCTTAAAGCATATCCCATGGGAGTGTCATAGCAGGTGTGTAATAAGGCTTGTTGTTGTGTTCCATATTACCCCGAGTTATGTTCAGAACATCTTTCTATAGTTTTTGGTCATAGATACATATATTCTGGATCCAAATCCACTTTTAGTATCCATAAATTGATGTATTTCAAGGAAACCACTCACTCTATAATTTATCAAAAATCCAGTAACTTTTCCTATACATTTTATTATCCTCAGACTTTTCTATAGACCTGTCCTTAGGGTCCTCACTAAGTTTTTATCATCTATTTTCCAAAGGTAAACTAAACATTTTTTTTCTGATACCATCTATAGATACACATTATTTTTATACATTAACATTACATTTCATTTTTAGAATACTTAAAATATTATACAGATGGACACCAACAAGTCGTACTAGTCTAGTGCTTTTGGAAACATGGAAACATAAACATTGATACATAAGTGAGCTACATTATCTACCATTGGGTTCTTATTGACTAGAACCCTTCATAGAAACACTAAACATAATACATATATTCATATATTGGGGAAGGAAACATAAAAATGGGTGAGATAAAATTATCAGTAAGGGTAAACACGAGAGATATGTAATCATACTCATGTTCATAAGGGTATGAGAACATGATCATGAAAATATAAGATCATACCCTTCATATCAAAGATCATATACATTAATCATGGCATAAATAATTATAGTTTATAAGTCATAAATCATAATGAAATAAATAATATAATCCATGAAAGTAAAACATAGGAATAAAACATGGAATTAGGGCAGGCACATAATCATGTAATATGACTTTCATTATAGCCAATGCATCACTTCCAAGACCCTCTTTGTAGTATGGGTTCACTCCTCATACCATCACGGTAGTCATGGTTCACTCATGTGTCCATATTAGTGGAATGATTTCACTCCTCATACAATCATGGTATTCATGGTTCACTCTCATGACCATCTTCGTATTCAAGGTTCATTTCCATGATCATCTTATTTTATCTCATGAGATATAAATCTTTACCCAATTCATTAGAGTTCGATATAGTTCTCGACCATCTCATAATGAAATCAGACATATATATGGAACCAGGTCATTAAAAATCATATTAAATCCCATGAAATGAAGTGGGTATTATAACCATTTAACAATATCATAACCTATAGAGGAAGACTAGTTTCTAAATCATTTTATCAAAAATATAACTTGTGAAGAAAATAGAGGTTTTAAAATCATAAAACCCATGAAAGTGAAATGGGTTTCATAAAACTCATGCCATAAAAACATAATTCATTCAGAGAATGAATTTGAGTAGAATCATTGAATAATTTCACTAAAGTGAATGAGTAACACTAATGGATGTAATCTTAAATGGGAAATAAATTTGAAATATCTTTTAAAACATTTCTGGAGGAAAATATAATTTATGCATTGAAATAAAATTAAAACATAAAACCTTTTGAAATCCTCTTTATTTGAAAATAGATTTCAAAATTTATAAAGGAAGTATTGAAAACCATAAAACTTTTTTAAAATCCTTTTCCCTTGAAAATGGGATTCAATGATATTTTTGAAAACAATTTAGAAAACAAGGTTTTTGAATACAATAGATTTCAGACCGAAGAGATAGACGGTCATAATTTACAAAAAAACACTATCTTATGTGCCAAAGAGTGGTAAAATGGTAATAATCCATTAGTATATCCTGAATATCCAAATTATTAGATACTTTATGAGTGTTTCAGATAGATGGATCATGATATTTCATTAATTGAAGCATAATCGTAAATAATCTCTAAAAGCGCTGAGATTGTTTCAATAAACACTTATCACATGGTAACATGGGATCATAATCTCCATATAAGAAAATTAAATTACATGAAGATTAAAATATGATGAAAATAAGGATATTAATTATATATTATGTAACAAGGAAGTATATACAACTTGTAAAAAATTCAGGGGTATAAAAATACATGGATCTCAAATTTATAAAATTGAGATAAAACTATTTTACCAATTTTGTAACTTTTGAAATGTAAATGCCATGAAATAAAAATCATAGAATAGATATTTAAATATCCTTAAATTTAAGTATAAGATTAATTTAATACATGAATAGGATTTATACACACCACAAAAAAAGGAATGTGGGTTGAATAAATCGTGTATCTCATGGAAATAAAAAGTTTGTTTAAATCCCCTTACATTATGTGTTCACTTTCATCGTACTTGTTTAAACCATCTTTATAATAAATATTAAATTATTATAAATATTTTACCAAAACATATTCTTATGTTTAATACCATATATTTTTTTATCAATATCTTGTATTATCCTCTTGTTAACAATCCTTTGTTAAGGTTTCACTTCAGGCAATATATGCTTTGTTCTTCCCATGTGTCTTAATTTGTTAATATATTTGGTCTTTATACTTATATTATTATTCAAAAATGTAAAAAATGATATAAATATAATTTATATTCATTATTTTTTATTATAACAATTTTTAAAATATATAAGTATGAAATGGAATACGCTATTCATGGAGACGGTAAGTCGTACATATGCCTGAATATTGTTTCTGTTTTTATTATCATGTTAAAAGAAATAATTTAAATGAGATATGTGTATATATATTTATATATAAAATTATTTAATTATCACTATCATATTATATATATAAGATATTTTCACAAAACCCATCCTTAATACATTCCATGTAGTGTGTGGAAAAATCACATCGCTTTGAGGGGCAATAGTCTACACATCCTCAAACGAAATTAGAATATTTAAAAAAGAAATATAAATTGATATGTTTTGTAAAAAGAATAAAAAATATTAAATAAATAATAAATATAATATATGAAGTATATAATTAAATTTCCCATCATAATTTTCACCCAAATAGGTAGTAAAGGGAAAAATGAACTGTCATCTTTTTGTGAGGCTGTAGTTCATCGTATATATAAAAATTACGCTTGTTACCCATTAGATGGAAGTGTCTGTAACTGTAGGTAAAAAAATTAGCATAAAACACCCTATTATATAAAAAATACTATTTTTAAAAAATCATTGAATTAAGAGAGTCTATGGGGCAGACAATGAAAATAAAATAATGGAGCTTGAGAAAAGACATTACCTCTTAATCGGGTAACTACTTTTGGTTTGTGCCAAAAGACTTCCATGGATTTATTTCTATATAAGGTTAGGATTCTAGGAGGAATTTATGGATTTTAGTAATATATTTATAAAATATTGGATGACCCAAAGTGGTTCAAGAGGTGTGAGGAAGAGGGATAGGTGGTGGCCTTCATAGGGATGGGAAAAGAAACACTAGGTATGTTTTACAAAAGTTAGTGGTACCTACATTTTTACCTAAAAAAGTAATAAAAAAACAAAAAAAGTGAATAATTAAAGTTTCATGGAGAGATAATGGCCATATAATCTGTTTTTTACAAGTTTGTAGGCTGTTTTGTGTCTTAAATTTAAGGTTTATTACTTTGTCGCCTAATTTTTCTCATAATCGTTTTAATTAATTTTAATCACCTTCGTTGATCTTTTTAGTGAAAAACTAAGTTGATATTATTATAAATTATAAATTATTATTATTATAAATATGGTATCCATTTTTAAAAATTCTAATCATATAATTGGTAAAAATTAATTTAAATTTAATCCCACAGTGGGGTTGACAATGCGGGTTTTTAAAGTAAAAAACATTCAAAATTTTGATATGGTTTTATATCCAATTTCAACGTGAAATTTTTTCCAATTTCTGATATTGGTTTTATTGATAAAAATATTATTTAAATAATCTTTTAAACATATTTTTCAAATAATATATCCTTGTAAATAAATATTAAAAAAAATCAGTTTATAATAAAAATCCAATATTTTTTGTTATTCCTCAAAAAATGAAGTTTCACAAAAAATCCCATAAATTAACCCTAAGATAATTTCAACATTCTAAAATTAAAAATAAATTTTATTTTATCAAATATAATTTCTAAATATGTGTAAAAGTAATTCTATTACTTCTCAAAGAAGGACTTGTAAAGTATTCCTTTTGAGAAAGTAGTATTTTTAAACATATATGGATTTTACCAAAAATTATATCATTCATTGTCAAAATGTTCTATTTATATAAAACCATTATATAAAATAGTTTAAAAGTATTTATTACTATTCATATTAATATTTTTAATATCTAGGTTATAATTCTCCCATTTAATTAATTATAACGGTAAAATGATGTTTTGTAGAAACATCTGTGTTGTGTGTAACACACACCTAGTTGATGTTTCATATAATATACGAAAAAAAATTTGAGTTTAAAATACACTCAATTTATTTTATATTTATATTATGCTATGTCAATTTTCTGTACGTAGATTTAGTGATGTTTGGAAGGAATTTTTTACTTAGTAAATTTCAAGACACAAATTTAAATTAAATTTATTCAAGAGAGAAAGGTCCATAAAAACTCAGGGTGTTAAAAATATCATCTATGAATGAATAAATAAAATTTATCCATATTATAAATAAAAATATTATATAATTATATCACGATATAATAAAAAAAATATTTTGACACTGATAAATTATGTGTTGGTATTTTTATAAAACATAAATCTTATTTAAACTTTAATAATTATTAGAATTATTTAAAAAAATTATTTTCTAAAATATATTCTTAAATTGATATTTTTCTGACTTATAATTATAACTTTATTTTATAAGACTTTAATTCATTTTTCAAAGTGTTATAAAATCATTTATAATTTTAATATCAATTCTCTTGAGTAAATGATGATTTTATTTAATGTAAAAAAAAATTTATATTTAGAAAATTATTCTCCCAAAATGGAGTTCATTTTTTAATTATAAACCTTAAAAAAAGTTTGGGTGAATATTTGGGATTTTTCTAAAAAAAATTGAATTTCTGGTGAATAATGAAATACGGTAATTTAAGGTAAATGATAAATACTTCGATTATTGAGTTATGGATGGATTATGACTAATTTAAGACCATAATATAAAACTATACGCCATTTTGTTTTTATATTTATTAATAATTATAAAAATATCCATAATCTTGGGCCAGAATTATAATCTAATGAATAAAATAATGAGAAAATGCCTCTCTCCTCCACTATAAATACCACCCTCACCACCTATTCTACTCACATCGCTAAAGCCTTGAATAATTTCCAATTTCTATAGAATACACATACCAAGACCATTTCTCTTTTTTCAATATCCATTGGTTTCATCAATATGTCAAAACTATTTCCCTAATAAGGTTCTCAAGGAGGAAAATTTTGAGAGGTAAATTCCTCTACCCTTTTCTTTTAATTTCAATTAAGTTTATTTTAATTTATTATTATATCCTAACCTACCATTATTAAAGTGACATGATAACTCTAGTCTCATTTATTAACTATATTTTTTTCTAATAGAACAACCCATCGTCATTTCTTTTCCCCTCTCCTTTTATTCTCAAAATTAAAACATCATTCGTGAGGTGCCGATTTACCACCTTTGTGGATGGATTGTTTTTGTTTAATATTTTATCCTTTAATGACGGTCATAAATCTATTTTTATGATTAAAGTGGGTTATAATATATGTATTATAGCCTATTTTATGTTTTGGAACAACTATATATAAAAAATATTCATTAATAAAACAAAACTAGTTTGTGACGATAAAAAAAACAGTTATATGGTCTAAAGGATTATCACTAATGCATTTTCTAATGATTTATCTTCACACCAAATAAAAAAATTAATTATATAGACAATTAATTTTATTTATATTAATTAATAACTTATATTTTCAGTTCTCAAAAATTATTCTCATTTTATATATTTTTCCATACATGTATACAAGTAAACTGATCAAGAAACCCAAGGAAATGAACACACCCAAACTATAAAATTGTTTCTTATAAATTATCAAAAATTCCATGAATGAACTTAATAAAATCGTAATAACTAAAATAAATGTATAAAAGGTTATTAATTAATTAATTGTTTTACTTTTATTATCTAGGACATTAAGTTCGTGAGCATAACATTTTTTGAATACGGTAAGGTATCCTACCCGAACCTCCATTTCTCTATCGGGTTACTATTTCTCTCTATTTACCCCAATTTAATTATTATTTATTTTTTTGATTATTATAAATTATATTTATATGTTCAAAACTCATATATCCCGATCATATCATTCTTTTTTGATGGGTAAATACATGTTAAAAAAAGGATCCTTTCTCAATTCTTCCTGATAAGTAATCCTGATTCGATGGAACTTCCCAATTTCATACCAATTTTAATGTTCTTTAGAAAATATATCATAAGCAAATATTAATTTTATAAAATTACACTTTTTATCATGTTTTTTTTTATTTCTTGTTTTATACAAACAATTATACTTTTTAGTTTAAAATAATCCTTAATATTTTCCATAAACCAAACTAAAATGTTTTATTTATAAAGTTTCATGAAAAAAAATTACATGTGCTAAATATATTTTTACATCACATATAATGATACAATAATATTTTCGATTTTTTAATTCCATTTTTTATTTAAATCACCTTTTTTCATGGACACCATTATGATATTCACTTTTTGATATTCCTTTTAACATAATTTTTATACACAATTATTTCCATGGTTAACCATTATGTTAATGATTGAATATTAATGTGGAAGAGATAAACATGAACATGTTATGATGTGTGAACCCAGATAATGCTCTAATTAATGGGGTAAGGATTATTCACATGATACATCATGTTCAACTGTCTTAGTAGATAGCCTTGACTTGGGCTCCATGTGAAACGGTCTTAGTGGTTAGCCATGTCTCATGATCCTCCACGTGAAATTAGCCTTGACTCATGCTTATGTCATGTTTTATGTTTCGAAAACAGTATTATTATTACATGATTACATTATCCCACATCTTATATTTTTTTCCTTTCATATGTTTATTAATGTTCCATGCCTTTTATGTTGTCTTGTTATACATTCTAATCCATGGGATATGATTAATTATTATGTTTATTCCCTTACTAGTATTTTTTGATCATAAATTTGTTTATGTATTATCCAGGTTATCTTATATAGAAGTAAGGTAAAAAAGGGTTTTGAGGGCTCATTATAAATATTGAATAAAATATGTTTTTATTTTGGTTCCATGCTTTCTAATTATGTACCAATCTTTTCAAATACATAATACTTTACGATCCATGGTTTTTATTTGAATAATAATAATTATTAAAACCATTTATTAATATATATAAAATGCTAGGGTCTCAATATACTATATATTTTCTCAAACACCATTTACATTTGTTTTCAAATGATGTCATTGAATAGGTCATTTGTGGAATATATTTTTTTATTCCCATGGGTTTTAAGGAAAAGGACATGTGTAACCTAGACAACATTGATATTTTACTCCTCATCTAGGTTTTGGATCATATATTATTTTATATAATATTCTTTGAAGCGATTGATTTCCAAGTGGAGAGGATTAGGTCTCAGTTTGAGACTGAACTTCTTGTTTTTATTACACTGTGTGTTTTTCTATTTGATTTCATTAAAATGAATCCCTTTTATTTGATAAAAAATCACAACATTTATAGTTAATATTAATTAGATTTTATATACACTTTTTATTAAGTAAATTTATTTCAAAAGTTAATGTAGTTTTCTTAATTTTTTTAACTAATACCTGATCAATATTTCAAAAACATATTAAAAGATCAGAATGTATATTGATCTTAAATCTTCATTAACATGGGATATTGTAAGTAAACATGGGGGTTTCATACAGATCCATTTTTATGGAAATTTTTATTGGATGCCCAATTCACCCCCATCATTATATTCTCTCTCCAACCAAAATATGGTATCAAAGGTTTTTAGAACTTTTCAACTGTATTTTTTATTGTGTTTTTATGAACATAAATTTCTATTAGTTCTAAATTAAAAACATAAATGGATCAAATACAAGAATTATTTTCCACTAGGAGACCTCCATATATTAAATGTAATAACTATGATCAACAGAAAATCAAGATGATAATTCATATAGAGAGTGTGGGTTTTGAAATGTGGATTGTTATAGAGAATATCTATAAGATACCTAAGGCTCCTAAAAAATAATAGAGTGGTTGAACTAAGAATTCTTATTAAAAATATTGTAAATCTATAAATTTCCTTTAATATGATTTAAGAGATAAATAATTCAATAGAATTTATTCTAGTAAATTTTTTTTGAAATTTGCAATTCATTTTATATTTCACATTAAGGAAGAAATAATGTTATAGATATGAGACTAAAAAATTTTAAAATAAAATATGATTCATTCAAAATTAAACCTGATAAGTTAATGTCTGATATGTATCTTTGTTTTGATGAGATAGTTAATATAATGATCTCCCTATGAAATACAGTATCAATAAAAGACCAAATATTGGGACTACAAACATGCCTTCTAGAGATATCAAGAGGATCAACTGTGTCAATTAAGGAATCACGCGACATCAGGTAATATATTTCATGGAATTGATTAGGAATTTTATCATGTATGAGGAACAATATAATGTCAACCATGAAAAGGATGATGTTACTAATAGAAAATCAGTTTCTTTTGAGTATACTGAATCCAAAAAAGGTACACTCTAAAAGATCTAGTGATAAAGAATCACCTGCATATAGTGATGAAGAAATTTTCCATTTAGAAATACGGTTTAATAAGATCTGTAATAACAAAATCTTTACGAAGAAAAGTTAAAAATTAAAGTATAAAAACAATGTAACTTGGTAAAAGTATTGGAAAAAATATGACAACTCAAGTGAGATAATCTGCTATGAGTGAAAGTGAAAATGATATTTTAAGGTAGTCTCTCTTATGTTAAAATATAAAAATAAATATCAGTACAATGATAGAATGTAAAATAATTCCATGAAAGAAACATGGAGTGAATTTGAACATAGTTTTATTGACTCTCGCTCACCTCGTAAAGAGAGTTCTGACTGATCTAACATGTGCTTTATGAAAAAAGTTTCTAAGGTTCCTAATGTATCATCTGTACTTAATTCTAATCACACTAAATGTGAAAATAATGATTATATATCTAATAAATATATGTTTGAATATTGTAACATCCTTGAATACACTTTTAATGTCTTTAAATACAAATATAATGTTATGAAGAAATAACATGTTTTATCTACTAATGTAATATTTTAACTTTTTGTTGAAAAGGAGAAGAATACCCAATTTTTATAAGGAATAATGAACTGAAACTATCAAATGTGAAACTTGAGAAATATTTAGAATTTTTTAAATATGGTATAAAAACACTTTATCAAATTCTATGTAAAAATTAATCCTAAGTATATTTCTAGTGTAGGTTATGAACCTGTCCAAAGAAAAATTGTTAAGTGAACATTTGTTCCTAAATGAAATTCTAGAAAATCTACTACTAGATATTTTTCAAAAATTCCTAATAATGTTTTTATTCCATAAATTTTACAATATATTTAATTGGAAACCTATAAAAAAAATTGGGGATCATAAATTCCTAATGAATAACATTTATGGACCAATGAAAATATAGGTACCAAATTCATCTCTGGTATAATCTTTGTCATGTAGGAATGTTACATGAAGAGATCCTGTAGGAATCTATGGTTCAGGGATAGTGGAAATTTCTAGAATATGACATGAGACTAATCGAGCTTCAATATACACATAATGGTTGATAGTGTACATGTCATGATTGGTGTCAATGCTAAAGGGACGATCATCAGACTTTTCTAAATTGGTATCACCAATATAGTTTTAATTTCTAAAGTAATATTAGTTATTGGTTTATAGTATAACATTCTTAGCATCTCATAATTATGTGGTGAGGGTTTTCATGTGATGTTTGAAAATAATTCTTTTAATTTTTTAAATTATAAAAATTCTTCAGGGTTTACTAATTTAAGAAATTAGAATGTTTATGTTGTTATTCTTGAAAATTGGATTTCTAAAAATGTTTGGAACATAAGTTCCTTTAATAAATAGTTTTTTCTTTAGCTTGGAAGACTTGGACAATTTAACATTCATCCACTTTTAAGGCTTAATTGAAAAGGGTTAGTCATGGATCTACCAAAACATTAGTTCTTAAATGAAAAAGTCAGTAACCCCTATCAAAAGGGAAACAACACAAGATATATTTTAAATCAAAGAAAGATTTTTCAACTTACCAACCTCTTCAGTTGGTTTAAACTAGTTTTTGTACCACATAGAGTTTATAGTGTAAATGGGAAGCACTCCATTTATGTACATGTAGATAAAATTTCTTTTTATAATTGGTTATTCATTTTATCAAACAAAAGGGAAGTTTGATCAAATTTTAGAAAGTATGAAAAGTTTATAGAAAAAAAATTGGACATAGAATTAAGACCATAAGAAGTGAACATGGTTATGAGTTTTAAAATCAAGACATTGAATCCTTTTTCTCACTCAAAACAACACATGTAATGAAAATATTTTACTACCAATGTAGATATTATTCATTACATAGATTACCCTAAATATTACCATTTTTATCAATGTATATATAATTTCCACTCTTTTGGTAATTTATAAATTTTTAAATATTCCATAGAAAAAGTATATTTCTCATTATGGTTATGAAAAAATTGAAATTGTTTGTTAAATAATTTAAAATGATTTTTATGGTTTTTTTGAATATTTCCAAACTAATAAATTATTTATACAAGATATAGCACATGGAAATTATAGATGATCATGAGTGAGCCCAATATAGATCATTTGAGTGGTTCAGCTCAATATATTTCTTGAATGCATTAGGTAGTGAATAGTCATTTAAGGAAAAACATAACGGAGATAAAAGGGTATTTTATTCTTATAGGATTAAATAGAATTTAATTATTCTAAAATAATTTTTAAATAAATGAAAATGAGTTTTGAATACATATGATCCTAGATACTTATATTATTTTTTCAAAATGGGTTTTTATATAACTAATTAAATTTCATGAGGTAAGGAGTGTTTATAAATATTTTAAGCTGAATTTTTTATAAAAGAAATGTTTTCATGAGTTATCACATTCCATAGGATTTATTAATGTTTTTTCATATTCATTATGATTGGCCTTCAATGGTTTTATTAATGAAAATATTTACTTTCTCATGTGATATTTTTATTTATGTTCTTAATGATTTATTGTGAAAAGCGTAAATGTATTCATGGGTTATCATGTTTTTCAATATGCATATGAGATTTCTTATTTTTATCACATAATGAGTTTTTCATTACACATACCATGTTTTCAAATGTTTTTCATAGTATGTAAGGATGAATATAATTTTTATCAAGGTCAAGATTTCCAGAATAGAGGTTTATCTAAATGAGGTAAAAGTGTCCTGAATGAAATAATGTCAAAAACATAAAAAACTATTTTCTTTTACAATGAATATAGAAAGTGGAAGATTCCACTTAAATATGTAAATTTTTAACCTTCTTATATATAAACAATAATCTAAAATGATCTTGGAAATGTAAGAAGTGAATCCCCTTGTTATAAATCTTATATTTATGGGTTGATTATGTTACATATCATTATAATTTCTATCAGATTAAAGATTTAGATACCCTTACAGGCTAGGATAATTTTAAAATACACTTTAAAGATACTGTAATTTCATGTTATATTATCTTGAGATAGTTTTTGGATATTTCTATATAGAATCATTTAATCCATGTCTATTCAGAATGGTTTTTAACTGATGAAACTAGTTTGCTGAGGAAGAAAGACATCAGGGAGATGAAAAACTTACAAATCAAAAACAAGGAATTATTTGAAATGAGTAGTCTTTGGAAGTTTTTATTCAATTTTAGTAGGCTATATATGGTGATAACAATGAATAAGAGTGACCAAATTCTCCATAGTGGAATATGCCAATATTGGAGTATCATGAAACCAAACATTCTAGAAATCAATAGATATTCAAACATAGTGGCAGTTTGATGATAGATATATGCATTAGAGATTATATTTTTTGTTTTTCAATGTCAAAAATATCAAAAGTTAACTCTTTGTGTTTATCATTCTAAATCTGAAGTTAATAGATGTTGGTCTCTTAATAAATATACAAATGTAAAAAATGAGATAGATGCCAATGAGTATACATAATTTAAATATCATTTTCTTGAGAAGTATATTTCGTTTGTTCTTTAGTTTTAAAATGGGAAGAAAATTTATAGTGTTAATGTAAAATAATGAATACATAGTGGATGATTATGAGAAAAACGTTACTATACTTTCCATGTATGCATAGAATTTATTTCTAGACTACGAGATTAATTTTCCATTATTTTACATAGGTCTAAAAACAATTTAGGTATATTATTGGACTCTCAAGAATTTATATGTTAAAATTATGTTTTCAGTTATGCTAAGAATGTTGAGATAATTTTTCCTGAAACATATGTAATTTTTTATAACAAAATTATGAAATTATCATGTTCAATAGCAATGGAGAAGAACACAACTAATAAATCTAGAGGTAATCCCCCCAAATGTTCAAATATTGAAAATATATATTTTAATAAAAAAACATTAGGCTCAATGGAGTATTAACGAGGTATTAAGATCATTCATTTGTCTTTTGAATTTAGGGAAAATAGTAAAAAGCATACAGGTAAAAGTAAAATAGATATTCACAAATAAGTGATATGTTTCAATATCAATTAGTTTTTCATTTCTCTAATTCATTTCTTAAGTTAGTTACTCTAGGTATGAATTATCAAGAAAAATGAAAAGAGTCTTGTCAAATTATTTTAAAAATACTATGGTATATTATGGACCATTAAATGAACTACTATCTAGTATATTATTTTAATATTAAAATCATATGAATGCATTTTTATTTTAGATCTACATGTTTTATTATTTTTGGTAATTTTTTAGGTAAAAATGTAATTACATATCATATAATAATGCTATTAATTTTGATAAAAACTCTCATTGGTGGAATAAAGGCAACAAGAATATACATTAATCTAACCATTATTATCTACAGAATGGTTTTTTATAAGATCCATGTTATCTTTATCACTGTAGAGTTTGAAGTTATTATATGTATAAATCGGATTTTAATTTACCATGAAATGATATATTTTAGAGCTATATTATTTATTAACAATTTTTATTGTGATTTTCAATTAGTAAATAATAATGACTTCATACCTTTGATAACATATCAAGAAGGTATGAAAATGATAAAAAATTGAAGCCATAGTTATCTTGCCCATATTGTTTAATATAAAGGAAGTACTCAAATTTGTGATGATATAGTGGTAATTTAATATATTTATATATTCAATGATGATTTTCCAAGTACAATTATTGATCAAGAGGTTGAGTTTACTAATGACTTAGTCACTTATGTAGATCTAAATTCAACAAAATATTATTGAATGTATGCAGTTGAGTTTTTATAATTGAAAATATGGTTAGAAGAGTTTCTTGATAAGGGTTTCATCCACCCTTAAACTTAACCTTTGGTTGATCTTATTTTAATTGTAAAAAACAAGTACGGTTTCATGATCATTTTAATTGAATATATATAACTCAATAACATCATTATTAGAAAAAAATATTTTTTCCTCAAATTTATGACCTATTTTTTAACTTCATCTTGGTTATTATTTTTTGAATATTGACTATATATCCAGGTATCACAAGATGAAGTTGAAGGAGGAAGACATTTTGAGGATGGTATTCTGTACAAGGTATGGTCATAATAAGTTAGTAGTTATGTCATTTTTGTTAACACATTTCCCAATTGTAATCATTGATCTTATTAATATATTTCAATATGAGTATTTATATAAATTGGTGTTGTATTTCATTGATGAAATTATGGTTTAATAATAAATTTATTAGGAACAAGAGAAACCCCTAATGATTATTTTCTCATACATTCAAATAAAATAAGTTGAATATAATATTTGGTAGATGTGATGTTTGGGTGAAATGAAATTTATTCCATAGTAAAATTGTTTCTAAATAATTAATAACTATTTATCTTTCTCAAACTAAATTGTTGAAATATAGGTAACAGCCGACAATTTTCCATAAAATTTGATGTTTTCATCTATTGGTAGGTTACTGCCATAAATCGTTGAAAAAAATTCATTGTTGTCAGTCCCAAAAAAATGTGAACTTAAAAAAGTTGTTAAATTCATAAAGAAAATGTAATGCGATGAATGGTTTAATGAATTTAAAATAAGATTGTTTAAATCTCCATTATTTTACATTCCAATAAAAAAAGGGTTATTTTTTATTTATAATGATGTTTCTTTAAAGGGACATGTTTTTTTATTAATTAAAAATAATATAGTAATTGAATATAATTCATGTCAATTAGAATTCCTTGAGTGAAATTACACTATTCATAATCTTGAGCTCTTAATGGTGGTTTTTACTTCAAAAATTTCGAGTCACATTTTATATTTTGTAAAATGTAAAATATTTATTGACCATAAAATTTTAAAGTATATATTTTCTCAAAATGAGTTAAACCTAAAGTAGATATGATTGTTGGAACTGATAAAGTTTTGTGATTACATGATTTATTATTATCTACGTTATGAAAATAGGGTAGAATATTATTTTAGTTGAAAAGATAATGTGTCATTAATCATTTTGTGTTTGGAACATAAAAGTTTTCTTAATGCTATAATGATTGTTGGCCTATAAATTATGTAGCATTAAACATCTTCGATTCTGGATAAGGTATTATTATAGTACTCCTTGTTAAAAATAATTATGATGGATCAGAAGGATTAGTTTCATTTTAAAAAAAGTATAATTGGTTAGTGAAGGTAAATTTACTCAAATTTTTTTTTTAAAAAAAGAACGTGTTTCTAGGTTTGAAAAGAGGTTCAGTGTTCCAAGTGATTACAAGTTGAAGAAGTAATTATTAAGTGAATCTCATAGATCTTTACTTACAATTCAACCTAATAGTACAAATATGTATAGATATATTCATGAATATTATTTTTTGGGAGGGTATGATGAGATAATTTACTGATTATACAATGAAAATATTTACTTCTCAATAGGTTTAAGATGAGTGATTTCTACTGAAGTGGTTTCACCACCCTTTGTTGACCCCTAAATTGAAATTTGATAATATATCCCAGAATTTCAGGTTGGGATAAAAAAATAAATATTGAGGTAATAACTTTATTTGGGTTATTATTGAAAATTTGATTAAATATATTCATTTTCATCTAATTTAAGATACTATTTCATTAGATCAAGTTGTTATAATTGAACATAAATAGATAGTAATATTACATGGGGTTTATCCCTCTATTGTATAAGATAATGATCCTCGAATTAAATAAAATTTTATTTCAAAAGTCAATCTATACTATGTAATGTTTCAATAATACATTTTATCCTAAATAATATGGAAGTATGAATGGAAAATACAGACTTTGGAATATATTTTTCAGCTATGGTCATTTGATTATCCGGGAAGTTTTTATTCGAATCATATATTGGGGTAATTTTCATATAATAAATGTTTTCATTTCAGTGTATATAATTCCCATTTTGAGTCATTATATGGAAAGTACTCTCAAACACCATCACGTGGGGATGAAGTAATTGAAAGAATGTTTTTTGGACAAAAATGTTTATAAGAGATTGTTGAAAAGGTAATGATGATTCCAAATCATATCTCGGTAGCTCAGAGTGGAAAAAATAAATATGCATATTAAAAAGGTAAATATAATTTATTTGAGATAGGTGATCAAGTTTTTCTAAAACAACATCATTGGAAAAGTATTTTTAATTATAGTGAAAAGGAAAAGCTAAGACAATCATTCACTAGATCCTATGAAATTATAGATAATGTGGCGTCAATATATTTACAGGTATTCATACCACCATTTTTATCTCAAGTAAATCATTTGTTTCATGTTTCATTACAAAGGGAGTACACACCCGTTGCATCCCATGTTTTAAGAGATGAAGTGGTACAGTTAGGAAAAAATATCTCCTGTGAAGAAAATTTGTTTCATATTTTAGATCACTAATAGTAGGTTATTTGAAATAATTTAATTAAATATTTTATTGTTTTATGGATCAATCTCATGATTGAGGAAGCAATATGTTAATCAGAAAATGGTATGATAGAAAATACCCACAATTTTTGAAGTAACGAATAAAATTGAAAGGCCTTAATTTATTAATGGGGTAAAAATGATACAACCTAGAAAATTCAATATATAAATATATATTATGATTTATAATTATTCATATTTTGGACACATAGTCATAAATCGTTTAAAAATAATTTTTTAAAATTTTCAGTCAAAAACAAATAGTTTTATTTAATTAAATTGTTTTTCCACAAATTACATGATTTTATTTGAATGTTAAATTTTAAATTTTTAAATATTGAATTTCATAAAAGGAAAATAATTTTTTATATCAAAATATCAAGTTTTTATTAAAAATAATTTTTATGATACTTCTGAAATGATATATTTTTTAGTGATTATTGAAAAATGTCAATTTTTACAAATGTCCCATTTATTATTTATATATTGCAATATAAAAGTATCATTATATATTGGATTTGGTTTTAAAATAATATAATACCCTTTTTATTAATCATAATACATATAATTCTAAAATAATCAACATTATATTTGATTTTTCTATCAGTTCATTCTTATACATAAATATATAATTTTTTAAAAAATTATTTTGTATTGTGTTTATCGAAATTATATAAAATGTAATTTCTATAAATAATACGAATTTTATCTTTAAAATTTGATTTAATATTTTTTATCATGATTATATAATATATTAATGTGTTTAGTTTCATTTTATGGTCATTATGAATAATAACCATTGTAAAATTGTGTCACGATGGCAAACCATAAATCAGGTTAATTAACATAAATATTTTATTATGGGGAAAAAATTAATATTTAACCATATTGGATTATATTATATAAAAAATTATAACATTATCTATATAATTGGATACTTTTTAGAAGCATTACCATGAGTAAGAGATTTATAATGTCTAAAAATTGCATGTGTGCCACTCCCCTCACTTATAAAATAGAACCTCCTATCCTTTTTCCCTCAAACCATTTGATAAAACTAAATCATCCAATAACTATCTAAATATCTCCACAAAATTCATCCCCAAATATTAGATGTATCTTTCTTACCAAAATACAAATCATAAAAGGCTTAGGGTTTATTCTAGTTGAGGTTTTTCAAAGATTTGGTATAACTCTTAACTGATTGTTTCATGTATATTTCTTCTTCTACCTCTGGAAAATATTATTTAACCAAGATGAAATAAAAACATAAATTTATTTCATATAATAAAATTTTATTATATTTTTTGAACAACCCATTTTCATATCATTTTCAATCCTATAAAAAATGTAATCATCGCTTTATCATATGTGTAGACTACAACCTCGATGAAGTGATGTGTTACTTTCATCACCACATAATATGGTCAGTACAACTAATGGATAAAATTTATTTATATATATATATTATATCATAATTATGAGTCTTTAATGATATGAAATTATTTACCTTCTTACCCATTCTTTCTATTGGAAACTGATAATGTGGCTCGTACATACGTATCGAATACCACATCCATGAAGTGATGTATTTATTTTTCATTTCCAAATTATAAGGATATTAATAAATATTGAATTAATAAATAAATATGGAATTTATAATATATTTATTATTTTATAAAATTATTATATTGAAAACATTATTTATCATCCACTCAAAAGAAAAATGAAAACATTGTTCATTCATACATACGGGCTACCGTCTCCATGAAATTTCATGATTCATTTTTCATTACAACCTTAAATGGTTTTTAAAAACTATAATTAATGTATTAAAACTATAATTAAAACATTTTTAGCATTATGTATTTAATTTGTTTATAACCCCTTACATAACAGTCAACTCACCATTATAGTTTTGATGTTATAAATTAAATGACCCCAAAAACATCGAACGTGAAATCAACCATAAAAGTAAATAATAAAACATGGATATAAATGAAACAAAAGGATTAATATTAATAAAATTAAAATGAATAATGTTATTATGAAATTATAAAACTAATCAAATTTTTTAAATTCTATTTTTGAGAATGTATGAATCTTGACAAGACTTATGCTGCGGGATTTTTCTTTAAAAAATTTAAATGATTAAAAGTATTTCTCCTCCATATCCATGTTCTTTAAAATGATTGAAGAGTTTATTTTTATTAAAAATATTTTTAAATGTCATTTTAAACTACATTTTAATTTCATTTTAATGTTTAAAAAGATATAACATTCTCCATTCTACCACTCTCTCACATGGAAAAATCAGGTTCATTACTGGATCTAAATTGTGCCTCCCCATTCACTAAAGGTTGTTGATTAGTAGAGGGGGTGTATAGAATAAAGTGGGGTGGATATATTCCTAGGAACAAAGTTCTAATATATCATAGATAAAAAATTATCATAGTAACAAAAATATAAGAAACAATATATCATACAACTAGAAGATAAAGTATAAACCATATAAACACAATAATAATGACCCATGTAATGTCATGATGAAATGTAACAAAATTTCATTCTAGAAGTTATTTAGATAAAACACCAAGGTAACACAAATAAACTCAA
The DNA here is from genome assembly GCA_963277665.1 of Viscum album. NCBI lineage: Eukaryota > Viridiplantae > Streptophyta > Magnoliopsida > Santalales > Viscaceae > Viscum > Viscum album. Next base: position 1,422,077,979 of record OY728126.1, read on the forward strand.
ATGTTTCTAATACAGAATCCCTAGAGGGTTTCATCTCCAAGCCCTGAACCATCTAGAAAGAAACAATCAATGAGAAGGTCCTTTTTCTCTTATTCAAACCTCCATCCATGTAAACTATTCTGGTACTAAACAGTTTTCTGAATAGGGTTTGAGTAAAAATTAGTTGGCCAACACCATCATGTCCAAAAAAACTATTTGATAATAAGTGATTGTAATAACGAAATAAATAGTAGTATTTTTGAAAAAATTAATTCAATATAATTGTTAACCTTTGTTAACACCATATTGGAATAACTCTGAGTATGTAGAATTACAAATCAAATTGTAACCTAAAGAAAATGGAATAATAAAATAACTGATAATGTCCCTCTATATAAAAATTTAAACATAACTAGACGAAGTCCTTTTTTAATCATGTTAGCATAACTAGTCTAAACACTTTTTATAAGAATTTCAGCATAATCAGTCCAATCCATTTATATAAGAATTTTAGATTAACTAGGCAATGAGAAATAATAATTAAAAATAAGTAAAAAATTACTATATATAATAATTTTACCATAAATTGTGAATTGATAATAAGAATTATATTAATACCATGCCAAGTCCAATAATAATTATAGCATAACCAAGATAATCCCTAGAAGCATTACAACATAAGATACAATAAAAATCATATTGGATTGAAATAAAATAAAATACATAATGATCCGAAAAGTTAAATTCTTAATATTATCTTTTTATCTTTTAGTTCTCTTTCATTCATCAAATGACATCTAAACCCATTAACATTCCAGTGTACACAACCCTGTCATATCAAATTATCTCCAGTCATTTCAAAAAACATGTAATCCATTTTACCAAGGGATCATATGAAAAAAAATCACTTAAGGACTCATGTCATACTAATTCATTATTTAATCCAAAATCAATTTCATTATTTTTCAATGTTAGGCTCACCCTTTGGGTATCCTCCGGCCTGGTCCCAACACTATTGGATTCAAATAGATCCTAAGAGTGTTCTAGGAACATGAATATTATTACCCATTATTCTATTAAAAAGTATTCCGATTGTGTCAATGCAATGACATAATATTTCACATAATTAAATAATTATAAATAGACCATAGGACTTTTCTCTATACAACCTACCTTTATCCTATGATCAAATAAACTCTCTCGACCAAGAACGCCAATAAAAATGGAAGATAAATGAGATCACAAAAAAAACCTAAAACAAATAAACATCAAGATCAAAACCTAATTCAACTATGGTCAAGATATACCACCACTAAAACTGAGGATAGTATAAGGAAGGGTAATACCAAATATAAGGGACTCACTTGATATTAAATGCAAAACTGAGATTTTTGGAAAGGAATGAATCAATCAAAAATTTCATGGAGTCACCCTACGATTTAAGAGAGGAGGATTCGGGATTGGTGAATTAAAATCATATGAATAGAATGTTTTAAAACCATAGGTTCTAATATATTTACAAAATGAACCCATTTGATGATTTTGATTTCTAGATTTTTAAAAATGTATATAAAAAACAACCCCTTGGGTTGAAATAACCAAGATTGATCCCTTTCGTGATGTGAACTATATTCATGGTGTGTAATCATTTCCCGACCTAAATGAGTTCACGGAATCTACCCATCAAAAAGGTTCACATCATGTGAATCATTCAGAACATTAAATTTTCTATAAAATAGATTTCATACCAACTCTTGCATAAATAACACACACCACCTCTAAAGATTTTCAAACAAAATGGGAAATCTCAGTAGCCCTTTTCTAAATTTATACTCGGACTCCATTAATTAAAAAAACATACATCACTAAACATTAAGTCATTTCTCTAAAAACAATATCTCCACTTTAAAGTTAAATTCTCAACCACCGATGTCTAAATAGTAAAAGAAAACCAAACTAAAGTTGTTCAACCATAACTCATGATGGACATTTCTAAAATACGATAGGATACTACAACATAACAACCATTAACGGGTTGTCCCTAATCTTGTCCAAGAATCATTGGTGGGTCTCACTGAACAATTATGGACATTATGCTCACATATAAAATTCCTTATCCTAGGTATCCTATTGAATACGTGCATGATACAACTATACTTGAACTAATGGTATGGTCCTTCCCTGGATATACTTGTCACTGTGGTCCAAAATCTATAGTAGATGATCCTCAAATAAATTATCTTCACTAAGAAAAGTTTCATACTAATGTCTATGAATCTATTACACATGAAACTTCTCATTCATGGAAGTGAAAATTTATGGAAGGGAAAATTGGTATGCCATTGGTCCGACGATTTCCATTATCTTGAACACCCCCAACAAACCTAGATGATAGATTCCCTTGTTTTCTAATGTGATGTTTCCTCAACATAAGTGACACCTGAATGAAAACATGGTAGTCCATATAAAACTATAGAGTGAATCTTCTCAAGTATTCATAAAATTCATGGATTCTCTACATTTTTACCAACCGCCTCCCGATCCGAGGAAGCTACTCAAATGTCTCCTACACGAGACTGGATCCAATGATAATTGAATCACCTTCCTCTAACCCACAAATAGGTAAAAGGAATGAACTGAAATATAAATACTCTATAGAAACCATTGGTATCAATTTCTAGAATATTTTATTATATGAAAACACTTTATTTTCCATATTTTTCTCCCATTAAACACTGAAATCCATCACATAGGCTTATAACGTATACTGTAGAATCTGAATAGTTTATTTCGATTGGCTGTCAGTCTGAGGATGATATACCATACTCAGAAGAACCACCTATCCCAAATAATTTTTAAAACCCTTCTAGAACTAAGACCTGAAATGATAATCACTATCATAAACAATATTCCTCATTAAACTATGTAGTCCAACCATCTCCCACGTGTAATGACTACCGAGTTCATCAATAGTAAAGATACCCCTGATAGGAAAGATGTAGGATACCATTGTTAGTTGATCCATAATAAACCATAATGCATCATTATTATGAGGGGTCTCATGTAATCCCATTGCGGGGTTCATAGTGACATCATCCCATTTTCATTCAGTAATACACAGAGGGTGCAACATCCTAGCCGGCCTCTAATCCTCACCTTTAATATTCTGACAAGATGAACATATCTCCATGAATTAGGCCTACTCCTTCTTCATTTCCATCCAATATTACATTATATAGAGATGGTGATACATTATTTTCAGGCCTGGATATACCATCCATCTAGAAGCATGAAACTCTTGCATCATCTCTACATGCAATCCAATAAGAACCCATACTCTGCCACAAAGAAGAAGAGAATTCCCACTGTAGAGAGACTATCCTCGTGGTGGTTCCCTACCATATATGTTTTCTATAATAGATAAACCCTCCATATCATATATCTTATTGGACTTAATTTAGTCCAAAATCATGTGTATAACAGATGTTGTAGTCAAATATACTCGTCCCTATGACTTCTACCATCTAGATGAATGTTTTTAAAGATTTTCATCATCCTCCACTCATTGAATGAATTCTGCACTACCTCTATATACATCTTCTAGATCAAGGAATTAGAAAATATGGTTCCCTTACCTAGTTTATAAGATAGTTCGATGTTTAAATACTACAGATACTCAACCAATAACCTCTGCCAAAGAATCAGGTCTCGCTGATTAAAGATGTACCTAAGGATCTTGTGTTCCATGTATACCACAAACCTCTAACACAAAAGACAATATATCTGGTTTCTTAGGGTGTATACCACTAAATATTACTCTAGTTTATGACAATGTTAATTCCTCTCAGGAGGTCTCAACTTTCTGGTTGCATAATAAACTAGTAAGTCCTCCATTATGAGAAATACTCTGATTCTGACTCTAGATGTGTCACAGTACATGGGGTATTACATACCCATCATGTGTAAGGATAGTATAGTAAATGAGGTCATACCACCCTTAAAATAATAATAATCCCTCTCATATACATATAACACAAAAATTCAACCCTTTTATGATCATCCATGACATTTTTGCTTCCATATGGGAGAAGACCTAGATGAAACATCGATAATAACCTTCTAAACCAAAAAATATATATGAACCATAAATAAATTATTGGTCCAATACAATGATAATACAAATTTAACCCTATATGGTTTCACTAACACAACATCCTCTAAATGACATGTCCCAAGATGTGTACTTTATCAATCGAAAAACAGAACTTTTTTAGCTTAGTGTAAATTCAGTTCTCTCTCAATAAGTTTGGATGATTTCAAGATGTTGGGAATGATTATCTATATACTATGAGTACACTAAGACTTCAATGATGAAATCCACCATACCCTGATCCAAAAAATGAGGAAATATATGATTCCTCAAGGCCATGAATATTGTCAGTGCAGTCATCAAATCAAATGACATCACTACGAACTCATATAATCCATACCATCTCTTAAATAAGATTTGAGGTATGTCAGATGGTCTCACACTCAACAAGTATTATCATGAACTCAAATAATTCTTGGATATGATCTTGAAACTATTCATATGGTCTAAGAGATCATCATTTTGTGGAAATAGATACCATTTCTTGACCGTGATCTGGTTCAATCTCTAATAGTCCACACACATAAGATTAAAGTATCATCTACCTTCTTGGAGAAAAAATAGAAGAACCCCATGGTGATGTACTAGGATATATTAACCCCTTATCTTCAAGGTAATCCAACTCAAACATCAATTCACAAAATCTCCACATCATCTATCCGATAAGGCAGGATTGAAATTTAATCTAATTCCAACAGAAACTCAATGTGAACTCAAACTCATGATCAGGTGGTATTTCATAGAAATCATCAAGGAAGACATCCTAAAAATTGTATACCTCTAGTGTAAATGTATCATGTTGTATTCCATTATCATCTAGTGTAACAATTGTTTTCAAAAACATGAGGTAATAAAATCAAAATTGGATTGGTCTTGCACGACCATCCTAATAATCCCACTCACCGAGGTGAAAATAGATGCCTACTTCTAAATATAAAAACGTAACTCTCCTCTGATAAATGTTTATATGATCCAGGTATAGAACTAGCTAATACATACCAAGAATAACACAAAAACCTATAATCTCTAACATAAACAATTCCCAAATAAAATTTGGCCTCCAATTTTTATATATCGTGTATTACAATGTTCGATATAATTTATATTATAATCCCAATTATATATCGACAGTTAAAACACCAACAATGCCTTCAAAAATAAAATCCCAAACAAATTTAAAAATGAGAATATAAAAATAAATGTGATGATCATGTATCAAACAAAAAAAATCAAGGGTAGACGATAAGAGTATCATACCTCTGATATTAGAAGGTCTAGAATCTAAACTATATGGAGTATAATGCATTTCATGTAGTGAACATTCCCCTCTTTCATGGGCTCAAGTATGACTCCCCTAGGTTGCTCCCTCTAGATGGTAATGTCACACATATAATGTAGTACAACATCTCGTTCCTTGACCTGAAAATCTAGTGGAACTTCATCTACTAGACAAATTAGGGGTAACAGAGTCCTTACTAGACTCTGGAACCTATAACGATCCCCTACCACAACTATGTTATTTTATAAAACTACAAAACATTTGTAGGTGGCCTATCCTACTGCAAAAAACAGTCTAAATAAGTATTTGAAACTGAGGTTTCTTGTGACCAAATATACCACAATGATTGTACTATAATGAAATAAGGACATGAGATGGTTGTTGACTTCCCCGACTTCTCTTCTCGTTGCTTCCTTGGTGATAACAGTAATAGTGGCACTTATTTCTACAAGAAGAGATCATATTTCTCCCTAATAAAACATAATGTGTATTTCTTAGGCCCCTCTCAAATTACCTTCCATAATGAGAGCTTGGTCCATCACATTTAAAATGGTACTCAAGTGAAAAATGTTTACATGTGACATGATCTCATAGTGAATCTTATCTATTGAAATGGCTCACCCTTGAAATATCATCAGCTACTAAATATGGTGAAAAGAACTTCAGATTTATGAATAAACCAATGTAATACACCACTAACAAGACCTTCTATGTTAGGTTCATGAACTAGTGAGTCATATCAACCTTGGACTCTTCAGTATATAAGTGGATCAGAAAGTTCATCTAGAAGTACTTCAAATATAACTCCTCTTACTTGTTAAATTTCTCTTTAATGTACCACTAATTATTGGAAGGTACATGGAGTATGTATGAAGAAATATTCACCCTCCTATATGTGGGTGTATCAAGGTTCTTGAATATCTTCTGGACTGACTCAATCCAGAACTCGACTGCATGGGGGCCTTCCTCCCCAGTGAACGTGGGTGGATGCTACAGCTAAAAATCACTCATATGCTCAGACATCAATGGTTTAGTGCAAATAGGATCCATTTACGTGGATCGCATGACCATTAGGAAGATTTATAAAATATGGACATTCATATGATCATCAGGGTCAATATAAAGCTCCAGTACAACTTCATTAGGAGTTCTTTCATTTCTCCTCTCATGATGCTCAATTCAAAGATGATGAGGTATATTTTTTTTCTAAAAGACAGATACAAACCTTATAACACTAGATAAAAATAATTTTAACCTCAACAGATGAAAACAATAGAGAACCAAAGGCTCGTGATCTTTCTAAAGTTGGGTTAACAAGTTAAGTGATATTACATAATAGTTCATTCATTTCATTGATCAGATATAATGGGTATCTCATTTCATAGTTCATAGAAGAAAATATATCACATGCTCAAAATATTTCTATCACGAACAAATCATGTAAATATATATCCTAATGTGCCTATTGTAATTCATTAATTATTAGATCATGTCATACCAGGTCACAAGTATACATCTCAATAAATAATAATATCAAAAAACATGTGAATCACCAAAGGTGAGATAATATCAATCATAATATTCAGACATCATGATCAAAAATCCAATCCTCAAGAACTCAGGTTTTAATTAGTGCATGGATATTCTACTCCATGGCACAAGATCATTACCTAGTCCCAAAACACCCTTGTAACATTTATACCTTTCCTAGATATTAAATCAAGTTAAGAGAATATCATGACCCCTTGATACCACCTTGTAATGTCCCCTAATCTGGAACTCTCTAATGTGGCCAAATCAGTGTATCTAATAGACCAAAATAACAACTCCCCATATTCCATATGCTACTAACTAGAAGCAATGGTATAGAGAAAAAAGTGGGGAGAATATAAATTATGTGTATAGTTTCAATATAATGGAAATAAAAAATATCAGATTAATTGAAATAAATCAAATAGTAAATGATAAAACTAAAATATAATGGATGAAATGTGTAAAATAAATACTAAAGAACTGTGTAATAACAAGTCGAAATGTAACGAAATTACATTCTATAAGTTATATAGATAAAATAACAAGCCAACACAAATAAACTAAAAATAACCCGGACCCTAATCCCTTGTTGGTCATGTCTCCAAGATTTAGCCCATCCTATAAGAAACAATCAAATACAAGTTCCCTTTCCATTGTTCAAACCTATATCCATGAAATCTTCTTGGGTACCAAACGATGGTCCAAATAGGGTGTGAGAAAATCTTAGTAGGCCAACACCACCATTTATAAACAAAACTAGTCTGATAATAAGGGTATGTAATGTTGTAATATATAGTACTATTAATTCAAAATTAATACTATATGAAAAATAACATGCTTTGACACTATTTCATAATAACCCTAATCATATAGGATTTCCATTCCAATTATAACCCCAAGTCTATGAAATAATCACATAACTAGGAAAATCCCTATGTATAATGATTTCAGTGTAGCTAGACCAAGTCCTATATATAGTCATTTCTACATACCTAGGATAAGATCTTTATATAATAATTTTAACATAACCGTCAAAGCCCAATGTATAAGAATTTCAGCAGAACTAGTCTAAGCCCAATAATAATTACAACATAATCGGACCAAGTCCTACATATGAGTATTTCAACATAACTGAGAAAAGCCGTAAAAGAATTATAACATAACATAGAAAATATCTATAACATTACAACATAATCAGGATAATCCTTATAATAATTAAAATATGAGATACAACACAAGTCATAATAGAAATAAATAAAAAAATATACATCATGATCCAAAAGTTCAATTCATCCAATTACCTTTTATCTTCTAACTCCCTTTATTTCATCAAGTTATATCTTAACCCATTATAATTTCAGTGTATACAACCATATCAAATAAACATATCACCATTTACTTTAAAAACCAAGTACTCCATTTTCCCATGTGATCCAACCATATAAATCACTTATGGTCTCATGACATACTAACTCATGTTATAAGAGAAAATCTAGTTCATTATTGTTCAGGGTAGGATCACCTTATGGGTAGCTGCAAGATTGGTCTCAATACAAATGAATCCAATGGGATCAAAAAAATGTTCTAGACACATGATTATTATCACAAATTATTCTAATAGTTAATAGTCATGTTGTGTTTATGAAATCACTTAATATTTCTTGTACATAAACCATTAGAAATAGACCATAGGGACTTATTCTATACCACCTACCTTTATCCAATTATATAAAAAAACTTTCATCCTAGAAAACCAATGACTAACAAAATAAAATGATATAACAAGGAAAACATATATTAGAAATACATCAAGATAAAAAACAATTTCAACCATGGTCAAAAGATCCCCCATGTACAATGAATAAGATTATAAAAAAAAGATAAAACAAAAATTATGGGACTAACATAAGATTAAATTCTATATTGAGGTATTTGGAAGGGATGGAATCAATGAAAATTTTCCTGGAGTCTCCCTACGGTTTGGCAGTGGAGGCTTCACAATGGAGGAAATAAAATCATATGCATAGTGTGGTTTAAAATATATGGCCCAAAATTATTCATAACGTAATCCCCTTTCACGAAGTAAATTTATTGATTTGTAAAAATCAGATAAAAAATGTGTCACCTCTATTTTAAATAACCCTAATCATCTCCTTTAATGATGTGAAATAGATTCATGGTGTGTGAATTATTCATTCTCTGAACCAGTAAAAAGGATCATCCTAGCAACAGGTTCACATAGTGTAAATCGATCAGAATGTGAATGTTTTTAGCTAATATCATTCATCCCAGCTCCTTTAAAAAAAATCAAAACCAGATTTGATGCCTTTCAAAAAAAATGATAACTCTTGGTATCCCTTTTACACATTTATACCTAGAATACAATAATTAAAACAATCATATATACCTAATCATTTGGTCATTTTACCAGAAAAATCTCTCCAACCCCAAAGAAATGTTCTGACCACCAAGGTTTAAAGAAGATAAAAAAACTAAATATGTTCAACCAAGACTCAAAAGGGGAATTCCTAGAAAAATAGGGTATCTTACAATAGGAATATTTTAAAAATTTAGTATACGATTCATTTTTAAATTTTTTCCAATGAAAAAATAATGATATTTTAAACATATACTACTTTTTAGTATTCTCTTTTTATCTTATTTGTTATTATTTATTAATATTTGTCTAAAAGTTAACATGGTTTTCCAAAGAATATTATGAAGTCCCAAACCCAATTTCCAATTAACCAATGCCCGGAGCCCAGGTGGCCATGTGACCCATAGTCGATATCCCCATAATCCAGGGGATACTGACTAGTAGTGGGGTGTGATGGTAAAATAGTAGGGATACTGTACCCCCATGTTAGAGTACACAGTGGATGAAAAAATAATAATATTCTCTATTAGAAGCATAACAAAACAGAACAACACAGTAAACAGTAGAAGAATAAATAGATATAGTGAATTTTTTAATAAATAAATAACAATGAAAAACCTCATAGGAAGTTTTTGATATAACATGTATGGTTTTCATTCTAATACAAAAGAGAAACAAGGAACTAGAATCAAGCATGCTCAACAAAAAGTATAAAAGTGAAAAAAAATCCAAAAGATGATCCATAAAATCTCAAGCCTATGCATGATCATATTCTTCTAAGCTCCAACTATGCAGTATGAATCAATATCCTAAAGAGTGGGGTTTTCCCCTATCCAAACCTACAAGAAAAAAGTCTTCTCAGGTGCCCGAGGTGGCCCGAGTAGGGTGTGAGATAAAAATATCAGTAGGCCACCACCAATGTTGTCTATGTGTAATTTGAGTAGATGCTCATAATAAAATATTATGAATCTAAAATTTGGAAAGTAAATGAAATTAAAATAAATATTTAACCTCTTTCTTAGGTTCTTAAAGGATTCTTGGAGGGTCTACCTACTTCAGCTCAAAGATGGTATGCCCGATCAAGTTACCATATATATATATATATATATAATTCATGGGTTAAGAATGCCTCGCATACATACATGTATATAGATATTGTAATTGGAATGGGGTAAGCATTCCTCCCACCCATATAAATATAGAGGTTATACCTAGTGTGGGGTAAGAATTCCTCCCACCTATACATTTATATCATATCTGGTGTATGGTAAGAACACATCCAATCCACACTCTTATATCATAACTGGTGTGGGGAAAGAATACCTCCCACCCATTCACATTCTTATGGACCATAATCATAGTAGTGGCATTAAAATTCATCTAATATAACATAAGGAAAAAACATCTTATATTATTTCAATTTAAATAAATAAACCATCTCAGGAAATGCTTTTATAATGATTTATAATAATTCCCAGGAAATTAAATCCCATTAAACCATTCCATTAAAGCCAATTAATTTTATATTATAAATCCATCCCACCCTGGCCAACCTATGTAATAAAATCATCCTTTGTTCCTAATAGGGAAATTCATTTCAATTCATAGTGTCAAGGGAAAAGTGTCAAGGTAAAATATACACCTGTACATTTAGAAAATTTCTATGAAAAATGTATAAGAACCACTAAGACACCTTGGGACATATAAATTACCATGGAACCATTTCTATTTCAATTTATATCCAAGCCAAAGGCTAAATTGGGTTTCATGTATTTTCAACCATTTATAAAAAAGTCCGTTTTCAATGTGAGACCCATATGGGGGTATATTTAGAGTAAGGGTGGTATCTAAACCTCTAAAAACCCAATTCACCTATATCAAAAAACTAGGTTCATTTAGACATGAAGGAACTAACACATCAAGGAAGCTCAGAAAATTCTGGATCATGGCATGACAGATAAAATATTAAATGGTCTAAACACAAATGGAAAACTACATGACCACGTACCTTAGGTCCATAGACGACTTATCAGTTGATATCGACCTCATATTCGAAGCGGGTTGGAAGAGATCTGAGCTTCAGTACAATGAAATTATAATAGGTCATATGAGCCTAAAAAATTTCACAATATATGGAAAGAAGAACAGAGACAGTAGTAGAGAGACAAGGTAACCTTGCCGCAATGGTTCTAACAACTCTAATAGATTAATGATTGGTCTACAGATAGAGTATTTTTTCATAATCCATGGAGTAGGAGGGTTTGATAGATCAAGGGGGAAGAATTCATAGTTATGTACACTAGAAGATGAAGAAAAGGGAAATTAAAAATTAAATATATTGAGGGGAAATGGTAATTCCCCCCCTTGGCACATTGCACACAATTTATATGCATGGTTTAAAAATTGTGCAGAAACCATGTATAATGTATTTTTTCCCCTTTCTGTAGCAGTACACATGGTCCTGCACCTATTATTCATTGATGTAGAAAAACCATGTAGACTTGCAGGTTCCCCCTAGCTATAGCTGTAGGATTTATCCAAACAGTGTGGCATGGGTCGCATGGTTTACACTAACTGTGCAGCCCAGCCTGCAACCCATTTCTCCAGACCTCCGGGCTATGAACCATCCCTAGATGATCTTTGGTCCATAGAAAACCTTTAACATGATTAAAATAATGATTCAATATGAATGGACAATGATCCCTACCTTGGTCAAAAGTCAGGTTCTGGTCAAAGTGTCACCAAGTTTCCCTTACAAGGGTAAAGAGGTACTGTCAGCAAAGATGTTCTTACATTGAAAATGTATATCATCTTCCCACTCCCAGGTCTCATATTTTACTCATATTTTCTTCCATAGCACCAGTTCAAGAGGAATGTACCTTCCTCGAAATTTCTTTACACTCTGATCTACAATACGCATTGGATACTCCTCAAAGGAAGCATCAATATCAAATTCAATGAGATCGATCTAAAAGACGTGAGATGGGTCTGGATAATATCATCAAATATGAGACACATAAAATAGATCATGAATAGACTAGTACCTCTAAGGAAGTTCCAGCTAGTAACCCACTAGCCCAATTTTCTTCACAACCAGGAAGATTCCAACGAATCATGGTGATAACATACCATTCTTCTGAACATGTCTATTCCCCAACTTGGGTGGGACTTTCAAGAAAACTTTGTCTCCAACCTCAAACTCAAGAGGTCACCGATGTCTGTGGGTATAAGACTTCTGTATGGACTGAGCTTTAAATATTTTCTTTCAGATCAACTATACATACTATATAGTCTCCAGCATGAGACAAGGCCCAACCACAACTACATCCTCTACCTCTAGCCAGCACAGATGTGAGATACAAGACCTTAAACACAAGGCTTCATAGGGATCCATCTCAAATGTATACTAGAATATATTGTTATAAGAAAACTCGATGAGGGGAACTTGTTTCGTCCATGAACCCCAAAATTCAAGAACACGCGCACTGATCATATCCTCTAGTACAATAATTATACGATCTGTTTGACCAACAATATCATGGTGAAAGTTTGTGATCAAAATTACCATGTACCCAAGAAAATCTGTAACCCCTACTAGAACTATATGTAAAATGATCATATCTTTCATAAATGATAGAACAAGGTGCTCCATGAATACATAGTACCTCTTTGACATACATATTTCCTAGCTCATTCACCTAAGAAGATCTCCCACATATGTAGTAAGTGTGAAACCTTCATTAAAATATCAAATAAAACCCACTCTGTTTCTTTTCCAAGACGGGACCTGGGTAAAGAAGTCAGAAAATCCATTGAAACATCGTTCCATTTCTACTCAAGAATGAAAAATGGCTGAAGAATCCCTCCAGACACTAATGTTCCACCATCACCATCTAAAAGGTGGAACATTTGGTGATGAAAATGTCTATCTCATGCCTCATGCAAGGCCACCAATTTTGAAACCATAAATCTCGATACATTTAGGTGACACTGGGATGAACTTCCCATCTTGAAGTTTGGAAATCCCTCATCTCCTCCTCTCTGATGTTTGATGGGACTCATGCACGCTTACAGAACAATAGAGTATCATCTTCATAATCTTCCAACCAGCAAATTTATCTTCATATAAAACACTTTCGTATTGTTCAAGGCCTTCACGATCAGATATTTGTTTTGAACATACTCATTCCAGAATATTAGATTTCATCATTGAGTCTGACAGAATAGTCTAACCAAATTTCTATTAAGCCTCAACATGTATCTCCTAGGATAAGGATATAAGCCTCCATTAATCACTAGATTCTTAAACCACCTGGTTCTGATTCTATTGGCTCAGATCATCAGCTACAAAATTCCATTTCCCTATAGTGTAGGCGAGCTCAAATTAAAAGATTATAGGTAATGGACCCACCTATGCTACCTAAAATTCATATCCCATAGTGTGAAGATTAATTTGAGGCTTTTTTTCTTCCAAGAATACCAAAAAATTATCCCCCAATAAATAGGTCCTCTAATAGTTAAATGCATGAAAAACTGCAGTGAGCTCAAGGTCATGTGTTAGGTAATTCTGCTCGTTAGGTCTCAACTGATGAGAACCATACACAATGACTCTCTCATCCTGTATCATAATTACTCCAAGATTGATACCTGATGTGTCCAAATAGTCTATATAATCCTTTCTTGGCTCTAGTATAATACGTATCGATGTAGATTTTAGTCTACACTTTAACTTTTGAAAGGCTGCTTCAAAAGTTTCAAAACATTAGAATTTTACACCCTCCATTTCCAATCCATTTAGTGGTGTTGTAAGGCATGAGTAATCCTAAATGAAGTGTATATAATATCTATCAATTTCTAATAAAATCTTATTATAAAATTCATTCTTAGGATTTTCCAAAGAAACTAAAGCTCTCACTTTCTCTGGGTCAATAGAAACTCCGAAATCCGAGATGATATGACCCAGGAAGTGGAATTTATTGATATTGAAGTGGAATTTACTAAGATATTGAATTTTTCTACCTCTCTAGATATTGATGATATAATGGATACAATGTGATTTAATTATGGGTTTTGTAATTCCATCTGATCGATGGTCAATGTGTTTAAGCTAATGAAACTTTCTTAGATATTCAACCAGGACCTAATTATAAAGAAAAGTTTGAGGGATATTTATGGTGATAGATAGGGAAGTTCAACACCTAAATTTTCTAGTGAATCTTCTTCTGGATGAATTTGATGCTTCGAATAACCTGGGTGCCACATAACCTATACCCCGAGCCTAGTTAGCCACATGACCCTTGGAATTTATCCCCATAATTCTGGGGATGCTGACTAGAAATGGGGTGTGATGGTAAAACAGTAGGGGGAATATTACCACATGTCAGAGTACATGGCAGATGCAATAAAATAATTCCTGATATGTCTTTATATAGTTTTGTGAAAATTTGTTTTTTTTATTATGGGTATAATGATATTTTCAAGGGTTTTATGTTTGAAAAGTGCAATAATATGTATGATTTGTTTAATATATAGTACCTAAGAATTATATATGATGATGGGTGATCCAAATACATCACATTACTATGGGTGAGCCCAAAATATCTGTCTAATGGATTAGGTATGGAATAGTCTTCGAAGGTGAAAAATGATGGAGTAACTGGGTAGGTTACTCCATCCAAAATAACTGGGCTTCAGTTCTACTGGACTAGGATAAAAATTATTAAATAATTGTTATGAAAATTATGCTTCAAGATACAAATATTATTCTTGAAAAGGGGGGTTTTATAGGAATATTTTGAATTCTTCCGGTAAGAAATTTTTTTGAACATTTAAATGTGAAAGGATTATTTTTCAATGAAATTTATTCAAGAGTTTTCACACCCCTCTTGATGCATTAATAGAATTTCATATTCATTATAATTAATTTCAAATGTTTTACTATAAGATAACATTATTTTAACATATGGATTTATTATGTTTATAATCTCAATGTTTTATTGTGAAATTTTTTTATCATCTTAATGGGTTTTCCTGTTTTCCACTAGACTAATGGGATTCCTTAATTTTATCACTCACAGCTTCCTTTTCTCATCCTAGGTTTTCAAATATTTTTCACATGATCGATAAATACACAAAACATTTAAAAAGTTAATATTTTCACTATATTTACTCATCTTAATTGAAGAATATGTGTCTTTAATAAACCGATGTTGTAAACATGTGGATCTATTTTTGTGGAAAAAATTAATACTGTGTGAAACTATCCTCTTTATTATTGAATATTTTTATATAATTGAATAATACTATAATATGAAAAGATCATAAAAAATTATTAAGGTGTAACTCTTTTTATAAATCATATAATTATGGGTGAATTATGTTTTTGGTCATTAGATGTATAGTTTTCATCAAAGAAATTTTACTAGAAACCATGAAAACCATATTTAGGAAAATATATATTTGACAACATAACCCTATAAAAGAGCATGTAGTTAATTTTATGTTTTGTAAAGAGTCCTTAAATTTTGGTAATGTATAGTGTGTTGGATTTCCTATCCTAATAATACCCATTTGAATAAAAACATTTTGATATAACATCAATAAAAAATAAATCTTGGGGTAAAACCCCTAATAATGTTAATAGGTATTAACCAGATCTTCACTCATTGATCAATAAGTGGGCCTAACTACACACATGGTTCAACACTCACTGGTGATATACCTTGGGTGATTTACACTCCATTTACAAACCAAATGAATAATTTTAATGGATTTTAATGATGTAATATATAACTAATTTGGTTGGGTAACCTATTATGAAAATGACCATGGATCATAGATATTGAATCCTTAGGATTCATGAACTTTGTTATGATATTAATTAATGATCTATTTCTTATAAGTTTATAGTTTCCATTTTTTATATATATTAATTTATTAATTCTCATAAAATTTTCATTACATAATTAATTATTAAATCAAAGTATAATTTTTTTACAATGTAAATGATGGAAAATGTTGTGATAGTTCCAATGAGAAACTAAATGAGATAAGAGCTAGAGTAAGGGATCTTATGGTTATGACTAACCAAAAAACATGAAATATTATTAAAAACTTAAACATGGTTGAATTATGAAACACATCAATGAATATAATTATGGAGTTTCCTTTACATTCAAGGGATTAATACCATGTAGGAAAGAAGATTAAATTTCCATTGTGTTAATGATGTTGGAAGAAGAGGCCAGGAAAATGTCTTTATGGGACTAGAAATTGTTTTATATGTAGAAAAGGAGGACATAGAAAAAAATTGATAAAGAAAAATAAATATCTTGGTTAAAATAATTAACTAATATAATGTTTTTCAAAAGGTAAAATTAATAGGTCAATTCCAGACATTTGGGGAACATGTTCATTATCTATATAAATATTTTAGTCCATTAGCTAAAAATTACATTGAGCATCAACAGACTCCAAAATAAAAGGAACAAGTAAGGGAATATAATATAACAATGGATGAAGTGGTTATTACTAATTAAGGTACATATTTTCCATACTATATAGTTCTTTTTTCCTATATGTGTAGAATTCTCGGAACTCTAGTTTATCTGGAAACATTTATATGAATATAATCCCACCACCCCAATGATTTGGTGTTGAATTATCAAGTAAATGTTAAAATTCTTTCATTATTATATCAAAATTATAAAATTGTGGGAATATTAAATGAATTTATTTTTTACTCTTGTTTTATATGTATTTAATGTTATTCTTGAAATGGATTGGTTCCCTATACATAGAGGAAAAATAAATTTTCAAAATTAGGAAGTAACATTCTGTATAAACCTATGATAGTCTATCAATGCATGGATTATTGTAAACTCTATTTGAAAGAGAATATTATAATATGGATCTAGATACTGAATAAAAATGGACTATTGGATCAAATTTTGGGGAAAAACTTAATATTATGGGAATTCATTTTTTGAATGAATATATGAGTTTCATATTCTTTACCATTTTAGTGAGACTGATATCTTATTAAAAATTACATTGTTATCCTTTTCTATCGTATGGATACCATTCAATATTTTCATTTGTAAATAATAATTATTATTGTGAGGATAATGGGTTGAGTATGTAACGCCTATATATTTCAATAAGAAAATCTCATTTAATTAAATGCTATGTCAAATAGCTTGTTTCACACGCAACATCAAAATACAATGAAACCAAGATACATTTTCTTAAGATAATATCATAAGTATTAAATGATATTGTTAAAATATTCCCACTGAATTGGTGGGTATAAATAAAATTAATCGAAATTTGAATGCTTTGTAGAAAGAAAAATATCAACCACTTTTTAAATTATAATTCATTGGTAAAATTCAATTACTATAGGAAAAACTAATTGGATCATTTTATTCTTAAATATATATTTTTATAAAAAGTATCTTTTATGGAGTTATGGATTTTTATTTTATGAAACTAAATATATTCTGGTTAACTTAATATGTTAAAAATATATTAACACAGATTTTATTAGTAATTGTGATTGAAAATATAAGAATTGATAATATATAAATATAAATTTTTTCATTGTATAGTTTTTCATTTTCATGTTAAATTATTAAATTTTAGAATCTTAATTTAAAAAAATCATTCTTGGACACATCATGTTAATATTATCTTAATACCAAATTTGATAATTTTTTAATAGATTGATTTTTAGGTGAATATTAAAAATCCCATTTTACAAATAAAGTAACCTCTATTACATCCATAAGATATAAAATTTATTTAATATATTTTAAAACCATTTAATTGTAAAAAAAATTATTTAAAAAATAAAATTATGCATTTAAATTATTAATTTTAATTTTGAAACACAATATTAACATATTGAAATGTAATTTATATTTTTATAAATATTTATTTTTAATTATAATACAATATTTAAAAAAAAAATTATTTTCAAATAGATATTTATTATTAGTAAATGTTTTTAATATTTCAAATAATAATACTAAAAATTTCAAATACGTTTATTTTTATTCAAACTTATAAAAATAAGTTACCAATTTGAAAGAAATATTTACCATGGTAAAAAAAATTAAAAGATAAACTACTGGTAAAAAACAAGAAATTAATAATATAATATCTATTTTTTTATATAAGGTTTTTATAGATCTAAAATATTTCCCACTCCAATATTTCTCACTTTTAGAGCCACCTATCAAGAATAATGCACTACTTGTGCCCAAAATGAATGCCCCCTGACTTATACAAGGAGACTTTTACCACTATAATTCTACTCACAAAAAAAGACATTTACATTAAGAAAAACATACCAAATACCACCACAATACTCCTATATGTTTCATATAGGTTTTATTTTTATAATAATAACACCTCTAAATGGATTAATCAAATTTGAAAATAATTTATATCAATGGGTAAAGTAAAACTTCTCAATTAATCCCTTTTCATTTATATTTCTTCATCTCATTGTTATCTTCTTTAAAAATCTACTATAAAATCAAAAATAACATCATTATTATTTGTATACTAAAATATTAATATATTTATGGAAAAAACATTATCCACCTTTCTCTCTTATCTATAGATAGTGAATCCATTGTACATGTGATCATGTTGACTACTCCATCCATGAATGGTGTGCTACATTTTTTCCACTAAATCACATGGATAGATTTATGAATTTAATTATATAGTAAATATGAAATTTATAACATTATTATGAATCTAAAATGATAAATCAATTTCTAATTTCTTTTAATTCTATGTTAAATTAAAACCCCTCTAGTGTGTATGTGTAGGAAACCGCCTTAATGGGGAAATTTTTGTTTTTTTATCACCACCTTAAATTAATGAATATAAATTTATATTTGAATAATTTAGATGAAATTATTTATTAATATAATTCAATAATATGGTTCTATAAGTATACCACAAAAATTAATGATCATTATCAATTAATTTATTCATATTAATAAATTAACAGAAAAAAGATCATCCCAAATTACATCTTTATAAATCATGGCTAAAAGTATAATTGAATGAAATTAATAAATTTTGAATAATTATAAAGAATATATTCTAGTACATTATATAATTTTTTAAGGACTAACATTTATTCATGGAATAGGGTGTGGCATTGTAATAAAAAAACATGCGTAAAATAATTGAAATTATTTGCATGCTGTTATGAAATTAAAATATATCTAACAATCAACTGTAAAATAAATGACAACAATTGAAGAGTTTATAAGGTAATATATATGAGTATAGTTATAAATTAAGTTATTAACATTGTTATTTTTATTATACAGGAGGTTAAAGAGATTTTATGAATGCCTATATTTGAAGGTAATGATTTCGCCTAAATTTAAATTCCATAAGTCATGATATGTATTGTGAACCTATTCTCTTGAATATGGTGTGTATAATACATATATGAAATATTATATCATAATTAAACTATTAATTCATGGTATTTCATTTTTCATTTCGTGTTCTCTCTCTCAATCTGTTTCGAATCATAGGATGACAAATCTCTAAGGTTTTACTTCCATTCTCTTTTTCAAATCAACATTTTTATAAAGAAATTTACATGTATGAAAAAATTATGTAAAATTTATCTCCAAGAAACCATGAATTTTATTTTCACATTGATATTCTTATTATTTTACATGTTCTTATTAAATACAATTTCCATTCATAAATAATTCACCCAATTTTAAGATTTTAAATGAAATAAACCCCCACTCTTATTTTCAGTTGGGAATCATCACCCTCTATATATTTATTCATTTAATAGTTTTTCATATCAATGATTTTAAAATTGGTTAAGTTACTTTTTTTATTTTTACCTAAATTAATAATTTCGTAAAAAATAATTGTTTTCTCTAGGTGTTTTTTTCAAAATAATTATCCCATTTTAATGTGGTTTGTGTGAAGGAAAGATTTTTCCATTACAAGAATTCAATCCATGATTCAAAATGGATTTGTAAATAATTATTATTTTTAATGATTTATAATTGAGATGGAAATATTATTATACTTTTAAATATAACAAATTTTATTTTAAGAATGAATTTTTTTAGTTGAAAATGGGTTATAATAGCCTGTGTTTTTTAAGAAACAAGTCTTCATTGATTTTATCTCTTCTCAAATAATGTTTTTGAAAACATATTTTTTCTATTGTTTTTTATAAAAACCTTTTTGTTTTTATAGGATATTTTTAAAACTATTTTTTTTATTCACTATGTATTTCATCTAAACAAAAAAATTAAAGAGTTTTCCAACATTCCAAAAAGGGATATTTCATCTTTTAATTCAAATCTATTTATCTAATAATCCTGAAATATTAGTTTTTCTATGGAAAAATCCTTTAAATTCTATCATATTTCACTATGTATATTCTATAATGATACAATCCACCTTCTTTATTTTGATATCTTATGATCTTGATATTCTAATAATTTAATGGGGAATGTATTGGCATCCTGTATGTTATTATTACAAAACAAATTTTTATTGATTGAAAAGGAATGTTAATTAATAATCATTTTTTATTGGTCTTTTTCATATAGATATTTCATTGGAAATAATTTAGATATGGGTTTGAATCGAGATTATATATCCCCTGGATGTATTTATAGATCGCGTGAGACATTATATTTTGATCTTTTGGGTTTACCTCAAAATTTATTAATATTTACTATTCATGAGGCCTCGATGGTAAGATCATGATGTGCAAGAAATTTGGAATTGATGGTTATATCATGATGTTACAACACAATTTCATTATATTAGGATCATAATTTCCTATAATATGGCCATCATAATAATATTATGATACCATGGTTTTCGGAAATGATGGTAACATTATGATTTCATGCATTATTATTTCTTATATTATGAAATGATTTATTAATATCCAAGTGATGAATTTAATTATATTGTTTTATTATCAATGGTTATTTTTCTCCAACATTATTTTGATTATGGAATCATTTAAATTATTTATTCTAGATCTGTTATTTATTCCATTCTTATAAAAATGTAGTTTTAGTTTTACACTACCACTTACTAAGCATTATATATAACCCAATTTACGTTTTTCCATTCCCTAAAGTCTAATAAAGGGTTCTTTGAATGAATTCAATATTGTACTAAAATAAATAATAAATAATTTATAATGTTTTAAACTATGATTTAAATTTCCAATGTAATTTATTAATCATGTATATATATTGTCCCTCAACACTACTGAACACTTTGAACCTTAGTGATGTGATCCCTTCTTTCTTATACTAATGTAATGAATTCACCAATTGGTAAATATTATACGAGTCATAGGTTGTTACATGTACTTCTTTTGTTCACATAATCCAGCCCAACATCATATTTTGATCCACACCATTCCTGTCACGAACCGTCCTCGGGGATTGTGTCGTGACTTCCCCAAGCCCGTCTTCCATAGGCCAGGGGCTGGCGACTAGCACCAAGGCGTAATACCCTGTAAAAAGGGAAGGCATTGCCTTTGTAAAGTAAACAAACACCATAGAGAAAGCAAGAAGAAGAAAACACTAAGTAAAAATAGGGTACCACAGTAAGTGTAGAAAAGTATGTGGGCTAGAATACAAACCCAAACTGAAAGTAAAGTATAAATGGAAAGGGAAAACAGCAACTGAAATTAAAGCTGCCGCCTCAAGCCATCCACTGGAAGTCCCACCTGAAGGGTGGGTACAGATAGCCTCCACAGCTCCTCAGGTCCAGCCGTCTGCTCCGATTACGCCCCACCCAGTGATCCACCTCCGGGTACCGACCTGCTCCTCGTGCCCCAACCACGATTAGCGCTGTCCGTCGTCTGCAACCAACACAACATAGTGAGGGCATAGCCTATGCAGGGGTGAGTATAAGCTACACAGTAGAGACCCTGAGACCCCTGAAGTTCTCCCAGAATCCACAAAGGATAATCCACAAAGGAAAGATATAATCAAGAAGTAACATCCAACACTACTTAGGTATAGGCCCATACATATACCTAAGTCATCAATTCTCGTTCGGCTCCAACATCTGAGCCCAAGTACAACCCAGTCCACACAGGAAAACACAACCAAATCCACACCGGAAAGCATTACGTAATCCACATAGGATATCAAGTCAAACTTATCGAATATAAGGATTTAAAATCAAGACTCAGCTCACACAGGTATACTTCTTCATGATGTAAAAACCACGGCTGCTAGAGAACTCCTCCTCTGTCGAGTACAGTGGGCCTACCTCTATAACTAAGCGCGTTGAACTCCTCCTCTGTCAAGAACTATGGGCCTGCTGCTACAACCAAGAGCTTACCTCCATGGGTCTGCCGCTACAACCAAGTGATCCCCCACATAGGCTCCAAAGGTACTCCTTCTGTTGAGTACCGCGGGTCTTCCACTACAACCAAGCGCTCCTCCACCGTGGGTCTGCCGCTACAACCAAGCGCTCCCCCTCATAGCCTTCAGAGGTACTCCTTCTTTTGAGTACCTGTGGGTCTGCCGCTACTACCAAGCGCTCCTCCGTCGTCGGTCTTCCGCTACAACCAAGCGCTCCCCCTCATAGCCTCCAGAGGTATTATTTATGTTGAGTACCGCAGGTCTGTCACTACTACCAAGCGCTCCTCCGCCGTGGGTCTACCGCTACAACCAAGAGCTCCCCACTGGGCTAACCGAAATACACTGAGTCGAAAGATCAGTAGTCGTCAAGTCTCAGCCAGCTACTAGGTCTCTACACTCTACTAGCTCATCACCGGGCGGGTCTGCTCCACGAGCAACTTGTCGATATTCCAAGTATCACGAAGATCCATGAAGAAGTATATCAAAGGACCACCTCGTCATATTGGTCTCAACGCAACAGACGGCGCGTCAGTCGGATGCCCGGTTTGTGAGTTACTAGCCTTTTTGTCCCAGGGGCCCAGTTAGTTTCGTATGCGAACCAACCCGTCCGTATCTCTACTGTACCCCGAAATCTCATAGGGCATGATCATAGGGACCATTTCTCAACATTATCACCAATGCCGCTGACAGTTCGTCAAACGGACGTCCGGTTTGAAAGCTATCAGCTTTTTCGTTCCAGGGTCCCGGTTGGATTTCAGGTTCAATCCAACCCATCCATTATCCAACTGCAACCAAAACTCAGGCGAAGCATGCCAAAAGTTTCTTCTCATCAAGAGGAATCCATCAAAGTCCACGACATATCAATCGGATGTCCAGAGCTCAAGTTATAAGCGTTTCCGCTCCGACGGCCCGGTTGGTTTCATGTACGAACCAACCCGGCCAAACCCAAAGTACTCGGAAACCTTGAGTGTAGTATACCGAAATGACCATCTCGATCCAAGGATCGCATCTCCGCTAACGGTGCATCGATCGGATATCTGCAGCCCAAGTTATGGGCAGATGACCAAAAGAGGTATGGTATTAGGGGGTTCGGGCCCGGTTTGACCGGGCCCGATACCCCCAGGGTCGGCCTGAACCGAATCGACCCGAACTGGGTCCGGGTCTGGCCCGCTTGGGCGCGGCCCAGCCCGGATGGTGCGGCCTGACCCGGTGCGTTGGTGCGGCCAGCGGCTAGGCGGCTCGGTCGTAACGGCCGAGCGGTGAAGGGGGGGCGCGCTGCCCCCCACGTTGAGAACCAGCAGCCCCCATGTGGGGGGACGAACCTGATGGCCGACCGGGGGTTACGAACCCATGGTTTTCCGCATACTGGTCGGCCCGCTCTGGGCGGCCGGCTGCTTCCGCCATGGGACCGGCGCTGGCCGGTCCCCCCGCTCCGACGCCGGCGACCCGGAACCGGTCGCCGATCTCCTCGCTCCGCTACGGCCTCAGCCGCGGCCTTGGTCCGTCCGGAGCGGCGCGACGGCGCCGCGCTCCTCCGCCGCGGCCCCGCTCCGGCCGCAGTGCTTTTTTAGTTCTCCAGCGTGGCGCGACGGGGCCGCGTCTTTGGATCATCTTCAACGGCACGGCGCGATGGCGCCGCTTCTCCCCCTTTCTTTAATATTTCTGCGCGGTGCTTCGGCACCACGTTTCCTTGTTCGTGCCACAAAAAACATCAAAAAACCAAATAAGAGAGGAGGGTCGGCTGTTTTTGTGTGGTCCGACCCCCTACCTTTATTGCGGTATCAGGAGGCTCCAATAGAAATGAAGAAAGGCAACGGAAGAATTCACGAACAACAATTAAAATAAATCCATACCTCGCCGAATTCGATGAGTGAGGATTTGTCGCAGAATTAACCGTCGTGGAAGAAGGCATCATAGAAGGAGGATCGTCGCGTCGTGGAAAAAGGATTCTTCGGCGTCGCGTCGCCGATCTTCGAGGATCTGGCGTTCTTGTCGACCTTCGTTGGAGGTCGGCATTCCTTGCGTTCTTCGCATTCTCCGTGTTCTTCATCGAGGAGGATGAACTTCACGGCTTGAGAGAATTCTCCCCAAACCCTCTTGCACAACCAACCCCTAATAAAATAAGAGTTGTCTTATTTTATTAACACATGCCAACGTTTGAATTTCAAAAAGAAACAACAAATTAAAAGAATTAATTGAGGATTTTTTAACCGCCCAATTAATGAGGCGTTTATTAACCAGAATAAACGCAAGGTTCGACTTCATTAATAGGGGGTGTGGGTGCGTTACTTAATTAAAGGAGGGGGTTTAGGAAGAAAAGAAACGATGGGGCTCGTGTGGGCCCCACCTCACAAATATCCTACCAAGTGGGTAGGATATTGTGGGTCCCACTCTCAAAACATAGCTTAGGTTAAACAACATGAAGTAAAATAAAAATTGTGCTCCCAATTTTTATTTTATTCCTTTACTTAACCCCAAAATTTAAAAACCACACCTGAGGAAATGCAACTTCGGAAAAAGTGTTTCTAAGAAATTACTGGCACTGCGATTCCAGCGGTGCCCTCGGAATTCGATTCCGATCACCGGTTCAAAAGTTAGAAAAACCTGCTCATTTGTTCACTGAACGTACCCGAGCTAAACTTCTAAAAATGATTCCGGGCACACCGGGCCTCAGAATCAGGTGCCGTCAGAAACTACGTTCTTGTAAAATCCCAATGAAAATTAAGAAAAGATTTCCCATGAATTTTACGCGTATTTACATTACTCCAACCTCAGGGCTTTATGTCCTCGTAAATCTTTAACACAAACTAGGGTTACAAAAGCGGTACTGAGCACGCATCTGAGCCTTCCACTCCCATGTGCTCGCCTGGAGGTCCCCGTGATACCATCTGATGCGCACTAGAGGAATGGACCGTCCACGTAGGACCTAATCCTGTCGATCCACAATCTCCACCAGGACCTCCGCAAAAGCTACCCCATTGCCAATGTCCAGCTCCTCACGGTCGATGATATGCGAAGGGTCGAACATGTATCTCCTCAGTTGTGATACGTGGAAGTCATCGTGCACCTGGTGTAACTGAGGTGGATGGGTCAAGCTGTAAACCACCACGCCTACCCTGATGAGGACCTGAAAAGGTTCATTGAACCTCGGAGATAACTTTTCGCCTCGGCCACATCTCCATAACTCTCGTCGAGGTGAGACCCGTAGGGAAATGTGGTCACCAACCTCGAACTCTAGTGGTCTCCGCCTCCTATCAGCACTAGACTTTTGTCGGCTCTGAGATGTCCTCATCCGCTCTTGGATTACTTGGACCTTTCTGGTCCTACAAGAGCTGATGAGATTTCTTCTTTGCCGATAAGAGAAATCCAGTCTCATCCCCTGGATGAACCACGTTCTTCGCCTAATATAGTTGATCCCGAAATAGATGATGCTAACCCATACCAAGGATGACGTTGTAAGGCCTCAACACTACTACCAAGATATCCAACCATTACTCTCGCCTCCAAGGGTTGAGTCACACTGTCGACATCAGTGTGTGGTCACTGGGTCTCCTCTAGTAGGTATCTCAAAGTGAGGGTCAAGTCAACGGTTTTTAAACCGGAATCTCTTAGTAACAACATAAAGAGAGGAAAGGAAGGTAAATGCCACAAGAAAGGTGTCTTTTATTACTGCAGCTCAAAGTACAAAGACACAAAGCATATACAAACAAACATCAACAAAGCTAGAAGCCACATAAACAAAAGTCTCCAGGTCTGGAGCTAGTACCGCTCCTATCCATCTGCTCCTGGAGCTCTATGATCATAGGCCTCAGCTGCCTGAAGCTAAGCTCTCCCATGTCCACCAGTTCCCTACGATCGGGGTGGACCTCTAGGTGGTGGTGGTGGAAACACCACGAAGCGTCGTCCACCTCCAGCTGCACGGCCAGCTCCCCTACCACAGTCTCATGCTCCATGCGGTCCGCCTCGATCGAACCTCTGCCTCTGCCTGGGAGGTCCCTCATTCATCTGCTGGTCATCCGTATGGCGGGTCGGACAGTCACGAGCCATGTGACCAACCCAGCCGTAGTAGTAACACTATCCGCTCATGGTAAGTCATTGTCCACCCCGGGTGCCTCGCACAAACGATCTTGTATCATGCGGTCGACCACCTGTAGGTCTAGTCCTCTTGGACCCCTGCGTCATCTGTCTACTGCCCGCTGTAGAATACTCTGCCGCATGCCGGCTAGTGGTGGGTCCTGCTGCTGGAGACTTCTCAAAAAGGAAACTCCCCACTAAGAGGGATCATTCCAACACCCCTGTCTGTGTCGGAATGTTGTGAGAAACAATTGAAGCTCTGATCTCTCGCCTGAGACCTTGATCGAAGGTTTAGGCCCTGAAGAATGGGTCTCGTACCATTTCCGTCGAATAGCGCGAGAGATCGGTAAACCTCACCGCATACTGGGCTACTGTCATGCTGCCCTTCCGCAGCTGTAGTAGCTCTTGGATGCGCACCGCACAGAGGGTGGTTGGGACGAACTCTGAGCGGAAAAGGCTCTCAAAGTCCGTCCAAAGGAGAGACGCCTCGTCATGCACCTGGAGCATCAAGCTCCACCATCTGCATGCTGCCGCGTGTAGGAGGCTCGCTGCAAGGACCACCATAAGGTCAGCTGGTGTCCCTACCAAATGGAAAACTTGCACAACTGCCTTCAGCCAATCCTCGGCTGCCTGAGGGTCCGTCTCCCCATGAAACCTAGGCGGTCGCTGATACTGAAACTCGTGCAGTGCACTAAGGCGATGTGCACCGTGAGTGGCTAGGGCTAGTAGCATCGGTGGCTCAGTGGGTAGAGGTACCGCCGGTGCCTCTGCTATCAAAGGGCCATGTACCGAGGCCTCGTCGCTCGGTGGACTGTCGTCACACACAACTCTCAGAACCCTAGCTGCCTGCCGTCGTGGGGCCATCCTAAAAAGAAACAGGTGCGCCATGGTTAAACAGTATACCTGGTGAGCTGGAACAAAGTAATCACAATGAAAACTTTAAACACACATGCAATCAATGTTTTCGTGCATTAAGTCTGAAATCAGAAGTTAGGGTCCTGGTGTACGGATACGTCAGCCGCCGCACCAACACTGGACTCCCTAGACTGATAGCCACACTCAATAATCTTAACATTATTGCTTCACATAGAAAAAGATTCGAGTCTTGAGTTTTGCGGTAGAACTGAACTCCTCTGATACCAATTTGTCACGACCCATCCTCGGGGCCCATGGTGTGACTGCCCCAAGCCCGCCTACCATAGGCCAGGGGCTGGCGACTAGCACCAAGGCGTAATCCGCGGTAAAAAGGGAAGGAATTTCCTTTTTAAAGTAAACAAACACCACAGATCAAGCAAGCAGAAGCAAACACTAAGTAAAAACTGGTTATAACAGTAAGTACGGAAAAGTAAGTGGGCCAGAATACAAAGCCAAACTGAAAGTAAAGTACAACTGGAAGGGAAAACAGCAACTGAAAGTAAAGTCGCAGCCTCGAGCCATCCACTGGAAGTCCTACCTGAAGGGTGGGTACATATATCCTCCACAGCTCCTCGGGTCCAGCCATCTGCTCCGAGTACGCCTCGCCCAGTGATCCACCTACGGGTACCGACCTCCTCCTCGTGCCCCAACCACGATCAGCGATGTCCGTCGTCTGCAACCAACACAATGTAGTGCAGGCATATCCTGTGTAGGGGTGAGTATAAGCTACTCAGTAGGGACCCCGAGACCCCCTGAAGGTCTCCCAGAATCCACAAAGGAAAGATACAATCACGAAATAACATCCAACACTACTTAGCTATATGCCCATACATATACCTAAGTCATCAATTCTTGTTCGGCTCCAACATCCGAGACCAAGTACAACCCAGTCAACACAGGAAAACACAACCAAATCCACACCTGAAATCATAACGTAATCCACACAGGATATCAAGTCAAACTTATCGAAGATAAGGATTGAAAATCATGACTCATCTCACACAGGTATACTTCTTCATGATGTCAAAACCACAGCTACTGGAGAACTCCTCCTCTGTCGAGTACAGTGGGCCTGCCGCTACAACCAAGCACGCCGCACTCCTCCTCTATCGAGAACTATGGGCCTGCTGCTACAACCAAGCGCTTCCCTACATGGGTCTGCCACTACAACCAAGTGTTCCCCCACATAGGCTCCAGAGGTACTCCTTCTGTTGAGTACCGCGGGTCTGCCGCTACAACCAAGCGCTCCTCCTCTGTGGGTCTGCTGCTAAAACCAAGCGCTCCCCCTCATAGCCTCCAGAGGTACTCCTTATATTGAGTACCTGCGGGTCTGCTACTACCAAGCGCTCCTCCGCCGTGGGTCTGCTGCAACAACCAAGCGATCCCCCTCATAGCCTCCAGAGGTACTCCTTTTGTTGGGTACTGCGGGTCTTCCGCTACTACTAAGCGTTCCTCCATCGTGGGTCTGCCACTACAACCAAGCGCTCCCCACTGGGCTAATTGAAATACACTGAGTCGATAGATTAGCAGTCGTCAAGTCTCGGCCAGCTACTAGGTCTCTTCACTCTCCTAGCTCGTCACTGGGAGGGTCCGCTCCATGAGCTACCGGTCGATACTCCAAGTATCACAAAGTTCCACGAAGAAGTATATCAAAGGACCGCCTCATCATAGGGGTCTCAACGCAACAGACGGCGCGTCAGTCGGACGCCCGGTCTGTGAGTTACTAGCCTTTTCGTCCCAGGGGCCCGATTGGTTTCGTGTGCGAACCAACCCATCCGTATCTCGACTATAACCCGAACTGTCATAGGGCATTCTCATAGGGACCATTTCTCAACGTGATCACCAACACCGCTGACGGTTCGCCAAACGGGCGTCTGATCTGAAAGCTATCAGTTTTCCGTTCTAGGGGCCCGGTTGGATTTCGGGTTCAATCCAACCCGGACATTATCAAACTGCAACCAAAACTCAGGTGAAGCATGCCAAAAGTTTTGTCTCATCAAGAGGAATCCAACAAAGTCAAAGGCGCGTTAATCGGACGTCCGGAGCTCAAGTTATAAGTGTTTCCGCTCCGAGGGCCCGGTTGGTTTCGTGTACGAATCAACCCAGCCGAACCCAAACTACTCCAAAACCTTGAGTGTAGTATACCGAAACGACCGTCCCGATCTAAGGATCGCATCTCCGCTGATGGTGCATCGATCGGAGGTCTGTAACCCATGTTATGGGAAGAAGACCGAAAGAGGTTCGGTATTAGGGGGTTTGGGCCCGGTCCGACCCGGCCCGATTCCCCTAGGGTCGGCCCGAACCGGGTCGACCCGAACTGGGTCCGGGTCTATCCCGCTTGGGCGTGGCCCAGCCTGGCTAGCATGGCCTGGCCCGGCCTGGTGCGTTGGCGCGGCTAGGTAGCTCGGCCGTAACGGTCGAGCGGTGAAGGGGGGGGGGGGGCTGCCTCCCGTGTTGAGAACTCGCGGCCCCCATGTGGGGGGCTGCACCTGCTGGCCGACTAGGGGTTACGAACCCCTGGTTTTCCCCTGACCGGCCGAACCTCTCTAGCCGGTTGGCTGCTGCCACCATGGGATCGGTGCTGGCCGGTCCCCCCGCTTTGACACCGGCGGCTCGGAACCGGCCGCCAGTCTCCCCGCTCCGCCACGGCCTCAGCCGCGGCCTTGGTCCATTCGGCGCAGCACGACAGCACCGCGCCCCTACACCGCGGCCCCGCTCTAGTCGCGGCGGTTTTTTAGTTCTCCGGCGTGGCGCGACGGTGCCACGTCTTTGGTTCGTCTTCAACGGCGTGACACGACGGCGCCACTTCTCCCCCTTTCTTTAAGATTTATGTGTAGTGCTTCGGCACCGCGTTGCCTTGTTCGTGCCGCAAACAACATTAAACAAACAAAGATGAGAGGAGGGTCGGTCATGTTCATGTGGTACGATCCCCTCCCGTTATTGCGGTATCAAGCGGCTCCAATAGAAATGAAGAAAGGAAATATGAGAATTCACGCACAACAATTAAAATAAATCCCCACCGTGCCAAATTCAATGAGCGAGGATTCATCACGGAATTAACCATCAAAGAAGAAGGCGTCGCGAAAGGAGGATTGTCGCATCACGGAGAACAGATTCATCAGCATCGCGTTGTCGATCTCTGAGGATCCGGCGTTTTTTTTTACCTTCTTCAGAGGTCAGCGTTCCTCACGTTCTTCGCGTTCTTCATGTTCTTCGTCGAGGAGGAAGAACTTCACGGCTTGAGAGAATTATCCCCAAACCCTCTTGCACAACCAACCCCTAATAAAATAAGAGTTGTCTTATTTTATTAACACAATCCATCGTTTGAATTTCAAAAAGAAACAATCAATTAAAAGAATTAATTGAGGAGTTTTTAACCGCCCAATTAATGAGGCGTTTATTAACCAGAATAAATGCAAGGGTTGACTTCATTAATAGGTGGTGCGGGTGCATTACTTAATTAAAGGAGGGGTTTTAGGAAGAAATGAAATGATGGGTCTCGTGTGGGCCCCAAATCACAAATATCCTACCAAGTGGGTAGGATATTGTGGGTCCTACTCCCAATACTTAGCATAGGTTAAACAACTTGAAGTAAAATAAAAATTGTGCGTCCAATTTTTATTTTATTCCTTTACTTAACCCCAAAATTTAAAAACCACACTTGAGCAAACACAACTTCTGAAAGGGTGTTTCTATGAAATTAATGGCGTTGTGATTCCATCAGTGCCCTCATAATTCAATTC
The DNA here is from genome assembly GCA_963277665.1 of Viscum album. Lineage (NCBI taxonomy): Eukaryota > Viridiplantae > Streptophyta > Magnoliopsida > Santalales > Viscaceae > Viscum > Viscum album. The sequence goes on from OY728126.1 coordinate 1,422,109,438, forward strand.
TGAGCACCGGTTCAAAAGTTAGAAAAATCCGCTCATTCGTTCACTGAACATACCCAAGCTAAACTTCGGAAAATGATTTCGGGCACACCGGGCCTCGGAATCAGGTGCCGTCAGAAACTGAGTTCTTGTAAAATCCCAAAGAAAATTTAGAAAAAATTTCACTTGAATTTTATGGGACTTTACAATTCCATTTATGTTCATTGTTGATCATCATCATCTGGGGATTCCTCTTCACTATTATAATAGTTATCGCACCCCACCTAACATGTTCATTGTGTCAGAACAACCTCACTTTAAATTAGTTCATAATTTATCAAACCACCTACCAAATAGAATTTAGATAATGATAAAAAGATGAAAGGTGGGAAAAATAAAAAAATATTAAATTTGAGATAGAATGGATTCCACTATAAGATCATGACATAGATTATTGATGTATATAACATTGGGTTGAGAAAATGATGGAACAACACTAAATTTATAAGAAATTTTTAATAGTTTAATTTGACGAGGCTATGATAATAGTAGAAAAAATATAGAAGAAATAAACCATGATGAAAGAAACATCATTAATAGACAAGATAAAAAATAATAATCCACACCTCTCTAAAGTTTTTTTGTAATAAATCAAAGAATAGATGATGATTTCATTCATTATTACCCTTCAAGTTCAATCGTTTCTCTAAAATACTTCGTGATCACACTAATCAAGACATATCCCATCAATTTATACTTCTAAATACTTTTATTTTATACATCACCAAAAATTTGTTGTATAGGGTATTAAACACAGAATAACAAGGTCAAAAAAATTAGCACATAACTGATTAAATTAGTAATTTTTAAACCAATAATTCCACTTGTAATATTGAACAACATTGGAATATTGTGTTAAAAAATTATTTTTTTCAAGTGTAGAACGCATATTCTCGAGGAAACTATTTTATCTATTATACTATCCAGTACACCAATCTGGATTAAACAAATCTAATGATTCTTCACTCATGCACTGAAAAATAAAACATATTTTTTAAAATATATTAATAATCGTTCATAAAGATGATATACACAATTTTAATAATTTTAATCTATTTTCCAATAAATATTAAATATATAATTGATATAACACCTAAGTATTTAACAAATCATCAATATTTTTTAAAATATTGATTTGAGTTGTTTTATTCATTATATGAAATAATTGAAAATTCAATAAATTGATTTTTTTATTATATGTTAGAATTGATAAGAAAACATTTAATTATTAGGATAATTGTTTGAATTAATTCTGGATTAATTTATTAATGTATATATTATTTCTATGATTTTCAAGAGTTATAAGTTAAGAATAACTAGAAAAGTCATACAATCTTTTGATATTTATCATTTTTTGAACTGGATAACTGATATATATAATATTTTCTAAATATTTATGATCATTTTGATAATATTCCATAAAGGATCATTTGATATGTAAAATTATAAAAGTAAAATAGGGATTCATACTATATTTTATTTCGGTATATTTATATGATGTTTCTTTGATTAATATAATTTAGGGAGGATCTGTGGTACATTTAACGTATTTCACCCATTCAATTAGAAATTTTATATATATTATTCTTAAGGATAATGATATATAGGATGATATAGTTTTCAAATTTTGGATAATTTCGTATGTAAGATTTTTTTTCCCATTACTTCTCATGCATAAAATATTATACACAATAAAATGTTAAGATTCAAAAACATTGGGAAAATTAAAGTTATAAATTCTTGAAATATAAATACATAAAACTAATATAATGTTTTTTATGAAAATACATACCATAACAAGATCCTTCAGAAATTCCATAAAATTCCAATCCACTAGCTTATCAAACTAGTAATCATAGAAAGTAATTAATGATGGGAGTCTTTAAAAATAAGAAAATATAAATATTCTAGACAATGGTCTGGTATATGTGAAATTCATCGATACTAGGTATAGTGGGATATCATTGTACTAAAATTACAAGAAGTTGATGAAGAAGATGTTATAATACATATAATTATTTCTCTCCTTCGCATATTTTATTTAGAAAATACTAGATTCATGTAATTTTCATTCATTTATTGATTGAGTAGATTAATTTTCTATAATTTGTACATTCCAATCCAAATTATGTTTTATTCCTTGATTTTTACTATATTCTATTTTAATCCCCCTTTATTTATGTATTTTATCCCATGAGAGGTAACCATGATCTTATACTTTTTGATTTTAAAGTACTAGTCCATTATGTGTGGTCTAGGGGTAATTACAATGGTTACTATTTAATTTGTGTGTTCCCATACAAAAAATTATTTTACTAGTTTTGTGCTATAGTGATGGTGGGGATTGGGGGATGGGATTATCAATAATTATCCCATAATCACTTTTTTATTCTATCTACTTTTTCGTCTTAAATGATTCTATCTATTTAAATCAAACATTATTGGATTTTAACTATGTGGTTTTAAAGGATAAATAATTTACATATATAGAATGTTATGTGAGAAGGCTCAATTACTTATTTAATGTGTATTCTTACCCCTATATAATGATAAAAAATGGTTCATCAATTTGTTGGAGGATTTATTAGTAGGTTGGTACTCCCATACATTAAAAATTGTGGGTGATATGTAAATAAATTTTATTATGTCTTAACATTAGAATAGTGAATTTAAAAAAATGTAAATTTTTATAGATATGATTGTAATTCCCCATATAACCATTTACATTTATTTATAACTCTTGATGTTTGATTCTTATCATTTTTCAAAATTGAAAAAAAAACTATATTTCTTTTTACCTCTATATTCCACTATAGAATCCCAACTAAAACATATATAAGTACAATAATACATCAATAGATCTCTACTTGTGGACCAACAAATTAATGGGAACCAAAGTGATATAGGTAATTTGAGCTACTTGATGGCCATGATAGTCGCAACCCACAAAACACTCATAGAACAAAGACAACCCAAATATGAACAAGTTAACGAACCCTTAATGTTTTATCAAGAAAATATCTATCTGGTGGAAGAAATACTGCAACACATTCACTCCATGATATCTTTAGGATTTTACTTTTATTAGTATGAAACAACCACCGGGTTAGAGTTGGAATTCCAAATAACCTCATGTGCACCTCCCCAAATGAAAGAGGCTTCTGACTAACAGTGAGGTTTGAAGTTCATCACTGGGGAGACTATACCCTCATTATCATGTCATTGGATCAATAATAAATAAATAAAATATAAAAAATAATTAGAGTAATAATTAAGAAAGTAAATTACATACATGTAATTAAAATAAAATCCACTCAAAATTTGGAAATACTATCGAGAATAAATTAAATAGATGATAAATAAAGTAACTTTAGGGTCCTCCAGTTTCTTTCTTGGTCTACCCTAGCTCCAGGCTCCACCGACTCATCCATTCAACACTTGGTTATTACCCTTCACCGGGCCTCTCATGAAATCTACAATAGAATCTAATTTTTAATGTAGTATATGAGTACAAGACTCAGTAGGACACCACCATTATGTTCTTAACCGTATATACTCAGCTATAAAATTTTATGTAATAATAAAAAAATCAAGAAGCGCCTAAACATAAAATCCAACTAAAAAACATGCCACATCCCCCGACCATACCTTCCTTGGCTCCATGACGAAAGATAATTAGATGAGTTGGAAGAATCAAACCATCATCTATATACAGTCCTCACGATGTTGTGGAGGTGATACCCCGTATCATCAATCCCGCTCAAAAACTACGTCACCATGATCCTCTAGATGACACTAACTAGTACTCACATTGACCAGAAAATCATGTGGTTAATGGAACTTGGAAAATCAAGGATACCTCGTCCACACCCTCGACATGACACCAAGGTTGGATCATACCTCCACCCTATGATCAGGTCCATTATCACTACCATCGCAATCAAGAATTCTCTCCCACTTGGGGATGAATAGGTCATGATGGTCCACCTGCCTCAAATACCACTAACAACTAACAAGGAATGGTATCAAATATACAGGGTGATATCTCAATTAGGTATAGTCTATAAACATGAGTACACGGTGGCATACACAACAACATGTGATCATAAAAAAAACATGGATAAAGATACAATAATATCACCCATGGAATCACAATGAGTTTTATTGGCTACACACACACACTCACATGTGATCATAATCGAGTATAGTCAATCAAAACATTCCAAAAATAATATTCATCAAGGTATTAAGTGTAAATTTAGTCACAAGAAGGAAAATTACTTTATACATCAAAAGTTTTCTATGTAAAAAGGTAAGGATAAATCAATCAAGAACACCTCTTTGCAGCCTTATTATATAAACAGTAACACTTAAGGTTCTTAAAGTTTTTCTAGATCCAATACAAGTTATTTTATATAAAAAAGAAAAAAATATCACATGTGGTGATACATTCTCTCTCATAGTTAATCTCAAAATTATTGTTTATGTCAAATCATGTGCTAGATATATTCTCATTAAGTGTAATTTTTTTGTTAATTTTACAATAATAATACTTTTATAACTATATTCTATAATTTTATCCAAAACTATCCTTTATAGTTATTTTTCAATAATTTATTATAAATTGTCCTTTACAATTATCTTTTGATAATTTAATTCAAATTATCCTTTATAATTATCTTTTGATAATTTTATTACAAAGTATCCTTTATAATTATAGAAGATAATTTAATACAACTTATCCACTTATAATTATATTTTATAATTATCTAAGTAAACTAATTATCCAATTCTAATTGATTTAAAATAATCTATTGAGAATTATCATATGATAATTTTTTCTATTAATTTTTAATTATCCATTAATAATCCATGAAATTACACGTTGATAATTATATAATTTATTTACTCATAGTTATTATATATTAATATCTTTTAAATTATCAACTTTAAATCCTATATTATTACTTTATAATAATCCTTTAATAATTCATGCAAATTTGACATTGATTATTTATTTTAAAATTTCCTTTTGAAATTCTAAATAACTGATATTGATAATTTAAAATGAATTATCCTTAAACCATTAAAGTTATTTATATATATATATATATATATATTGATTATTATCTTAAAATTTTATCTTTTTATAATCTAAAAAAATTATCATTTGATAAATTTTTATATTATCATTTTATTTCAGGATCAACTTATTTCTTTTTATTTGTCGTATAGCCCATTTTTCCTTGATATCTTTAAGAAAAAAATAAATTTAAAATATGTTGTATAAAAAATTAAAATGTGAAATGAATTACTAATCACAGTGCATAAGGGATAATAGATCAGTCTTCCTTCTTGGTCTGAGAATTAGGAAAAATGTTTGTTCTCACCTTTTTATGTTTAAGGGGATCTGTAATATCCCAAACTCGAAGAGATTCGTCGCATGTAGAACAATTGTGTGGTTTGGTTATAAAGAAAACCAAAAAAACATGTTCTTCATTTTAGCAAATTAATACCTTATATTTAATTCATTATTTGATGAAAAATCCATGTAGAGAAATTAATTTCTCCCATTTAAGATGTTTCCACTGAAACGGATAAAAACAATGAAAAGATGGATGTTTTTTAAACCTTAACATGTCAACAAGAAGGTGTGGCGCATCAAGGGGGATATGAACATTATATTTTATTTATAAAATAAATTAATAAATTATTTATTTAATACATCTATCAAAATAACATTATTTAATGAGCCACTTGACCAAATGTTCATTGCGTATAAAATTTATACCCCGCCTAGGGTAACCCCTGCATTCCAGACCTAACGGTGGTCTCAAATTTCTCATACGTTGCAATGTTTGAGATATATTAATTATTAATTAATTAAAAATCAATAATTAATTAATTATAAAATGGGGTTTTATTGTGTGTGATGTTCCCAAAACCCCAATGCATATAAAATTTATTACCCACCAATGATAAATCCTATGTTCCATACCCAATTGTGATCTCTAATTTCTCATATGATGTACCTTCTTAGGGATATTAAATTATTTCCAAAAAAAATAATACAAATTATTAAATAATTTATTATTACATGAAAGTTTTCCAAATTTCTGACTCTTACAAATATTATGCCATGCCTATAGTAAACGCCACTTTCTGGACCTAATGGTGGCTCAGTTTTCTCATATAAATCACACATTTTGAGTTATTCAATTATTTTGAAAAAAATAACATTCTCGTAAAATAATATATATCATATTTTTATTCTATCTATATCAAGGCTTTATGGGCCATAGAATCATGCATTAACTCAGCTTCGAACTCTAAAAATATTGTATTTAATTTGTCAAAGTGTTTACTGGGCTTTTACTCTATCTTATAACCTTTAACACATTTATTAAGTTATTTTCATTAATAAATCATTTTTTCCACATAATTAACTTATAATTTATCAACAAGAGGTTTTTTATTATATTTTTAAAAATCAGGATATTAACCCCCCCCCCCCCCCCCCACTATCGAATTTTAATTTTTATGAAGTATCTCTAATAGTGTTTCTCAATCAACTTAGGCCACTGAGCTCAAACATGAGACTCGTGTTCCTACATGTCTTATTGGATCTATCTATACTACCACTAAATCGGAAATATTTATATCAGCATTCATAGTAACACCTTCTCACTTTGTTCTATGATATGAATGGGATTCTCCTCATAATATACATTGGTATATAGTAGAATTGCCTTACAATAAATAACATGCACATGGTTTGGTATGTAATTCCAAATCTGTGACACATAGAACATGTCGTTCATACCTCAATAGATATAAAGATGGATTAGATGATACACCACTACCCCTATATTGTCGGTGATCTGAAAAAGTCCAAAAAATGTTGTGAAAGATTTACCAACCTCCCCAAGCATATGTGCTTCAACTTAAGAGCCACTCTCAAAGAAAAAATGATCACTTATAGAAAAATCCAAGGGTCTACTCTTATAATGTACATATGATCTATGTATTTTTAGTGGCAATTAACCTCTTCACAATTATATGAACTTTCCTGAAGGCATCTGGAACTAATCTGAGCCTAAAACTACTTCCTAACCTACCTCATGACATCTAACGGTGATCGTCATGGTCTCTTGTAAAGAGCCTCATAAGGTGTCATCCAAATAAAATTCTGATAACTATAATTTTATGAGAAATCAAACCAGGATACTTTTTTATCCCATGCTCCCCTAAAATCAATCATTCATTCTTGAGGAATATCCTCCAAAATTTGTATAGTCTTCTCGGACTATCGATCATTCTATGGATGGTATGCAGTGATCAATCTCTGCTAACTCCCTAGGGATTTTTGCAAGCCCTACAAAAAGAGTGATGTAAAACATGAATCTCTATATGAAACAATACACAAGGTAAATCCATGTAGGAACATAATCTATCAGACATCAAGATTCCAAACCCACCATTGAGTGAGTCTTTCTGAGCGATAAAAAGTTAGAAAACATCATTAACTAATTGACATTCACCTTGATAGAATCCTGACTCATTAGGGTCTTGGGTAACCCCATAAAAAATTCCATATTAATGTATTACCACTTCCACATAGGTCCAAGGAGTGTTTTTAACAACCCACTAGGATGTTCGTACTCATCCTTCACCCTCTAATGATTGAGTGATCAGGAAAAAAACTGGCAATGTCTCTCTTCATCCCTGGACACCAGAACTATCACCTGAAGTCATGATAAATCATGGACATATCAAAATGTACTTCCCATATAGAGGTATGGTAATCCTTCATCATCTTATCTATGGTAGAATCAAGAACTACCACTGTTCCATGTACCAAGAACACGCCATCATTTACCATCTACTATTTGGGATTCCAGTTATCTCTAGCGAGTTGTTCCCTCATTACTATAGAGTCTAAGTCCAACTTCTATTCGGCCTTTAATAACTCAATAAGTGAGTATGTGACTATCAATGGTGAAAAAGTCACATAACCATGGTCCTAGGATGTATCTAACCATTATTTATCCAAATAACTCATCAAGCTCCATTGCACCTCTGAGGGCCTCTCCACATGTTCATGCTTAGCCTATGTCTAATGGTAATGGGAATCTGTAATGAAATGTCCCTTCCAAGGTGCATAATCCATCTCAAATGTCAATTTCTGTAGATACTCAGCCCATAACCTCTACCTTAAGTCTAGGTATCTCTATGTGAAGATATTATTAAGTCTCTTATAGTCCATGAACAATTTAAATCTCTCACCAAAGAGATAGGGTCTACAACAATTTAGAGTATAGACATCTATTTCAGGATCCAAGTCATATTTAGGGTAGTTCTTCTCATGGTGTCATAACATTAAAGACTCATAGGATACTACCTACTCTTTTTTCATCATAACCACTCCCAAAACAATGCCCGATGTATCCCATTAGACTATGTAATCAATCCAAGGATTATAGAGTGTTAGTAATAGTGATATTGTCAACGATATCTTTATATCAAGGAAAGCCTATTCACACTGATATGACCACTGGAACTTCACTCTCTTCTTTTTCAGTTCTATCATGTTTGGTGATAGTTGGGATAATTTCTAGATAAACCATCGGTAATATCATGCCAAACCTAGAAATCTCATAATCTCTATCACATTTCTAGGACATTTCCAAGACATGATTTCTTTAACTTTATCTATGAATATAGATATACCGATCTCAGAAACAACATTTCCAAGGAACTAAACCTCTAAAATCTAGAAGTCTCACTTTAGAAGATTGATGTAAAGATGTGTTCTGAAAGCATGCACAGTACTATCACAAGGTTACTAGCTTGTTGCTCTAGTGTTAGTGAGTATATTAGGATATCATTGAAAAAAACTATGATAAATGAGACCAAGTATGGATGGAAGATATTTCTCATGATATCCATGAACATTTTAGGTGTGTTCATCAGCCTGAATGGAATCATTAAGCACTCATACAGTCCACACCTACTCCGAAATGCCATCTTTATAATGTCCTCCTCTCTAGCTCACAACTAGATATATCTCAGTCGAAGATCAATCTTGGAGGAACCTGGGGACCCCCAAAGAAGATCAAAAAGAACATTGATCCTTGTAAATGGATATCATTTCATAACTACCACGATATTCTACTTCTGCAAATCAAATTATAGTTGAAGACTATCGTCCACCTTCTAGGAAAACAATTGGTGAACCTCATGGTGAAGTTCACAACCTTTTCATTCACTTACAAGTCTTTTATCTAAATATTAATCTCATTCATATTTGTTGGAATCATATGGTATAGGGTATAAAAAATGGGTTTTCTCCCAATATGAGATCAATATAAATTTAATGTTTCAGTCCTTCAATGTCACTACTAGGTTGAAGATTTCCAAAAATATTTCAACTCATTCTCCAGCATCTTGAGATCCTCTGATGCACTGGTAGGATGAAGAATTATAGATTTGAAAATCATGGAATATTCAACCATAGTTTTGAACTCATATTCCTAAGACATGCACTATGAAAATTTCCTATAGTCGATTTAGTTATGCTGCCTATACCATAGAGTAGGTCCATGAGAAAGTGAAAATATATTATACTATATGTCTAGTGGTAATAATGAAACCTCCTCCATTACAGAAGTTTTTTTTCATAATTCTCAAGTAGTTTCCTAAAATATTTCAAGTATAAATCTTAAATAACACATAACATCCACTTCATAAAAGAAATAGAGATGTTAAGATAAACTCTAATCAACCTAAGGGATCAGAGAAGGTTTTTCCAAGGATTCTACCATAAACACAGTGTATATCCACCCTTGCACAAACCCTTATCTCTATACTTACATGTTATTTTAAGTCATCATACATATACTAACATATAATAATGATATTTTCAACTATTTGATTCTAATAAATATATAACACATAGCATCTAAATATAGATATGTCACACAAAACAAACTATCACGAACGAATAGAAAAAATCAAGAAACATAATTAATGAACTACTATGCAGTACAACAACAGGTATGTATATGGTATGTGAAACTATATGATTAGTCATTATGAATGAACATACATCAAATATCATAAATCATAAATAAAATTATGAGCATCACCCAAGGTGAATTTAATCGATATTAACAACAAAACAAAAATTCCCTCATATGGGATCTTGGAGGTCTACTATGTAGTGTTGGCCTGACACTGACATAGTTCAATTACTCGAGCCTCAATTTCCTATATCCTATCTAACCTATCCCAAACCATGATAAAGAAAAAAACAAGTTAGAGAGTCCTGATGCACTGATATCATTTTGTAACATCCTGACCCAAACCACCGAGTCTGATCCAGAATGCCACATAACCTCATGCACACATCCTTATATGCAATAGGCTTCCGAATAGAAAAAGGGTATTTTTCTATCACTGGGGAAACTATACCTTCAATATCATTTAACAATATAATTAATAGATAAATATAATATAATAAATAATTATAGTAAACATATAGAATGAAAATAAAAAACATGTCATAAAAAAAAGAATCTCCAAATATGGAACACCTATCAAAAATAACCAGAACAGAAGATAAATAAAAGAACTATAGGGTCTTTTAGTGTTAGTTCTTGTCCACCATAGTTACATTCTCCAACTACATAGCCATTCATCTTAGGTCTATTTCCCTTCACAAGGTCTGTCAGAAATCTACAAGTGCAATGAAATTCCTGAGTAGGGTGTGAGTATAAGATTTAGTAGGACACCACTGAACCTTCCTTAACATAGTGTGATCAAGTATACATGCGTATGTAATAATAATATTAAATGCAGGAATCCCATGATTATAAAATCTAATACTAATCAGTAGCGCTCTAACCAAACTGGCACAACCCCTGACCATACCAACATAGGCTCTATGCCAGAAGATAAATGAATGAGTCAAAAGAAGAAAATCAGCCCTTTTAGATCATCCTCATGGTGTCATGGTGGTGATACTCGAGATCATATCTCATTCAAGAGAACCGTGTCACCTGGATACTCTAAATGAGAATAACTAGTACTCAAATCATCCAAGCTATCACATGGTGAATGGAACATGGAAAATCAAGGTTACCTCTAGCATACCCTCTACACAATGCTATGGTTATATCATACCTCCACCTTGTGTTCAATTCCATCATCTCAATCATAAATATGATGTATTCTCCCCACCTCGGGGATGAATTTGTTATGGAGGTCCACCAATCTCAAATACCACTAACAACCAACAAGGCATGGTAACACATATATATAGGGTGAGAATACATCCCATGTTATGGACCCAACAGTTGTACCTAATTTCGAATATGACAAATTGTTATAGGGTTATTAAATTATTTTCCAAAATAATATAATATAAATTACAAAATAATTTATTATTATGAGTGATCATTCCAAACATATAATGCATACAAGTATTATACCCCATCTGGGGTAAATAGCACATCATCAACCTAACTATAGTCTTGGTTCTCTCATTACATGAAATGTTTTGGAGTTATTAAATTATTTTTTAATAAATCATGTGTGTGGAAAATAATATATTAAATGTTATTATTCCATATGTGTTGAGACTTTATAGGCCTTTGAATCTCACACTAAATCAGCGTCTGACTCTATAAATATTGAATTGAATATTCCAAAGTGTTAACTGAGCTTTTACTCTAACGTAAAGCCTTTAACATGTTTATTAAGTCATTTTCATTGATAAATATATTGTTTTAACATAATACACTTATAATTTATCCAAAAGATTGTTTTTTAGTGGTTCTAATAATGATCCTTAGTGGACACTTATTTCGGAGGTCCTGAGATCATGTTATGGGGGAGGAGGAATAAAAACACTAGATAGTAGGGGAAAATTCTTTCCATGTGGTTGTATAATGGAGAGGCATAGGGATTCCATGTGTAATCCTGATTATGTGGAATATTGAGGTGCATTATTGATCCCAACGAGGATAATTACATTACCAAAGCTACTCTATAAATAGTAAACAAATCTAGATGAGACATCAGAGGTTGCTTACTAAATATTGGACCCCCCTTTTTTATAAATTTTATGAAATAAACTTCCAAAATGTTATTATTTTTTCTGAGGATAAAAATTGAACATTAATTATGTTTTTTAGAGAAGGATAAGAAGAATGGTTTCATTTAGATTTAAGGAAAATATAATGGATTGATTAGACTCACAGATAAAATGTAGTCCAAAGTAAAATATTCAAGATAGTGATCTCAAGGATGAGTCATCCAAGGGTTTATACCTAAATATGGATTCATTTTAATTTTATTAATAATAAAATGAAATAAATATTTACACAGTTTATTCATAATTTTCAAGACCCACTTAGAAGAATTATTACTTGGAGAGTGAAGAAGAATCTAAGGTAACCCCCATAGAATAGAAATTTATTAGATAAATTCAACAAAGGGGATTAATAATATCATGATGAAGAATCTTTGGGTCCAATTGAAATTCTTTTACCTCCTTGACTGCATCACTAATAATTATTGGGAGTTCTAATAAGAATATAGTGAGGGAACTTTCATTTTATTCCACCCCTTACACATATATTGTTTTTCGTTTTTTGATTGGGAATATTATACACTATCGGTGGGGTTTTCCAAGACCAATTTTCATTCATAAAAATTGGAAAAAATTACTTATTGTAGTTTCTATTAAAGAAACCAAACCCATCATAATATTTGTATTAATTTATTTAATCTTCCTAGTAAAGTGTAGTTATAAAGAAATAAAACACTTGAGGACTGACGCAAGTGTATCTTAACATCCTACATTCACATTACACACTTTTTTTGAATGAATTTCTTATTGATGTTTTTTTAAATATAATTTTTCAATGATGGAAGTATCTTTTTATTTCATAACATTTCAGTTATAACTAAATTTAAAGAATCATTTCATTAAGAATAAATTTTTTTTATAAACACTTTTACATCAGTTTAGCCACTCTTCTATTTTATTTGTAATTTTGGGATTATGTGTGAAATGGTGGATATGTGTGGGGGTAGAATTCGAATATTTTTTGAACAATTTTTTATTAACATAGGATTTGTTACTAGAATATATTTTTAAATCTATACTTTTTAAAAGAAAATAATTTTTACAATATTTTTAGGATTTTAATGTACAGAATAAATGTTATCTACAATAGTAAAAATAACATGTGAGTTTTAAGTATTTTTATATTATTAAAATTTTATGTTTATATGAATTTGAAGTCATTTTTTCATCTTTTTCTATTGGAATGTTTGGTTGAGATATTCTGAAAAAAGTTTAATATAATATATTTCTATACAATAGAAATTATAAGAAATTGAAATTGTAATTTTAAACGTTATCTTAGGTAATATTTCCTTCAAAAAAGGAACATATATGGTTTCCAACTCAAATAAATAAAATAATTACTTTGAATCTACAGTAAAATGAACAATTAGGATCCCACATTATGTTCTAAGACAATTGGGTACCAGGTGGGGGGGTAATAAATCATTCAAATTATATATTAAATATGTTCTTACCTTATACCATAGATTAATAAATAATTTTAATTCATAATTTTGAAATATGGATGGATTTGAGAAGGTGATCATTGAACCAAGATGAAGAGGGGGAAATTTACTTATAAGAGTGTCGTTTTGATTGTATCAAGGATGTGGGAAATGGAGATTATGTGAAAGGAAATTAAGAAATATGTTTCTATGAGAGTGATATTATACATTCTTAATTTAAATGAATTATATTCATTTTAAAATCTTGTAACTAAATATTTTTCTTAAAATGAAAAGGATGGTGGGTTAGACACATATAGGAATTACATCTTCAATAATGAAAAAATAATTGATTTTATTCTTTTTCTTTTTTTGGGCATGTGATTAAGAATTATAATATTTCCATATTCTTGAATCCATTATATATTTTGAAAGCGCAAGAGTGTAAGTGTGTAGGTGTGATGAGAGGAAGAATTTTCAAAATTTTAATAAGTTTATCAATGAAAATTAATTCCAAAATTTATACAAATATATATAATTTAAATTACTTATGATACTTCTGTATATTTGGAATAGAATTGCTAATTGGAAAAAATAGTTATTTTAATTTCTTCTATAGATGTGTGGAATTAATTGAAAAAACATACAATGATTTTTCATTCTGGGATTAAATATGTAATAATATTTTAATCTAATTTTTATTTCTAGTTTAATTTTTTGTATAAAATTCAAAAAAAATCACTAATTATATTATTTTGATGAACTGAATGTTTTTAATAATATGAAAAGGAAATATATCATCTAATTTGTAGAAAATTTGAACTTTAAAAGTGATAATTAATAAATTTTATCACTATTGAGAAACATGAGTAACTTATTTTTGGGTGGATAAGGTAATACTTAACATTATAATAAGAATATGGGGATGTCTAATATATTTTAATTTATAATATTTGGTGGATGGTATGTATTTAATATAATTTTTGGGTGATACAAATAATTTTTAACATATTTTCACCATTAAAACTGATATATAACATATTTTATTCTACGAGAAATTTATTTTTAATATTGTGTACTTTAAGAAATCTTGGTGAAATTCAATATTACGATTTTATTTCAAAATCATATTCATGAATAACATTTTTTATTTAATAAAATTAAATGTTTTGGAAATTTTGGATAGTTTGATATTTATATTTCTAAAATGGAAAAGTCTAGAAGAAAAATGTAAATTCGGTAAATTAGTCATATAAAGAAGATATTTTCCCAGAATTCCACATGGTTCCTAACCAAATACCGATCAAGCTAAATGTAATGGGAAGTAATTTATAATGACTCTAACCCCAATAACCCAGATATGGTTCCTTTCTTTATTAAATTTCTATAAAAAATGAATTAAATCTTAAAGGGCTAAATAATTTAGTAGTCTTAATAAAATACCTACATATAATATTCCCATATTACATTTGAGAAAAACAATTAAAAAATACTTTTTAGAATGAAATTATTCCCTCTAGAATATCCTTGAATAAAAATCAAAGTACACTTCATGGTTTCATGGGGAAAGTAAACAAAATAAGGGAGAGCTCAAATACTCAGTAAGGGTTATGTACAACATAATCTATCATAAATCAAAAATAAATGAAACATAATTAATATGTGAAGGTAAATAACTAAAAAAACATTCCATTTCATCCATAAATTTTCAAACATGAGAATATAAAGAATAAACATTATGGAAATTTAAATTATTTAAAACCAAATCCACTTAATCAATAACTTGAGCACAATTTGAATCCAGAGATAATATCACAATGAAAAACTTGTGGATAAAAATAAATAGAATCTTAATGATGGTAAGGCTTAATTATCGTATTTAATCATTCCCAGGAACACAATACCTTTACCATTATGACCTTTCATAAGATAGTTTAGTCATTATGGGTAAAACCCCACTTAATTTAGCTAATTGTTTCATCTCATGAGACTACTGATACATTAAGGGGATTTTTGATATACAAACCCCACAAGTTCCTGTATGTCTAAATCATTCCTCATATATCTAAAAATAAATTTAATTCATAAATCAATATGAATTATCAAAAAATATCCATATTGAGTAAAATATATGGGTTTAAGATCATTTCCCCTATTATTGAAAACACTTTTAATATAAAAACCATTTAAAAATGGTATACGTATTAGGAAATAATCATATCCATGATATAATAATTTCGATATACAATGATCACAATTAAGTGAACTATTAAAAAGATTAGATCATTTAAATATATATACCCATTGTAGTGAAAATAAATGGTTTTTATCATTTATGAATATAAATACAATAAAAATAAATTTATAAAAATTCTTGGAAAAAATA
The DNA here is from genome assembly GCA_963277665.1 of Viscum album. Classification (NCBI taxonomy): domain Eukaryota; kingdom Viridiplantae; phylum Streptophyta; class Magnoliopsida; order Santalales; family Viscaceae; genus Viscum; species Viscum album. The sequence continues at coordinate 1,422,125,441 of OY728126.1, forward strand.
TCCTTTTCATTTTGAAAATCACTTTTTAAAAAACTAAAGTTTCATAAAACATTTTGAAAATAGTTTGTTTAAGAAAACATTTGAAATTTTAATGAAATTATTAAATACATTTTAGTGTCCATGTTAGTAAGAAGTTTTATTCCTTTAATACATGTTAAAACAAATATTCCTTTCACTCTTTCGGTAGAATCCAAATTGGCATTTTTTTTAAAAAAGACATAAGTATTTTTTTAAAAACCTTTTTTAGAAAGTAAAACATGGTGTTAAAAAATTATAGGAAAATTTTAAAATCCATTTTAAATTTTTTTTGGAAAACATGGACATGGAAGAAAAATATTCCCTTACTAATACATAAACATAAATAAACTTTAATAATGAAGATATTGTGAAATAAAATTTACCACATTGGTGTCTTATAAATCATAAGACTCGTGAATAAATAAAACATAACCAAACATTAAATATCTTGAGGAAAAATAAATTCATTATATAAAATTTTAAAGGGGAATTATATAGACCACATAATTGAATATAGGTGCACAAAATCAAAATATGCCTTAATGAAGGTAACTTGAGACGAAGTCCCTTACAAAGACCATATCATTAAGTTGAGTTTTAATCAAAGGGATATATCATGTATGTCCAATAAAAATAAACATAATAAAGTGTAAATAAAACATAATATAACTAAAAAAATTAAAAAATAATCTTATAATGACATAATCGATGAAGAAAAAGTTTAACCCAATGAATGAAAACTGAGTCAAGAAATCCCTTACCTCACTCTTTGCTTTGGTGGGGCCACTTTAACCTCGTGTATAATTGTCTAAATGAAGTTATTAATTTAATAAAGAACCATATTCATATTTATAAGATTGTATATAATCTACTTATTTAATTTTATTACCTATTTGTTAATAACATTTCATTGTTTCCACTGTTTCGGGTGTTAATTTCCTTTTTTGCATGTATAATTTTTTCCTGAATGTCACATTTATTTTTAATATGAAATAAATTAATCATTTAAATAATTATATTAATGTTATTAATATAATAATTATTAAATAAATATTGTTTTATAACTCTTATTTAATGTTGAACATGTAAAATGTATCGCATCACATCATCGATACGGTAGTTGTACTTATGCATGAGCAATGATATAATTCAATTAATGGGTGTAATGGTAAGGAAGTGGATGATATAATAAATATATAAAATTGATATAATTTAATAATTCTTATATATATCTATTATTTCCATCCTTATATCCATCCAACTGAAGTCTTGAGGAAAAAAATTACACTACAGCATGCAGACAATAAGACGTATGTACACACATGTGGTTCTATCTTTTTGTAAAGGATGGATAAAAGATGGAATATGGTTTTCACGTAATCATAATAAATTTTTATAATATATATAATAATTTATTAATGACTTTATCTTTGAAATAAAACATGAAGAGTAAGTATATGATTAAATGAACTTCAACGAGTTGGTAAATATGATTACCACTTCTTCGGAAGACTTCCTTTTGATATCTTCTTAATGGATCTAAGGCTGGTCTTTTTTGGAAGAACAGGACCTCCAATAATTGTCAAAGTGTGTTGGAAAGAAATATTGGTATGTTTTTTACTATATATATGGCTCAAAGTGTAATGAATAAGTGAAAGATGAGCTATCCTTTTATAATTAAGTTTATGGGCACTTTTTTGAATTTTTCAAAATATTAAAATTTAATAAGGCAATTCTGGATCCAAAGACATCAAAATGGCCTATAAATGAATATGGGATGACGGTTTTTAAAAAAATATTATCCCATTTTGTATTATTTTATTTTTTATGATTTTTATATAATTTAATAAAATATTATATTCACAGATTATCATTATTTTCAAGTGTGATACTATTAGTTACTATGATATTAAAAACACCACAAAAAAAGAGTTAAATTAGAAAATATTATTTTTTTATATCCTATACATGTAATATTCCAATATTGAATTCATGTATCATGTTACATATCTCATATTATATTTCTTTTCATATATCTAATATCATCTATTTGATTTTTCCATTAGTTTATAATTTATGCCTCATCGTTGTGTAAGAATTTATGGTATTTATATCTTTTTTAAAAATTTAAAAAAACTTAATGAAGAAAAAAAATATTTTAAATTTCCAAATAATAATTATGTTTGAACATATCCTCTATAAAAACACATATTTAAAAATATTTTACTTATTAAAAACCATAGTGAGAATAGTTTGACTTTCCGTTAAATAAAATACTATAATCGAAGAAATGTAAAATAAGTTGATACAAAAGGTAATAAATTAGAAAAAAATACTTATTATAGTTTAAAATTAATCGAAAAATAATATTTAGTCAAATTTTTGGGTCATATATTGTCTTTTATAATTTTAATTAAAATGATTTTTTTGATTTTTCCATGAATTAAATAATTATTGCTTCATATTTCTGAAAGTATTTAAAGTAATTTTTTCATACCTAAAAATTATAAATAAATTTCCATCATTAATTTAAATATTATACATTAAAATTTACAATTTATTCTCAAGAATTTCTTTTGGGTGACCATATATTACAAATTGTATACTTAATTAAAAACCATTGTGTTACACATTTTACTTTTCTTAAAATAAAATAATATATTGGATTTAATGTAATGCTTATGGGTCCAAAGGGTCATTTATTATACCCGTTTATTTTTTTGGTATAAAAATACTCATATAATTAAATTATCACAAGTTAAGGTTAGTTGTTCAATATTTATAATATTATTTTTACCCTTAATTACCCAATTTTCCTGTAACTGTGGTAATAACAATTACCAAGTTTACTATTCATATTATCCAAAAAATAAAGAATAACTATTTAATAATTTTTTTCCTTTTTTTAAAAAATATTTAATTAAATTTTAAAAATGTGAATCACATAATTGGAATAATTTAATTTAGTATTAATCTTGAAAAACACAAGGAGAAACATTTCTTCTTAAAAATGTTATTTTAAATGTAAAAAACTTTTTATACCAAATTCATACATAAAATTGATTCCAATTAAATAAAATAAATTATTCATAACATAATGTAACTAATTTTAATTTTAATCTAAAATAAAATAGAACTTTTCAATGCTTTAAATAAACATACAGTTTTTGATGAAACTCGGTATTTTTACTGTTCACTGGAAAATAAATTTTTAAAAAAACATTCACCCTTTGATAATTTTGACATTATTATTTTTAAAAATGAAATTTATTTTTTCATATAAACATTATAAAAGTGTAAAAAATTAGTTTTAAAACAATCTTACCATTATAAGGCTGAAAAAATACCTTAAGAAAATATATGATATTTATACATAAAATTAGATTTGTTCTTATCTTATACTTATCAAACATATTGGATGAATGTCAAAAATATTGAATATATAATGAATAAACTTCATTAATACCATTCCTTGATATAAATTTAATTCATTTATTAGAATCAAACACCTTTAGTGTATATTAATAATTTTTATAAAAACATTTCATTAATATTCAATTGGATTTTTTATTTATTTATAATTAATCGTAACAAATGAATTCAATTGTATATTTTCATAAGTTTGTTAATTATATTCACGACCTCAAATTTCATGTCTTGGAGATAATTTTAATTTAAAATAGTAGTTTTAAAAGTATTTCATTCTTCGTTTAAGCTTGGTGTTGCATGAAACATATGCTATTAAAGAAGTTAACTTAAAAAAGAGATATAACATAAAACCTTGGGGTGTTACATACCCACATTCTTTAACAAATTGTGTCCTCACAAATTGAAATTAAACATTGAAATTAAAAGGTTGGTACTTGAAAATTCGTTTGTGGGAACCCACATCGTAAATAGAGAAATTGAACATCCTCTTCAAAAGAGGGAATGGAAAATGTCAAGGTCACCAAATAATTAAGGATTTAGAATATGATAACTTTAGTGGGAGCTGAAAATATGAACATGGAAGATTAATCAAACTACTAATGTCTAATGGATAGTGATATAGAACATGGTCATTATAAATTTAACCATCAAAAAATCATAAAGTTTTTATGGGTTAAAATTCAATAGATTTATTAGTAATAAAAGTAAATGAATAACATTTTTATTCTCAAAATAATTTTCCTAGAGTTGAGGTATTATTTTACTTCCTAGAGTAATTACATAAAAAAATATACAAAATTTAAAATCACAGTTTCAAACATTAATTAATTTCCACCACATGAGCATCCTTTTTCTCCAAATGATGACTATGAATTTTTCTTTCTTCATCACATACTATAATTAACATCTATGCATAATAAAATACAAACAAATAATAAAAATTATTCCTCCTACCTCTAAGAATTAATCAAAACAAAAATTATTAGATCATGATAAGATAATTTTGGAGAAAATAAAACATTATATGAACAAAACTACATTAATATTCCAAAATCAATAGTAATACCACAATTAAACTTGGATTATTAAATAAATAGGTATCCATAAATGTCCTCAAAAATATTATTTCCTAAAATTGAAATAAATAAATTATAAATATTTTATCACATGGTTTTCCCATTTAAATTTAATATTTATCTCAAAAAATGTGCACACCCTGAACATATAATCTATAAGATACATTAACATTCTCGTTGGATCACCATAAATCCCCAATGAATTCATATATTCATTTAAAAGAAAATTCAACCTTTATTCCTCAAATAAAATTTGATAATATACTGTTATCCTTAATCATAAAAGGTTCCCAAAATTAAAGTATCTTTCATCCATCAATTATTTTAACTAAAATTAAAATTTCATACTTACTGGTACTTATATAGGTTATTGGTTTGTTTTTACCCTTGTATCCTTTCAATTGTGGGATCAATGACCCACAGACTTACCGAACATGATGGGTTGTCACTCAAACTATAGGTAGACCTTTTTCTAAAACTATATATTCCTTACAAAATTATGAATAATGGGATATTTTTTTAAAAAAATAAACACAATATATTCATCATTAATGAAACTTTTATCCTTAATGGTTATCTCATAAATTTAATTTTACAGTCCCAAAATATTATAACAACCCATTATTACCTTAAAATTGGATATCATATATACCCTAATGGTTATCCTTACCTTTAAAATTATATCCACAAAATTTATAAGTATTATTCTTTAAATAAATTTCTCCAACATAATAAACTAATAGGTTTTGTTTCTAAATAATTTATCCCAAAATTTCCTTAATCTTGATTAAATACCACAACATAAAACCTCATATGGGAGTTTAAGAATTTAAACTTATAATAAACATTAAATTCATAAACCAATGATTTTTCCTATAACTCTTAAGTTAATGAAATCATGTATGATTCCAAAATAAACAAAATTTCATAGACATTACATGATTCTTCTAACCATAATACCATTAGTGAAATACTTATTCAAAAAAATTTCTATCACATTTAATTTTGACCTAGTTATCTCTCATTTTGAGCATTGACTAAAACCAAAATTCAATGTGTAAACATCAAACTATAATAATTTCAGTGATATATAAAATAATCTTGAAATACTATTCAAAGTATGTCTAAATCCTCACATAATTTTTTCAATAAATGATTCAGTAGGTTTAACATATGTTATACATGGTCTTTAAAAAATAAATATGATGTTTTCCTATACATATACTTATCCTCAAATTCAATCACAGTTTTATGTTCCTTATCCAATTTTCTCTTAAATCTAGTTCCCATATTTTTTACTAAAATTCCTCTCATATAAAATGTAAGCACCCCGACCCCAATAACCTAGAGCCCATGACTTACTCTATAAAATTGGACTAAAAATAAGGAATTGCTTCCTGAAGGATGGAATAGTTTAGTAGTCATGGAAAACTAGATACATATATGATTCGCATATTGAATTTGAAAGTAAAAATTAAAAAAAAAATCAAGAAAAAAATTATTCCTTTTAGTATATCCTTGCATAACAATCATAGTACTTTTAATGGATTACTAGGTAAATGAAACAAAATAAGGTTGATCTCAAATAATTATTATGCATTGAGTACATCGGAAACTATCATGAATCAATAATAAAAGAGGCATAAACAATATGATAAGGTAAATAACTAAACACACATTTAATTTAATCAATAAAATTTATATCATGAGAATAAAATTTATTGTCATTATGGAAATGAAAATTATTGGAAACAAAATCCATTTAATTAATTAATTGAGTAAATCTGGATCCATAGATAATATCTTATTGATAATATCATGGATAAAAATAGCTGAAATCTTAATAACTGAAATTCTTAATTATAGGATTTCATGTTTCCTAAGAATATAAAACCTTTACAATCAAGACCTTTCACAATATGGTTTAATAATTATGGGTAAAAACCCTTTTAATTTGGCCGACATTGTTATCTCATGAGACAACTGATGCCACGAGGTGATTTTATATATTCGGCACCAACCCATTATTGCATGTCCAAATCATTCTTAATATATCAAAAAAATCATTCATTGATAAATATTACTTATCATAAACAATTCATATTCACTAAAATATATAGAATTATGATTATTTCCCTTGTTAATCCAATCGCATTAAAAGTATACTCCATATAAAAATTGTATATAGCTTAGTCAATAATCATATGAATGATATACTAATATAGATATCCCATTATCACAGGAAAATGGATGATTCAAATGATGGTACCATATCAACATATATACCCATTAGAGTATAAATAAATGGTTTTTATCATCGATGAATATAAATACCATAAAAGTAACTTTAAAAAAAATTCTTCAGATAAATAACATTTTCATTTTCTAAATCAGTTATTTTTTACTAAAGGTTCGTAAAACATTTTGAAAATAATTTTATTTTAAAATAACCATTTAAAATTATAAAAGAACTATTAAAATATTTTATTTATTATGACGGCTATAAATTTCATTCATTCCATGCATGTTAAAACAGATATTCTATTCACTATTTTGGTAAAATCAAAATGGGAATTGTTTTAAAAATTATATTAATATTCCATTAAAATTTTAATAAGTAAAAGATGAATTTAAAAAAATGGGGAATAGTAAAATCCATTTTGAATTTTTTTTTGAAAACATATATATGGAATATAAATCTTCCCTAGTAGATACTTAAATATAAATAATCTCAAATAATGAAGAGATTGTGAAGTAAACTCATACCACATGGGTGTATTATCAATCGTATGAAAAATGAATGAATAACATTTAAAAAAACCTTAAATATCATGAGAATAATAAAATTTAGGATATAACATTTCAAATGGGTATTATATACACCTCATAAAATAATATAGGTTAATAACCTCAAAATATGACTCACTAAAATAAAATGGATATGAAATCCCTTACAAAGATCACATCATTAAAGTGAGTGTTAATAAAATTGATAGATTTTGTGCAACAAATTTAAATCCACAAAATGAATTGGAAATAAAAAATAAGACAATTAAAATTTATTTCAAACATAATCTTAGTATGACATAATCAATTTAGTGCATGTTTAACCCAATGAAAAAAACTAAGGTTATAAATCCCTTACCACATGCTTACATTTAATGGTGTATAATTTAATCTATTTTATAGTGGTTTAAAGAGAGATTTTAATTTATTAAACAACCATATTAATATTTATGATATCATATTTTATCCTCTTATATAGTTTTATTACCTTTTTTCTAATAATATTTCACTTTTTCCCTTGTTTAGTGTGTTAATTGCCTTGTTTTTACATGTATATTTTTTCATGAATGTCCCATTTCTATGGAATGGGGTATAAATCCATCTTCTCAATAATCTTATTAATATTATGAATACAATATTTAATCAATAAATATATTTTTATAACCATTATTTATAGTTTATTATGGAAATTGAATCGCATAGCATCGTGGAGACGATAGGTCATACGTACACAAGATTAATGATATCATTCAATTTATGGGTGTAACGGTAAGGAAATTGCTGATATAAAAAAAATAAAAAAATTATATAATTTCATAATTATCATATATATATTATTTTCATCATTATAACCATCCATGTAATTTGGTAATGAAAAAAAATTACACCACAACATGTAGACAGTAAGTCATACGTACACACACTCGTTGCTTTCATTTTTCATTGAATGGATAAATGGTAGATAATAGTTGTAAAGTAATCATAATGACATCACAGAATATATATATAGATAATACTAGATTTATAACATTATCTTGGAGAAAAAATATTAAGAGGTAGTATAAGAAGAAATGAACTTGAATGAGTTGGTAAACACGATTACCTCTTCTTCAGCATACTTCCTTTAGATCACTTATTAAGAGATATAAGGTTAGTATTTTTGGAATACCCAAAACTCTTAAACATTGATAACAATTTTTAATGAGGAATGGGTAGGGTATAGTTGATATATATGTCTCTATGTGTTTTTAATAAGTTAATGAGGATGTTCTCTTTTTTATTAAGGTGAGGGTCACTTTTGGAAGATCTCAAAATATTAAAATATATTAAGTCTATTTTGGATAAAAGACATCAAAATGTCATAGAAATAAATATTGGATAACATTTTATACAATATATTAAAAAATGTATTATTATTTAATTTTTTATTATTTTTAAATTAATTAATAAAATTTTATATTCATGGAATATTATTATTGTTAAATTTGATATTTTTCATTACTATTACAATAAAAACATCGAAACAAAGAGTAAAATCTGAAAAAATTATTTTTTTATATCCTAAATATGTCATATATATCAATATAATTCTTTTATTAGTTCAATTATATCATATTATATTTATTTTAATATATTTAATATCCTTTATTTGATTTTACCATCAATTTAAAAATTATTGCATCATCGTTGTCTAAGAATTTTCGGAATTTATATTTTTCATAAAAAATAAAAATAAATTTCCATGAATAAAATAAATATTTTAACTTTAAAAAAACTATTTATGGTCGAACATCTCTTCTGTGAGACATCATATTAAAAAATGTTATACCTATTAAAAACCATAGTGTGAACAATTTAACATTATTTTAAATAAAATAGTATAATGGAACTAATGTCAACTATGTTGATCCAAAAGGCCCTAAATTAGACAAAAATATTATAATAGTCCAAAATTACTCATAAAATAATATTTTTCAAATTTTCTAGTCATTTTATGTTTTTTTTAATTTTAATTAAAATTATTTTATTGATTTTTTTATTAAATATATAATTATTACACCATTTTTTTGAAATCTATTGATGTAATTATTTATTCCATAATATTTAAAGATAAATTTAAATAATTAGTTTATAAATTTTATATTTAAAAACCTATTTTTTCATGATCATAGATTCTAGATGATCGTATATCAAAAATGTAATACTTATACAAAACTATAGTGTGACAACTTTGAAATTTCATAAAATAAAATACTATAAGTGAAATATTGTCATCAATGTTGATTAAATGATAATAAAATAAACCCATGAATAAGTTTTTTTTCAAAACATACCCATATAATAAAATTTGAACAATTGTTACGGTAATTGGACAATATTTATAATATTATTTTTACCCTTAATTAACCAATTTTCCCTAAACCGTGGTAATGAAAATTACTAATTTTACTATTCATATTATACAACAAAATATATGGGACCAATTTAATAGATTTATACCTTGTGATTCAAAACAAGGAATCCATTTTTAACAATTCAAAACACTACATTGACATAATTTATTTTAAAATTAAACTGCCAAAACACAGCAAAAATTAGTTTATCATAAAAATTTTATTTTAGTTTTAAAAATATTTTATAAACAATTAGTCAATAAAATTTATTATAATGAACCGAATTATATTATTCATAATATAATATAACTAATATATCATTGAAACCAAAATAAAATTGAACTTTTCAATGGTTGAAATAAATATACATTTTTCAATAAAAATCGGTATTTTTCATAATTTATTGGAAAATTAATATTTTCTTAAAAATGAAAAAACTTTAACCTAATATAATTTTTAAATGATTCATTTGAAAATAAATTTTATTTTTTAAAACAAAAAATTTAGTTTTTAAACAACTTTTCTATTATGAGGTGGAAAAACTGCCTTTAGAATAATGGAGGCTATTATGCGTAAAATTGTATTTGTTTTTATCTTATATCTATCAAATCTAATGGATGAACGTCAAAAAAATTTATTAAAAATATAATACATAAATTTATTTTAAGTCATTCAATAATAGTAATTAATTTAATTTTTTAGTATAAAACACCTTTGGAAGATAATTTTACTTTATTATAAAAACAATTCATTTATATTCAACTGAATTTTATACTCATTTATAATTAATTTTTAACCATTTAATTCAATAATATATTTTTGTAAGATAGGTAATTTTATTCATTACCACCAATTTAAGATCTACTAGATCATTTTCATTTAAATAAATAATATTAAAATGAAGGATTTTTCGAGATCACTACATGGAAATTCCATGAGGATAAAGAAAATTTTTTTTTGATGCTTATAAATATTTCCATCATACCATTTTGAAAAAAAACATATATTAAATTTGATATATTTGACATTATCCATGCCTTGATGGTTTAGTTTTCTATAATATCTATATTCTAATATGATTTTTGTTATATTCATCATTTTGTGATGTGTTTTTCATTCCTCTCCCTTATATTTTCATTTCTAAAACCCTTTAAAGTTTCCTTGATCACATAAAACATTATTATGAATTAAATACCCATTGTGGGTGGCCTATGGTGTTTCAAAATTATTATTATTGAATTTATTCATTTCAATTCTGAAATGATTTTCATTGGTTCTATGTGGAAGTGAAAGTGAGGAATATAAGAAGATATTTTCATACCATCATCCATTAAAACAATAGTATTCTATAAACTGTTTAAACTTCAAATCATCCCTCTATTTTAATCACACTTTATATAATTGGAGTTTTGTGGTTTCAACGGATGAATAGTTTTTTTTTCTATCTCAGTTTGTGAGATGGCTCACTTTCTATGTAGAGGAGATTTCTTGCCCATTTCATTGGTAGAACAAAAAGAGTTTATGATATGATCAATGGTATTTTATTATATTTATATTATCAAACCTAAGAAAAAATGAGGGATAAGTAAATAATATAATCCAGTCTATTAATTATATTATGTGCTCTAAAAAATTATAAATAATGATCTAACTATTACAATTCACCCTAAGACCATCTATAACTTTAGATAACATTTTTTTGTTCGATGAATTCTTTTCATTTAAATTCCATGATAAACCCAAAAAATTATTCCATTTTAATTATTATTTTAACATAATAAAGAGGAAAATTATGTGTATGAATAATAATTACTCTAGTAATATCTCTTTGAGAGAGATAACTATCATCAATATTTTTTATATAAAATTATTTCAAATTATTCTTAAATATCCCTCTATAATGATATAATGTCACTTTTTAAAAACTTAAACTCTATTCTTATTACTAATATACACAAAAATAAATCAAAATTGTTCAATGTAATAAAAGTGAGTCATTAAATCATCACCATATTCATGGATTTTCAACACAGAAATCACATAATGCACAGAACATTGTGGGTACTAGGTTTGGATCTAGGTATCATGCTCCCATAAACTCTCCTAAAGGTTTCCATGTTACTAACATAAACACACTTTTGGAATAAAGAATCTAAAAATAGTATTATTATATTGGTCATAAATTAACAAAGGTACTCTATGATTGTAACACATCCTCAATGTTTATATCACCCCACTCAAAAACATTTAACAAATCATTCATGTATATCCCAAAATGTGACATGTCTAGGAGATCACGTACCCAATACAACTATTAAAAAACTCAAGGTGGTATGTTACCTCACCAACACTATGAAATTTTAAAGATGAATCAATTAATATTAGGGAAAAACTAATCACTAGATGAACCCTCCAAAAACCATTTAATGGAAGAAAACGTAATACATTAACTCCATTTTTATACACCATAGGCCTCAATTGAAAGTTATCATAAGACTTTGAATAAATCTGAGATGTTATCATTTGTTCTTCGGTCACTTATACCAATATCGTCATTACCAACAACAAATTTAACCCCATTTATCCAAAATTAATCTAGTACAATGGATAAATGATTTTTCTTCAATATAAATCCTTAAATTATGTTTTTCCAATGATAGAGTGGTATATTTATATTAAGGGAACTACTCTATAGGAAAGTGGTCCTCTAAGATCTAGCAGAAATCGAACACACCTACACTTTTCATATCCTAGATAAATAGGGTTGTTCCCTCAGCATTTTCACTAATCTAAGTATTTGTGTTTATCTATAACTAGTTCATAAAATCTTCTATTAAACCTCTCTACAACTAGGAATATAGTCATGTACAGTATCATCCAAAGATTTTATGAAGTATTTCCCCAAAAATAATTTTCTTTGATACCTTGTAAAATAATAAACCCGAGAGTCTAAGTGAATTGTAATATGTTATAACATTATAACATAGAATTTAAATTGGTGATTATGAATAATAATAACTAATTTATGAAAGATATATGGTTTAAAATGTTTAAAATAAATTGTTTGGTTATAAATTTATTTTAAATAAAAAATGAAATTATCTTCAAGTAAAAGTCATGATTTCTATGGAAAAAAATGGTGTCCACACAGTGCACTTTTATCTTAATAAGATAAAATAATCATTATTTTAGAATTATTTTATTGAAATTTATATATTAAATATTAAATATATTTTTAACATTCATATATTATTTTTACTATTCATGGGATAAGAATAAATAATGTTTTATGCATAAAACATTATTTTCAAAAAGTTATTTTCATTATGTTATGTACACTTATTTTAAAATTAATTTATTGACCTTATATGTGTTTAATTTCATATAATTAATTCCATATTTTTAATCAGGTTTATAAATTTGTTAAATAATATCCTTTTATTTTTAGGAATTATAAATAGTAAATGTTTTTAAGTTAATCACCTTAGTAAGGGGAAAATATGGTCAATCTAAGTAGCAAGAAAGTGTTAAGGTCACCATTTCTCATCTAAAAACACTTTGGATTAAATAAATTTTATCACTACTACCTTAGGCTCTAAATTTAAATATTAAAGTGACACATTTCTATGAAAATGAAATATATAATATTTATAGAAAATAATGTTACAAAATGTCACTTTCTTAGTTTTAAATATATCTTATGTGTTCACATATAGAAAAATTAATGTTTTGGATGTATACTAATGGCCATTATATGTATAATTAAATTATATTCATAATTTTAATTTATTTAGAAAAAATTAAAATAATATAATTACCTTAAATCCATACGTAATGCAAATTGAGTATTTATTTAATTAATATAAAAATAAATATATATTATTTTAAAACTATTAAAAGTAATACAATATTAGTGATTATTATTTTAGAATATATTTTTTAGAAAAATTTAACATATTAGTTATGTGAAAAAGGATTAGATTCAAATTTCATGTTACTTTGGTGCTTTTAAAGCAAAATTAAATGAATAGTTCAAAAATTGGAATTAATGGTATTTTATAAAAAATAATGATTACTTAAATGAGTTAAAATTCATAAAAATCTTTTCATTAGCCACATTAATGAAATATTTTTTATTAAATCCTATATTTTCCATTTATGAGTCATTTTTCTATTTATGGTGACATTCTTAACACTTTATGATTAAAATGGTTTTTACCACAGTTAAGGTCAAAAATAATTAAGAAAGGGATTGATAAAAAATATAATGTTTTAAATGAAATATATACCTACCAAAATATAATTTAAATTAATTATATACATTTTCAAGGTACTTATGATCCCAAAATTCCGACCATCGGATCCTTAAATATGAGATCTAAAAGTGTTCTTTCAATGAAGAGATAATCACCTTAACCGAACACTTTCTTTTGAATTATTCTATATCTCACCCAAATATATAGTATTTATCATAAAATAATATTATTAGTATCCTCAATATACTGAAATTTTATTATTACTATTTAAACACCGTTATACATCCTCTTTTCCATCAAATGAGAAGTGAAATTATTGTGCATGCGTACAACTTTCCATTTCCATGTAGTGATACAATTCATTTTCCATGACCATATTTCATGGATGGAAATTAGGATAGTTTTAATGTTTTCATATGATAATTATGAAAAAATTATAATTCTTGAATTAGAATATCATATCTATATTCTTACCTTCCAATATATTAGAAAACAATAATGTCACTCATGTGTACGTGTGGACTACCACCCCTATGAAGAGATGTGATTTTTTCAATTTACATTTTACATGTAAGTTAATAATGATACATTAAATTATTATAAATTATTTATATGATATAATAATGGTTCATTAGATTTGAATTATTATTATTTTTTATTTTGTTTCATTTGTGGAAAAGTGAAAAACAATGTTCATGCATACTTATGGCCCACTGTCACCAACAATGGTGTAATTAATTTTTATTTATATAACCTTAAAGGATGAATATATATATATATATATATATATATATAATTAATATATATTATATTTACAAATTTATAAAAAAATTGGAGATGATGGAACCAGGATCATTATACAGGGCCTGGAACTACTGAACTGAAATATTTATGATATATGAAATAGAAAACACACAGAAATGACAATTTAAATAAATAATTGTTGATAAATGTGCATTGAAATGTTATAAAGGGATCATATGTGATATTATAAGTATAATAATGATTTTTTATAGGATTATAATAAATTTAAATTAATTATAATGGAGTTTAGAGTGTATTTGAATCAAGTAGAGATGGAGGTAAGTTTTATCATCTCAAATTATCTTCTTTGGAACATAATAAATGTCATGAAACTATATTATTTTATGAGGATTATATACTTTCCTTTCACATGTTATATCATGATTAAAATTATGTTCATGATTTGTAGTATTTCAATTGTATTTATTCTTTTATGATGAAATGACCAGGGTGAAGTTACACCGCTGAAAGGGGGGTTGAATCAATGGTGGGTTTTATAATTTTAGTTTCATTGAAATTAATAATTGTTAACCTATTTTTATTGGATCCAATATTTTTATTTCACGTTATTTACCAATAAAAAACTAAAATAACACCTGAACACAAAAAAATCAAGGTTCATTCTCAATGGTAGCCTACTCCTTGTTGTGATTGGTAAGACACCCCAATCACAGATTCTACACTATAATCAAAATAGGTTGCAACATATAATATTTAAATAGAATATATTCACACTATGATTTAGAGATTCCCACTAGAAAAAACACTTCACGCTACTTTAAACAAATATGAACATAAAAAAATATAAGAAATGTCTCTTATAAATATATACTTCTACTATAATAGTTGATGAAGATCATTATTTTGAAAATTCAGGATAATTCGATCAAAAAAGTATCAATTTATCAATTTTAATAAAAAGAAATATATTTTATTATGAACACTATCTTCTTTATCATTATCATTAAAACTTATCATAATACAAAATATTTAATGCAATGTCTAATCAATTCAAGTAATAATTCACTACCTGATGTAAAGTGCATAATATATCAATGGTTATGTGATTGAATATTAAAAAAATGTATCAAGAAAAAACTCCTAATTCCTCTTTAATTTTTCTTCCAAACCTTTATAATTTCATAAATATAGTACGTAGGTTGTATGGATGAGTTTCTAGAATGGTTTGTCACATGCCTCTATCATGTGGCTATGTAGGGATCTAACGAAAGTCTTGCAACTCCATTACTTGACAAGAAAATATTCATATGATATATCCACTAACATAAGATATCATATTAGGATAAATAGTGATGTCTCCCCATGTTTCATCACAAGAACATAAACCTGTGTCTTTGGGTCCTTTTCATTACAATAGTTTGTATGTGGATTTCTACACATGATCAAGAGGTGATTTCTATGAGATGGATTCATGTGATAGAATCATCTGAACCTATTCATTCTTCACAAAAACTAGAATTTTTGTGGTTTCCTTCCGAATACTATTAAATTACAAGGTTATGTATCCATGAGTTCATTCAGATAATGAAATCACGTGGGCTTATTATACTTCATGAGAAAGAATAATGTCAACCTCTATTTTTCAAAAAATCTCAATTTTTTCTTGATAATGAACACTTTTAGGTTCCTTGGTTTATCTAGGTGAGTTGAAACTAAATATATCCACTTATTAAGGTGTTTTGAGGACTCCTTCAAACACAAAAATATGTTGGGGTCTCTTTAATGTGGAAACTCTTGTCCTCTTTAAGCCTCGTGCCTCTTTAGAATGATCGTGCGGTTATGGTGATGGCTTGCATGATAACTTCATTGATCATGTGATACCTTGGAGATTTTTAATTTTTCATATGGGTGATTATCACTAGAAAATATCATAAAAAATAGAATATAATTTTCATTAAAAAAATTTATAAAGAAGGAGGATTCATGTGATAATTGATCTTCATGTGATGGATTTGTTCATTGTTTACATTCCATCATGAAAAGTCACTTGTTCTAAAATGTTTTTCATATTACAATCACATGATCTATTGATCATAGCATGGTAATATTAATTTTTTCATGTGATGTTAGTGGATCTTGTGACAAATTCTCATAATATATTTGTACTTTGATTCTTGAAATATAATGACTGTATACCTTTACTTAGTTCAATCCCTCTTATCACAATAATTTGTAATGTTGAGTAGAGATGATCAGTTTTATTGATATTTCATAAATATTTGTTGATTGAAAAAGTTTTAAGACAATGTAAGTAAATCATTGTGTGGGATTCAATGAGTGGGAAAGATCACTCAGATCATCTTGTTGGTGTTTTATCTGTCTTTTTAGGTTGAGGTGAACAGGCCCCTCACATTAGCATCCCACATAGATAATTAACCTGAAGTATGCTCTGGTATATTAGTTATTTCATGCCACAACATCCTTGATCAGACTGCTAGTGATCTACATCAGTCACACTATACACACACCACTGAGATTCTAGTCCAAATTGTCGGTGCCTTCGAGAGTGCACTCTGTAGGCCATATACATAGGCCCATCCAATACGTAGTGAGCATTATTCCGCCTCTTCTAGCCATGTGAATTTCTAGGATACTTCTTTGAGAATTGATGACCTCTAGGTCAAATAGTTATGACTTCAAGATTGGATAAGGCAGTCCAGTGGGTTGGCATAATATTTTACGTAAGTTCTTAATAAAATATTCAGAAATATTCTAATCATAGAATGAAAGTATGAAACCAAATATAATATAACTATCCTAATCCAGTCCATATAGATCCCATCAACAAATTCCAAGCCCTAAAAAATTCTACAAGAAAGTAAAAGATATTTCAAGGTCTTCAAATATATCACTATCTACACTTTTATGCAAAATAAAATTTATTTTTCCATGATAACATTAATTCACCTTCATTACTTAATAAAAATAAATATTTTCACGGTGTCCCATTTTTGTATGAATTTTTAATCTATTCATAATAACTTTTAAAAATGAATTCTAAAATGAAGTTCACATCCACAATTGTCATAATTTACTAAGGGTAATTTTCTAAGTATGACATCCAATATTAATAGATGAATCCATAACAATTCTCCAAGAATAACTACATCATCCACCAACACATGTTTACTTATTGAGAAAAAATAATCCTTGTCACAGTAATCCCCCCATTTTAATTTTTTTTTCAACATCAGCACATATCATAAGTTAGTATGAGATAAAAACGTTCTCCCCTTAATGAAAATCAATATTCAAAGGGTAAATTTCTTCTTCTCAACTCAACTTTCTCCACAAAAGTATGATCATCTCCATTATATGAAAATTTTTAGATCAAAACTAATCGAGGAATGATCACACATAATTCTATAAACAAATTTCCTTTATTTAATCAATAGTAGGTCTATTTAAGATAACCTAGTGTAGAATACATGAGTGATGTGACCAATGATTTCTAAGAAATCCATAAAATACCATGCAAGTGAAATCATGATCAGAAATTCTCAAATTTTCATAAAGGGGTTTGAGATCATCAGACACTTCAATGAAATTCTAAATCCCTTACAGACTTTAAAAAACACATGGAAATCTAAAGTAAAAAATATATAAATTTCTCCCTTCATCTCATATTTATCTCTTGAAATCTTCCCCTCAAGGGGGGAACTCATTTCCATCATCATGGAACTGAATGAAATCCTTGAAGAATAAAACTTATCCTTCGATTATTTTCATGTTATATCATGACATATAAAAAAGAAAGAATAAAGAGGAACATTTTAGATGTTTTCAAGTGAGAGGAAATGATAAACATGATGTTTTAACTAGAGTTCCAAAAAACATTTTCTTATCATAAATTCATAGAAAATTTGTAGAAATTTATCTTTTGAAGACATGTATTCCATCTTGATATCTCCACCTACCACCTTTTCATTATAAATTAATTTCTGGTATCAATATGATTTGTTCATTAATGTTGAATTGGGTTTCTTAATAACCCTATAACACATTGAATATCACATGAAATTTTCAGTGGTTTCTCAGTTTCAATTTAAAAATATCTTAATTGTACATTCATCCAAATCATCTATGTATAAGAACGTGTAACTGCTACATATTCTTCTTCATTCAGCCTATGTTTCACTAAATTCTATTTCATGATATTCCAACTAACACAACATTCTTCAATAAAAAATTTTCCACCTGAATTTGATCATTTATATGTACAATTACCTACCCAAAATACATTGATAAAACCCATAAATTTTAAATATTCAATGTTTCTATCCAAGAGACCATTGTTTTATGTTCTTTTCCATTATCCTAGAACTCTCTTTGAATATAAGATGTGAGATAAATTAGGATCACTCTGAAATCCGCTACATAGTATCTATACATGTGTTATATATGGCCTTGAATCTCTTAGATAAAAAATAATTCTAGTTATTCCTTTGGATTATTTCTAGTTAACACTTCTACCACCATTAATGTTTCACAATTTGTATCTAATGGAAATTGGAGTTGAAACTTGTGTTTCACTTTCCATTCTAAACTTTTTTAGTAATTCTCTGGTATACTTTTATGGAGACATAAATATGTAATTTGGTTCTTCTCGATCTAAAATCCAATAATTATTTCAACGAACCAATGATGAACATCTCAAAATTATTTTTTATCTTCTCTAAAAAATATTCAAATCAATATTCCTTGTCATAGAAAAATATAATTTCATCCATATACACAATAATTGTAATAGGTACTTCAGACATTTCTCTCATATAATGGTTACAATCAACTTTACCTTTTATGAATTTCAAATCCCTTAAACAACCATATAATTTCAAATACCAAACTCCAGGATGATGTTTTAAATCATACAAGTGTTTCTTTAATCTTACTTCCATGTTACCATCATTCTCTAAGAAAAAACCATTAGGTTGTTTAATATGGACTTATTACTCAAGGATTATTTTATATTCATTTAATAATATTTATAATTTTTTCATGCATCAACTACCATAAACATTCTAATTGTTTTTGTTATTTCTAATTGGGAAATTGTTTTCTTAAAATTAAATTCCATTCCATTTGAGAATATCATTTTCACATGATCCTTCCTTTATTCCTTAATACCTCGCCTTTTTTGATCATTTTATTTCATAAAAGCCACTTGGTGATAAGATCTTTTTTATTTTTATGTCTTGGAAAAAAATACCATGTTGATTTCTTATCAATATTATAAATTTTATCATTCATCATGTGTATCCATATCACATGATCAACCGCTTATGCCACTATATGAGGTTCAATTTGAGAAATATGTGTAGTTTGATTTTTATTTCTCAATATTCTTCTAGTGTGAATAGGATCTTGTTCAATTCCAATGATATTTCTAGTTTTAACATTCTCATCAATTTTTTCTACCTTTTTCTCTTATTTATATCAATTTTACATTGATAGATTATGTTTTTTAAATCAATATAATCTATTTTTATATATTTCTTAGTAACATTGTTGTTCTTATTTTCCATTTCCATTTCATTTTTTATCAAATATTATGAATCTATATTAACTGATATTTCTGATGTATTCTAATTTTCACTAATTTTTACATCACTACAGTCATGTTTCTTGTGCATGTATTTGTTCAATAATTTGTAGTCACTTTCATTGCATATATTTCCCATGAAAATTCCTTCCTTTTATTTTCATCATATTTTCCCCAATTTATTTTCTTGATCATTATAAATAATGGGATTACAAAAACACTAAAGTATATAAAAGATATATTTTTCTTGTACCACATTTTATATGATGTCTTTTGTGATTCTAGTCTCAGAAGACATATATTTTTTATAAAAATGTTAGTACATACATCTTCCCTCTATAATTACATTTATATTTTGTGATCATCTAAAATTATTATTCCTATATCTGTTATGGTTCTATTATTTCATTTAGCTAGACCATTTTACCATAGATTATATGGTATTTAATACTTATGTTTGATTCTATGTTTTGAAAGATAACATTAAGAAGAATCACAACAAAAATCCTTTCCATTATATAATCTTAGTTTCTTGATATAGGGACCCACCACCTTCTAAGATTACCTTATAAAATTTTCAAAAAAAATTGACTGCCACTGACATGTTTTTGATAAAAATAACACTATTTAACTGAGTATAATGATAAGTATATGTAATTAAAAAAATAACCTCTAGTATACTTTTGTCTCATTGGACCACATAATTAAATATGAATAAGTTAAAGGGGTATAGTATATATAATATCCACCCCTTTTTGTGAACTTTTAACTAATTTTTCTTTTTGATAGGTTTCACATACTTCATCCCATTCTCTATTATCTTATAAAAATTTCTCAAAATATCTTACTTTTTGATTTTACATATTCTCCTTTTACCAATATGGACAAGACTTCTTTTCAATAAATTGTTTTTATATTTATCACTCATGTAAAATTAATAGGTATAATTGGAAATTTAAAATATATTACCATTTTTTCTCTTCTATTGAGTGATAATTATTCCAACATTTAATATTTTGATTATTCATTAATATTTTTTGAACAACACCTCATGTATATCAGAACAATGTTGGTTAACACTATGTAAATTTTTGTTTAGACCTTCAGAAAATAGAACATTATTAGACTTCATATTTTGGAATTCAATCTATGATTCTCAAAAACCCTTAATTCTTAGAGAAAAATAATTTCCAAATGTTACTAATACTACTTCATGATTCCCAATGTTGCTCAGAAATTTTGTGTCACCAATCATGTTTGATGAACATCCACGATCAGTAATTCATGATTTGTTTTTTTATAACATTTCAAAGTAACTTTAGAAAAACATGATTTTTCTTCATTCATTTTTTGAACTCCATTTTCTTTATAAAACGTTTTATATTTTTTGAGGAAAATTATCATGGACTTTTTAAAAATATGGCCTTTTTGATCACATATTCCACATATTTCTTCCAGAAAGTGAAATTTTTTTTCGTTGGAGGATAGTATGGATTATTAAAAATTAATTCTATAATTTTAAAATTATCTCTACTTTTATCAAAATTTATCTCAATTGGTTCATGTCTCATCTTAGGTATGGAGCTATTATACCTGCATAAATATTAATTATTCCAAAAAACTCCACAAAACCAATAGTTTCCTCTATCCTTAATATTTCCAACTGATAATATCTCTATCTTGAAGATTTTTATTATAGTTTTTCTATATATTTAGATATTATCTTCTCTACTGTAAATGTTCTTAATAGATAATTTATTTTCTTTATTGGATTATAAGATTAAATCAAACTATTATTCATAATCCTTACTTGTCCAGAATTTATTTTAGGACCTACAATATTAGTGATACCACATTTTCACTGAAATTTAAAGATTTATGAATTAATATTCTTTTTTGAACCCCTCTTTTCACCAGTTTGTGATGATTGTTCCTTGACCTCAACAACCTCGATAAAATATTCTCTAATCCTTTTCAATATATTTGATGATTCAAATCATTTATACTTAGTCTTCGAGTTTTATCATTATTTGAGATAAAGGTTATATTCTAGGTCATTTACTAACTTTTTCTTTTTATCCACTTTTACTTTGTGTCCTTTTATCACAACAATGTAAATAATCTATTTCTTTTCACATTCACATTTTTCGGTGATTATATTTTTTTTCTTACAAAAATATTCTATTTTCCTATTTGATCATTGTGTTTTTCTTAAGACAAGCTTCTAATTCATTATTAAACATTTGGACTAGCTTTTTTTTTAATTTCATCAGAATCACATCCAATGGCGTCAAACACTTTCTCTACATGATCCATGAGGTTAGTTTCAACTTCTTATTGGATTCTTTAAGTGGAGTTATCTTCATATTATTTTCTTACTAAACTTCATTTTTTACTTTTAAATAATTCTTTCTTACTTCCATATATTTTTTAGGCGATTTGATCTATTCCCCCAATTCTATTTATTCAGTCTCTCTTAATTTATCTCTGGTTCCACAATCTTCTTCTTAGGTAAATTTTACAAAAAATTCCAATTTCATAACAATTTTAGCACCTTGGTGTAAATTTATTTTTACCCATAAGCATTCAATTCTTGAATATTTATGACACAATAGAAATGATTCTATTATAATCTTCATGTTTATCTTCATCATCAAAATTAATTGATTCTAACATTTCATCATCTCCAATTTTGAGTTTTCTCATGGTTTTAAAATATATATCATCATTGATCTTCTTTTTGAATGATGGGTTAATTCATATTTCAAATTACATGAGTATGTTATGTATCTAATTGAGTGTAAGATAAAATATATCTTCCAAAGATAATACTTTAAGATCAAACCTGTTAGGAAAATGTGTCATCTATTATTTGAAAATAGTTGAATCTTCCTAATTTTATCTAAATACTAAAATATTAATGACTATTTCATTGAATTTTATGATGTAATCCAAAATATTATCTTCTTTTCCAATATTTATATCTTCAAAATTTCACCACAAAATTTTCTATTTTAACTCCATGAATATCACATTTCTTCATAACTTCTTTCTAATTTATCCAAAATTTCATTGGAATTTTTTAGTCCCATAACCTTTGTGTGAATTTTTTCAGAAAGAGATATAAAAAATGTAATTCTGATATTTTCCATCAACTTCCACATTTCTGTTGTCTATACAAGTCATAAGATAATCTTTAATAATAGGTGGGAATCCAACAGTAATTTCACCATTGACTTAAAGTCCAATATTTATAAGATATGGAGACATCATATTCATCTAACTATGGTAGTTCATTCCATCTGAAGTAGGAACACCCCTACTGTTGAGAGAATTCTGATTAACCATCATCAAAACTTATTGGATCTTGATAGAGGGAACTTATACTCTAATAACAATTGAAGTGCCCAGAGAGATGTTACACCACTTAGAGGGTGGTTGAATTAGTGGTGGTTTTTACAATTTCTCTTTCTTTTGAAATTATCCTCTATTTACCTATTAGGACCTGATCCACTCTTGTGATTGCATGAACTTTTTAAAATGCAATGAAAGAAACTGTAAAAGGGAAAAAATTACATGGTTCAATCTAAAAGTGATAAAACTCTTTACTATAATTAGTTAGACACCATAATCATAGATTATCCACTGTTATAACAAAAGGATATAATATAAAATTATTCAATAGCATAGAATCACACTATTATTTCACGATTTCCACTGGGATAATAGCTTCACACTTCTTGAAACAAATACAAACTCAAACCATGAATGAAATACCTATCTTGAATATTGTCTTCTCTAGAAACTGTGGATGATGTTATTTATTTTGATCCCTTGGGATAATTTTATTATAAAATGATCTCATTATCTATATTTCGGATAAAAAAACTATTTTATATTGTAATGTATCTTCTAGCTCACTGTCTTTCAAACTTCTCACAATCCACAATGTTTCATACATTGTCCTTACACTTCTAGTAATAATTCACAACCTTATTTGAATCACATGATATATTAATAGTTATATGACTCATGTTCACAAACATATCTCAATAAACCATTTTCACTTCCTATTTCCATTTTCTACCAAAACTTTTTAAATTATTAAATATAGTACATGGGGTGTGTAGCAAAGTTGCATGTGATGTTTTCAGCTACCTCCATCACATGACTAGATATGAAACTCACAAAAGTATTTTACCTCCTTAACATGACAAGAAATGATTCATACAATATTTCCACTACCTTCACATATCCTGTAAATATTCAATATGGTGTCTCCTCAAGTTTTATTGCAATAACTTAAAGCTTTGTCTGTGGGTACTTCGCATCACCATGATTTTTCTAAGGATTTATTTTCATTATCGAGAGGTGTTGTCTACAATATAGATTAATGTGATTGAATAACATGAACCACTTATTCTATTTCGAGAAATAGAAGGCATGTGGGTTCCTTCTAAATAAATTCTCATGGTAAGTTTGTGTATTTTTTAGTTCCTTCCCATGATAAAATCACTTGGGTGTCTTCTTCTCTATGATAATCAGTCACATGAAACTCTATTTTTCATGAGAGTACAAGTATTTCCCCAAAGAAAACTATTTTTGCTTCCACATTTTATATAGTAAAGTTGACATTTTCTATCTCTAGTATTTAAGGAATTTCAAGGAATCCTTCAAACACCCAAAGATATCGAGATATATTTTATTTTGAGACTATTTTCTTCTCTTAGCCTCATGCCTCACAGGAATGATCACGAAATTTTCATGATTGCCTTGAATGATCCATTTATTGATTATGGTATTCCTAGGTGATTGTATGTTTTTCATGTGGGGGATTTTTACTAGATATTCACTTCAGAATTTGAAGATAAATCATGGAAAAATATTTATAAATACATAGGCTTCTCAAAACATTTGATTTTTATATGATGGATTCATTGATTGTATGCATTCCATAATAATATTTCACTTGTTCTTAGTTTTTTTCACCTTTCTGTCATGTGATCCATGAATCATCACATGATTTTAGTCATCCATTCATGAAATATCAGTTGATCTTGCAACATCTTGTCATGATATCTTTTTTATTTGAATGCATGATGGATAAGGATTTCATGCCTTACCTTTCTTTGATCTCTTTCATCCCAATCCTTAAATATGTTGAGTTGAGACAATCGTTTTTCTCTATCTCATATGTAGTTTCATGAATGGAATAAGTTTGAATATGAAGAGGGTAAATCAAATAGCACTTCACACGATTCAATGGAATGTTTATATTTCTAAGATCATGTGGTTGATGTTATATCTGACTTTTTAACTATGGGTGAATAGGTCAGGTACATCCGCATCCCACATTAATAATATTACCTAAATATGATCTGTTATATAAGCCAATCCATTCCACAACATCCTTTAGTTCGCTATCAGGGATCAGAACCAGTCACACTACACACACACACCACTAGACTTCAGTCTTGTGGGATTTTGACCCAAAATATGTGCACCTTTTAGCATGCACTATTCACCCATTATATGTGGTATCACCAAAACATAGAGGACAATATACCTCCTATTACTAATATTTTATGTCATGGGATGCATCCTTCAGTGTGTTTGACCTCTAGGTCTCATAATTCTGAGATCAATCTAGGCTAAGGAGGGCTAGTGTGTTAACCCAATTTTTTACATAAGGTCATAATAAAATACATAGAACTATTGTAACCATCGAATGGAAGTATAAAACCAAATATAGTATAATTATCCTTATCCAAGACATATATTTCCCATCATAAAATCCCAAGTAAACAAATATTCTCAATGAAAATATGAGATATTGTGTAGGCATCAAATAGATCATCAACTTCAATTATATAAAAAATATAACTTCTTTTTCATGATCACATGAATTAGAATTATTCACTTCATGAAAATAAAATCATGTTTTTTATTTTCTATGAATTAAAAAACTCTTCAATGTCACTTTTTCACATGTATATGAAAATGAAGATCACTTCAACAATCATCATAATTGACTAAGGATAATTGTTCGAGCATGAGTTACAATGCCTTTATATGAATCTATAATAATAATTCATGCATCACCACTTCATCTACCAACACATATTGACTTATTGACATCCAATGTGACCTATGATCAACACATGAGTCTTACTATTCAATGGATACCAAATTTTTGAGGTTTTTATATTAAAATCTCATTATTTACAAAGATTATTTATGACCATGTTTCTGATGATGAAATTATATGATCAACCTCTCAATAAATTCATGAAATTTTCATATAATAATTTTATTTCATTAGAATACATGTTTTAATTTAATTTCACTCTATCTTTGTACTCATGAGACTGAAAGAAAATTTTTATGGAAAAACTAACGTTGTTTCACTTTTCATCTAGAAACACATTTCCTTCTATATCCATGTTTTCAAAAAAATCAAAAAATAATATTATTATAAAATGGTTTTTTAAGTAATTTTGAACCATTATTTAATTTTTTGAAAAATTTCATAAAATAATTCTTCTTATCATTTTATAATTGAGGTAAATTTTTATTTTTTCCATAAAATTAAAGGAATGTATTATTTTAATTTATATAGAATGATCATAATTTCCCACCATTATAAACAATAAAAACTGCAAATATTACTTTATATGTTTCCTAATTTATTTTCCATTAAAATGATTTTCACAATAATTTTTGAGTTTATAGTCTTCCAAAATTATTTTTCAAATTTTGTGGGATATTTTCTGCAAGAATATTTTAATTATAGTGTAATGGAATTTTTATTCCTACAAAACAACTAACCTTGATGTTATTTATGCATTAATAGGGATATGATCAAAGTTTACAATTCATATTATTTATTTTTATGGTTTACTTTTGTGATGAAATTATTTTTATCAAGCCCAATACCATTTCATGGGTTATACTACGATGAAATGATGAAATGGATATTTTCCACGAGTTATATAGAGACAAAATGTTTATGAAACCCATTTATTTTCATGAGTTATGATGTGATGAATGTTTTAAGATCTTGGGTCACACATTTTTATGATTTTCATTATGTGGAATGTGGGACAATAACTATATACTCCTGAAATGAATTTGATAAATGTAGATATATTTTTAAATAAATTAGACTAGAGTGGTGAGTAATCCCTATTCAGTAAGGGAATCTATTCGCAATCGTAATCTTGGGTGGAAACCTTGACTACTATGATGCTTTAGGCAGTGAACCAAATATACTATGATAGACTTTTAAATGAGACTTGACTACTAGGGAAATTGATTTCTATGCTTATGTGTATTCTGTAACACCCCGAGATTTTATGAAAAATATTCTTCTTAATTTCCTTAGTGGATTGTGTTGTACGCTACACCAAAATGAGCTTGCACAACACGCATCCTTGACTTTCCTTGCATTACACGCAAGCGCAACCTTCCGCGATAGCGTGTGTTGTACTCAATACCGAGTTTCGCTAAACAATGATATGCTATTAAAATATTATTAAAACTAACAGTTATGAATAGTAATAACCACTTTTTGAAATTTTTTAAATTTTATTCTTCAAAATGGACTTCATTTTTGGATTCAGAATATCGAAATTAGCCTAGGGTGAAATTTTGGTAATTTTCGGATCACTTTCATTTTCTGATAAATAGTGAAAATTACTAAATTTTAATTAAAAACAACCTTTTTAATCGAAATAATTAATAGTGATAAATTATAAATTTGATTGGTTTTAAAATATATTTAGAATATAATTTTACAATTTAATACAATTTTGGTCATTGGATGTAATTTCACATTTAAACCAGACATAAACAAATGTCAATCTTTTGATAGTTATTATCTCTTAAGAACACGCTATTTGTTTTGACGATGGGAATTAATTTTTAAATTAATTAATGCAACTGATATGTTTTGAATTTGGTTAAATAGACATCATTTTTGAATTCATAATATCAAATATAGCTTAGGCCTAATTTTTGGTATTTTTATGGAAACTTTCATTTTTTGATGAATAGTGAAACCACTAAGTGGTAGTTAAAAAAAATGATTTTTTCATAAAACTTAATTTTACCGCTTCTATGAGTGGAATTTAAAAAATAAAAGAGACACGGTTGATGTCAGTAAGTAAAATGTGATTCAGTGAGATGAAAATAATTTTTGGTGAATAGTAACTTTTTACTTTTTTTTACCACGGTTAAAGGTAAATAGGGTAATTAAGGGTAAAAATGAT
Organism: Viscum album; assembly: GCA_963277665.1. Lineage (NCBI taxonomy): Eukaryota > Viridiplantae > Streptophyta > Magnoliopsida > Santalales > Viscaceae > Viscum > Viscum album. The sequence goes on from OY728126.1 coordinate 1,422,154,037, forward strand.
ATTATTATTACCCTAACGCATGTCCTAATTCTATTGGACAAGTGTAATTCGACCAAAAACAACCATAGAAATAAAATATGACCATTTAGGGCCACTTGGATTAGATTAGGAAATTTATTATTAATTTATTTAAAGAAGGGTTAAAATAGTTAAAATCAATGTTTAATAAGTATATAATTTTTAATATATGGATAAACATAAGATAAATTCGACTATAAATATTAATTAGAAATATAATACAATTTAATACATAATGATATTTTATTTGTAATTTTTAGACGTTATATAATTTAATTTATTTATGACACAAATATGATACAGCAATTATCTTATTAATGAAATATTGACATAATTGATGTTATAAATACCCAAATAAATATAATTTGAGACTTTTTATGAATTAAACTAATTTTATAGATTAATATGACATGTTAGTATTGATTTAAGTAACTTTTTTAGAACTAATAATTCTGTTATGATTTTCACAAAAATCAATTACTAAATAGTTCCAAATTGACATAAAATAGTTTTTAAAACAAATATTATATTATTAATTGTTATTTTATTCCAAAAAATCTATGTATCAGACAAATAACATATATAAGGTTATATATGTTAATAATAGACAACATGGGGTTCGTTTGGCTTGTTATAGTAAGTTTATTAACCATATAGTGTAAGAACAAAAAAAGACACGGTAAAAGTAAAATTATCTAACTTAAAGTTAAATATAAATTATAAGGTTAAAATAGGAAGCTAAACTTGTCTAAATTCTATTTAATGAGATTATTTCTACCCATACCCACCTTAGCTTCTAAATAAATCAATTTGGAGCTATTTAAAACCGAATTGGGCTTTATAATAAAATAATAGTTTTAGTTTTCCAAAGGTGCCCCTCTCCTCCATTATAAAAGGGCACCTCCTCCATCTCTTCCTCACACCAAATTGAGCTTTCAAGCTCGTCCAACCCCTGCCAATTTCTCCTCTCCACTTTCCTAAAGACATCCTAGAGGTCCTGGTCTTCTTCAAAGACCAGTTTTAGTGCCCTAAAAGGAGATCTCAAAGAGGCGTTTCAAAGAAGAGGTAATGTCCGTTACCAATTATTTCAACTTTATTTCTTCTTCGACTTCTTCTTATTTAGTTGTTTAATTATTAAGTAATAACATAAGTATCAATCATATACTGATATGTTATTATAAGTATGAAACAACCCTATTTCACCATCTATCCATCCCACGGAAAATGAAATCACCGCGCGTGTGTACGTACGAAATACCGTTTCCACGCCGTGGTGTAATCTATTTTCCACCACCACCTTACTTGGATGGGTATAATGGTGTAAAGAATGAATATATATGATTATTTTAAAGTGATATTGATTCTGAAATATTATACATACACTCCAATACAATTCCACGATCATGAGAATGATATCATCGCTCGTGCGTACGTACGGACTACCGTCTCCACGACGCGATGAGATTCATTCTCCACGTTAACCATTCATGAATGATTATAAAGTATATATAATAAGTAATCATGAAATATATGACATAATAATGATACTGTATTTATGTGTATATATATGTATTTCATCTACTTAATTCCATTCAACTCAATAAAAAAACGAAAACAGCGTTCATGCGTACGTACGACCTACCGTCTCCATGAACGGTGTGTTTCTTTCCATTTACTGATATTTTATATATATATATATATATATATTCTAAATATATATTATATATAAATCATGTTTTATATTCTGGAATTAATTAATCATGATCTAAGAAATCATATGAATAATTACAAGTCAAAACACGGATGACAAATGAAGCGATTTTACCCAAAACGCTCATTAACATGGAATTTACAAAAGAACAGGTAAAATAAAGTCATAAGTGAACCATATATGATATCATAACAATTATTATTATTCTAGAATAAGTCAATGACATTATTTAAATCATTATATAGGAGTTTCAGACACTTACGAAGCAAATCGGACCTAAGGTAAGGGAAAATCTCGCAATCTCAATTTTTATCCGAGATTATTTATACTTTATAATTTACTAGGGAATATTTACCATCCACATCCATGTTTCCTCAATATGTAATATTTATATCCTTATACAGTAGTTTAAATCCAATTTTACCCTTCAGTGAGTTTTTAGTAAAAGATATGAAATGAATATTTTGTCGTTTTTCGTACGAGGTACTTTTTGACTTTTCCGACAAAAGTACGAGAAGAATGTTTTTTTAAATTATACGGCATGAATGTATTTTTAAAACATTATTTCCAAGAAGCTTACTTTAAAAGTTTTCAAGTTTATTTTTAATCAACTTCTTTTAGATTAGAATTGTGTGACATGTTAAGAAAGGAAAAGTGTTTTCGAAGTAGAAAAGATATTTTCCTCAAGAATGGAGTTCAAGTGTTTTATCAAAATTATTTTCCATATAAGATAATATAGGGTTCTGTTTATATCCCTATTATTACATTGATATGATTATGTTGTGATGGATATATTTTTATAAATTCCTTTATCTAATATGAATTGTTTTATGATGTCATGATGTTTAAGATTCCCATTTTTATTACATGGGTTATGCAATGATGTATGACTTATGATTTTGTGGCACACATAAGAATGGTATCATTATGAGATGGGTGGGACCTATATCTCCATACAATGCATTGGTTAAAGATTTTATATCTCATGAGATAGACATGGCAGGAACGGTAGGTTATACCGGTTCAGTGAAACAGGACTGAAACGAGGAGTGAACTCGGTTCAGAAAGGGACTTTGTCCACTAAGATAGTCTTGGAAATGAGTCTTGACTAATAAGAAATGATTCTCTATGATTATGTGTGTATGACACAAAGTTTCATGTTTTAAGTTATAATTATTGGGATTACATTTCACTGCTATGATTTATCCCATTTTATGAAATTATGATTTCTTTTGCAGGTTAAGATTTCCAAAAGTTATGTTCTTATGTATATGATGTGATTGATATTTCTTTTGTTTACCCTTACTGAGCATTTGATCTCACCCTTTTATGTTTTATTTTCCCCAGGATATAAAGAAATGTTTTAGGTAAAAAAAAGGAAGATTGTTATGGGAGATGTTGAAGATCTTTCACCATGATTAGAAGATTATATTCCGAGTTTCCAAAGACACTAAACTATTACGATCCTTGTGTGTTTGTTTTTGTTATGTACTAAGTATTCCGAAAAAGTAATGTAATGTCCATGTACATTAAGCTTAGGGTCTCTACAGTTGGTATCAATGGAAAAGTTTAGTCAACCTTTGGAAACTTGGATGTGAAAACGTTAGTGAGATCCCTAGAGATATTTCTAAGGTATGTTTAGGGATTTCCCTAAGGATAAGTATACATATAGAATATAGTCCTAGAAATATGGTAACAATGTTATATTAAACCAAAGATGTTAGATATTGAAGTTACTACCCCTTTATTATGATTTTTTCCTCTCACACTATTCTTTTCGGGTTTTAGGAAATAGCTGGAAACAAGATGATTCACGATAATGGAGGATATGATGGACAATGGAATGATATTCTTCATGAGAAACCAAATAAAATGGGATTTGGAAGTACAAACATCATTATTATGCCGAATCAGTAATCTCGTAATATGATCAATAAAGTAAAATTTGGTAAGTTTCCTAACTCAGCTAATAAGAGAAAGATGGAGTTTCATGATGATCATAGGGAAAAGAAAGTTCAATTTCCCCTACGTAAATCATGTTGGCAGAGGCATCAAGGAGAATGTTTCAAAGGAACTGGAAGATGCTTTGGATGTGGAAAAGAAGGACACAAAGCCAGTAAGTGAAAAGGAAAAGGTTTAGTTAACACCAGGGATGAGGATAATGTTATTGCTACGACATCAACAATGGTTAAATGTTTTAAATGTGGAATGTACGGGCATTATGCAAACCAATGCCCTAAGGGAAAGTCTCATGAAGAGAATCAGTATGGTCGTACAGGTAGTATTTATGTTGATGATGATGAAGATACTACAAATGATATGTGAGATGAAAGAATTGTTGAATCTCGGTGAATGGTTTAAGAATGTAGTGGAATGATTACTTGTTTATCATGTGTAATGTTGTATAAGTAATCTCATGGTACTATGGAATAAAGATACATCTAAGGATTGTTACATTGTTGTCTTTCCTTGAGTTTTGAAAGTGTATGATTAATGGTACCAGTATCCACGAAAGGTTATTCAGATATTTTTGAAATGTAGATGATATGCGCATAATGAAGGGATAAAGAGAAAATTAAATGTTTGATAGTATTCATGAGCTCATGACTGATATAAGGAGAATGTTATATAATGGTTTGAGTATATAGAATTTTTGGATTTTGGTATGTGGAAAGAGTTAACTTTTGACAGCATTCATGTTTTCACTAAGGTTTAATGGGTATTAATTTTTAAATAGAATACATGATTAAGGTATTCACATGATTGGAATGTGACCAACAAGATATATGGGGGATAAATGATGGTATTCACATGCTTGGTTGACGACATTTCAATTAATCATTTTCTTTATACTATGAGCTTTGACCGAAGTATTTTAGATAAGCCTAAAGATTGGAATGGATTATTTTAACCATATGTTAGTATTGTTTAAGGATAGAACTTTTTTTTTGAGATTATTTATGTGATGTTATAGTAATGTAGTTTTAGAAAAAGGACAACCTGCAGGATGGGCGACAGCCCATCGCGTCGGACAAGGCTGTGGGAATCGAACCCACAACCGAAGTGAGACTGACCTTTATCGCCTACCACTGGCCTACAGGAAGTCCCTGTTTTGTATAAACTAGTTTTATTATATTAAGAAGTATGATATATGAAGTATAAGTCCATTTTAGGAACCATATATGATTAATCTCACTATAGATGGACTTATGTATTTTTGATAACTTTTATAACCTTTTGTTTGAGACACATGATCTGCTAACACATCATGAATGAAAAATTCAAATTCATTTCTTTAAGAGATGAAGTGGAAATTGTCCAAAAAACAACCAACGGTGAGACTATACCAAAATCACGAAAGTATTTCTTCTAATTCCAATTTCATCAACTTTAGGGAAATGATCTTGAAAACCAAAAATGTTGTCTTAGTGCTCTTATATCTGATGAATCAGATGGTACCAGAGATTGTCACAAATTTATGGCTTTGTGATTGCTGGCTTTTCCATAGCCATGTTCTCTACCACTCTCCATCAGAACATGATGGTTAGGTTTCTCTTCCATATCCATATTTTCACCTATGTGGAAACCCAAAGGTTAGTTTATTTGGGTAATCGTTACATTTCATACGTTTGTTTTTAAAGATTGGTTTTGGTATTACTTTTTACAATGTGGGTTTCTATCAAAGAAACTTTCGAATTGTAAACCATTTATAACCCCGACGAATTTCGAGGGAGAAATTCATTTTAAGGGGGGTAGAATGTAACACCCCGAGATTTTATGATTTTGTTTTTAATTTCATTAATTTCTTGTGTTGTACGCTACACCAAAAGGAGCTTGCACAACCCGCATCCTTTACTTGCTTTGCATTACATGCAAGCGCGACCTTCAGCGATAGCGTGTCTTGTACGCAATACCGAGTTTTGCTAAACAATGATATGCTATTAAAATATTATTAAAACTAGCCGTTATGAATAATAAAAACCACTTTTTGAAATTTTGTAAATTTTATTCATTAAAATGGACTTCATTTTCGGATTCGGAATATTGAAATTAGCCTAGGGTGAAATTTTGGTAATTTTCGGATAACTTTCATTTCTGATGAATAGTGAAAATTACTAAATTTTAATTAAAAACAACCTTTTTAATCGAAATAATTAATAGTGATAAATTATAAATTTGATTGGTTTTAAAGTATATTTAGAATATATTTTTACAATTTAATACAATTTTGGTCATTGGATGTAGTTTCACATTTAAACCAAACATAAACAAATGTCAATCTTTTGATAGTTATTATCTCTTAAGAACACGCTATTTGTTTTGACGACGGGAATTAATTTTTAAATTAATTAATGCAATTGATATGTTTTAAATTTGGTAAAATAGACATCATTTTTTAATTCACAATATCAAATATATCTTAAGCCAATTTTTTGGTATTTTTCTGGAAACTTTCATTTTTTGATGAATAGTGAAACCACTAAGTGGTAGTTAAAAAAAATTGAATTTTTCAAAAAAAGTAATTTTACCACTTCTGTAATTGGAATTTAAAAAATCCGAGAGACACGGTTTATGTCAGTAAGTAAAATATGATTCAATGAGATGAAAATAATTTTTGGTGAATAGTAACTTTTTACTTTGTTTTTACCATGGTTAAAAGTAAATAGGGTAATTAAGGGTACAAATGATATTATTATTACCCTAAAACATGTCCTAATTCTATTGGACAAGTGTAATTCGACCAAAAACAACCTTATAAATAAAATATGACCATTTAGGCCCACTTGGATTAGATTAGGAAATTTATTATAAATTTATTTAAAGAAGGGTTAAAATAGTTAAAATCAAAGATTAATAAGTATATCATTTTTAATATAGGGTTATACATAAGATAAATTAGACTATAAATATTCATTAGAAAGATAAAAATATTTCCTACATAATTATAATTTATTTGTAATTTTTAGACGTTATATAAGTTAATTTATTTATGACACAAATATGATGTAGTAATTATCTTATTAATGAAATATTGACATAATTGATGTTATAAATACCCAAATAAATATAATTTGAGACTTTTTATGAATTACACTAATTTTATAGGTTAATATGACATGTTAGTATTTATTTAAGTAACTTCATTCGAACTAATCATTCTCTTATGATTTTTTTAAAAATAAATTACTAAATAGTGCCAAATTGACATAAAATAGTTTTTTTTAAAATATTATATTATTAATTGTTATGTTATTCTTAAAAATCTAAGGTTCGGCCAAATGACTTAGATAAGGTTATATATATTAATAATAGACAACTTGGGGTTCTTTTGGCTTGTTATAGTAAGTTTATTAACCTTATAGTGTAAGAACACAAAAAGACACGGTAAAAGTAAAATTATCTAACTTAAAGTTAAATATAAATGATAAGGTTAAAATAGGAACCTAAACTTGTCTAAAATCTATTGTATGGGAGTATTTAGACCCATCCCCACCTTGTCTTAGAAATAAATCATTTTGGAGCTATTTAAAACCGAATTTGGCTTTATAATAAAATAATATTTTTAGTTTTCCAAAGGTGCCCCTCTCCTCCCTTATAAAAGGGAACCTCCTCCCTCTCTTCCTCACACCACATTGAGCCTTCAATCTCGGCCAAACCCTACCAATATATCCTCTACACTTCCCTAGAGACATCCTAGAGGTCCTGGTCTTCTTCAAAGACCAATTTTAGTGCCCTAAAAGGAGATCTCAAAGAGGCGTTTCAAAGAAGAGGTAATGTCCGTTACCAATTCTTTCAACTTTATTTCTTCTTCCACTTCTTCTTATTTAGTTGTTTCATTATGAAGTAATAAAATCAGTATCACTCATATACTTATATTTTATTATAAGTATGAAACAACCCTATTTAACCATCTATCCATCCCACGGAAAATAAAATCACCGCGTGTGCGTACATACGGAATATCGTCTCCACGCCGTGGTGTAATCTATTTTCCACCACCACCTTACTTGTATGGGTATAATGGTGTAAATAATGAATATATATGATTATTGTAAAGTGATATTGATTCTGAAATAGTATACATACACTCCAATACAATTCCACGATCATGAGAACGATATCATCGCTTGTGCGTACGTACGGACTACCGTCTCCACGACGCGATGAGATTCATTCTCCGTGTTAACCATTCATGAATGATTGTAAAGTATATATAATAAGTAATCATGAAATATATGACATAATAATGATACTGGATTTATGTGTATATATATTTATTTCATCTACTTAATTCCATTCAACTCAATATGGAAACGAAAACAGCGTTCATGCGTACGTACGGCCTACCGTCTCCATGAACGGTGTATTTCTTTCCATTTAATGATCTATAATATATATATATATATATATTATAAATATATATTATATATAAATAATTTTTTATATTCTGGAATTAAGTAATCATGATCTAAGTAATCATATGAATAATTACAAGTCAAAACACGGATGACAAATGAAACGATTTTACCCAAAACGCTCATTAACATGGAATTTACAAAAGAACGGGTAAAATAATGTCATAAGTGAACCATATATGATATCATAACAATTAGTATGATTTTGGAATAAGACAGTGACATTATTTAAATCATTATACAGGAGGTCCGGACACTTACGAAGCAAATCGGACCTAAGGTAAGGGAAAATCTCGCAATCTCAATTTTTATCCGAGATTGTTTATACTTCATAATTTACTGGGGAATATTTATCATCCACATCCATGTTTCCTCAATATGTAATATTTATATACTTATACAGTATTTTATAACCAATTTTACCCTTCAGTGAGTTTTTAGTAAAATATATGAAAGGAATCTTTTGTCGTTTTTCGTACGAGGTAATTTTTGACTTTTCCGACAAAAGTACAAGAAGAATGTTTTTTTAACTTATACGGCACGAATGGATTTTTAAAACATTATTTCCAAGAAGCTTATTTTACAAGTTTTCAGGTTTATTTTTAATCAACTTCTTTTAGTTTAGAATTTTATGACATGTTATGAAAGGAAAAGTGTTTTCGAAGTATAAATGATATTTTCCTCAAGAATGGAGTTCAAGTGTTTTATCAAAATTGTTTTCCATCTAAGATAATATAGGGTTCTGTTTATATCCCTATTATTACATTGATATGATTATGCTGTGATGGATATATTTTTATGAATTCCTTTATCTAATATGAATTGTTTTATGATGTCATGATGTTTAAGATTCCCATTTTTATTACATGGGTTATGCAATGATATATGATTTATGATTTTGTGGCACACATAAGACTGGTATCATTATGAGATGGGTGGGACCTATATCTCCCTCCAATGCATTGGGTAAATATTTTATATCTCATGAGATAGACATGGATGGAACGTTAGGTTATACTAGTTTAGTGAAACAGGACTGAAACGAGTAGTGAAATCAGTTCAGAAAGGGACTTTGTCCACTAAGATAGTCTTGGAAATGAGTCTTGACTAATAAGAAATGATTCTCTATGATTATGTGTGTATTCCACAAAGTTTCATGTTTTATGTTATGATTATTGGGATTACATTTCACTGCTATGATTTATCTCATGTTATGAAATTATGATTTCTTTTGTAGGTTAAGATTTCCAAAAGTTATGTTCTAATGTATATGATGTGATTGATATTTCTTTTGTTTACCCTTACTGAGCATTTGAGCTCACCCTTTTATGTTTTCTTTTCCCCCGGATATAAAGAATGTTTTTTGGTAAAAAAAGGAAGATCTTTATGGGATATTATGAATATCTTTCACCACGATTAGATGATTATATTCCAAGTTTCCAAAGACACTAAACTATTACTGTCCTTGTGTGTGTGTTTTTGTTATGTACTAAGTATTACGCAAAAGTAATGTAATGTACATGTACGTTAAGCTTAGGTCTCTACATATTCCACAAATTATGGTATTATTCCAATGTGTTTCTCCTATGACTCATGTATTTTATTTATTATTCTTATCGTATGATCTTCTAATATTTATGACATGACTCTTTATTATGATCTATAATATTTAGGGTATGGTTTTTAAATTTTATTCTCATTTTCATATACCATTAATTTCAAGTTATATTTTAGTGATCATTGATATATCCCTTGTTTACCCTTATTTAGCTTCTACTTAACCCTTTTTTAGGTTTATTTTCCCTATGTTATGAAGAAATGTACATGGTATTACATTTAAAATAAGGGTTCCAGTAATGAATATTTTAGTTGGATATTATGATGTATACTTATAACAAGTGGTTTATGTATTGATGTTTCCAAAGGAACTAGACCTTTACTATTTTATAAAAAATAATTATGTTAAGTATTGAATATTCATATGAAATGATGTAATATCTATTTATGAAAAGAAAGGATTTCATAGTTGGTATCATTGAAATTGTATGATTAACTTTGGAAACTAGTATGAGAAAACATTATTGATAACCCTTATGATAGATTTAAGTATAATATATCCTAATGTTTTGGAAGTAATCATGAATGACAAAGGATAAACCTAAGGCGGTGTAGATTTTATAGAAGTTAATTTTTTTTAGACACCAAATAAATTAGTTTTCATGATTATGTGGTTTCCAAATATGAATTTGTTTCTCACACTTTTTTTATTAGATTGATTTAAATTGATGGTATTTTGTTAATGTTGAATGTTACATACAATACAATGATTTTCCACCTATGAAACCAAATTTTATGGGATGTAGAATGAAAAATATAATTTTTATGATCAAAAATAATTTTCAAGCTATGAATCGTGGTAAAATTTTAAATTTCTATAGGAGGGAGAAATATTCTATTTATTTCATCATGAGGAAATGAAAACTTTTTATAGTGGCTCTGTTGATCTAGTAGTCACTAAGAAATGGATTAGTACCAATGAAAATATATTTTCTATTCTTTAATGGTAATAAAGTTAAAAATTAAATTTTGTTTTCTATAATTTAAAAGGAGAAGTAGATTTATGGTGGTCACTTATTAATAACTCGATGCAATGGGATGAAACTGTCTCCATAGAGTGTGATGAGTTTAAGAGACTATTTGTCAATAAGTAATTTCCTTATATTATTCTTATGAAAATGGATAATTAATTTCATTGGATAAAGAAAATTGATGATTAATCCATTGGTACTTATGATTAAAATTTCACAAGAATTTCAGTGTATACTTTCTTTAATAATCCAACTAGAAAGTTAGGTTGGTTGATTATTCAGTGGTATAAATCTATGTATCCTATAAAATTTATCCATAAATGACTTTAGTAACTATGAATAAATCAATTTATGACCTATTAAGGTGAAATAGATATTGTAGTTAACTACTCATCCCATTTTTTTGATAAAAAAGGGGGACGTAATTCAAAGGATATTTTAAAAAATGTACAGAGAAGAAGATGATATTTTCTTCATTATCAATGTGTGGAATGAAACATTGTGGAAATTTAATTATGTAGACTATTAAATTTTTTGAGTGTATAAGTGAATTTTATCAAGTAATAAAACACTAATTTTATGGGAAGATGTTAACTAATGATTTGAATTTATAGTAAGCTCCACAAAATGAACTACCCACACTCCAGTGTTTCAAATGCAAGGATTATTTGCATTATGAAAACGAGTGCTCAATTCTAAAGTTTAATGATGATGATAAATTTCAATAACCTCTTAAACTGATAGACAAACGGAAATATCATGGAATAAAAATTATGGATCAATCATATAATAATTATATGGTCAAAGGTAAACTTACCCTTACTCTATAATGATTAATGTCTTATTTGACTCTGGTTTTTTGAAAACATTCAGAGGGTACTGAAGTACCACCTCAAAGAACTAATTTTTAATAAGTAGTGAAATACCTTAATGGTATGACGAACATATCACAATTATATGATTCTTTTCTAATTTAATTTTTTTGGAATGTGTTTCTTAGAAATCTCATTATTTGTCCTCTAGTGGAATTAAAAATTTTATGGGAATGGATTGGATATCTTTACATAATCGCACATTAGTTTTAGGGGAATATATTTCACATTTGATATTATAAATCAATCCATGAACATCTATCAATGAAATGATAACTATGAACTTATGATTGGAATTATATTTTTTTATGAGTCTTGAGTCATATTCAAAAGGGGTTTTATCTCAGATTATTGGTGAGAACCATGTTAATAAAGATATTCTATTGTGTGGGATTTTGTTGTTGAATTTTCAAAATATTCTTTCCCTTATACCAAATCGTGAAGTTGAGTTTTCAATATAACTAATACCTAGTGAAACACCTATTTCAAATACTTAATATAGAATGGCCTCGATTGATTTGCATGAATTGAAGTATCAGGTATAGGAGAATATTTTCAATCAATTCAATCAACCATGATAATCACCATGGGCTGCACCAGTTATTTTTGTTAAAAATAAAGATATATCAATATGAATTTACAATGATTACAAAGAAATTAATAATAGAATTATAAATAACAAGTATCCTCTTCCTCATATCGATGACGTGTTTGATCAACTATACAGAGCTCAATACATTTATATTATTCACCTTAATTTTGGATATCATCAATTAAGGAATATTATAGAGGATATACTCTTTACTGAATTTTTTACTAGGCATGGTCACTGGATTTATAGTGATGTCATTTTCTCTTACTAATTACCCATCATTGATCATGGATTTAATGAGTAGAGTCTTTATAGATTACCTTGATCAATATGTAGTAGTATTTATATATTATATTCTTATATATTCAAATAAAAATGAAGAGCATGAAGATCACTTGAAGATTTTACTGAAGACCCTAAGAAAGGAGAAGTTTTATGTGAGATTTACAAAGTGTGAATTTTAGCTACAAAAGTTTATTTTTTGGGTCATATAATCTCAACTGAAGGTATATCAGTAGGAAATTCAAAGTGTGAATTAATTGAACATCGGCCCAAACAAAAACAAATTGACAAATATCCATATTTATCTTGGTTTATATTGATATTATCCCTACTTTTTGAGAATTTATCATGAGTATCTAATCTATTATCCAAATTAACTTTTAAGGGAGATATATTACATTGGGAAGATGAATGTGAATAAAATTTCATGAAACTGGAGAGAATGTTATTCAATTCAGTTGTAACTACATTACCCTGTAGTATAAAAGGGTTTTAATCTATATTAATTCATAAATAAAGGGACCAGGATTCATTCTCTAGAATAACGATTTAGTAATAGCATATTACACACATAAATTTATGGTTGAGGATAAAAAATATCCAACTCATGATTTAGAGTTAGCTAGGGTAATATTTTTATTAAATATATAGAGGTATTATCTCTTTAGATAATTGTGTGATATATATACAGATCAAAAAAAGCTTGAAATATATTTTTAAATATAAAAAATTTATAATACTTTAGAGAATTTTGTTTGCGATGATTATAGAATATTAATGCTCAAAACAATACCACCATTGGAAGGTGAAAAAGGTGTCAGATTATCTAAGTTGAAAGTATCATTCTAGATAATCTATGCTTAGTATCAAAAAAGATATAATATTTCTGGATTTTCAAAGTATAGATCTTAAAATCATAATGGAAGGAGATAAATATTCTCAGTACCAATTTTGTAATCAACAATCTATCCAAGTAACGATTAAAGAGGTAAAAAGGAAGATGTAGAGTATCAATTGAAGGTGAGAAATATTCTCAACTTTTACTTTGATTATGATGGAAAGATAAAGATTAAGAACCATGTATTTGTTTTATCTATACAATATTTAAATAAGTATATATTAGATGAGGATCATATTTCATAATTATCTATTCAACCGGGATGTAAAAAGACGTATAAAGATATGAAAAAATTATTTCTAGTGGTCTAGAATGAATATTTATATTTCTAAGTATGTATCTTGGTGCGTAGTATATTATTATGTCATATTTGACAGATATAAGTTGAAGTTCATTTTACAACCATTAACAATAGTATAATAGAAATTGGAAAACAGCACTAGTGAAATTTTCGTCAGACACCCCAAAACATCTAAGGGATATAATTCCATTTGGGTTATTTTCAATCACCTTACAAATTCATCACACATCATTTTAATCATATAAGACTTATCAATGGTACATATTTCCAAAATATACAATAAGTAAGTGGTAAGGGTCTATGGAGTACCACATTCTATTATATCAGATCAAGATCTAAGGTTTACCCCAAAGATCAAATAAAGTCTTTAGTAGGATCTAAATATAGATTTTAGTTTTTGTATGACATATAATCTTCATATTGATTATCTGTATGATAGGTCTATTAAAACCATATTTGATATTTTGAGATCTTTTTTAGTGGAATTCAAAATTGGTTGGGATCGACACCTTCCTCTAGTAAAGTTTTCATAAAACAATATCTTTCACTCAAATATTTAGATGGATCCTTAGAAATTTCCCTATGGAAAGAAGTGTATAAATCCAACCTTAGGGGTTAAAGTTGGAGAATGAAATATTTTAGAACATTATATAACTAATGAAATGGAAGAGAATGTTAGATCCATTTAGCAACACATCAAGGAATATCATTGTTTATAGAAATTTTATGTTGAAAGTAACCGATGTCATCTAGGATTTAAAGATTGTGAGAATATTTTTATATAAATTTCTCTTTAAAAAGTTTATGAGATTCATAAATAAGGGAAACCTGATCCCTAACTATATTGTCCATTTTTAGATTCCTGATTTAGTAGGGATGGTAGTATACCACTACGTGATTCCATTGAACCTCTATCAAGTTCATGGTGTGTTACATGTGTTTTTATTGAGGAATTAAATACAGGATCCATCACATGTACTGAACTCAATCTTGGTACCATTAAAGAATGATATTTCATATGAGTATCATCTAGTATTAATATTTGATTGTAGAGATAAAGTGCTACAGAATAAGAAAACTCACCAGGTCAATGTTCTATGAATGAATCTTATATTTGATGAAGCTTATTGGGAACTTGAGGATGTAATTAAATATAAATATCCCTATTTTTTGTACCATAAGGTGGAAATTTGAAGGATTAAATTCATTTTAATGGGGTAGAATTTAACACCCAGTGATTTTATGAAATATTGTTTTCAATAGATTGTGATACATGTAGCCCCGAGTCTAAGTAAATTGTTACGTAGTATACAATTATAACCTTGACATTAAATTAGTGGGTATGAATAGTATAGAATAATTTAAAAAAATAAATTTTTTAGGAATTTGAAAAATAAATTATTTGGTTACTAATTTAATAGAATTAAAAAATTATATCATTTTCAAGTAAACGATATGTTTTCTAAAAAACATTTATTACGAACAGAATGTTTTAATATATTAATAAATTAAATGAATCAAATATTTTGTATAATTTTAATGAAATTTATATACTTTATAATCAATAAATTTTGTAGCATTCATCAAATATTTTTACTATGCATGGGATTAGAATAAATCTTGTTTTATTCCTCGAAACTATATTTTTATTAAAGTGGTTTCGTCATGTTTTCCATACATATTATAAAATTAATTCTATCCAATTAAAAGTATTGAATGTGATAAAATTAATTCCATATTTTTAATTAGTAGGTTCAAACTTTTTTAAATAAGTCCCTTTTATTTTTAACCATTATGAATATTAGTCATGGTAAAATTTATCACCTCGGTAAAGGGTAAATCGTGTTTCTCAATGTCAAAATTGAGATTTAAGGTCACCATTTTTAATTTTAACTCATTTGGTATTATGTAAAATTGAACCTTATCTCCCTATTATCAAAATTTAATTGTGTAAATGTCACATTACCATGAAAATGACCTATATAATATTAAAAGTATAGAATATTACAAAACATCACTCTCTTAGTTTTGAATATCTTTTATGTGTTCACATAGAAAATAAAGTCTATTGTGAATGAATATTAATGGAAATATATAATGAAATTATATTAATTATGGTATTTTATTTAATTTTTTAGTGATTAACAAAATAACATAAATGTTTTTTCAACGCTAATACGATATTTATTTAGCTAATAATAAAATTTAAAAATTATTTTAAAAATTAAAAGTAATATAATCTGAGAAAGTAATAGTGTCACATGTATTTTTAATATAAATATAACATATTAATGATGTTTAAAAGAGATATATTTGAATTTATATTTTTAATGGTCTCTTTAAATTCAAATTAAAGAAATAGTTCCAAAATTGACATTATTTATATTTAATAAATAATAATTTATTAAATGATTCAAAATTCATAAAAATATTATCATAGACCATGTGAATGGAATGTGTTTTAACACATCATACATGGTCCATTTATTAGTAATTTTCAATTTATGGTAGCATAGTTAATCCATTATTATTAAAATAGTTATTACCATGGTTAAGGTCAAAAAAACAATTAAAAAATGGATTAATCAAAATGATATGGAATAAAATAAAACCAAAAATAATAAAAAATTCATTGGATGATGTTGTTAAAACCCCTAAATTTTTTATCAAATTCATGCCAATTTAGAAGCATTTATTTTTTGAATGACTTTATTATATTTAAAAATTATATGAAATTCCAACAATGTACACTCCATCCATCATAAAAGGACACTCATCCTTCCAATTAATTATAATACATTGATCCATATAGTTCATCCATACAATTAAATTATCCCTTATAAACTTCCTTATAAAAATTCTAGTGGTTCTCATCTTCCTGAAACACCAACCCTAGGATCCATAGGAGGAGATCTAATGCAGTTCTTTCCAAGAAAAGATAATCAGCTTAACCAATCACTTTAATTTGAATTATTATTTATATCCTATAAATATATATTAGTTATCATAATATAATAACAATATAATCCTTAATATACTGAAATGTTATTTTTTAATGAAATCTCTATTATCCACCCCTTTTTTCTTAAAATAAGACGTGACAGTATGGATCATGTATACGTACAGCATACCGTTTCCATGTAAAGATACAATTCATTTTATACCACCATATTTCATGGATAGTTATTTTGATTTTTTTATTATTTATATATGATAATTATTAAATTATTATACTTTTTTAATTATATTATAAAATCTACCTTCCCACCTTCTAATTTTTGGATAATAATAATGTCGCTCATGTATACATGCGTACAATCACCACCATAAAGCGATGTGAATTTTTATTAATTTTTGTTTTAATTGGATGGTAATAAGGATATATTTATTTAATATACATGGTTTATATAAAAATAATTGTGAATATAGAATGATGAATTATTATTTACAATTCTTTTTATCCATCTTTTGAAAATTTAAAACAGTGTCCATGAGTATATATGACCTATCATATCAATGAATTGTGTAATTAATTTTTCTATATATAAATTTTATGAATGAATTTAAATATTTATATATATATAATGAATATATATGATATTAAATTCATTATTAAAAAATTCGATAATGAAACCATGATCAATATACAATGTCTATAATTACTAAACTTAAATACTTATGATTAATGAAATAGTTAACACCCTTAAATAATGATTTTAATAATGAATTTTATATAAATGGGTGTTGAAATGTTATAAAGTGATAATATATGATATTATAATTATGTAAATGATTTTTTTATATAATTATAACAAATTAAAAAAAATTATACTAAAGGTCAGATTTCTTTTGATGTGAGTGGAACTTATTGTAAGGGTTTATTGTCTCAAGTTACCTTCTTTGCAACATATGCCATGTTATTCACCTATATTATTCAATGAGGTGTATATACTACCATTTGGAGTGGTATATTAGGATTATCCTCATTTTCCATATATTAAATTTTTGGTTTTAAGTTATTATTTCATGAGTATTATGATTAAAATATCACCAAAGTGGAAAGGGTTTTATGTTTTAATATCATTTTTTACAGATATTGTTTATGATCAAGTTTCTGATTATGAAATATTATGATATACATACAAAGAAACTCAAAAAAATTTATTCTCGTGTAGTTATTTTTTAAGAATATATATTTCCAATTTATTTTCCACTCTATGTACTCAAAAGAAAAAAAATATTTTTAAGTAAATAATATTTTTATTACTCTCTTCAGTCAAAAAAACTTTTTATTCTATATCTAAGTATTCTAAAAAAAATTAAAAATGTTTCTCTATAGTATTATATTTTTTTATAAATTATTTTTTCCCCTGATTTAGTTTTTTACAAAAAATATTTATATGTAATATTCATATCATATTCAAAATGAGGTAATTTTTGAATTTTAAAAAAAAACTAAAATAATGTATTCTTTTAACTTATAAAATGTGAAATGAATTTCTTGCAGTCATGACCAATTGAGACTATAAATATTCCATTAAATTTTTCTGATTCTATTTTAAAATAAATCTATTTGCAAAATATTTGTTTAATTTATAGTTTTTGAATATATATTTTCAAAGAGGAAATGGTATTTTCAACAAGAATGTTTTAATAATATTGTAACGATATTTATATTAATCAAATACAAAAACCCATAGTTTTACTTATTCTTTACTATAGATATGATGCAAGGGTAATATATTTATTATTTATTTAGATGGTTTCTATTTATGATGACATTATGTTTATGAAACTTGTTCATTTTCCATGGATTATATTATAATGAAATAATGAATGTTTTATTTTCCATAGTTTATGCTATAGTAAAATATTTATAAAACTCATTTATTATCATGGGATAAAATATATAGAATATTTTATGATCTTATAGAACCTATAAGTATGATTTTCATTATGTTATGGGTGGGCCTGAATTATATATCCCTCCAACTCTTTGGGTAAATGTATATATATCCTGATATAAATAGGTCTATAATGGGGAGTAAACCATGTTCAGTAAGGAACTTTATCCACTGTGATAATCTTGGGAATGGACCTTGACTACATGATGGTTTGGGGAGTGAACCTAATCAGCAATGAAACTCTTGGAATTCATCCTTTAATACTAAGGAAATGATCTTATATGACTACATTTATGTGAAAAATCCATGTATCAAGCCAATGTTATGTTCCTATGGATCAAGTTCTTTGATTCCTATATGATTCATATCTTATGATATACTAGGATTTATTCCATGACTCATCATTATGATATTTGATATAAATGATAATGTTTTAAAATGTTATGCTTATATTCTAATACCCTTATGACCATGTTATGTTTTGTGATCACTAATATATCTCTTCTTTACCCTTACTGGGCATCACAAATCACCCTTTCTTATTATTATTTTCATAATTTTAGGAAGAAATGTATTAAGTATGATATTTCAAATAACGGTTCTAGTTATGAAGATTTTAGTTGTGGATGATATAGTACACTTATGAACCTATTGTTTATTTATCAAAATTTCTAAAGATACTGGACTTGTATGATTCTTGCAAGTATCATTATGTTATGTATCAGATATCCATATAAAAATATTTAATATAGGCATATGAAAAGTATGGTTTTCTATATATATCATTGTTGGAAACAATTTTTAGTTGAAATGCATGTATTTTAATATTCTTCTTAACATACAGGCATCTAAACATTCCAACTGAAATCTGCTCTTGAATAGCTTAGAAGTGGGATGATTTGTTCCACTGAACAATTGTTCCCCAGATATAATCATTTCCTCTCTATAATCATGAAATAACCATCATTAATTATATTGAAATTCTAACCCACTTCCACTCTAGAACCTCTATGAGTTGGGTAAAACCTTCTATGTTCTCATTATCTTCCTTCACCAATTAAATGAAAAGGCACTTAGCAACAAACATAGACAAAGATTACATCATTTGATCACTTCAAAAATATAATCAAATGACTTGGTGAATCATAACCACCCTAGAATGTTCCATTAAAAATTAATGTTGATACTCTCTCAGAACAAATAATTTTTTTGACTAGTACAACTATCTATCATCAAAAAATAATGTTATTCCCCTACCCTCAGAAAATCATTCAAGTGTAACTTTTAAGAATAATAGGTCATAAGAATCCTCACACTCAATATCCCCATGTTAAGACTCCCACATGAACTGATGAAAAAAATGGGTCACCATGATCAGTAAAATATTTTCCACTATTACATCATCTAATAATTGAAACTATAAAAAGGTTAAATGATCTATCACCATTGCAACCAACTTACAATAGGAATTCCTTCTGAATCCATTTTCCAAAAAAATACCCTTAGAGAATATAATTTCTGAAATTCATAATATTGAAGGAACTGAAGCTGAACCTTTACATCTAGTTAAGATTTATCTATATAAATATATTTCTAATAATATCATATTCAAAATAAACTAAGAACTACTCTCTGTGAATATATTTTCTCCAAGTTGTTAAGGTGAATAATACCCACACCTAATCAAAATTTTTGGTTGAATAGTTCCACATAGGGGGCCTCGACATGCTATATTCGTAGGCAATAACTACATTCCTCTAATTCCTTACATAACTAAGACTTAGTATAGATAAATAACATAACTAAATATACTCAACTCCCACCTCTATAAAATGAATTACAACAGCATTATTAAACCTTCTTTTTTATCACTTCAATTCCACTTTGACACATCTCTTAAAAAACAAACAATTACTCATTTCAGGTAATGGAAATCATATGAAAAATATTGTATGATAAATTATCCATGAATCCTTGAAAATACCTTTAAAATTCAGGGAAAAATCACTCCTTGAACTTAATCTTATTTTTATATCAAGATAACAATAAAAAAATATGCATTGTGTACACAACTACTCCACCCACTAAGATAATATGACCTAATATATGGACTTCTCTAATATATAACATTTACATTGAGAGAATTATGTACCACTGGTGATCATAAAGTTAATATTGGACAATCCTTCATTGTTTAGCATTCTCATCCATTATTCTTGAATAGATGAGAATGTCATTAATGAGGAGTTCCATGAATGTTCCCAATAAGGGATGGAAAATATGTTTCCTAAAACCCATGAATATAACATATCCATTTATCACATCAAATAGAATAAATTGGAATTTTTAATGGTTATATTGATTTTAAAGTTTCAACTTTGAGATATCATCCTCATTACATTGATTATAGTTGTAACCAAACCTAAATTACATTTTCAGAAACCATTTCTCACCTTTCATAAATTAAAAATGGTTAGTAAGCCTTTAAAGGGTCTATTTATTTTTTATTGTCACCAGGATAAGTTTATGGTATCCAATACATATCCTCATTCTATAATCCACTTTTTTGGTGAACAACACTATAGATTCCATGGGTGACACACTATTCTTGATAAAAAATCTCAATGATTTACCCCTTTTGTATCCCCATACCATTGATCTTATCCAAATACATATGATTATCTTTGGTAGATATAAGATCGATCTTGTGTTTGGGTAGATACATAAATATTTTTCAAATTATTAGGGTAAATCCAATACCATCATTTGGAAAAAAAATCCTCAAATATAACTGGGAACATTTCACCGTAGGTATCTACCACACGATGATCCAAAGATACCAACTAGTGTATCATTCACCATAAATTCATGTAATGAGTCTCTATTCATCTTTCTAGAGTGTTTGTATCTCTCCTGTAAGGAGAAACTCAATAAATCATCTTGAATAACCATCATACTCTAATGACGGAAGTATATCTAAATATCTTGGGAGGAGTTTCATTTCATACCAAGAATAATGACATAAAGATTCATCATAGACACTATAATATCCCACAAAAACCATTCTCTACTAAGTGAAATCTCACATTATTCAAACACATGATTGATCATGTAATTTCACCAAGTAGGTGTCTCAAGATTCATAATTCATCTAATGGGACCTACATAAATATCAAAAAAAATTAAAAGGGCATATAGAAATAAATGAATTCCCCCTACCAATGCCTATTAGTACTGGTGAAAAGGTAGACAAGAAACATTTAGTACTAAATATCTTGTCATGTTCTGCCTATTCAGAACCCCTTATCTCATACATCTATCTGAATACCTAAGTATGGTCCTTATAATCATGGAATAAACTATCTATGGGTGGAAATAGTGGATGTGGTTCATGGTGTCTATTTTCTCCTTCTCCATTTCCATGTGTACCGTCAGCTCCTCTTCCAAAAAAATCATCCCCCAAGGCCACCATAACTACCTCTAGGTGGTCGTTGGTCATAGTAATTCCTTATCATAGAGGTATATTTACTATATATACACCCTCTAATACAAGATGATAGTCTCATTATAGGTTACCCCACCCATTATAGTCATAAAAATGATAATATCTCAACTAATTGGATCCTCTAATTGACCCCTACACTACTAATCCCAAATTTTGAGTCTAAATATGTAAATGAATCATCCTTCAATTATCTAACACACGAAACCTAGTAGCTATAACTAATTACCCGGCTCCTAGATGACCATATCCAGTACCTTCTATCTTCTACTCACTAATCCAAAAATCTCTTTATCACTAATTCCAACTCCAAACCCCAAGAAAAAGTGGGAATAGAAAGTGGGAATACACATTCTTGGATATCTATGTGAAGTTCATACCCAAAATCCATACTAAGAAGATCCCATTATAGATCTTATCTGAGGACTATTGTATGAGATCATTGAATTTGTATACATACTTGAAAATTGTCATACTACCCTTATATTATTCAAATATCTTATAAATATGCATTGATTTCAAGGTATCAAAATAGTAATCAAAATATAAGAGACATGAAAACTTGGTCTAATTAAGTGACTCTAAATCAAGAGTTTAAAATATCAAATACAACCAATAACTCACTACACTGTGAATAAGAATGGATTCTAGTAACACCACCAGGTTGGGAGGGGTAATAATGATATTTAACAGTAAAATCAAAAACAAGAACAACTTATTAGTTTCATGGGTGTTAGGATCTCTTCAAAACTATGATAGTCACTTCCACTGAAACTCATGGAGTGCACTCAAAATAAGAGCATCCTCGTCCAAACGTTCTAGGATAATATTATAATCAACATGAATAGAAGATTACTATTTTACTATGGGGTGTAGGTCTTCTCCCTTCCAAGTAGGTAGTCACACTCCTTTATTCGCCTATAAAAAACACCACGTGAAAAATACCCTAAATAGAAATCTCATCAATAAATTGGTCATCATGATGACCATGCCTCAAAATACTAGCTAGCTATCGGTGGATTGGTTTCCAATAATTCAACAATATGAACTATGATCAATGTTGTATATCTAGAAAGATTATTCATGAAGGAAATATAAATCAATCATAAATTCCAATATGATTCATGAACAACTATTTCCTCATAGTAGAGGACTCATTATACATAGAAGACTAGATAGTTATAACATTCATGGGTAATGGATACATCTGGAACTATAATATCACTAGGTTCCCTATCTTGGCATCATAACATGAGACACATTAAAAAAATTTCCTATAATTCCCCAAAACAAATCTCATAACACAACTTTTTCCAACAGTTGTGCCTAAGAAACTTCTCTTTGATACCACTCTAACCTGTCTATAACAGTTAGGCCCCTCCTGTATAGAGGAAATTTAATATTTCCACCCTAATCACACCACTAATATTCTACGGGGTGATAACTAGAATTGAGTAGGGATTACACAAATAATTAAAGGTTGTTATCGTAATTTACTTTTAAATAGCATACTCCCCCATTTATTCCATTATAATGTAATTTAAAAACATAATCATATATAATGTAGATAAATAAATGCATCAACCTTTAAATATACCCAAGTCATCATTAATAAAAAAATCCTTATAAAAAGGGAAACATATCACCCAATTATATATATCAATACCATAATAATAGATGACATGCAAAAGGTCCCTTCTCTATCTCTATATTTGAGTATCTTCTAAAATCCCCACAACCAAATACATCTATTCTCTTTTAATAAATGATCCACTAAGATCCCCACCAATTTTTTTGTCTTATACATAATAAACAACATGAATTGGAAAGGATTTTAAAGCACGACTAAGTACATATATACTAAATAGGATTCCCCAAAACATATAGAATAATATTAAAGCTCTATCCATCTTATAATATAGATTATGATGTTTGGGAATACTAATCCCCAATATTCTCAAATGAGATAACTTGAGATATATTATGAGACATAAATAATCATATTTAGCTGCATGTAAAATCGATATGCAGTTATGTAAATACAAACTAGTCGGGTTTCAAATCCATGAAACCTCTCTTGAACTATAGTTTAGATCTAGTTTCTTTAAGAAGGATATGTAATTTTAGATGAAGTATATACATTAGTAGAGGACTTGAACCCCACATGAGCACTTAAAAGATGAATTACCAACTCCATAAATAGAGTACATGTTCCTATGATCTATGTGGGGTTTACTAAAAATATCTATATAAAGGGTTTTGGGGGCCCAGGACATGACATTGATATGAATTTAATAGAGTACTAACACTAATATAAATATAAAGATAGTGTATGAAACCCATCATTGGCGATTTTTTAATAAATAAAATAAAAATATATTATCAATTATTATCTCATATCTAATATCAAATTAAATTTCATCATCGTAATTTAAATAGAAAATAAATCATGATTGATGATTAACATACCAACACCCATGTTTTGAGAAAAGTGACATGAATTGTCACTAGTGATAGAATAAGTACACAACTTGTCTTGGTTTTTGGAGTGTTATAAGATACCATGAATGAAAATTTTCATTATGATAATCTTTAAATAATTAATAACGAATCATCTCACTTCATTGGATCTTTTTTGATTAAAAACACGTATTCAATATATATCCTTGTCATGGTGTCTCATTTTAAAATAAATAAAACCTATATTATTTTTTTATCCCCATGGGTTACTCAGAAGAGTGACCATGACATGGTAACTATATTGGAGAACTCAAAATTTCTATAAAAATAGTATATGACATGTCCTTAGCTAAAATAGGTGTAAATATTTATGGGACCATAGGGAGTATAATGTTGTGGAAGAGGCCTTGGAACATGGAGAAATTCACTACCTAAAATGGATAGGGAGAATCATGTTAGGGTATGTCGTTGTGTCCTGATAAAGCATGGTTTTTAGGGGAGGGGATTCTATTAAAAGGACAAGGGAACCATATTGTGGAATGTTTTCACATGAATCCAAATTCACTCTATATGTATCCACTATGTTTCTCAACCATTATCATTATTGAACCTTCTCCAATTATCTTAGCAGGAATACTAGACCTCCAATAGATGATCTTTTTCTAGATTTGGCCAGATATTAGGATTCACAACCACCCACACACATCACCCTCATCCAAAATCCTATAAATAATTACCACACTAGAATGTTAATTTTTATTGTTTAACTTCATCCTATAGTGATACCTCCGCTCCTAGAACATAGTTATCACACCCCATAAAATAAATTTTATGTGTTGGATCAATCATGCATTGAGACTCTCCATATTCAAGAAAACCACCGGTGGAATAATATTCTGATTATGGTTGCATGAATAATAATGGGTTTAAACCAAAAAACATCAACAGTGAGGAACAACGGTTGACACTTGGTGATATGTCCATAGATCTTTGTATTATAACACATAAGTTAGGTCAGATAATGCAAACATACCAATGTTATATTCTATATTTAATAATTCATTTTGATGGGGACATGGAATTGTATAACAAATAAAATACTAATAAACCATGTTAGAAAATCACCAATAATGGAGAAGATCAATAATAACAAGACCTACCATGACAATTGTTCAATTAATATAGAATAATAAACTGATGAATGTGTCATTGGGTATTCTCATTGTTTTCACTTGTCACTATCTAATCCTCCTGGATCACTTTCTTCAAGACCTCTCCCAAAAATAACACTTTTAAAATCCTTGGGTTCTGCACCTAAACCGATGTTTTGTTGATATAGGTAAATAAAAAGGTATTAACAAGGTCGAAATTATCTGTTAATGAATACAAGAAATACTTACTATTTTTAAACTAGTCATTGAACCTATGATAGAAAGCTCCCATGGGTTCCTATGTGAACAAATCATACACTATCTCTATGATAAAAACCTATTTTTAATGTAATCACTGTCTTAGATTTAATATTGAGACCCAATTATATTGAAATTGATTATTTTTAAACATTGAACATGAGTGGGATATAAAAAATAACATATAATAAATATATTAATAAGTATGATTTTTGAAGTCTATAACTTTATGTAAACTCCACAAAAACTCAAAAAATATTATTTAAAATATTATGACGGTTAAATAGATATAACTAATTTTATTTTATACTATAAAAATAATAGGGTTAGGGTTTTTTTCTTTAATAAAAAATTTTCAACAAGTCTCCCATTTTGAATATAAAACAGTTGATGTTGTTGTCATTAATTTAATAATATGCAAGTTGGCCATTATTTACTTCATATACTTCCATTTTCTTGGGGTATACACATATAAAATCTCTGTAAATATTAAATCCTTTTGATTATCCAATATATATTTCCTTTTCATGATCATCATTCAATAATACTTTATTTACATATATTAGTAAAATCTAATATTTCATTTGATAATAAAGTAAATTCCTCTCCATTTCTCTTTCTTAAAACATTTTGTACGCACCACCTGAGATTTCAAATTTTTAGCCTGTTGCTCCACTGGGTGACAACATCTCTAAGGTGTTGCCTCCCTTACTATTTAGAAACCTACTGGGGGGCCATCACTGGGTTTTACCCCTTAATCTAACGCATTAGAGGCTCCTCATGCTCCCATATAGTTCAAGGAGGCTCTTGTTGGGTTGGCCCCTACTATAAAATCATCCTGCCACCCTATCACTCCTGGAATTGAAATCAACCCCACTGTGTTGCGTAGGCGGAGGCATACCCTATGATTGATCTCTCTCTGGATAAGCTCAGATCCACAGATTTCTATCATCGCTGGTCTCTTGTAGCAATGACTGGTCATGACCGGACCCCCATTTCCTTCTTTCGTGCCTTCGTTGGATCATGGGGCCTATCTTTTCTGGCTGCAATCACATCTATTTCACCCAATGCCTTTGGTATCGACTGTATCTCAAGTGAAGAATTCATTTGTGCTTGGTCTCGGGAGTTGTGAAGATGTGGGGAATGGTGGTTCTTCTTATTCCGGAAGTCCTAGGATGCTCACCTGGGAAAGGAATCTAGCACGGCTATGGTTTGATTGAAGCTCCCTGATTTCTCGATGCCTTTATTCAACCCCTCCAGCCTTCAGCTTGTCAGGGACACCCTGGATGGCATCTTTTGTGCGGATGTGAAAACCAAGACATTATCTTTGTCTTTCGCAGCCCGAATATGTGTGAAGGAGGATATAGCCTCCCATCTCCCCTTTCATGTTCTTGTTTGGGTGGGCACTAGATTTTCTAGGTGGAATAATGTTTTCTTTAAGTCTCCTCCAAGATTCTGCATGGTTTGTGGTATTCAAGGCCATGTAGAGATAGTTTTTAGGAACAAATCTTCTTTCAAAGGAAAGTCCTCTCGAATCAAGCTCCCTCATATCCCAACAGTGTTTTGCAGGTCTCGTCTTCCTCCTCTTTGTGGCTTTAAACTATTCCACATGGTTCTCCTCCCAGATCCAACACTTTCCTCCAAGAAACCATGGTCCCCCTCCCTCCAAGTGCCCCATGATCTCACATTCTACTCTCATTGCCTCTGTTAGCTACTCGAGTCTTATCCTTGGCATGATGGAGGCCCCCTACCACTACCTTTGTGGTCCACCCACCTTTCTAGAGACATATATAGAGCTCCCAGCCCCTGTTGCCTCTTCTAAGCTGCTCCTTGTGGCCTTGTTTCCTCCTGTTTAGGCCCACAACCCCCCTTCAGAGCCCTCAATAGCCTCAGATCTTATCTCATTGGTGTCCCACCTATCTGAAAACGAGCATGAGATTGTCCTTCCATTCCCTTATCCTACCTTACCCTTGGATCCTTCAGTCCCATTGCCTTCAGACAGTGACCTGCATGTTCCATCCCCCAGCCACACTCTATCCATAGAGGTGGCACAACCGTTTTCCCACCACAAAGATTTGGACTCCCCCAAGCAGACGTTGGAGGAAAATTCTGATCCCTCACCTACGAGCCCTTCTCTCATCCCCTCTCAGATGCACTCTGGATACTTTCCCTCAATGGGATACCTTAAGGATCTTGTGGGATCCTCCCCCTCTTCTCCTAACCAGCTCTGTCACCCTAAAAACTACATATCTTATCTAATAAATCTCAATAGATATGAGGTCCTCCCATGCTCTACATCCTATCCCCTGCAGTCATCCAAGAGTGATACCAGGATCACCCAATAAAGGCTCAAGAATTTCACAACATTTTTCTTCATGGAGGCCACCAGCCCTCACTACAGGGATAGAAGGTCCCTTCTCCTAAATTTTAATGACGGTTGTCCTTGTATAGAACATCGGGGGTCCTAGTGCCAGGTCCAAAAGAGAATTAATCATGTCGTAAGATTTCAAACATCATGATTTGCTACTGGATATCATAGAGCACAAACAGAAAGTTCACCATATCAAAGTTATGGTGAGAAGAATTGGTTTCTCTGATTCCTTGCATGGAATCCCATGAAACAATTATATTTTTATATTCTGGAAGAATCATTTAAATGTGGAAAAGTTGGAGGTCTCATATCAACACCTCCTTATTAAGGCCTGTGTGGCAGGGTTGAAATTCTTCCTCATGGATGTGTATGCTATGTGTGAGAAGAATGATATATTTTCTCTTTAGAAACACCTCTCGGATTTTCATCCCAGCAATCTCTCCTGGTTTGTTGCTGGAGACATAAACAGTGTCACTAATGTAATGGGGAAAAAAGGAGGTGGTTTGTACAACCATGTCTCAATGAATGATTTCAAAGAGTTTATGTCGTCAAACGGCCTGATGGAAATGGGTTCCATCGGAGAACCTTTCACATTGTGTAATAATAAAAAGGGGAGCGGGTGCATTTGGAGCTGACTCAATTACTGCCTCACCAACCTGCATGGTGTCAACTCCTTCCCCTAGGTATCGGTTACTCACCTGTCGTGCATTCTCTTTGACCATTCCCCTCACCTAATTCATCTAAAAATAGAATAAAGAAGGGTTAAAATTTTCATCTTCTCAGATAGAAGGACTTCCATGGAAGGATTTCTGTAGGTTATTCAAGACTCGTGGAACCAACCATCATCTAGAAAAGAATGGTCCAGTTTTAGCGATGAACTCAGAAGATTAAGATCCCACCTACATGAATGGATAAAAGACAAAACTATCAGTGATGGTCACATATAGGACCTCAAGAATGAGATCTCAAACCTGGAAACTCACCTCCAGGAAACCTAGGACGATGAAATATTTTCTGAAATGACCGAGAAACAAAATATTCTTAGAGGGAAGTTAACAGAGATTGAAAAGGTGGACAGATAATGTTCTAGGTCACTTTGGTTGGGGGAAGGTGACAATAACACCAGTTTTTTTAGTTTCTACATTAAGAAGAAGAGTTAAATTAGAAGATTTAACCTACAGTTGGATAATGGTTCTTATACAGTGGATATCGTGGTGGTGAGTCTTCGAGATGAAGAAGATTTTAAAATCCTTCTTGCAGGTTCTCTCGACATAGGAAACGACTTACCCCTTAACACTGAATGTGCAGAAAACATCTTATGTAGCAACCCCAACATGATCATCGACCAGGAAGACATACAGCTATAGGTCGTCTCTGATGAGAGGGAAATCAAAGAGGCTATCCTTGATCTGAAACAGGAAAGTTCCTCAGGCCCATACGGATTCCTGAGAATGTTCTATGTCTTTTCATGGGATGTTATCAATGATAATATTATTCAGGCGGTGCATGATTATTTTAGAGAAGGAAACCTCCTTAGAGCTATATGTGCTTAAAAGCTGGTTCTTGTTCCCAAGGATAAAGAATATACATCTCTAGGTCTGTACAAACCTATTTTTTTGTGAAACTTCTTATATAAGATATTGGATGGTTTGATCAATAAAAGGCTCATCCACCTACATACCCAGATAATATTCGACGAACAACATGGCTTCATGAAGGGCTGGAATATCCATGGGGATATTGGGATTTCAAAGGAGATGGTAGATAAACTCAACAGGAATGAACTAGGCCTGACATCATGATAAAACATGATATGTACAAGTCTTATGATAGGATGAGTTAGTGATTTATCCTAAATTTCCTGAAACACTTTCGTTTCATTATGTGGTCCAAAGATCTGATATTTAGATGCTTTTATTCTATTTAGATTACCATGGGGATCATGGGAAAATTCATCGGCTTCTTAAAATAGGTATGCAGACTTCAGCAGGGGGACCCAATCTATCTGAACCTATTCATCCTAGCCTAAGAAGTTCTCTCAAGGAATATAAATAGTGAAATAGCCAGAATACATATCCTCTCGTGCAGAAAAAAACGCCAGATTAGGAATTATGTCTCATTTGAGGTATGCGGAAGATATCCTTATCTTAATAAACAGTAGGTCGAAACAGATTAACAGTTTTAGTAATATAATGGAAGTCTACAAAAGCTGGAGTGGGAAATTTTTGAACGACACTAAAAGCATCATCTATCTTCAATATCTTCATCTAGTCAGTGCACCCAGATCTTTTAGGAGAGGTTGAGATTTTCAAGGAAACACCTCTTATTTGAATATCTTGGTGTCCCCTTTATAACCTCAAAATAAATAAGGTGGATTTTGACTACTTAATAAGTATAATAACGACTCATTTATACAACTGGAAGAACATGTTTTTTTCATTTGGGGGAAGATCATGCTGGCTAACAGCGTTTTGACATCCATTCCTATGCATACATTTACTGGTATTATCCCTCCTAAAGGGACCATCTTACATATTAGAAAATGTTGTCGGGATTCATGTCCTTGGATGTCCAAACCTCTTGACTAAGGTGGTGTGAACCTCCAGAACATGATGGAGAGCATGTTGGGCTTGTACGCCAAACATTCCTGGGACATCATTAAAGGGAAGTCTCTATAGGGAAGACTCTTCTGCGATCGGTACAAGGATCATTGGTGTAATTGGGGGAATCGATTTGGAATTCTCTCAGCTCTTACCAAATGTATGAGAGAGGTTCAAATTGTTCTTGAGAACAAGGCCAAATGATTGATTAGTTTAGGTGACATCCGGTATTTGAAAGACAACAGGGAAGGCTACAAACTCTACTTCCCAGGGTGCCCTATGCCGGAGATCACATTCAACTAGGCCAGGCAGCACCCGACTTTCACATCTATAACTCTAGATGTAGAAAAAAGGAACCTATTCAATTATTTTACCCATTTTGATAACCCAGAAAATTTTGTCTTTTATAATTTTTCATCTGGAAATTTTTTCACCTGATCTTTTGATGAATCCATCCACACCAGATAGAGAGAGGATACATAGGTGAGTCACCTATGATGCAACAAGATGCCAATAAATATGAACTTTCATGTCTTGAGGATCCACAATAGATCTATCCTGATGGATGATAACATACATAAGAAATGGATTTATATTTCCTCATGTTTCATGTGTTTCAAAAACCCAACCACTGAGTCAGTGTGGCGCCACTTCTTTGATTGACACTCGGCTAAACTTCCATGGGACATAGTAGGCCGACAGATGGGATTAAAGGGGAAATATTCTAGAAAGATGGAACTCTTCTCCCAGTGGTTTCAGGGAACCTAAAACCAACCCTTGACACATAACCTTCCTGGCATGGTGTGTACTTCGATTTTCTGGATCATTTGGGATATGAAGAAGAAATAATGCGGAGGTATTCACAGGTCGAATACATTTCTCAAGGTATGAATGCATTAATTGATGGAGGATCCTAGTTCTCTTATTCATGGAGGTATGATGACAATGACTCTATCCCTGAATAAACCTATCATTGGGCAAGGAGGGTGGGTTAAGTGAAACCCTCCTAGATTTGGTCTCAAACATATGGTTTAAGGCTCCTGTGCTCAAGGAATTATGAGAGGAGGTGGGCTGGTCCGATACATCATAGGATGTATCGTCATTGTCTTTAGCACCTATTATGATCTAGGAATCCCCATTGAAGCCGAATCTAGAGCCATGCTCAGTGGCCTATCCATCTTCCATAATCATCACATCCCCATCTCATCAGTTGAATCAGATTCGTGCCATCTGGTCAACTTCCTACATAAAAAATCTAGTCCCCCATGGTACATATGTTACATTATCAAAAAAATTAAAACTCTTGTTGGGTCATGAAACTGATATTACTCACTCATAGAGGCTGGAAAACTTTGCTGCCAATTGTCTTGCTAGCAATGGGATCCCTTCCAATCCCTATATTATTTATGATAGCCTCGGGTCTCTTCACAGTGCTTGTAACCTCCTTGTAAGAAATGATTCTTTAAGCTTGCACCACTTTCTCCCCCAATGACTTGGTGGAATATTTAATAAAATTTCATTTTTATTTAGTCATTTGAGAATAAATTACAAGAAATATCTAGATCATCATAAGCTATAAACAATAAGATATGACCGATTAGAATATATACCAAAATTTAGAGTAACCTTTTCTTACCAAATTTTATTTTTTCTTTACAAATATCAATTTCTCGTTGAGTTTATTTCTAAAATTTATTTTTAATTTATCATATTTTATTTTATGTATATTAGCACAAGCTCTAGAATATTGTAATTATCAATAAGACATAACTCATCATTCACATTATAATTAAAATATTTTTTTGGTAACCTTATTCATTACTCATTGGCTCTATTTGGGAGTGTAACATTTTATGTATCGTATTAATCAAATGTATTCTATTTTAAAATTTAGTATGTGTGTTTCAAGTTATATATTGGGATAAATATTTTTTCTAATAATTAAACACATTATTTTCATTGATCAAAGGCTTCTTGATCACTAAATATCGTAAAATCTATAAATTCACCATATATTTGAAGACAAACATGTTTTTTCTACTGTTTATCATGAGTCTATTATATATAATTCCATAATTTTATTGATTATTTTGGATTTAATCAACCAATATGTTGATAACATCAAATTTATCATAAATTCTATTATATTTTTTTATAATACCATTAAATGATATCTTTATATGTATACCCATGAAAAATTCCCTCATATGTGATTCTTTCAAGTTGTCTCAAACTTCTTCATATTTAATTGATTATGTATTTCATATAAAATTATTTTAAATAAATTATATTTAGATATTTTCATACCACATATCAAAAAGATTATTAATATAATTTTTTAAAATTAAACATCTATTTGGATTATTCATCATTCTTTATTTAGTAATCCTATAAGAAAATTCAATTTTCCATGTTTTTAAAACATTATTCTTCCCAAATCAACTGAACTGTGGATCATTCACTATTTAATTATATTTATTTTTTTATAATGAGTGTTATGTTGATTTCTTGTTCCATGTTTTTTAAAATGTACATTAAATACCATATTCTTGTACTCGAACCCAATATAGAATCTAAATTTCAAAATAAAATTTTATATTATCCCCCCCCCCCCTTGTTCAATCATTTACTGTTATTAAATATCTAAAAAAAGTTAAATGATCAACATAAACATAATTCAAGTCATATGTTAATAATAATGAATAATAATTGGGAAATCTATATCACTTTGGGTTGATTACATGATTATATGGCCTTGTACATCAAAATGAAAAGGTTCTTTTAGAGTCCTTGTGTTGACTACTGATGTTTTGTATCATTGACTCACAATCATTCCATTGTGAAAAAATAAGTAGTGTATAGGTCCATATTTCTTTTAGAATTTTGTCTCATTACATCATCATTAATGAGTATTTTCAAAAAACATTGGCTCATGTGACCACTTCTTTGATTCCATAACTCCTTTTATTCATTAATACTCAAGAAGATTGAACTCGTTTCGGCATTTATTTGATTTAAACAACCATTTTTATGATTTACTTCAATAAATATGATATAAAAAATTTATATTATAAATACACATCTATTAAATTGAATTTTTAATCCATTAACATTTTTTTACAGTTTAAAAATACAAAATAAAATATGTCACAATCCATTGATAAATTTCATATATTTTGAAGTAATCTTCATTTCATGAATTTCAGTTGCCCTGATAACATCGATATTTAATAAAGTATTATTTTTTATGTTTTTGGTAATCTATCATACATATAAATTCTATTTAATATGTTTTTGTTTTTTATATGAAAATAATCTACGTGATAAATTATAAGGATTCATAGGTTTTGAAGTTTTATTCTCTACACAAACTACCACTTCCATTTTTATGAAACTTTTTTTTAAAATATTTCATGTTATCATTTTTATTGAACTACTCTGGTATAATAACAACAAATTAATTGCTGATGTTCATTTTTAATAACATCTTTAATGTGTCTCCTCCAAAAATTTAAAAATATTGTTTTATTAATATCATCGATACATTTTCTTAATATTTATTGATTCTTTTTCATTATCTCAGCGTTTAACCAACACATAACATTATTCTAGTAAATTATATATTATAATAAGATATATATTCCTTATTTAGAAAATCACAACTTCAATAACATCTCACCTTCAAATAAATTTTTTCATATGTTTTTAGGTGTAAAAAATATATTTTTCTTATTAATTATTCATAAATTACCACTTTAGATAATTTTTTAATACATATGAATGACTTATTGATATTATCTTTCTTAAATTATTTTCCTTTAAACCTAGTCTTCAATGATTTCATCATAAAAACCACTTTTATTCTCAATTTTTATATCATTTTTATATAAAATAACATGTGAAATATTTTTATTTAGATTGAGAAATTAAATATATATTTTCTATTAAAAAATATTGTGTCTTCCATAAATTCATCTAAGAACATGATTATGTGGAAAATATGAAATTTTCTATTTTATAAAATCATAAAAATTATTTGGATCCTTGATATGTTTATTGAGTGACATCAGAAATTCTTTCACCACATCTATAAATTTCTAAAGAAAAATAGAAATTTTTTAATAATGAATTTATATTCAAGTAAATTAGATTTTTCTTAATTATCCTCTTCTTATCATGTAATGACGAGAGTGTTATAGGAATCATTGTTATTAATTATTTTAGAATGAATGACATTGATTTTTTCAAGAATAACTAATAATTGACCTTCTTTTTTAGAGTTTATTTTTCATTATTTGGGTCATTAAATTTTTTATATAGTTTATTTACCTTATATATTTTTCTTTTTTTTATAAATACACATCTTAAACTCCATAATAAAAATGTATTATTTTTTCTGTAGTTTTTCTATATCATCATTATCATTATTATAACCAAAATAGTAATAATATGTTTAATTGGATTGTAAAATTACATCATTCTTACCTATATACTTCAATTATCATTATTTTATTTTCATTTATTCATGTTAATAATACTTATTATATATGAAATATCTTTTTATTTTATATTGGCACATTTTAATTTCTTTTATAGAATATTCTTCTCTTTATTTAATTTTTATTATTTTTCTCCTTATGAAAGATCCTCTAAATATATCATTTTCTTTTTCTCATGAGTAATCTCCAGGAGATTTTTAAAAAAAATGACATATATTAAAAAAATATCAATTATAGGATTATATACCTTAATAATTTATTTTTTAAATTGGATTATGTTTTAATATATGTGGTTTTATATCATTTTTATTCATGTCAATCACATCAACCTCATATCATTCATTGTATGATTTATTTTTCCCATAAAAAATCAAGAACTTTATGGAATTAAATTTTATCCATTTAATTTATATACACATAGTCTTAAATTTTTTGCTTTATGTAAACTCCTAGAAAATTATTAATATATGTAATATAAAAAAATCAAAATCATCCTAATCATGATATTAAAATTCTATGATCGTTGAAAAAATATCAAAATGGTTTCTAATGTATTCTCTAACAATAATTACATATTCAATATTTTATTTATACCCATTACATGTTCTAAAATTAGTATTCACTTATTTAAATAAATTATTCCATGAATTCATCTGTTTCCATTTTCATATCTTCAAATATATTATGAAACAACTAAAAAAGAGACTGTAAAACAATCTTATCATCTTCATAAATATCACTACGTTTTTCTCATATAGATTTAATTAATTTTAAATGTGATAACCTAAAGTTTTATAAATGAAATTATATTTTAAAATGAATATACTCTTTATTAAGTAATGTAGTTACTATAAACCCATTCACTACATTGATTATTTTGGACCATTATAATTCAGATCTTATCAAGTTTAATTGACCATTATGAATCATAACCATTGATTACATATCCATTGTATAAAAACCTTTTTTATTTGTATATATAAAGGGTTTGGATAATATTTTATTAAAACAGATGAAATATAGAGACCTAATCATAACATACATGGATATTACATCATTTTATATTAATATTCTGCACATTATGAAATTAAATGTCCATAGGCCATAATAGATTAGTTTCTTTGGAAACATAGAACAAAATCGTTTAACTCAATGAAGGATTATCCATGTTTTCCCCAAAGATAATTGTAATTACATTCCCCATCTCATAGAATTGAGAGGGAGGAAGGGAGTTACATGGCCTTAAGCGAAATCCCCAATGTAGAAAATGCTGGAAATAAATGTCTAAGGGTTTCAAAAAATGTGGGGGATGATTTTCTCATAAATAATAAAACCACTAACCAAAGTAATACCTAGATAAAAAACCACTATATGAGTCATGATAAAAATTAAAGAGAAATAAACATTTCATTTATAAAATTCATACTAGAATCAAGTGCCATAATAGAAGATGATAATATCAAAGTAAACAGTAGAAGACAAACTAACAACACTCCAAGATAACCACAATACTCCAGGATTCACAAGCTCCATGATCCAACTTCACCAAACAACCCAAGTATCAGGATGTAGTGAAAAAGATGTGTGATACATTACCTTTTCTCGTGTATCAGTAGATGGCATCTACAAAAGCACCAAACTGCCAAATTAGGGGTGAGTACTAAAATTTAGAAGTTTTTACCTTCTGGATTTCCTACTCACACCACTAGGATAGAATATGTTAGGAAATATTATAAAAAATTATATAAAACATTATAAAACATTTTATTTCAAAATATAAACTAAGGCCACTATAAGCTGTTTTCTAAGGAAAGCACATAAACAATTATTTAAATCACATACCTTTAAAATTTGGCATCACCGATCCCATTCCACACAACCATACATCCCACCATGCATGAAATCCATGGACCTCCCTAAACTCATGAGTGGTGAGTCTCCCTTACACTACGTATTTAAGTTGTGGTCCACTATTATGGGGGTACTTTACACCCTTATCCATCCAATCCTTTTGATGGGGGTACTTCATGCCCTTATCTATCACAATGCATATGAACACATGCCACACAACCATTCCAAAGTCATCACAAAACCAACTATGTTCAAACAATTTCTATAATTCCCCATTTTTTCAATTTAAAACCATTTTCCCATGAATAAAAAACAACAATTATTTTAAAATCATCATGTTAAAATCACGTTATCAAACCATTTTCCAATAAAACACCAATTTTCCAAATTTCCACAGACTTTCACTCAATACAGTTTTAAGAATAACAAAGGATAAGATATCAAATTCAATCAAGGAAAAAAAATTGACACTATGCCTTCAAGTTATAATATATAGGAGTAGATATTAAATCCACCTACCTCGAAAGTTTTTGTGAAAATGATAAACATGAAAAATGTACCAAAACCAGATTGAATCTCCACTAACCTGCCTTACATAGTTTTTCATATCAACAAAAAAAATAAAAAATACATTTTTCATCCACAACCGTAGATTTATCCACAATGGGAATCAATCTAAGAAACTAATAGATAGGGCGATGTAGATCTAAAAAACTAACATGAATGTTCAAGAACGATGACTTACTACGATAATCGAGCTTAAACGCACCAAGGAAAGGCTCTAGATCTATTCCAATTCACTTGGGAGAGGTTATCCAACCTTTGAGATACCAAAATCCTGAGTTAGGGACATTTTGGTTCAAAAATGATGTACTTAGTGGAAGAAATTAGTTAGACCCACAATTTAAGGATCTAACATTGACCCATGCATGGTCTAGTCATATGGTTAGGAAAAAAATGCTCTAATTGTGCATTAGCCAATACCTTAATTATGGCCCTCGCTTAGTCATGTAGCATGGTATTCAAACCATGCTCAAATGGTGATGAATTCACTACCTGAAAATGATCAAAATCCATTTTTTGAAGCACACATAACTATTAGGCATCCTCGTGGTCTGGAAAAACTATGTGTCAAATATCTTCCAAAATTTGACCATGTTACCATAAAACCTGCATTATATCAATGATTTTTTTTCACTCAAGGATTTATCTTAACTATGCACAATTCCCACCAGGATATGTACCAATGAAGAATCTTTCTCTAGGTCTATGTGATCCCATCTGATCACATGGTCGAGATCAGGCTGAATTATTTTCAGTTGTGATACGTGGAATAAATTGTGCACCACACTAAACCTTGGTGGTAATTCCAAATGATAGGCTACCTCACCAACCTGTTCTATTATCTCAAAATTTCCTATGTATCGAGGAGATAACTTTACTTGTTTCTTAAAATTCAATGTCCAATCCTTGGAGAGATCCTCAATAACACATGATCACTCAATGTGATGGAAAAACATCATCGATGATGATATGAATAAAATTTCTGATGACTCTGTGCTATCTCCATCCTCTTTCTGATCAATTCATTCTTGTTCATTATCTCTTGAATACAGCTCATCCCAAATAGTGAAATCTCATCTATTTCCACCCAATAAAGTGGATAATGACAAGGACTCCCATACAATTCCTAAAATAGATCCATATGTATTGAGGCCTGGTAGATTTTTTTTATATGATTACTTTACCAATAGCATATACTCTTCCCAAGAGCTACCAAAAGCCATTACACATGCTTGTAACATGTCCTCTAATGTTTGTATCGTCCTTTTGGATTTCCCAATCATCTAAGGATGATATGTGGTGCTCATATTCAATTGAGTCCCAAGGAATTTATATAATTATTTCTAGAAATGAGTTATTAAACTCAGATATATGTCTAACCCAATCAAAACTGGTATTCCATGCCTCTTTACCACTTCTCATATGTAGATTTTGGGCAGATCCTCCACCATATGAGTGTCACAAATTGGTATGAAATAGGTCGAAGTGGTAATATTATCCACTATCACCCATATGGAATCTTTCTTCCAAACCATTCTTGGGGGAAAAATAAAACAATCCATGGATATCTTCTCACATTTCCACACTAGGATAGGTAAATATTGTAATATACCTGCTGGTTGCTAATGTTCTTCTTGAACTTGCTGAAAAGTTAAGCAACTAGAACAAACTCATCCACCTTTCTTTTCATGTCAATCCACCAAAATTATGCCTTCAATGCCGTATAAATCTTTTGTATTATAGGATGTATATCACATCTCAAATAGTGGTATGTATGAATATGTTGCTCTTGAGAATCCATACGTATAACCCTATGATATTGAAACCAAAAAATGGAACTCTTATTCATCCTTCAACCCCCAATGGTCTCCCAACCATTGAGTTTTGACCACATAGCTACGCATTCTATATTAGTTTTATATGACTTCTTTACCACATCTACCAAATTAGGAACCAACAGAGCTGAAAAGAAAACCACAACATCACATTGGTCTTCATATTCCACATGCATGTCGACTAGGAACAATATCAGCTACCACTCACCTGATGATTATTTTTTCAATTGAGCATACGAATATTTTCTTAATGCATCAGCCACCGAATTTCCTTTACCTAGTGTATAAATCAAGTCAAATTTAAACATTTTTAGATACTATATAAATCTTATTTTCCATAGATTAAATTCCATTTGTGAAAAGTTATGCGTCAACCTCTTATGATCTGTGAACACAATAAATTTTTTACCAAAGTGATATTGACGCCATGTTTTTAAGGCATGAATGACTTTAGCTAACACCAAATCATGTGTTGGTTAGTTATTCTCATGAACTCTTAACTTTACTGATCCATAAGAAACAACATGGTCTCCATGCATGAGGATACACCCCAACCAAAACATGAATCATAGCAATACACCATGTACCCTTTTCCTGATTCCCACAAAATCATGATCAGTGCATATGTAAGGTGAACTTTTTTTATTGAAAATATTTATGGAAATCCTTACTCCATTGGAATGGAACATTATTCACTGTCAAAGATGTAATTGGTGAGGATAACTGTGAAAATGAAAGCACAAATCAACGATATTAACTAGCTAGGCCAAGAAAACCCTATATCTCAAAGACATTCTTTGGAAGTTACCAAGAGATAACAGCTTGTATCTTTTCTGGATCCACTCAAACACCTTTTTCAAACATTACATGGTCATGAATGTATAATTATTATATCCATATACTGATAAAAAAATATCATAAAATCACTTCTCCCAACCTCTTCCATTTATTCCAAGGACATTTCCACCAACTGGAAATAGATTTTTCCTACATATGGTTCTAAAAAGCATTTTTCACCAACCATTACATCCCTTTTTCCTCTAAAGAGATGTTCAATGCCATCCTCATTAATGAAACTAATTGTTCTTTTATAACAGTTTATGGGATATTTTAATGTTTTCAACTAATCCATTCCTAGGATTACATCATAGATATCAATATCTAGTATAGAGAAATATCATTTCAGCTCAACTCCATCAACAATTATAGAGCATTATTTTCATAGGAAGGATCTACATTATTTTTTCCCAAGAGTAGTTTGATGTTTTAACATGAAGGGAATAATTTCATGTTTTAAACTCATAAAATCAAAATAATGAGAATCAATAAATGAATGTGATGCACCAGCATCAAATAGCACTTTTTATAAGGGTATAATTAAAAATAAACATTCCTCTCACTATAGATGGTCCAACCTGATCATCCAAAATCACATGCTCGGATCCATATAATTTATACATCACTATACTTTTCTATTTGTTGTGTTTTTGATATTTCCATACCTTAGGAGTCATGCTATTCCTAAAATCACCATGGAGATCTCTATCATACTAATGAGATTGTTCTTATTTCTCTCATCTCATCAAAGCATATGATGTCTGCAACACCTAAGAAGTGTCTCGAGAACCTGACCCTGGAGAACTGTGACAATAGCATTAAAGATGCCCCATATGGTTATTTTTGTTTCATTATTTATGTTGTGTGGTACACTCTCACTTTATGTGGTCTTGAAAACAACATAAGAAACATCTTTCTTTTATCTAAGGTTGTGGAAGAAGGTTCACTAATATAACCTTCTAATTTTGATTCACACTCCCACCTTGGAAGTTGGTGTCCCTCTTCCTCTTACTCCCAGAAGTAGAGTTCCTACTATTTCCAATGGGTTTCACCATAATTCCACCACCCATATCTCCTGATATGTCTCTTTCATCCATTTTTCCTCTATTCACCATCTCTCTATAGTCCATAATTTAGAGCACAACTATCTTTGAGTGAATCTTATACCTTAGACCCAATTCCAATATGTGTTCCTTCAAGGATGCAGTAGTTGCAACATCGGGTGAATATCATATTATATTCATGAATTTATTCCCATACTCCGTGATAGAGATATTTTATTGATTCAAGATGACAAATTCTATCATTAAATGAATCTTGAATGTGTGAGGATAGAATTTTTTGTTCAAAAATTCCTGAAAATTCTCTTTACTAAGGCATTCATATGCTTTACCCTACACTACAAGATCCCAACACTAGCATGAAAGATCCTTGAGTATATAAATGTCTAATTTGACTTTCATCTATGTTGGTGTGATGATGAAATTTATGATATGATTCTTTATGTTCAGCCGCACCTCTTCCTTTTCTGGTAAAGAATCACCCTAGAAGATGGATGGATTCTGCTTTTGTAACTGGATTGAATGATCCACTTTTTTTTGTCTCATCCCTTAGATTCCCTATCCCCACATCTTGAAATTCTTGAACGATACTCTGAACCATCTGTTGGTTCACATGTAGCTCAGGTGAAACCACATTCTATGCATCTTCTTCTGGTTGGTTTCTACGATTCCTACCAATTTTTATTTTCTAAAAAACAACAAACTTCTTAAGTCTCACTCTCTATTAACTGATGTCGGAACAATTTCAAATTCTACAACATCAACTATCGCAACATTGATTTCCAAAATCAATATCTTCCATGTTCAACTATTTTAGAAAACATTAACTTTCTTTTTAAAAATCAAACAATTTTCAAAATACCTCCACCAATTTCTTTTTCAAAATATTTCATTTGAAATCATTGTCGCATTTTTTTTTCAAAAAATAGAACTTTTTCACGCAACATAATTCATTACTCAAAATGATGTGTGCACTCTTAGTGGTAATTCATGCCTCTAATGCATAAAATGATCATCTCATTGGATAAACCAATGTCAATGATATTTCAAAGTCCTATAAGTGTCCTAAAAACACTTATGTACTCAACACCCTTGTAACATAATGTTCAGCATAAAAATGTTAGCTATGACTTTTTATGCTCTACATTTCAAGTCCTAATAATAATACATTTTATACAACTTGACACCAATAATAGATCAGAATTAATTTCAAAACCATAGTTGACATCACTAATGAACACTTATCCCAACCATATTTTGTACCGTACAAATATAATACCACTTTTAATGAACTAACCCATCTCATTGGATTGATAGGGTAGAAGGGTTTTACTTTTCCTTAAGTGACATTTCCAAGGTTCCAAAGGCTAGAAATAAATTCATAAGGGCTTTAATACATGTGTGGGATGATTTTCCCATAAATAATAAAACCGTTTACAAAAAAAACCATATCCAAAAAAACTATATCTGATGCATGATAACAATGAAATAGAACTCAATATTTCATTTATCAAGGTCATACTAGATTCAATTTCCATACTGAAAGACAACAATATCAAAGTAAACTGTGGAATAAAATATAACAACACACTAAAATAACCACAAGAATAAAAGCTCCATAATCTCTATGCTCCAGCATCAAAAAACAACCCAATTATTATGAAGTATTATTATATACATATGGTATATTACCTTTTCCCATGTCCTAGTAGATGACATCTTCCAAAAAACCAAAGTTACGAAGAAGGGATGAGTACTAAAACATAGTAGGATTACCGCAATGA
Source organism: Viscum album (assembly GCA_963277665.1). Lineage (NCBI taxonomy): Eukaryota > Viridiplantae > Streptophyta > Magnoliopsida > Santalales > Viscaceae > Viscum > Viscum album. Next base: position 1,422,197,392 of record OY728126.1, read on the forward strand.
CTTCCCTACTCATTCCACTAGGATAGAATATGTTAGAAACATTTATATAAAACAATTTATATTACAAAATATAAAACTATTCATATAAATATATAAACTAAAGCCTTTGTAAATGGTTTTCTAAGGAAATCACATAAAAAATTCTTTAAATCATTTAACAATATATTTTGTCAACACCCATTCCTTTCTATACGACCATACATCAAACAATACTTGAAATCCATGGACCTCCCTATACTCATGAGTGTTGATCCATCCTTTCACTAAGCCATCACATAGTGGTCAAAATTGACGAGGGCAATTCACAACCTTATACATCCCAACATTTTTATTGGGTTACTTCATGTCCTTATCCATCCTAATGTATATGAAAACATGCCACACAACCATGCCAAACTCTTTCCAAAACCATGTGTGCTCAAACCATTTAAATATATCATCATTTTATCTATTGAAAACCATTTTTACCTGAATCAAAACCCACAATTATTTTAAAATCATCATTTTAAAATAAAGTTATCAAAACACTTTCCAATAACACACTGATTTCCCTAATTTCCACAAACCATAACTCAAGAGGGTTTTAAAAAAAAATCATTGTAGATGAATGATCAATTTCAATAAAAGAAAACAATATGAAACTAATCGCTTAGGTTATAAAATAGTGGAGTCAAGATTGGATCCACCTAACTCAAGTGTTTTGGAAAAAATGATACAGCATGAAAATCATCATAATACCAGGTAGAATCTCCACAAACCTGTCATATATCTCTTCCCCTCTCCAAACAAAGACAAAAAATAAACATATTTGTAATCCCCAACCTTATATCTTACCACATCATGAATTTATCTAAGAAATAAATATAGAGGGAAAAGTGGAACTAAGAAAACTAACAAGAACAATCTAGAATGATGACTTATCAAAAGAATCGGGCTTCAGCGCACCAAGAAAAGGCTCTAGAAAAATAAAAATTTTCTTGGGAGAGGTTATCCAGCTTTTTAGAGACCAAAATCCTGAGTTAGGGCCTTTTTAGGGAAATAATTACACACATAGAGGTAAACACGAGTGAGATCCACAATTTAAGGATCTAACATTGACGTGCACATGGTTTAGTCGCACGGTTAGGCAAACAGTGAAAAAAATATGATTTATCCACTCCCTTAATGATGAACCTCGCACAGTCATCTCGTAAGGTCTTCAAACTACGCTCAAAATGTGTTGAATCCACTACCTCAAAATTACCAAATCCATTTTTTAAAGTGCACGGTTTCTACAAGGCAGCTTCACAGTTTGGAAAAACTGTGTATCGCCCGTGCGCCATATCTTTTTCCCTTGTCTGACTGTGTACAATTTTCTATAGGTTTTTAATGGTTTCTAAAAACTGTGAAACAACTATTCAACTTTAGAAAATCCCCAAACCACTTTAAAAGTTATCCAAACTCTCCGAAATAGAACCCTTATACTTTATATACTTAAAAATCATAAAGAAAGTGTTACCTTCCCAAACTAGGGGTTCTGCACTCATATTCTCTAGTAATTATATTTATAATCATTCTTTATAACCTCTAGAAAGGAAACATAAGAAATGGGTGAGCTCAGATGCTCGATAAGGGTAAATTAAAGGAAATACGTAAGCATAACACAAACATAAGTGTATGAGAAAATGAGAATAACATTTGAAGATCATACTCTATATGTCACAAATCATAAAAACGAATCATGTCATAATGATTGGTTATTCATGAGACATTAATAATAATGATATAAAGAAAAAATCTATGAAATAATAATATATGAATAAGACATATAATTTTTTAAAACACGTAAGAATTAAATAATGATTCCAATAGTAGTCAAGGTATCGCCTCCAAGGCTATCATCGTAGTATGGATGCATTCATCATACCATCTTGGTAGTCATGGTTCACTCCCATGGATATATTAATATTATTAGTTCACTTCCCAAACCATATTGGTAGTCATGGTTCTCTCACATGTCCATCGCATTGGTCAATATTCACTCCCAATACCATCTTAGTCTATTTCATGGGATATAAATTTTTACCCAATGCATTGGTGGGAGATATAAGTCCCACCCATATCATAATGAAATAATACATAAATTTGACATAGAATCAGAAAAAATCATATCATAACCCATGAAATGAAATGGGTTTCATAAACAGGTAATCATATCCTAACAAATGGAAAAATACATGTTCCATACTGATGTCATAAAAGTATAACCCATTAAAAGAAGTGGGTTTCATAAACATATAACTCGAGAAACATAAATGGGTTTTACAAAAAAGTAACCCATGAAAATGAAATGGGTTTCATAAACACCATTCCATAAAAATATAAACCATTAAAATAAATAATATGAATGCAACATTTGGATAAATTCCCCAAAAAAGGCATGAGTAACACCAACGGATGTCATCTTACACAAAAAATGATTTTTAAATATATTTAATAAACATTTCTTGAGGAAAATATATTTTATTATTTGAGAAATCCATATCAAAAAACAAAAACTTTTGAAACCCCTTTTCTTTAAAAATTATCTTGAAAAACTATAAATAATTCTTTAAAACATTTTGAAAACCCTTTATTTGAAAACACATAGAAAACATATAAATAAACCTTGAATTTTTTTGGAAACCTTTTCATTGAAAAAAATATAAAAAATTATAAGGATTAAAAATTTTAAATAACTATTTCTTTCATAACACCTTAAAATCATATAAATAAAAATTTAAAACCTTTTGAAACCCATTTCTTTTCAAACACTTTTTGAAACTTGTAATGAAAACTTGAAATCATTTTGAATATTACTTTATTTTAAAAACAATTTTAAAAAAATGAATTTATAGAATATTAGGAAATAATATTATTTTAAAATAATGAAATATATTTTTAATCATATAAGTAAATGTTCGAGGTAATTTTAGTCATGACATTGGGTAAATCTGTACATTCCAAACATTCTGTTTGCACTGTAAAAAGGTTAGAAAAGTACCTTGACCAAAAAACTAGAAGAAGATTATTTTTTAAACAAAATTGTGTAAAAAGGAAAAACATTGGTATATATTTATTTCAAAAATCATAGGATAATATTTTAATATTTTTGAGAATTGTTTATAAAACATGGTTTAGAATGAACACGTATTTCCAACTGAAGAGAGTGGTAAATTCAAACTTTCTTATAAACACTTTCTTGATCAACATATGTATCATAAATTGGAAAAATTTTACCCTTAATTGGATATAACAATAATAAATATATTTTAATAAAAATAATGAGAATTATTTAGATATGGATCATAATATTTCATTAATTAAAGAATAATCATAAACAATCTCGATAAACCATGAGAATGTTTCAATAAAATCTTACCCCTTGGTAACATTGAATCATAATCCCCATTAAAGAAACTAAATTTAAATGGTTCCTAAAATATATTGAAAAAGAATCCAATTCATGATATGAAAATTCAATTTCAAGAATATACACTTCATAAAAGAACATTGGTTCATAACAAAACATGTGTCTCAAAGAAGGAAAATTGGGACAAAATTACTTTACCGATTTGGAAACATTTGAAACACAAAACCACATGAAAAAATAAAATCAAATGGATATTTAAATACCCATAAATATAAATATAATAATAATATTATAGATAAATGGTTATTAAACACACCTTACAAAATAAATGAGTGGTGAATAAGGCATTTAACTCACAGAAATAAAAAGTGAGATGAAATTCTCTTACTTAAATCTTGATTTTTTTGTTCACATTAAAACCTTCAGTAAAATAAATATGTTTTTATTATAAATATACCAAAGAAATATATTATTATATATAATACCAAATACGATTCACTTTTGAATTTATATTACCCTTTTATTAATAATTCCATGTTAAAGAAATGTTTCAGGTAATAACTACTTTCATCATCATAAGTGTTTTAACTTATTATTCTTGATCCTCTTAATTAGATCATGATTTACCTATTTTAAAAATGTAAAACATGATATAAATATCATATATTTTTATTACATATTTATTTATAATAATATTTATAATAGATAAGTAATAAATGGAATACACAGTTCATAGAGGTGATTGGTCATATGTATGCATGAGAACTATGTCTGTTTTATTATCGTATTGAAAGAAATGAATTAAATGACATATATGTATATAAATATATATTATAATTATAGAAGAATTTTTATTTCAAATATATCATATACATTAACTGAAATCAACCTTAATACATTCCATGTAAAGTGTGAACAAATCACATCACTTTGAGGAGGTAATTGTCCACATGTCCACAAACGATGTTATCATATTTATACAAAATTGAAAGTATAAAGTATTGTGTTAGACAAAAATTAAATAATAATATATAAACAATAAAAATTAATATATATTTATATATAATATTAATAGTTTTTTAATCAGAATTCCTAATCATGATATGTTTTAAAGTAAAAAAGAAATGACATTGTTTTGTGAGGCTGTAGTTCGTTGTAAACATAAATGGTAAGTTTATTTCCCCTCATATAGGATGGTTTAAAAGTGCATTTATAACCCATATAATAATAAAAATATCATTATATTGAAGATACTATTTTTAATATATAATCATATAATAATAATAATTTAGGTCGGGGAAAAATAAAATAAAAGAAATTAAATTGTGAAAGAATGGAACCTCTTGTTCAGGAAACCACTTTTTGTTTGCACCTAAGGGATTCCTCAGATGTATTTATGAAATAGGTAAGGCTTCTAGGTTGAGGGGATGAATTTTAAGAAGATGTTTTTTCATATATTTTTTGAGTCAAAGTTTCTTTAGTTGTGTGAGGAAGTGGGAGGAAAGGAAGCCTTTTTATAGTGGATGAGGAGTAGCACACCTGTAAACTTTTGTTAAGGGAATTCCAGCCACGTTTTTCTCATTTCTAGTGGATCCAATAATGGTAAAAATTAGATAAAAGTTAGTATAGGGTTGAAATATTTCCATTAAATGGATTTTGGAAAATTTTAAAGTTCATTTGTTTTTTTAAGTTTAAGGTTTCATCCCTTACTTTTCTTAATTTCATTTAAATCATTATAAATAATTTTAATTAATTTCGCATATAATTTTGATAAAAAAAATAATTTTAACTTTTTAGACACTATATATTATTATTATTATAAATATTAAGTTTATTTTTTCAAATTAAAATCACATAAATCGAATAAATAAATTTAAATTCAATCCTACATATGGGACGATAATGCAGGTTTTTAAAGTAAAAATGTTCAACATTTTTCTATGTATTTATAGTAAAATTTAAATTTCAATTCAGTAAAGTGATATAAAATTGATTAATTGATAAAAAATTAATCTAATTAAACTTTAAAAAAATTAATATATAATTTAACTTTATAAAAATATTAGATAAAAAATTAGTTTTGAATTAAAATTCAGTATTTTTCACTATTTGTTAAAAAATGAAACCTCATAGAAAAATAAAAAAAATCACCCTAACATAATTTTTAGGTTTCTATTTTAAATATGATGTTTTTATTAATATATTAAATTTATAAAAGTTCCAAAAATTAGAGTTAATATAGGTTCTTCATTAAGAGGTGGTAAAATTGCCTTTATAAAAAATTTATTTTTATGAGGAATATTGGGTATGTTTGTATCATATGATTGTTAAATATATTTCATTAACATAAAAAATATTTGATTGAATAATATATATATATATATATATATAACATTAATATCTCTCACTAACTATAATTACATTAATTTTTTAGGATAAACCAGCTTTCGGAGCGTAAAAATAAATAAATCATTTATATTAAATTGGTTTATATTTTTATTTCTAATTAATTTGTATCCAATTAATTCATATTATATTTTTAGAAATAATATATTTTAATAAGTTAGAAAATTCTTATTTATAACATCAAATTTAATAGATAGATTATATCTTATTATATTAAATAATATTGTTTTAATAATATTTTGTTGTTCGGTTAAACTCAGTAATACGAGTAACAAAATTCATTGAAGAAACTCACTATTGTGTGTGATGTATGCTAACTCAATATCTCATGAATTTCAAGATATATATAATATATATAATATATTTTAAATTGAAAATACGTTGTGAACACTTTAGATATTATATTACCTTATGTACTTGGTGTTTCTTGTAGTGCAAGATTATATTTTTGTCGCATATATGACAATACAAAAATATAAATTTAATATAAAAAAGATATATTCAGTGTTGTGTGAAATAAAAAATATAAAATAAAAAAAAATTAATTCAAAAAATATATTTTACAAAATCTCGGGGTGATACATGGATGAATTGATAGCCTCGACCAGTAGCATCATTCCCTATGAAAAAAATTTATCAGAGACTCAAAGGGATGCGGAATTACTTATGTTTTCCATTGACCAATTGCAATCTGTGATTCAATAGTAAAATCACTAGATAAATCATTTATACAAATTTACAATATTATTATGATCATGAATCAAATTATGTTCACCGAACCACCCTGAGAAATTATCCCCATCGTACACCATACCCTTAAAGTGTACACTCTTTTAATAAAGGTATATGTATCTAGACCAAAACATCATGAATGTTTAGATTTTTATTTTGAAAATATAATTATAATATTTATCAATTTTTATTATTACTTTATAAATTATTATATATTGTATTTGATAAAATGTATATTTTGATATGATGAAATATGAATACTATTTTTTGGGAAATATAGAGTTTCAATTAAGAACATATTTTTGAAGAATTCAACCATTTTTGAAGAAAACATTAATGTAATAAAATAATATTATTTAATAATATATATTTAAATCTAAATTATAATATAATATCATGAAGTCAAATGTAATTTTTATAAGGGTCAAAAACAGTTATCATTGAAAAAAACCGATATTTTATAATTAATGGGTAATTTTGACTTAAAAGTGTATATTTGTATTTTTAGAGAATTATTTTACAAAATAAATACAGTTTTTTATAAATAAAAATGTCTAAATTATCCAATAGTTAATTTTTCTTTATTTTTAGAGATAATGAAATTTTGGGGTAAAAATTATATATGTTATAAATATATGATGTGTATTGTAACATCATAAATGCCCAAAAGTGATGAGATAAATAATATAAATAGTATCTACCCCAAAAATTATATTTCACCTTTAAAATTTTTTATTTTAATGTTATTTTATTAATATTATAATACCTTAATGATCCCTCTAATGCTTATATTAGATTTTATGTTTTTTAAATTATTTCGTTATTAACATAACTCAAGTCCATATCTCCAGAGGTATTATTTTATTTATTTTTATTATTAAATATATTAAATATAGAAAACGACTTTTATTTGTTAGAAACCATTGGAAAACCAATGTGAAGGTTTTTGATTTTCATTATTTATTCATATAGGGTCCAAAACATATGTTTATAAATTAATAAATAATGCTCTTATCTTTTCCAATAAAAATCCACCCAGCCTCCCCTTCCTCTTTACCCAGAACTCTTAGATATCAATTTTACACCAACCTTACCTCTATAGAGACCTATCATGGTATCCCCCAATATTTAATAGATTCCTCCCATGCTTTTAGAGGTACCCTTTCAAAGTAAGAGATCCCCTATTCCTCCTCTTTATTTAAGAACCTTATCTATATTATGCATTTGATTTCCATTTTTTCATGATGGAATATGTGTTTACACATACCTATTGTTTTACTTATGATATAAAAATGATTATATACCCCCATTAACTCCCATTAACCTCTCCTATTAATCCTTATTTACTCTCCTTATGATCCCAAAATTATTTTATGATTTTCCTTACAAAATAATTTTGTACTGAATACCCATCACCATTTTGAAACATGGGTATTCACGTAGATGTATATATCCTTCATTTATTAGGAAATTCCAAGTATTTAACACATACCTATGAATATTGCGATTGAAATTGATTAAATATTTCCTTAGATTGTATGATCTATGTTGAACACTTATGTATGTACTTGATATGAATGTGATGTGTGAGCCTTAAATTATATATCCCTCCACTGTATTGGGTAATAGTTTTATCTACTACTATTATATATATAGAGAATGGGAGGTTATTATAAGAAAAACATGTTATGATGTCTTATTGGTTACCCTTGAATTGTGATTTTAATTTCATGTTATACATTTTTACCAAATTCCTATGTTACCTTTATGTTATCATGTTATATAATGCCTCATCTTTCATGATTATGATTGTCACCCCTCATTTTACATTGATGAGAATATTTAAACACACGTACAACATTACCTTAATCTATGATTATTTTTATTCCATTACTGGGATTTAAAGCTCACCCATTTCTTATATACATATTAAGGTTATCCCATACAGTTTTAGTTGAGAAAAAAATTGTAAGGGCATGTTATGAAGTTTTAAATAATGATGTTGTATCTATATTCATGATATTGTTCTATGTACCTAATTTCCCAAATAAACTAATCCTATTTATATTCATCACTTGTTGTATGTGTATTTTTATGTAATAAATAATTAAATAATTCATTTAAAGATAATGTTTTTCACAGTTTTTATAAATGTAATGTTTAGTTATTTTAGGGTAATAGAAATAGAAAAAATCTAGTGAAATCCAAAGGGGTAATAAAAAATATAGGAAAAATCATTAAACTATGGTAATGTATATATTAATTTGTTTCCAAGAAATATATAATTATCTATATACTACAAGTTGATTTCAATTTTCTATGGTTGTACATAGCTGTAATAAACTCGAAAAGGGTTCATTATGTTAGACTCGATCATTACTTGGTGCATAAAAAATCATTTCTACACACCAAGTTTGATACTCCAAGGGGATATGATTTAGTAAAATCACAAGCTTCAAATAAACTTTTATTAAGGCATCAAAAATCCTCATAAGTTTTATTTTAGTAAATATATCATGGATGACATAGACCCAAACCTAGAAATTCATAGGTTAGGAAATTTATATCATTTATGAGTTATCATGTTATGGATCATGTTTTATAATTTATGTGTTTAATAGTTTAAAAATTGATGAAATTAGTTCTATTTTTAATTAAAAGATTATAACCACAATCAAATATTCAGTAGTGGGTCTATCATCCATTCATAAAATTCAAATGTCTTATATGACTATATTTTTATACGTTCATTCATATCAATAAATTTTAGTAAAAAAATTCAAACACTACTAAAAAAATTGAAGTAGATAGATCATAGAAAATGGAAAATGTGGAAATTTTTATATCCCAAGTATATAACTCCTACCTTATAACATTTTTTGGAAAAAAATTACCATATATCCTTATGATACTAGTTTTAGAGTAATTTTTCACCAATATGGGAATGGGTTGTCTTTCCTTATATGGATCCAAAATAAATTTCCAATAGAATTAAATCACCCTTTGTATCGCAAATCACCATTTAGTTACACACAAGTATAAGTAGGAGGATGAATCATTGTTGGTTGCATCCTATTAAGAATTTATATTGTTTCCTTATAACCAAGAATCTTTGTCTCAGATCATTGAGACTATAGAAAAATACTTCTTAATGACATTCCCATTATACGGTAATTCATCGATGTTTATCCCCAATAATTTATTGGTCTTCCACCTAGGTGATATGTTGGTTTCTTAATCAAAAATATACCTGGAGATTTTTCAATATCTAATACTCCTTGTAGAATGGCCATTATTGAACTTTAGGAAATGAAAAAGTAACTACAATAGAATATAGGTAAAGTGTTTATATTATTGAGGTATTCACATTGTGGTGCATCAGTACTCTTAATAAATAATTAGGATGGGTCCATGTGACTCTATATTGATTATTATGAACTCAAAAAAATAAGGATAAATAAGAAGTATCTTTTCCATAAATTGATGACATATCTGATCAGATAGGTGGATCCCAACCCTTATCTAAGTTGGGTCTTTGGTTGATATATTATCAAGTAAAGGATAAAAAGGATAATATATTCGTGACTAATTTTAATAAAAGTTACATGGACTAATAGTTCATATTCATTTCATTTTGAATCACTAATTCACTAATAATCTTCATGGAATTGATGAATAGTGTATTTTGTGGATTACCTTGACATAATTTGTGGTGTACGTTATAGATGATATTATTATCTACTTCAAAAGAAACATGGAGCATACGGAATGTTTTAATGTGTAATGAGGTATTATGGAAGGAAAATATATATGAAAATTATAATAAATACATGTTTTGGATGGAATAAGTAACATTCCTGCAACATGTTATCACCATTAAAGAGATATATGTGGATCTATTAAAAACATAGACAATTTATGGACGGCTAGGATAAGACTTAGTTATATAAATTTTTAGTTTCCTTATATTAACAAGGTACTATTATCAATTTTTGAGAAACTTCTCATGATTTTAAATCTCACTAACCAAGATATCTTATAAGCGGGTGATGTTTCACTGTAATGATTAATTCAAATAAATATTTAAAGGTTCTAAGAAGTGTATAATCAGTGGACATGTTCACACATTACCCACCAATGGGGAATTATTTATGATCTACAATGATAAACCCAAAAAATTATTATTTTGAGTACTTATGAAAGATAAAATTTATATATCATATGCCTCCCAAAAATTAATGATCCATGAGAAGAACTACCCAACACATGATCTAGAATTTGCTGAAGTGATTTTCATGTAGATGATTTGGTGACATTATCTCTTTGATGAGTAGTGTAATATATATATATATGGATCATAAAAGGCTCATGTATATATTCAAACGAGGAACTAAATGTGTAGAAAATAAGTTTATTATAGATAATCAATGATTGTGATTGTTCAATTCATTATTCTCCTTGGTGTGTGAATAAATTGGTATATTCTCTAACCTAAAAGGATCCAAAAACCCAATCAATAATGAGAATTGAATGGGGTCCAATATAATTCAACATACATAGGATATAAATGGGAATAATAGATGGCTATTAATCCTACCTTTCTCAAATTAATTTTTAATCATATATCTTGAGAGGATCAAGGATGATTAGAAGGATGATGAGGTACAAAAGAAAAACTTAGTGAATATTCTAGTGTCCAAATTTGGTAAATATGGAATTATAAAGATTAAAAATAATAAATAAGTCCCATAGAAACTAAATTTTAAGAGGTAAATTATGGATTATGTGAACATATAATCCATCTCTATTCATCTATGATGAACTAAGATGTACTGAGAATTAAAAAAAATCGGGTGGGATAAAATAAAGTGGGAGAATGTAGAATTAATATCATGATGCTTGGAATGAAACAAGTCAAGACTAAATTATATAATTCTAAGTATATGATAAATCCATTTCCCAAACTGATATTTAAATGGGAAACAAACCATGTACTTTTTCATAGGGCTCCTAAGTACCCCTAAAGAAAATAGCGCCATATGGTGGCAGTCGATCACCATACCAAGTCAGCAAATTTCATTACTATCAAGTAATATTTTACTATTGACCAACTCTAAAGGATATATATAAATTAAGTGGTAAGAATACATTGAGTTTCAACATATATTTTATGTGATTTAAATATAAGGTTTAACTCAAGGTTAAAAAGAAACATTCAGTAAGTGTTAGATTTAGAGATGAGTTTTAGTGCCTCCTATCACCTTTAGATGTATAGATAGTCTAAAAAGACATTTAAAAATAATAAGGATATGATGAGATCATGTTCAATGGGTTTTAATGGATGTTGGTAAGAAAACCTTCCCCTAGTGTAGTTCTCCTATAGCAAAATTTTTCATTCTACCATTCAAATGGAATGTTAGGAAGCTCTAAATGGGAAGAGGTGTCATACCCTAACATGATGGGATGATGTTTGAGAGAGGAAGCTGATGGGACCTCATCATATCTAATATAATACAATGAATTTTTAAACCATTTAGAATTATATGAAATCTAAACACATTTGATAGAAAATCTATGAAGATAATCATTGAAAACACTTTGATTCTGAGGTAAGAGATAATTTATTCCTTTATATATCATCATGGAAGAAATTAATGAGGTTTTGAGATAAGAGAAATATAATTCCAAGATACATTTTCACATTTTATATCCAATGAACATATTAGATCTATGTCCTATTAACTATCACTCTAACCTACTATATCCCAAGTACATGGTATATGCCATGTATCCCTCTTGATGAAGTATATTCCAAACCTCAAACACGCACTGAATTTATAAGTGGTACTATTCTAGTATGATCATCCATTCAAGGAGTATCTAGTGAATATGTTTTATCATATAGAAAAATTTCTACAAAATAAGACAACTCACCTGGACAATGTGAAATGGCGAAACTACAAGTATGAGGAAACAAATTTGGAACCGGAAGAGGAAATTAAAAAAAGTACCCTCATATATTTTAGTGCATGAAATGAAAATTTTGAGGGATAAATTTATGAAGGGGTTAAATAATTTAGGGTATGAATATTTATTAATTAAATTACCATATCAAATGAATAAATTCTTTATTTTTTAATACAGTTATAAAAAACACATTCACTAATTTTTTTTATTTTGGACTATTATAAGTTATATCCCATTAGATTTTAAAAACCATTAAGAATCATAAACATTTATAACATATATATTTTATAGTGACCATTAGTATTAGAATATATTTAGGTTTATTGATAATTTTGAATTAAAAAAGATAGAAAAAGGGATGGCCTCGACCAGTAGGATTATACCATGTGGATCCCATTTATCAGAGCTTCCAAGAGATATATTATAACTAGGATTTTCCCTTGGGAGATTAAAATATTGTATTAAAAAACTAGAGTATGATGAAAACTATTTACGATTGAAGTTCCATCTTATCATGAACATGAACCCAATAATGTTTGTCGAACCACCCCAAGAAGTGTCACTATCGCACACTTTACCCTTGGGGTGTGCGCTAGTGTAACAAAAGTTTTTGTATATAGTACCTAATAGTATTTATTTTTTAATTTTAAGTTTTCAAATAATAATAATATTTTTCCCTTTTATTATAACTTTATAAATTATTAAATAATGACCCTGATTAAAATTAGATTTTGATATGATGAAACACGAATTGTATCTATTGTGAAATACATAGTTAAAATCAAAACACTCATTTATATGAATTCAATTAGTTTTTAAATAAATGTAATTTTAATTATATATTATTAATAAATAATATTTTACTAAATTTAAATGATAATATAATTACATTAAGTAATTATTTATTTTTATAAGGGTTAGGAAACTATTATCGTCACAAAAATGAATTTTTTTTTATAAATAGAGGAATTTGTATTTAAAGTGTAAATTTTCATATTTAGATAATTATTTTTATAAAATAAATATTACTTTGTAATTATACACATCAAAATTTTCCAATGATGAATTTTCATAATTTTAGGAGAGAGACTAATTTTTCGGTAAAAATTAAATATGATATAAATATGGGTTGTGTATTATGACATCATAAATACCCAAAAGGGATGTAATAAAAACTATAGAGAGTATAAATTAATAAAATTATGTTTTCCATCTAAAAATATTGAAGTTATATGATTAATTTTATATACCCTTGATGAATCCTCTAAAACCTATATTATATTATTATTATTTTTAGATAAATTATTTGTGAACATGACCCAATTCCTAATCACAAATGGTATTCTTTAAATAACATTGTTTCTCAGTATTATAACATAATTAAAAAATCCCCTCCTTATAAGAAACTATGGAAGACCCATGGTAAGGTTTTTGGTTTTGAATATTTTATCATATAGAGTCGAAATCTTGTGTTTACAAATTAATAAAGAATTCCACACACTTTTACTACAAAAAAACCCACCCACACTATCATTTATATTCACTAAAAAACCATTAATCATTAATTTAACCTTAATTTACCTCTCTCTATCCCTCTAAAAGTATCTCCATATCATTATAGTCTTCCCCTATACGTTTAGATACAACCTCTCAATGTAAGGAATCTTCTCTTACACTTCTATATTCATGAACCTTCTCTATATTATGCCTTTTAATTTCTAATTTTTCATGTTAAAATATTTTTTACATATACCTTTTTTATTTCAGAGTATTTACAAGTGTTCAGATACCCATTTAACTCTCATTAAACCCTCCCATGAGTCTACGTACACCTATTATGGTGCCAAAATTATCCTCAGATTTTCTATGAAAAACATTTTTATAGTGAATACCCATACCCATTTCCACTAAAGGGTTTTCTAATAGATGTACAGATCCTTCATTGATTGGGTACATCAATTTATATAACCCACACTCTTTAATCATTATATTAAAAGTGATTAAATACACCCTTATTTTGTATAAACTATATGACACACTTATGTGTGTACATTATTTGAATGTGATGGGTGGGCCTGAAATTATAGAGCCCCATAATGCATTGGGTAACATTTTTATTACATGAGATTCCATTTATGGTACATGAGAGGTTATACTAATCTCACCATGTTATGAACTATTTTTGGTTATCCATGACTTATACTTAATATTTCATGTTATATGTTGTTGCTAATTCCCATGTTTATTTTATGTTATCATGTTATATCATGCATTATTGTTCAAGATTATGAAATACACCACTATTATGATAAATTGATATGTATATTGGATAATATTTTGTACCTTACCTTATTCTATTCTTTTTTTTATTCTCTTACTAGGCTTTATGGATTACCCATTTCTTACGAACTTCCTGTGGATATTCCATGATATTATTGAAGAGAAATGATATTTTAAGGTCATATTGTGGTGATTTAGATAATTTCATTACATAAATGATCAAGTTATTTTGATATGTACCGAATTTCCCAAATAAAAATGGCATAATGATCTTCTAGGCTTGTATTATGTGTACCATGATGTAATAAATCATTAAATAAAATGTTTAAAAGATATGGGTTTTCATTCAAAACCCATGAACATTATCAATTATTTTTTATGAAGAGATGATAATAATGAATTATACGCACTTATATCAACATAAATGTTAATTTAATCAATTAAAGTATATTTTCACAAGTTTTCAATATATTAAACCCTTTATTAATTTTTCCATATGAATCAAATCCTAATTAAACAAGGTAAGGTTTAATCCACTCCTTCCATAGATGATGTCCCTTTAAATTGAAAATCAAGATCCTATTACTTTTAATATAATTCATATTATCCATGAAAAATAATAACAATTGATGGAATATACATAGAAGAAAAACTACTCAATGTTCTTAAAAATAAACCCTTGATTTTATATAAATTGATATGCACAAGTATCAATGGAGAAAATTATGAGATGTAATTCAATCATTTCATAATAAATGTCACTTAAAACCAAATTTTTATACAATATTTATTAGTGTATAAAATATTTTAATATCCTATAGATTCATTTTAAATTATAAATAAATAAACATGGGTGAATGAACTATACTATTTTTTCAGGCCTCACTAACTCTGGTTAGTTTATAATAATTGGTTATCAGTCAGTAGAATCCCATGTATCATGGCCTTTTTCATTTTTCATGAATAATAATGATAAAGAAAGGCATAATATTATACCATTTATAAGTAATGAATTATAATAATAAATCCATACCTACCACCCATTTTTAGATGATTAATACCTAAAAAATAATAAAGAACAAACAAAAGCATAAATTTATCAAATAGTTGTTTTCTTACTCCATAAAAATTAATTTGAATTTACCAATGATTGGTGCACCTCTTCTCAACTCAAATATACATCTTTATATTCAATAATGCTCTCTGCAATTATATTTGTTCAAAATCACTCACTCAAACTATATTCTCAAGAAAAATATTTTTAAAAGTTGATATACACAAACCATATCGTGGCCATACTTTCCATAAAATTATTAATTTGGTCAAACCTAGTTCTAAAAACCAAAATTTTAATATCACATAACTCTATAAAAACTACAAGTCACTTAATTAAGAAATAAAGTAGTTCTAACTAAAACCATTACATTATATTTTCAAATTCATGATGTCGTTCTTACACACATTTCAATAAAAATATAGTTTTCCTTCTATGTCATTCCATTTTTTTGTAGAGACTCAAAAAAAATCTTCCCCATCATTCCCAACACCATGATCATTATTATTCTATGTAGTGGGATGATTGTACACTAAAACTTATACACAAACCATAATTAATTCCAAAAAATGGACCAACTCACTATTCATTCCAATGGATTTATAAAAATTTAAAGGTGATCATCATCCAAAGAATGTATGTTTTCATAAGAATTTTATTTATTAATTTTTTCTATAATATTTACCCTGGAATTTTCTTTGTTTCATCTCTATTTTTTTGGATACAAATTTTATATTCCTTATTAAATTTACATCATATTATCCTCCAATAAATATCAAACAAATTTATGATCATGATGGAAATAAATATGAGATTAATAAATATAATAACACTTAAATGTCACCGCATGAAATAAGTCTATAATTATTTATGATAAGAGACAGTCTAAAAAAACATTACCAAATAGGGTAATTATTGGACCCAGTATAGAATATATCTTGGGAGGGGGTAAGAGAATCTAGGTATTCTAATTATATAGTCCCTTTTAACAACCAGTTTTCCATGGTTTGTTTGAACTCTTATATGTTACTCTCTAATATATTAAAACAAAGATAACTAGATAGAAGGTATTTTTACTTGGTCCAATCACACTTGGATTATTCTGAGGAGAAAATACTATGTGATGTGTTGAGGTAAAAAAATTCACTAAGTGTTATTATTTTTTAATTTATAGTGGATTTAAAATCTTTATAGTTTTATTAACCCCATAAATGAAATCCAAATACTCTTGTATGAGTATTGATGGACTATCAATATCAAGTGAATAGTATATTAATTAAAAAAACATAAATACAAGAGTTACACTATATGCATTGTGGTAAAATAAGGAACCTCAATATTTCAATTGATATAGAACCTCACCCTATTGATAAAAAACGTCATCTTTTAATTATTTTAAAAAAAATTATCAATGAATTCTGATCACTATCCTATTTTATTGACATATAATAATATCTCTCCTATTATCTTTTTTTAGTACAAATTATATTCATTCTTCCAAAACCACCTATGTTTTAATCCTTTCATTCTATAATCCCATTAGTCAATTTCTAGGACCGGCTTTTTAATTATTTCCCACATAATCATACAATGTGTAATTAAACATTGAAATTTGTTAAAATATATATTTATTTTGATCTCTATCTCCTTATTCCATTAAAATATTTCTAAATTTCAAGGATATTCAAATATTTCAAATGTGATAATATTTTTAAAAAATTAAATGTAAGTATTCAATATGGTTTATTCTTTGTCAATTAAATGATCCGTAAAAAATGTCACTTAATTTAATATATCTTGAAAATCATTTTCATTTTATATTATATAAACCCATCAATAATATACAATAAAATATGTTGAAATTAGTCATGTAATGTTCCTTCAAATCACCTCATATATCCCTAATATGTTGAATATACCAATTTAGATAGTATTGACCAATCCATTACTTATCAGAACCTGATTTCAACATATAATACTAATATAACTTTAATTTATACATGTATGGAAAATTACATAGTAATTTATTTTTTTATCTTCCTTTACCAAAACCAAAACTCTAAAATATTTTGTATTAAGATAACTATATGGTAACATGTAACCTTAATAAAACCATGAATTATTATCCATTATTTTTTTACTATGACTAATTCTTGTTTTGGGTTTACATGTTGAATTAAAAAAATTATGTCAAAAAGTATCAAGGCCTAGTATTTTTCTTCAACATTCTAACCATTTTCATTAAATACAGGGAATTCCAATGGATAAGTAAAATTTTCCACATCATGGGTTATTGTTTTATCCATTATAACACATCTAACATCATGAAATGTCTACAAAAAAATTACTTATAACAATATGGGTCATTTCAATATCATTGGTCAAGAATTTTTAATACAAGCATTACATAAATACATTCAAAGACTTTCTCAACAACCCCAATCATTTTTATTTTTAACAACCCCTAAATAATAAAAACATATTTAACACCTTCAATTCATGTATTGAAAAACTCATAAATCCATGAGTAAATTTTTTATAGTGAAAAACTAACCCCATGATCATATCTAGTTTAACACCCACTAACACTGAAAATAAAAAAAATTAATTTTAATATAATCTTATAAACTTCTCAATTTATCTTTAAATTACTCACACTTTCTATAATTTCCTCATGTGTAATTTCCCTACCCCTTCAATATATAATCCCTTTAATAGTAGACCCAAATATTAATTGATTAAATTTTCTAGAGAATAAAATTCAATAAAAAACATCAATTTATCCTTTTATACATCTTTTCATTAACCACTCATTTAACGTTACGACTTGGGAGTGCATGGTTATTTTTAGACAAACATTATTTTTTATCTTAAAAACCATTATCTATAATAAAAATTTGGAAACATGGGCTTCTACACTAAAATATTAATAGGAAATATATGGATGAACTCCCATACTGACCTGATTCTTTTCAAAACTCACATTTGGATATTATCTTCATTAATAAATAAATATCACTCTATTTTTTACAAACATGCTACAATTTCAAAACATATAACTCTACTTTAACATTGATAAATTTATATTTCAAGTTAATGTGCATTTTCCACAAATAATGCACTAAATCTTCTATAAAATTTAAAATTATAGATTTTTAATTTATGTTTGTAAAAGGGGAATCCACCTTTTGATAAATGTATTTTAATTATTCCAAAATCTATTTGAGTTGTATACAATATCATGTTGTAGAAACATATTAATCTACCATAATACTTAATTTGATGTAATATTTTTTCATTATTAACCATTAAATAATAAATTAATAATATATAATACTCTTATAAAATTTGACATTAGATGATCCACGAAACCCACCCAATCTGTTTTTATGAATTCCAATAAATCTTGAATATTTATTTATCTATAGAGAAAAAAATATTTTAAAATGTATTTGATTTATGTAGCATATATTTATCCACTATAATTTGGATTTCCGTGGGATAAATTTCAAACCTACAAACATTATATATTTCAAACACTGTATTGGTTTCTATCATTGTTTTTGGATGTATGTTTCTAATGATTATTATATAGTTCATAATGTTGAACATTTTTCTAACTTGTACATTTATAAAATTTCATCTGGGTGGAATTAACTGTCACCATTTTATTGATATATTCCATGAAGAATATTTCTATATTATTCTTTTTATATTTTCATTTAAAAAAATCATTCATTGGTTATGTAACCTATAAACTATGAAATAAAACTAACTTAAAAACCATGAACATATCCAACATTCCCTTCATAAATTGAGTGAAATTATATGATTATTCTTCTCATGATTTTACTAACACATTTTAATCTATATAAATAAGAATCATCACCAATTTCTCAAAAAATATATTTATAGATTATGATAGAATCTAACATATAAGGATCTAATATTAATTCGGAATTGATTTCACTAGGAATTTTATTCTCTTGGATCTTATTTAATTCTATATATTGACTTATTATGTATAAAAATATTATTATAATCATCTTATATGAGTAATCCTCCCTATTTTTTAAAAATATTATTCTAAAATGACACTATTGAGAAAAGTTGATTTCCCAAAAATTTCAAAAAATGTAAACTTATTTATCTTATAAATTTTTGTAAATAACAGAATCATTTCCAACATATATTTGGGAAAAACATTACGTAAATAAATATTTTATTTCTTATAGTATCCCCAACAGACAATTTATTCAATATTCAAAGAAAATATTCATTCTTCCTTAATTTTTTTATAGAAATCTTTAAATTGGTGTTAATTGTATTTTATCAAAAAAACATGTAATATTCTCCCTTGTTTTATTTTATAAAATTTTTACTAGGTTCAAATTTATATATATCTCTCAATTAATATCATGATTTTCACATTTAAATTTATTAATCTCTATAAGAGATATTAAATTCATGCACTAAAAATTAATCAATCTCAAAATATTTAATGAATATTATTTTTCTCTAATGATATCATGTTTATCATTTTCATTTGTTCTAAATAATTTTCTTAGTGTCACTAACCCAAAAAAATTAAAAAATAATTTGTTTTCTATTTTAAATTTTCACCATTTTCTAGTCATCACATTTTACTGCTCAGTTATTCATAATAATCTTTGTGAATTATATCACAACCCAATTATACTAAAACCCCAAGATTTTTGGTGGAAAAAACCATGTTTTCATTAGTATTCCATATCGATATGTCATGAGATAGAGACTACTTTCATGTATATGTATCTCAAAAAATGGGTTGGTTCCCCATTTTAAGAACATTGTATAAGAAAATAATGTACAATAAAAAACTTTTAATAATAATGATTTCTTGCTAGATAGGTGACTTTTTTGTGTAATGTATAAATGTCGTATAATATAACTGAAATTAAATACTATTAAAACAATGTAAAAACCCATTAAAACTCCACAGTATAATAAATATGTAAGAAATTGTATACCTATATGGTATCTAAAGAAACCCCCAGCCACCATGTTGCTTATATCCACTTTGTGTATATAACTAATGTTCTCTAACAACTCAATTTAATAAATCAAACAAAAATTTATAAAATGTATAGAGTGATTATATCAACATATTTTATTTTTTATTCTCAATATGACCAAACAAATTAAGAGATATAAAATACTCACAATAATTAAATGATTTAAATTTGAAGTACATCATTAGTTCTCAGCACATTGTACTCCCAACCCAACGATGAAAAAAATCATTCTACAAGTCATTGAATAACCCTATAAGAATACAATTTTATAATTATTCACAAATCCCAAGTAATCATGTATTCTATAAATATATGAGTGGTAAATATGTTTATAGATCCCTCTCAAGAATATTCCCAGAGACCCAAACATCCATATCTAGTGTTATAAATACATCAGTTATACACATAAATTGATACCAAATAAGATAAACCCTGTATTTTAAATAATTTTACAAAAATTATATTTAATATATAATTATTAAATCACACATAGATAATCTAAATATTTAGTTTCTTTGGCGATTACATTTATATATAACTTGTTTCATTAAAAAAAATATGTGTATCTTATATAAAATAAATCATACATGGTTCCCTTATAAACATGAAATTATAGAGAAAATCCAAGTGAAATTATGAAACATGTTAAATGATTGATTGAAAATGTTCAACAAGTTGAAAAAAAGATAACATAACAACAATAATGACATGAGTTATCAAAAAAATGAGCAAACATATAGAAAACTTAACAATACAATCACATAATTGAAGTTACACTACATAAGCATGAGGTTTCCATATCAAGTTTAATATGAACCATGAAAATATAAAAATGAATCATAGCATAAATATGTGATGTTATAAAAGAATGTTGTATAACATAGGAATGTTGCATATGAATAATGAAAAGATGTTATAGGTATGTTTCAATCTTATCTAAAAATACCATCATAATATAGTGGATTGGTTTCACTTCCAGTATCCAATAAAAATTATGGATTGCGTCCATTCCCCATAGATTCATAAGTATTATAATATCATTATATATAAATATTAACCAAATATGTTATATGAAGATACAATTTTTTTTAATTATATATAAATATATTTCCTTACATATGTGTGCAACATAAAAATGAATGAAATAAAAATACATTTCTCAATATCCAATAATTATATTTATAATATTTTTTATTTAATAAAATTATAAATGATTAAATAAATAGTTTTTTCAAGTCATTTCAATTGTATGTCTATTTTGGCTAATTCATAATGATCATAAGAAAAATGTAGAGTGAATTAATTTTTAAAATTTATTGAAATAAATATTACCTCTATACATTGTTAATGATAATGAACCACAAAATTAGTTCAGTATAGTAATGGTTGCTAAAAAATATATAATTATTGGGAATATAATATAAATAATTTGGAAGTCATCATTCTAAAAAATAAATTATACAGATGAAAATTCTTTTAGAGAAACATATGAAATGATAGAAGATATAACAAAACAATTCCATAAATGTTACACAATAATGAAATAATTGCAATCACTATCAAATAAATACATAAATTTTTTAATAATTTATAAGAAACAATTTTTAAAATATTATTAATTTTTATATAAATATAATATACAAGAATACACTATAATTGTTTTTGAAAAGAAAACGAAGAATTTTGTATGAAAAAATTAAATGAGATATATGAAGGAATGAAAAACATATATATATATATATATATAACATGATATAAAAATATTCCAAAAAAAATTAATTAAATAGAATGGAAACATGGATAAGGAATAGAAAGATTAATATAAGAGATGGGTCTAGAAAATTTACCTCTAAAATGTTAAAATGGTTGAAGTATTGATCAATTCAAGGAAAAAAACTTTAAAATCAACAAATATAAATATAAAGTATGGAATGTGGTGATCTAAATAGAATGTGTATATAAATTCTCTAAAAAACAACAAATATATTATATCTCATTGAAGAAGAGAAATCTTGATAGTATATTAAAGAATACGATAGAGAGAGATACATGATTTCAAATTATATTAAATTAAGTATTGGATAGTGAAAAGAATGTATATCAAAAAAATAAAAGCAATATAGAATAATATACATTAATAGGTTAGAATTTATTATATGTGATATAAGATTGATTTGGATTATGGAATCTCAATCACAAGATAAATTATTCAGAAAGAGAACCCATTACATTAATTCTTTATTTCCTTGAATTATATTTAACTTCATGTATAATAAAATTTATATTATTAATCATATATTTCGAAACCATATTAATATTTTTTAACTTCACTACTAATCAATTATTTCATATATTACACCATTATTAGTTATTATTAGTGTATATTAATCATCGATTGTTAAATTTTCAATTGTTCCATTATTTTTTCAATATAGTGGTCTTGATCAATGTTCCCTGATTATTAATTTATAATCAATTTAAAATTCTTTATAAAGTATACAAATATGGATTACGTATTTTTTAGACTGAATATTATTTCATGGACGTTACGATTATGATTTGTAATTATTATTATACCTTTATTTAATTTGTGATTGTTTAATATATACAAAGGAGACATTATAATAATTAATATAGTTTTATATAATACTCTTTTATTATTTTGAGAAACAAATAATTTCATCATAAATATGTTATGTTATAATTTTAATGTTTTTGTAACCCTCCATAATGAAAACATTATAGCATAGTCTATGTTTAAATTATAATATAGGAAAACATAAATAGGTTATAACTAATGGATAAGTATTGATATGAATTTTTTTTATTATAAAATAATTATTAAATAAGTCCAATGGTGGTTTGGTGTTTTCTAAAATTTTTTAAATCCAATAAAAAAATAAATGTTATGAGACAATAAAATAAAAAATAATCACAAAAGCATGTTCGAATAAGAAGATTGAGTTTCCTCTTGAAAATAACCTTTGATTGGAGTGCATAGGGTTTCATCCTAAAACTAAGACCTTTGAAAAGGTAAACATATATAAATATGATATAACTTGGGTATATTATGTGTATAGAACCAAACCATAGGTGTGTGATCGTATGGTTCGAGGAAGATCATGTTTATATATGTGAATGACTGGTATTGTTCCTATTACTAATTATTTATGAAATAATTAGTGAACTTTTTCATGGATGGTGACTCAAAATGGATAGAAAATTAATATAAATAATATATTACCTTATATACAAAATTTTGATGGTATTTTTTAGTGGCAATTTATTATGTTATTCATTAATTTACCTATCATTTGTTGTCGTAATGATCTTTTTACATTAGTGTTATATTTTTTTACCAAAAAATAATATTTATCATATTACCTATTTTTAATTTCCTAGCTCCAATATTGAATATATTTTTTAAAAATAAATATTCAATATTTATAAAATTTGATTTTATAATAAAAATATATAATGCATAAATAATAGTTATTTTTTGAAACTATATATTTTAAGACATTAATTTATTTTATTATTTTTTTCAATTATTATTCATTTCATAAATGTAAAAAATATATATATATATAAATAATAAAAATAAAATAATTTAATTTAATTTTTTATATTTATTTTCTTTAAAAAAATTAAATTTAAAATCAATAAAATAAAATAAAACAAATTTATAAAAATGAGTTTTTACCATTTTATTTTATTTTATATTTCATAATTAAATTTAAATTATATATATAATTTATCTTTTATAATTTTTATTTATATTTTTGAATTGTAGATCATTTTTATTTTCAATAACTGCATGTTGGTAATTTGTTACTAGTAATACATTTATAGGCATAACATCCAATGACTATATACCAAATAGAAAAATATTTCCAATGGGGATATAATCATCACATTACCCATTTCCATAACTTAATAAAACAATAAATACTTCTCTAAACATCATTTCCCAATTAATTCAAAAAAACTATTATATTTCTAATTTTATACATTATTTTTATTATAATGCTACGTTATATGATTCTTGTGGGAGGTCCTAATGAAGAAAATCTAAAACATGGAATAATTTTATTAATATATTGATATTTCCTACTATATTTTTCTTAATTATATTCATTGTATGTTTCTGGTAATGATAATAGTAATTTTATTTTATGTTATGATATTTAATTTAAATGACATAAATCAATGTTTATTTTAGAATAGTATTGTGTGTGATCAAATTATTTCAATTAAAAACATATAAACATTATAAATAGAACATTTATATTAAAATATAGGGTTTTATATTCTCCTCTATGAAAAATCATCCTTAGAATTTTAGTTTTCTCTTACTAATGACAGGTGAGTGAGGGTAACTTTAAAATAGACATGACTCGATATATAAGATTTCTAATAAATAAATTTTAGTATGAATGATCTTTCTATGAAACTCATAATATTCTACCATAATAGTTATATAATTATAATTTTTTCTATGCAAAATCTTCTCAAAGTATACTTTTCTAAAAAATAAGATTTATAATTTTGAATATGAGGACCTAGCTTTAAAACATTATATATTCTTGAGTTTTTATATTATAATTAACTTTCTTTTATCATATAAGATCTTTCACGGTCATATTTTTATACAATTAAATAAAAAAAATTACATAACATGAACATATAATACAAAATGGACACTTCCACTCAATATACATTTTCTCAAAATATAAAACTTTTGAAATAAAACATGTTTTCTTTCCCTTATTATCTTCATGAGCTTAAAATTTATTTCTTATTTGTTCCTACACACCTACAAACCAAATTAAAATTATTTACAAAATATAGAATGAGCATAAAATTATCGTTAATGGGCATGAAATAAAGAAATATGTTATTCTAGTGAAAAACAGGAAAACCATGAAATTCTAACCTTTATCACATTATTCATTAAGTATATAAAAAATATCATATCGATATGGGAAAGACACTTTCCTATCAACTAAAAAAATTCAAACCCATTGAATGATATTTGAAACCCTTGTATGAATTATAGAGAATTATATTGATAACAAAAATTCACACATTTTAGAAACAACTGGATACTAGTTAAATAAATTTTGTGAACCACCCTAATTAACGCCCTCCATTACATTGAATAAAATTAACATTACTTTAATAATTTGAGAGTTCTATTAGTCCCACCAATAATATAAGATTCACGAGGTTCTATCATAATCATCTATATTTATCATGTTCCATATCATGAAAAATAATTTTTAATCTTGCACATTTTATCATTAAACTCTTGAAAAACTCTTTTCAATCCATATGGAAAACACTTTGGGGTTATCGAAATACCTTTCCTTTTCAAACACACATTTTGAAAATAAAAACATTTCAAGAAAATTTTAAAATGGTTTCCTTCGAAAAATTGTGGAATGTTTTAAAGGAATCTAAATAATGAATAACATTCATGATGGTGGAAAAAGTTGGTCCAGGCATATAAGTTAAAATAAAGGATTTGTTTTTCCTTTTTCAAAGAAAATCAAAATGTTCCCTATAACTTATGATAAAATATTTTTATTGAAAAAATATAAAATAAAGTCAAAAGATACATTCAATTATATTTAAATATAATTTATTTATACATAAATACAACCATAATTATTTTCAAGAATATGAACATGGAGTAAAATTATTTTGTAAAAAAATCTTTAAAACCTGTAAACTGAGTATTTATGGTAAAGTGTCCCTTACCTTGGCTATGACTCATCAAATATGTTGTATATATTCTAGAATAAAACACTTATATTACTTATTTAAATTCTCACTTATTTTTTCTTATATATTATTCATTTTATATTATGTATTATCATGTTATATTCTAATACTTACTCTATTAAGTTCACATCGGACATTTTGATGATAATCAGCTCATACATCAGAAATGAAATTGGTAGGTTCACTATTGTAAATTGGATAATGATTATATAATTTATATAACATAAATCATGATATAATAATTATTATTATTATAAATTTATTATACATTTATAAGAAAATATGAATGATGGTTATGATAAATGAATTATATAACAACTTATAGGTGGTAGCATGTAAATAAGTCTGAGTAACGCTTAATGTTTTCAACTAACATTAAGAAATTAAGCTAAGTATAATTTTGTGATTATAGAAATATGATTATATTATAAATATTATATTATTTATTTAAATTATCTTTTTATATACCAACCATGTCATGAGGCCGTGAAAATTAAATACATCAGTTTGCGAGGTGGTAATCTGCTTGTACGCATGAGACATGTTTTAATTTTTATCTTGAATAATAAGTAAATAATTAAAATATTTATTTAAAATTATAAAATAATATATATATATATATATATTATTAATATTATTTCAATTTTATCCATTACCATGACTATTCATTCAATTTGATGATGAAGAATGAAACACATCATCTTCGTGGGGAAGTAGTCTGCAGATATGCAAGAATGATGTTTTCTTTTTCCATTAGATGAATAAGTAGATAAAATGGTAATAAAAAATTAATAAAAAAATTATCATATATTTGAGATAATTATTTTATTATATAACATTTTTTAGGAGTGGTTTTAAGGAGGTAAAAGAAAAAATAAAAATAAATTACTAGGTTAAGAATTATACCCCATCTTTTGAAAACCACCATAGGTGTATACCTAAAACCTATATAGAATGGTATTCTGATAAAACTAGAACTTTTAGGATATAGGTAGATATATTATAAACATATTTGGGTATGAATTTTCTAATTTAAGTTCCTCTTTATGTGTCGATAACATAGGATAGTGGTGTCCTTTTATAAGTGTGTGAAGAGGACACACTTTGAATTTTTTAAAATATTATAATATATTAATGTCTTAATCAAGCCTAATGGATAAAAAAATTACTCATATTATAATTTTAAAAGATATAGGTTCAAAATATAACAATACAATAGGATTTAGATAAATTTTTAGATCATTTTAATACTTTTCAATTTAGTTTTAACTATTACAACCTACTTTATCTCTTACCATGGTAACTGGTATTTTTACCAATGTTACTATTCATAAGATCCAAAATAAAAATCACATCATTAATAAAATTATACTATAATCCTTAATATGGATTAAATTTCATTAAATTCTACTTATTTTTTTCAAAAAATATAATTCAAAAATAATCCCGCAAATTACAATGAAAAAGGGTCCTCTAGAAAAACGCACTTTTAGGAATAAAAACGTTTTTATGTGAAATCATGATTATTATTGACATAAATGAAATATATTATAATATAATTAATCATGAAAAATAATTAAATTTAATACCAGGAAAAAACATAGTTTTAATGTAAAGACCCGCAAATTTGAAGGAAATTTTTTTCTTAATTTTTTTTTGGAATTTTACAAGAGCGCAGCTTCAGACGGCACCTGATTCCGAGGCCCGGTGTGCCCGGAATCAATTTCCGAAGTTTGGCTCGGGTACATTCAGTGAACGGACGAGCGGGTTTTTCTATCTTTTGAACCGGTTCCCGGAATCGAATTCTGAGGGCACCGATGAAATCGCAGCGCCGGTATTTGCTTAGAAACGCCTCTTCCAGAGTTGCGTTTGCTCAACCGTGGTTTTAAAATTTTGGGCTTTAAGTCGGAAATAAAATAAAGGTTGTGCGACAACTTTATTTTATTTCACTTAAGCCGCTTGGAAGCCACTTGAACTGAGTTAAAGCCGATAGGGTGCTATCCGGAAATACCCTACCCCTTGGTAGGATATTTGTGAGGTGGGGCCCGCACGAGCCCCGCCGTTTCTTTCGCTAAGTAACGCACCCGCGAAAACCCGTCAAAGTAAATGAAAAGTCAACCGGCGCGTTTTCTTTAATTTCTTAACAGACCATTTAATTGGGCGGTTTATTTCGTGAATTAAATGGGCTGTTTCATTTGTTGAATTAATTCAACGAATTTAATGGGTCGTTACTTACGCGTTTGCGTTCGTTGGCGAATTAATAAAATAGACCAACGTGTCTATTTTGGAGGATTACTCTTTATTCTCTGGGCCTCCACCCTCCCCGCGAAAAACGCGAAGAACGCGAAGAACGCCGGAACCAAAATTCGACGACGCACACCGTGATCCGCGACGTCGACAACCTTTTTCCGCGACCTTCTTCTTCTTCGGCGCTTCTTCTTCCGCGGCAAACCTACGATCAGCGGTTAAAGGTGAGAATCGAATCTTCTAAATTCTCCCTTTTTATAATTCGATATCAACGGATTTAAATTAATTAAATCCGTTTGATCTTGATCCGGAGATCGTCGGCACGACTCCTTCCCGCGGTGCGACGAGCGTCTCTTCCGCGACGATCACCAAATCCGCGACGACCTCTCGTCCGACGACGATGACAAGGTAGGGATTTAATTCTTGATGATTCATTCATGTGTTTTTATTTCTTTTTGAATAAAGAACCGGCATGAATATTTTCAATTAATTAAAATTGAATTGCCGTTTAAAAGAAAAAGAAGTGAACAATTTTTATCTTGATTAAAAAATTGTTGTAGCCCCTTTCTCCCGTTGTTTATGACTAACGCGGAGGGTGCGGGTCTAACGAACAAGACCCAACAACCTTCCGCTGATCCTTTTCGTGTGCGGTTTTGGCAAGCGACGACGAACCGTGCGGCAAGGGCGATCCGTTGATCCCGCAGTAAAGATCGGCCCCCGGGAGGAGCAACGGCGCAGACGGGAGAGGAATCGGGCCACCGGAGCAACTCCGGCGGCCCGTGGAAGGCGGCGGCGGCGAACCACCGGACCGCGTCCGCGGTCCGGCCACCCAACACGCGGCCCGCGCGGGCCGCGTTCCACCTAAGCCGCGGGTCAAACCCGCGGCGCCCCTTGGCCGCTCGGCCGAGGTCGAGCCGGCCGGTCCGGTCGGCCGGGCCGCGCCCAGGCCGGGCCGGGTCGACCCGGTTCGGCCGACCCCCCCGGGGGGGGGGGGGGGGGGGGGGGGGGGGGGGGGTTCGGGCCGGGTCGCCCCGGGCCCAGAACCCCCGTTTTCGGGCCCTCTTCGGTCTTTTGCCCATATCTTGGGCCTAGGACCTCCGATTGACGAACCGTCAGCGGCTACGCGATCCTGGGATCGATACGGTCGTTTCGGTATATTACACTCAAGGTTTCGGAAGACTTTGTGTTCGGCCGGGTTGGTTCGTACACGAAACCAACCGGGCCCTCGGAGCGGAAACGCTCATAACTTGAGCTACGGACGTCCGATCGACGTACCGTCAGCTGTGGTAGTTTCCTCTAAGTGAGACGGAACTTTTGGCATACTCCGCCTGAGGATCGGACACAGGCGGAGTACGGTCGGGTTGGTTTTGCCCTAAAAACCAACCGGGCCCCTAGGACGAAAATGCCAATAACTCTCAGACCGGGCGTCCGATTGACGCGCCGTCTGTTGCGTTGAGATCCTGTTGTCGATATGGAACTTTTGGATACATCAACATCGGACTACGTGTTAGTTGATGTATCAGCCTCTCGGCTCGTGGAGCGGACCATCCTAAACGAGCTCGCTGTGTGCGGGAACCCTAGCGTTGGCTGTGACTTCGACGACAGAGCAGAGATCCTCCGTGGACTGCGACGACGAAAGAGCAGAGATCCTTCGTGGACTGCGGCGACGACTGTGCAGAGATCCTCAGTGGACTGCGTCGACTACTGCACTCAGCGATCCTACATGGATCAGTGCTACAGATCCTGTGTGGGCCCGATCCTGTGTGGGTCATCTCTTACGGTTCTGTGTGAGCCATTGCTACAGGTCCTGTGTGGGCCCGATCCTGTGTGGGTCATTGCCGAGGTTAGTACCTATCGATCCTTCGTGGGTCCGACGACTTAGATGGATCAGTGATCATCTTTGACGTCATCTGAAAAAGTATACCTGGTTGAGCTGAATCTTATGTTACTCTCCTTTGTGGATTGTGTTGAACTATCTTATGTGGATTTACTATTTACTATTTACTCTCCCTGGTGGATTTGAGTCTTGCTTTTCTGTGTGGATCGAGTTGACCTTGAGCTCGAGAGCAGAGCTAGAAATGGGGACTTAGGTATATGTATGGGCATATACCTAAGTCGAGTCAGTTGTTTCTTCGTGGTTGCCCCTTTCTTTTGTGCTATATCTTTTGTGGATTTCGGGAGACCTTCGGGGGTCTCGAGGTCCTTACTGAGTAGTTTATACTCACCCCTGCACGGGCTATGCCCGCACCTTGTTGTGTTGGATGCAGACGACGGACAGCGCTGATCTCGGTTGGGGCGTGGAGCAGGACGGTACCTGGAGGCGGACCACTGGGCGGGACGTGCTCGGAGCGGACGTGGGACCCGAGGAGCCTGGAGGCTATCTGTACCCACCCTTCAGGTGGGATTTCCAGTGGACGACACGAGGCCGCCGTCTTTTCTTCAGTTGCTGTTCTTTTCCTTTTCAGTTGTACTTTCAGTTGGGCTTGTATTCCGGCCCCCTTTACTTTTCTGCACTTTGTAGTTACTTTCCGCTTGCTGACTCTGTGGTGGTTGTTACTTATAAAAGCAATGCCTTCCCTGTTTACCGGGATTTTACGCCTTGGTGCTAGTCGCCAGCCCCTGGCCTATGGAAGGCGGGCTTGGGGTAGTCACGGCACGGGCCCCGAGGTCGGGTCGTGACAAATTGGTATCAGAGGCGGTCGGTTCTACCGCAAACTCTGATCGTCTTTTCTTCCTATATGAAGCAATAATGTTTAGTGTATTGAGTGTGGTTATCAGTTCAGGGAGCCCAGTGTTGGTGCGGCGGCCGACGTATCCGTACACCAGGACCCTGACTCTTGATTTCCGACTTAATGCATGAAAACATTGATTGCGTGTGTGTTTCAAGTTTTCTTTGTGATTACTTGTGTCAGCTCACCGGGTATACTGATCTGCTTCATTAAAGTCTCAAGTTTTCCTTGTGATTACTTGTGCCAGCTCACCAGGTATACTGTTCTGACTGTGGTGCTCTTGTTCTCCTTTTCAGGATGGCCCCGCGACGACAGCCAGCTAGGGTTCCGAGTGTAGGGCGCGACGGCAGCCCACCGAGCGACGAGGCCTTGGTGCAGGGCCCTTTGCCAGCAGTGGCACCGGCGGTAGCTTTACCCGCCGAGCCACCGATGCTACCAGTACCAGACGCTGACGATGCACGTCGCCTCAGGGCACTGCATGAGTTTCAGAGCCAGCGACCGCCCAGGTTTCGCGGTGAGGCGGACCCCCAGGCCGCCGAGGACTGGCTAGAGGCGGTGGTACGGATCTTTAGGCTAGTGAGGACACCAGCGGATCTCATGGTGATTCTCGCGGCGAGGCTCCTGCAGGCGGCGGCAGGACGATGGTGGAGCTTGATGCTCCAGGTTCATGATGAGGCATCCTTGCTCTGGACGGACTTCGAGAGCCTCTTCCGCTCTGAGTTCTTCCCGGCCACCCTCCGAGCGGTGCGCATCCAGGAGCTTCTCCAGCTGCGCCAGGGCAGCATGACGGTCGCTCAGTACGCGGCGAGGTTCACTGACCTATCTCGCTACTCGACCGACATGGTACGGGACCCCTTCTTCCGGGCCCGGACCTTCGAGCAGGGCTTGCGGCAGGAGATTCGGGCGTCGCTGATCTCCCTCAGCATTCCGACCCAGGCGGGAGTACTGGAGCGAGCCCTCCTGATCGAGAGCTTCCTGGCAGAGCCTTCTTCAGCGGCGAGACCTAGCGCAGGGCGGCAGGTAGCTGAGTCTTCGGCAGCAGGTAGCCGACGGATGACTCTCGGGTCCAGGCAGACCAGACCCCCACGCAGACGGCCTCAGGACACCGGCTCAGCAGTGCGGGGCACACAGCGGAGTGCCAGCCTTCCGAGAGGCAGGCTGTGCTACTCCTGCGGCGGGCAGGGTCACATGGCTCGTGACTGCCCGACACGCCGATCAGAGGAGCAGCAGACAGTGGAGGGGCCACCCAGGCAGAGGCAGAGGGTTGACCGTGGTGGTCCGCAGGGAGGAGGCGGACGAGGCAGAGGAGCTGGCCGAGCAGCGGGTGGTGGGAGACGCTTCCAGGCTCTACCCCCACCACCACCAGGAGGGCCACCTCGACCACAGGGAGCTGGTGTGCAGGGACAGGCCCAGCTCCAGGCAGTGGAGGCCTACGACCTTGACATGCCAGAGATGATTCGAGGTACGATCTGTATCTATTCCACCCTTGCTGCAGTACTTATAGACACAGGAGCGAGTCACTCTTTCATAGCCTCTGCCCTTGTTCGGAGCTCGGAGATTCCGACTGAGCCGTTGGCTCGATCCTTACGGCTAGAGACTCCTACGAGAGCAGACTCGACGATTACGCACTGGTGCCGGCAGTGTGAGCTTACTCTAGGAGGCGAGAGCTTCAGCTGGGATCTCCTTGTAGCGGCGTCGAGGCCTTACGACGTCATCTTGGGCATGGATTGGCTATCCACGGTTCATGCCCAGATCGACTGTTTTAGGCGCATGGTGCGATGTGTTCGCACCGACGGGAGCAGGTTTACCTTCACCGGCGAGAAGGGAACCTTTGCAGCACAGGATGGACATCCGCGGAGGAGAGTGCAGCCCATCTCTCATCAGTTGGCTAGCCTCATCCTAGGAGCAGTGGACGTGCGGAGTCCAGTTTTTCCTGCAGTGGTGGACCAGTACGTGGACGTCTTTCCCAACGACGTTCCAGGGCTACCTCCTCGTAGAGAGGTAGACTTTTACATCGACTTGTGCCCCGGGACAGCCCCGATATCTACTCCAGCATATCGGATGGCCCCGCCGAGCTTCGAGAGCTGCGGGTACAGTTGGAGGACTTGCAGAGCAAGGGGTTTATCCGACCCAGTGTTTCACCCTGGGCTTCCCCGATATTGTTCGCCAAGAAGGCGTACGGGAGCTTGCGACTGTGTATCGACTATCGTCGCCTGAACTAGGTGACAGTGAGGAACAAGTATCCGCTGCCACAGATTGATGACCTCTTCGATCAGCTCAAGGGAGAGCGGTGGTTCTCGAAGATAGACCTCCGGTCAGGCTATCATCACCTCAGAGTTCGAGACGAGGACGTGCAGAAGACGGCCTTCAGGTGTCGGTATGGCCATTATGAGTTCTTGGTTATGTCGTTCGGCGTAACCAATGCTCCAGCAGTGTTCATGAGCCTCATGAACAGGATCTTCCAGCCATACCTCGACCGATTTGTCGTGGTCTTCATTGACGACATTTTGGTATACTCGACGACTGAGGAGGAGCATGCCTACCACCTGCGAGTTGTGCTAGACACACTCCGAGAGCACCAGCTTTATGGAAATCTCTCAAAGTGCCAGTTCTAGTTACGTGAGGTCCACTTCTTGGGGCACGTCATCTCTGAGGCGGGAGTTGCAGTGGATCCCGTGAAGATCGAGGCAGTGCTAGCTTGGGAGCCACCCAGGAGCGTGACGGAGGTGCGGAGCTTCTTGGGCCTAGCCGGATACTATCAGAGATTTGTGC
The DNA here is from genome assembly GCA_963277665.1 of Viscum album. NCBI lineage: Eukaryota > Viridiplantae > Streptophyta > Magnoliopsida > Santalales > Viscaceae > Viscum > Viscum album. The sequence continues at coordinate 1,422,231,811 of OY728126.1, forward strand.
CAGACTTCTCCAGAGTTGCGGCACCACTCTCAGCCTTGACCAAGAAGGGGAAACCCTTTGTGTGGTCAGACAGATGTCAGTAGAGCTTCCAGGAGCTGAGACTGAGATTGACCAGCGCACCTATCTTGAGGTTGCCTGAGGAGGGAGTTGGATACGTAGTTTACTGCGATGCATCAGGGACTGGACTCGGGTGCATCCTGATGCAGGAGCGGGCTGTGATCGCCTACGGATCACGTCAGTTGAGGCCGCATGAGCAGAACTACGCCACTCATGACCTGGAGTTAGCAGCAGTGGTCTTCGCTCTGAAGACTTGGCAGCACTATCTGATGGGCGAGCGCTTCACAGTCTTTTCTAACCACCAGAGTCTCAGGTATATCTTCTCTCAGAAGGACCTGAACCTGAGACAGTGGAGATGGCTTGAGTTCCTCCAGGACTATGACTTTGAGATAGTCTATACTCCTGGGAAGGGGAACGTGGTAGCCGATGCCCTCAGCAGGAGGACAGGCATTCAGCTACTTGAGGAGGCGACGGAGCAGCTAGCCTCCTTATAGATATCCTTCGTGGATAGAGACGGAGCAGCCTTTCTTCAGTCTCTCACAGTCTCTCCTCCACTTCTACAGCGGGTCAGAGAGGCTCAGCGTGGGGACGCTGACTGTGAGACCCGGCGTGCACTGATATCCTCAGGTCAGGCCCCTGATGGCTTCTCCCTTGGAGCAGAGCACGACATCCTTTTTAGAGGACGTACCTTCGTACCAGTCGCTTTACGAGAGGAGGTGCTGAGAGAGTTTCACACTTCTCCCTTGGCGGTGCATCCCGGAGTGGCGAAGATGTACCAGGATCTCAGACAACAGCACTGGTGGCCGGGCATGAAGAAAGCTGTGGCAGAGTTCGTTTCACGATGCCTCACCTGCCAGCAGGTGAAGGCAGAGCATCAGGTACCAGCAGGCTTGGTACATCCCTTGGAGGTCCCGGAGTGGAAGTGGGATGGAATATCTATGGACTTCGTGACTGGACTTCCACGCACTTCCAGAGGTCACGACTCCATTTGGGTGATTGTCGACCGACTCACCAAGTCGGCACACTTCTTACCCATCAGAGAGCAGGGCTCAGTGGAGAGCTTGGGACGTCTTTACGTCCAGGAGATCGTACGGCTTCACGGTGTGCCATCGTCTATCGTCTCCGATCGAGATGCTCGTTTCACTTCCCGGCTTTGGAAGGGGTTGCAGGAGGCGTTCGGGATGCGGCTCCATCTGAGCACAGCCTTCCACCCTCAGACGGATGGTCAGACTGAGAGGACCATACAGACACTCGAGGACATGCTCCGTGCATGTGTTCTCGACTTTGGTCGCAGCTGGGAGGACCACCTACCCTTGGTGGAGTTCGCGTACAACAACAGCTACCACTCCACCATCGGGATGGCACCATACGAGGCGTTGTACGGCAGACCCTGCAGATCACTGTTGTGCTGGACAGACCCTGGGGAGTCAGCACTCGTGGGACCAGAGATGGTCCGAGCCATGACAGAGAAGGTCCAGATCATCCAGGAGAGGATGAGGACAGCTCAGAGCCGACAGAAGTCATATGCTGACAGGAGGCGGAGGCCACTAGAGTTCGAGGATGGCGACCACGTCTTTTTGCGTGTCTCACCTCGACGTGGTTTACGGAGATTTGGCCGAGGCGGCAAGTTGTCTCCACACTTCATCGGGCCTTTCCAGGTCCTCAACAGGATAGGAGAGGTGTCTTATTGCCTGGCTCTACCACCTCAGTTGCACCGGGTGCACGACGTCTTCCACGTGTCTCAGCTGAGGAGATACGTGCACGACCCGACGCACATCATCGACTTTGGGGAGCTGGACGTGGACGATGGGGCGACTTTTGCGGAGGTCCCAGTGGAGATCGAGGATCGACAGGAGCGGGTCCTACGTGGGCAGTCGATTCCTCTTGTGCGCGTCAGATGGAAGCACGGGAACCTCCAGGAGAGCACTTGCGAGCGGGAGGCTCAGATGCGTGCTCAGTACCCCCATTTGTTCCCCTAGTTTTTGATGTATCTTTACGGGGACGTAAAGCCCTGAGGTGGGAGTAATGTAAAGACCCGAAAATTTCAAGGAAATATTTTTCTTAATTGTTTTTGGAATTTTACAAGAGCGCAGCTTCAGACGGCACCTGATTCCGAGGCCCGGTGTGCCCGGAATCAATTTCCGAAGTTTGGCTCGGGTACGTTCAGTGAACGGACGAGCGGGTTTTTCTATCTTTTGAACCGGTGCCCGGAATCGAATTCTGAGGGCACCGATGAAATCGCAGCGCCGGTATTTGCTTAGAAACGCCTCTTCCAGAGTTTCGTTTTCTCAACCGTGGTTTTTAAAATTTTGGGCTTTAAGTCGGAAATAAAATAAAGGTTGTGTGACAACTTTATTTTATTTCACTTAAGCCACTTGGAAGCCACTTGAACTGAGTTAAAGCGGATAGGGTGCTATCCGGAAATACCCTACCCCTTGGTAGGATATTTGTGAGGTGGGGACCGCACGAGCCCCACCGTTTCTTTCGCTAAGTAACGCACCCACGAAAACCCGTCAAAGTAACTGAAAAGTCAACCTGCGCGTTTTCTTTAATTTCTTAACAGACCATTTAATTGGGCGGTTTATTTCGTGAATTAAATGGGCTGTTTCATTCGTTAAATTAATTCAACGAATTTAATGGGTCGTTACTTACGTGTTTGCGTTCGTTGGCGAATTAATAAAATAGACCAACGTGTCTATTTTGGAGGATTACTCTTTATTCTCTGGGCCTCCACCCTCCCCGCGAAGAACGCGAAGAACGCGAAGAACGCGAAGAACGCCGGAACCAAAATTCGACGACGCACACCGTGATCCGCGACGTCGAAAAACTTTTTCCGCGACCTTCTTCTTCTTCGGCGCTTCTTCTTCCGCGGCAAACCTACGATCGGCGGTTAAAGGTGAGAATCGAATCTTCTAAATTCTCCCTTATTATAATTCGATATCAACGGATTTAAATTAATTAAATCCGTTTGATCTTGATCCGGAGATCGTCGGCGCGACTCCTTCCCGCGGTGGGACGAGCGTCTCTTCCGCGACGATCACCAAATCCGCGACGACCTCTCGTCCGACGACGACGACAAGGTAGGGATTTAATTCTTGATGATTCATTCCCGTGTTTTTATTTCTTTTTGAATAAAGAACCGGCATGAATATTTTCAATTAATTAAAATTGAATTTCCGTTTAAAAGAAAAAGAAGTGAACAATTTTTATCTTGATTAAAAAATTGTTGTAGCCCCTTTCTCCCGTTGTTTATGACTAACGCGGAGGGTGCGAGTCTAACGAACAAGACCCGACAACCCTCCGCTGATCCTTTTCGTGTGCGGTTTTGGCAAGCGACGACGAACCGTGCGGCAAGGGCGATCTGTTGATCCCGTAGTGAAGATCGGCCCCCGGGAGGAGCAACGACGCAAACGGGAGAGGAATCGGGCCACCGGAGCAACTCCGGCGGCCCGCGGAAGGCGGCGGCGGCGCGGGTCGCCGGCGGCGCCCGGCGCGCCGCCGGAGGATCCTCCGCGGCTCGGCCGCGGCGGCGGCGAACCACCGGACCGCGTCCGCGGTCCGGCCACCCAACACGCGGCCCGCGCGGGCCGCGTTCCACCTAAGCCGCGGGTCAAACCCGCGGCGCCCCTTGGCCGCTCGGCCGAGGTCGAGCCGGCTGGTCCGGTCGGCCGGGCCGCGCCCAGGTCGGACCGGACCCGGCCCAAACGGGCCGGGCCGGGTCGACCCGGTTCGGTCGACCCCCAGGGGGGGTTCGGGCCGGGTCGCCCCGGGCCCAAAACCCCCGTTTTCGGGCCCTCTTTGGTCTTTTGCCCATATCTTGGGCCTAGGACCTCCGATTGACGAACCGTCAGCGGCTACGCAATCCTTGGATCGATACGGTCGTTTCGGTATATTACACTCAAGGTTTCGGAAGACTTTGGGTTCGGCCGGGTTGGTTCGTACACGAAACCAACCGGGCCCTCGGAGCGGAAACGCTCATAACTTGAGCTACGGACGTCCGATCGACGTACCGTCAGCTGTGGTAGTTTCCTCTAACTGAGATGGAACTTTTGGCATACTCCGCCCGAGGATCGGACACAGGCGGAGTACGGTCGGGTTGGTTTTGCCCTAAAAACCAACCGGGCCCCTAGGACGAAAATGCCAATAACTCTCAGACCGGGCGTCCGATTGACGCACCGTCTGTTGCGTTGAGATCCTGTTGTCGATACGGAACTTTTGGATACATCAACTTCGGACTACGTGTCAGTTGATGTATCAGCCTCTCGGCTCGTGGAGTGGACCCTCCTAAACGAGCTCGCTGTGTGCGGGAACCCTAGCGCTGGCTGTGACTTCGACGACAGAGCAGAGATCCTCCGTGGACTGCGACGACGACAGAGCAGAGATCCTTTGTGGACTGCGGCAACGACTATGCAGAGATCCTCAGTGGACTGCGTCGACTACTGCACTCAGCGATCCTACGTGGATTAGTGCAACAGATCTTGTGTGGGCCCGATCCTGTGTGGGTCATCTCTTACGGTTCTGTGTGAGCCATTGCTACAGGTCCTGTGTGGGCCCGATCCTGTGTGGGTCATTGCCGAGGTTAGTACCTATCGACCCTTCGTGGGTCCGACGACTTAGATGGATCAGTGATCATCTTTGACGTCATCTGAAAAAGTATACCTGGTTGAGCTGAATCTTATGTTACTCTCCTTTGTGGATTGTGTTGAACTATCCTATGTGGATTTACTATTTACTATTTACTCTCCCTGATGGATTTGAGTCTTGCTTTCCTGTGTGGATCGAGTTGACCTTGAGCTCGAGAGCAGAGCTAGAAATGGGGACTTAGGTATATGTATGGGCATATACCTAAGTGGAGTCAGTTGTTTCTTCGTGGTTGCCCCTTTCTTTTGTGCTATATCCTTTGTGGATTTCGGGAGACCTTCGGGGGTCTCGGGGTCCTTACTGAGTAGTTTATACTCACCCCTGCACGGGCTATACCCGCACCTTGTTGTGTTGGATGCAGACGACGGATAGCGCTGATCTCGGTTGGGGCGTGGAGCAGGACGGTACCTGGAGGCGGACCACTGGGCGGGACGTGCTCGGAGCGGACGTGGGACCCGAGGAGCCTGGAGGCTATCTGTACCCACCCTTCAGGTGGGATTGCCAGTGGACGACACGAGGCCGCCGTCTTTTCTTCAGTTGCTATTCTTTTCCTTTTCAGTTGTACTTTCAGTTGGGCTTGTATTCCGGCCCCCTTTACTTTTCTGCACTTTGTAGTTACTTTCCGCTTGCTGACTCTGTGGTGGTTGTTACTTATAAAGGCAATGCCTTCCCTGTTTACCGGGATTTTACGCCTTGGTGCTAGTCGCCAGCCCCTGGCCTATGGAAGGCGGGCTTGGGGTAGTCACGGCACGGGCCCCGAGGTCGGTTCGTGATATTTAATTTTTAAATACATCCAAATAAATGACAATTTATATTAAAAATATATATTTTCTATTATTCAACAAAAAATAAAATTTTTCATATAATTAAAAAATACAAAATCTAACATAATTTTTAATTTATGAAATCAAAAATGATATAATTTTTTCAAATAAAAATCATAAAATTTTGGTGTTATAGTAATATATTAAACTATATAATATATATATATATATAATCTCATAAGAATTAAAATATTTCCTTTTTATTGGAAAAATTATTTCATATTATTATAATGAATTAAAATCTATAAAATATAATTCATGTATTTTAATATGGAATGAAATTGATTTAATATTTACATTACCTATGTTGTTAAAGTGAATGAATTTATAGATGTATACTATGAAATCCTTTTGATTTTGTACACATAAGACCAAACAGATTCATCTTCCATTTTATTGAGTTTAGGAAATTATTTCAACATTTAGAGATGGAGATCCTATGAAAAATATTTAAAAAAAAATCATGATAAGATATGATTTTAGTGAATAAATTTCATCCTTTTTTTACTACTATCAATTACTGATTCACTTCCCTTTTTTAATTATCAAATTAATAAGACGAATTATTATATTCGGTGTATAAAACATATTTTTTCTCCCATGTTAATATATTTATCTATTATTAATGAATTTAGAATTATAATAATGATAATTTTTCATCATTATTTATTGGTATTTACATATCCATTTGAAGATATCTCTTTCATGGGGTTTATGGATTCAAGATTTCCAAACATTAAGGGATTTTTTTCTCAATTTTCCTTCATTGAGATGTAATTTTTGTTATACTTTTATATTTTCATATAAGGTGTATCATCTTTCCATTTGACATTATATATCATGAAGAATATAATTTTCATGATTATAAAAGTTTGATTTAATTATATTTTTATGGGGATTGTGATTCAAAGTTACAAAAATTGGTATGAGTCTTTTGTAACAATCTCAGTATTTACTAGGAATTTATAAAATTAATTCTCCAATGATAAAATTTTATAATCATCATGGAATATCCACTCCTCTATTTATTAATTATATATTCATATAATATTACCACTTTCCCACTTATAAAATCTTACTTGATTTCTCTATTCGTTTGGAAATCTATTTTCTTTCAAAACCATGTTTTCAAATATTAATTCTTAAGCTTAATTTATATTTTTCAAAGGTTTTATTCATATAATTTTTTTTAAAAAAATGAAAGTGTTTTTCAAAATGAAAAGGATGTTTTCCTCAAAATAATTTTTAGTTATATTTTAATGTTATTTCCATTCATCAAAATAAAAAACCCTCATTGTTACTTATCCTACATTGGGGATGTTTTTTATTGGTACCATAATAATTATAATTTTGATGGATAATGATTGTTTCAATGAGATTTTCATGGAATCTATTTCTTTTCCATGGTTTAATCATGTATCAAATTGATTATTTTCTAACCCATTTTTTTCCATAGGTAAATCTTGTTTCAAAGAGTTGGGTTTAGAACCCCTTTCTCTTTTGTGGATTAATAATGTTTCGAATAGGTTGTTTTAGAACCATTTTATTTTACATGGGATAATCATGTTTCAAAGAGATTGTTTTTTAACCCATTAAATTAACATTGGTTAATCAAGTTTCAATGAGATTTTTGGGAAACCCATTTCTTTTTTGTGGGTTAATCATGTTTCAAAGATATTGTTATGAAACCCATTTCATTTCTATGGGTTGATCATATTTCAAAGGGATTGTTATAGAACCTGTTTATTTTCCATGTTTTAATCATGATTAAATATATTTTTATGGAACCTGTATCTTTTTAACAACTTAATCATGCTATGAAATTAATAATTTTTGTTTCAATGATTTATATTAAAATGAATTATCTATGTTTTTTTGATGTTGTGGTTCTTGGACATTATAAATGATCGGTTCACCTAGATAGTAAGGGGTAATCCCATTACAGCTTAACATGGGGTGGTCCAGATAGAATTAGCTAAGTTGTAGCTTAACATGGGGTGGACCATATAGCACAGAGTAAGCCTATTCCATCTTAACATGGGGTTTACTATATATCATTCGGTAACCAACTTGGCTTGTGTTATATGCAAGATTGAGTTTCTGCCAAACAACACATTATTATTATAATTATTTAAATGATATATTTATTTATCAATTAATTATTGTAATATGAATAGTAAAAATTAAGTTCTAAATATTATTTATAATGTTTTTTCATAAATAAAAAATATTTATAATGAAAAGTATAAGTTTTGTTAAAATAGTTATATATTTAGAAAAACTATTTTCTTAAAAGAACTACTTTTTATTTCCTTTTTTGAAAAATAATAAAATTAATTGTATAAACACCTAATAATTGAATTTGGTAAAATAGAATTCATTTTTGAATTAGGAATATCAAAATTATCTTAGGTTAAATTTTTGGTATTTTTATGAAATCATTCAATTTTTGATGAATAATGAAAAATACTACAAAGTTGATAAAAACCAATGTTTTCATTTAAATAATTAATTTCAATTTAAATTTATTTCAATGTAAAAATAAATACATAATACCTATATTAGTACAATTTAAGTCATTTGAGTCATTTTATAATAATATTAGATATATATATATATATATAATTTTATTGAACTTTTTAACGTCTTTTACACACCTTCTAGGCACATTTTCAAATTTGCATAAAACATAATTTTACCACATCTGTGAATTGAATTTCAAAAATTCGATAGACACAGATATCATCATTATGTAAAATTTGGTTTAATAAGATGAAAATATTTTTTTTGAATAGTAAATTTTGAATTGTATTTATCATAGTTAAAAGTAAATAGGGTAATTCAAGGTAAAAATAATATTATAATAATATAACATTACCCCAAAACATGTCTTAATCATATTTTATAAGTGTTTTTAGACCAAAATGAACCTTGGTATAAAATTATGATCATTTTTTATCCACTTTGGTGAGATTAGGACATTTATTATATTTTATTTAAAGAAGAGTTAAAAGTGTTAAATTCAAATTTTAATAACTAACCCATTTTTAATATAGGGTTATAAAAAAGATAAATTCAACTATAAATATTCATTATAAATATAAATATATTTCCTATATCATGTTTTTTTATTTATAATTTTTTGACATTAAATAATTACTTTTATTTATGACACAATGGTGATGCAGTAATTACCTTATTAATGAAAGATTAAAATAAATGATGTTATAAATATTAAAATAAATGTAATTTTAACATTTTTAAGCCATCCACGAATTTTATTGATGAAATTTACATATTAGGGATGATTTAATACTTTTGGTTTGAATTAATCAAGTTGTTATTGCATTAACTGAAATCAATTACTAAATAGTGTCAAAATTGACATAAATGAGTTTTTAAAACAAGTACTGTTTTCTTAAATGATATAAAAATCCCAAAAATATAAGATTAATAAAAATAAAATATATAATGATAAAAATTTCATTAATGATACACTTTATGTTCCCTTGTAATTTTATAGTAACTAAAGTAACACTATATTATAAAAATACAAGAATACATGGAAAGAGTTAAACTGTTTAACTAAGGGTCAATCCCAAAATATAAGGATACTTTTAGGACCTCAATATGTCTAAAACCTATTATTTGATAGTATTTAGACCCATAATCATCTTACCCACTAAATTAATCACTCTTTATCTAGAAGAAACCGAAAACAATTTTATAATAAATTAATATTTCAAGCTTTTCTTAAAGTGCCCCTCACCTCTCTTATAAAATAGCACATCCCTTTCTTTATAATTCCCACCTCCAAAGCCGTTTAGATCGTCCAATCCCTGACCAAATCTCCTCCCAATTTCAATCAATTCAACCTAGAGTCATTTACTTGATCAGAAAACTAATCTAAGGATCCCTTTTATTCAAATCAAAAGGAAACACCCGAATAAGAGGTATTATTTTGTCACCTCTTTCAAATTTCTTTTCTTCTTTTAAATCCTATTTCTTTGTTGTTACCATACTAAAATAATAAATCTAGTACCTTAAATATTATGAGATTTAATTATAAATATGGTACAACCATATTCATTATTACATCCATCATATGAATGACAAAGTTACCATGCGTGTGTACGAATGACTTATCGTCTCCACATCAAGGTGTAGTTTTTTATTAAACACTACATTATTTGTATGGGTATAATAATGAGTATAATTAATGTAAATAATGAATATAAAATTTTATTTATTATTTATATATATTATAAAATCCAATTAAACACCTTTTCTTCATCAATAGAATGATATTGCCGCCCGTGCGTACGTACGACTTACCGTCTCCACGATGCGGTGAGATTCATCTTCAACGATCACCATTCAAGAATTTTTATAAAATATATATATATAGATTAAGTATGAGATATATGAAATAATATTTCTACTGAAAAAATATATATTTATTCAGATAAATATATTTCTTTTACTTACTTCTATATTATACGATCAGAAAACGGAAACAACATTCATGCGTACATACGGACTATTGTCTCCATTAATGGTGTTTCCATTTCATATATATATATCTATTATACATATTTATATTATGAATATATATTATATATAAATCATTTTATATATTATAGATGTATTTAAATCATGATCTAAGTGATATGATGAAGACTAACAAGTTAAAACACATACGATAAAGAAAGCAATTATTACTCAAAATGTTACTTTAACAAGGAAATTATTATTAAATGGGTAGTATAAAGTAATAAATAAATAATATATGATATCATATATATTAATATGGTTCTATTTTAATTTAATATAATACTATAGTCATTATACAGGAGGTTAAATGTACACTCGACTAAAAGAAATTACAAGGTATGGGTTAATTCCTCAATCTCTTTGTTATCTGAGATTTTTTATGTGTAAGTATTTACTGGGGAATATTTATAATCCATGTCCATGTTTCATAAAAAAAAATTCAAAATGAATCCTTTAAGTTTTAATGTAAGAGACTCTTTAACTAGATCATCATTTTAATTTTTTTAATTTTTTTTCTAAATCTATTTAATTAGTGTCCATGTTTTCAAAATGATTTTATGGATTTATTTATATGGGCATGATTGCTTTAAAATGTTAATTCCATTAAATGTTTTTAAATTATTATGGGAAAATTTGATTCAAAAATATCTTTTAAATGACTTCCTTTATAAATTTTTTTACTTTTAAATGATTTCATGAAAAAGGGATATTTCTGTCAAAGAGTTTTTCTAGTCATTTCCAACTATGTCAACATCCTTTACTATATATTATTCTTGATTTAGGTAGATTTAATATAATACAATCTTACCTATTGTATTGAATTAGTTATGATATGTTTGAATATGGATGTGTTATTATTATACCATTCATGGTTTATGGTTAAATTATTGACATTTCATATGCTAGTTTTAATACGAATGTTTATGTCATGTTTCAACCTTTTCATGTGAGGATTTCATTGGCCTTATTTTGTGATGGGAATGGGCCTCTATAGCCCCTAAATGTATTTATAGGTCTCATGAGACAAACTAGTGTCTTGGAACAAGGCCTTGATAGAATATTTTTGAATGGTCTTGGCACAAGGCCTTGACATAGTAGTAATTATGTCTGGTAGTATACATTTTCTTTTTATGAAATTAGTTATTACATGTGATTATTCTACTGGTATAATATCCATGTGCATTTTTATATGGTAATGTTTGATTTATTTTTTCTATATTATGTTCAATTTTATTTTTAAAAGTATTTTTTTATTATACATCTTACCATAAAATTTTATAGCTTCCGCTTAATTATTTACCCTTACTAATCATCTGATCTCACCCACTTCTTATATTTTACTTTTCATAGGATTACAAGAAGTGTTTTATGATTGATATGTAGGGTTATTATTGGGGAATAATGGAATCCTCAAAGTATTATCTATAATATATTTTATGTTAGAAATTTTAATGTTATGTTCTTTTATGTAATCTATTTTCCAAGACTGCTAAACTGATCGGTCCTTTGGAACTTGATCTCTTATGATCATAAAAATGTATTAGAATAATACACTGAATATGGGCTTCTGGGTTCAGGGTGTTACAACTAATACAAAGGTAATAAATCAAATAATAAGATAATGGTGTACTTTTCATCATATGAGAATTGAAGACCAAAACATCATGGAAGTGTTTGAAGGGGATTGGAGTTTTGTAGATTGGTGGCTATAAGGGGAATATGGATCATGATTTCAATGGAAATAAATAAATAAAATATTTCTAGTGCTTTAACTAAAAATAAATGAGGATATATTTACACCAATTCCCCTAAGAAACAAGGGTATTTACCACAAAATTAACCTCAAGGATATCTCCAAGTTTATGTGATCACTACAGCTGTGTTGTAAGTTCCCAATGATGTGTTGTCAAGTGCTTCAATCATATCTTAAAATTTAGCTAATTATTTATTTTATTTTTGGTCCTCACTTCTTTATATCTACACAGTTTTACAATAAAGTTATATATTTTCCATTTAATTTATGATGGTATTTATTAGTTAAAACTCCTAGGGGAAGTCTCACTATAATGAAAATATGTCAGGAAGTCCCCATTATGACACATACATGTTCATTATTTTCTATCCTTTTTTATCATACCTATGTTTTAATTTGATATAATCCTTGGTATGTACTGTATTTCAAAATATGATGACAATCAATTATTTCAAAAAGAATGAAATTATGATTTGTGAGGAATATGTATAATTCGTTATATTTAGAAAAGAGACTTAATCATCTAAGTCATATTAAGATCCCCCCATATTAGTTCTATTGAATAAGATTCTTGGGGATTAAGAGGAAATAAAATACATGGATAGGGAAGGTAATAGTCAAATTGAGTATCTAACTATTGTATAGCAATACATTTATGTATTTACTGAGTAATTACCTGGAGATACCCCAAAGCATGAAGTTGAGTTTTCCTTTGATTTATCCCCTTCTTAAGACCAATATCAAAGACTCCCTAAAGAATGGACACTATGGAACTAGTGGAGTTGAAGAAAAAAAATAGGATTTGGGTGATAAATGATTTATTCTCCCAAGTGTTTTGACATGGGGAGCCCATGTTCTTTTCATTAATAAGATATATGGATCCATGAGACTGTGCATTGATTAAAGGGATATCAATGATTTTATAATAAATAACAACTACCCTCAACCTCACATCGATGATCTATTATATCAACTTCAATAAGACTGCTATTTTGTAAATATTAACCTTCATTCTGGGTTTCTTTAATTTTGAGTAAAGATGGAATATATTCTAAAGAAAAAAATTTAAATAAGGTATATACATTTTGAGTTTATTGTAATTCCACTTCGATTGAAAATTTTACCATCTATTTTTATAGGTATAATTAATAGAGTATTCCAGGAATATCTTGATGATTTTTTTTTTGTATTCATCAATGATATTTTAGTGTATTCTAAAATCTATGATGACCCTGGGAATAACTTTTTTGATCATTCTTGAGACTCATAGAATGAAAGAGTTATAATGTGAATTTAGTAAGTGTGATTTTCATCTTTAATAATTTTCTATTCTTTTTCACATTGTCTCTATGGATGGAATCTCAATTGATACTATGAATAAAAAGGAATTCAAGGAATCGCATACACCAACAAACATAACTGAGGTACATAGTTTCATTAGTTTGGTAGGTAACTATCAATGATTTGTTCATAATTTTACCTTATTGGGTAACTCGCTATCCAAGATTACACATAAAAAGGTTATGTTTGTCTGTATAATGGAATGTCAATAATTTTTTGATAAACTAAAGTGGATATTGTTAAATGTTCTTAATTGGACTCTACCATCTAGAAATGATGGGTTTGTGATATATAGTGATTCAGAAAATCAGTAACTTGGGGGTATCCTAATGAAAAATGATAAATTTATTACATATGTGTAACGTCCCAGTTTCGGGTACTGTCCTAAAGTTCCATTAACCCGATTGGCCACATAACCTTAAGCGTGTTTCCCCAAATGCCAGACGCTTTCGACTAGCAGTGAGGCCCATGGTTTGATAGTGGGGAAACTATGCCTTAATTGGATGAGTATACATAGCATAATAACTATAATAACAAAAAGAGAAAGTGGTAATACCATACAACAAGTAAACAACAGAAGTCGAATAGTAAATAATCAAATGGAACACATGTATAAATTATGCATGTCACATATTTCTAGGAAAGAAACCAAATAGATCATAGTGCTGGAAATTTAATACTAAACCAATGTACAAAAGAAACAAGTAAACTCCAGCAGCATCACAAGCCTCAGCTTGGTCACATGCTCTTCATCTCCAATATCAATCAAGTACTTGATGAAGAAGGGCACTTTCCCTTATCTATACCTACAACCATATAATCTGTTTGGATCAAAAATCATGACCCAAACTAGGTGGGAGATTAATCCCAGTAGGAATCCACCAAAATATCTATGCCTAACTGTCAATGAATATATATAGCAGGTAATATGTAGAAATGAATAAATAAATTAGGAAGTACTCAGAAGTAAATAATCCTATAGTTTTCAATTACATTAATTTATATTTAATAATTATTCAATCCATTGAATATTTTAACCTCGGGATCTAACCTAAGATCTATAACCCCTAATAGAAAAATAACAATAGATGTCTGAAAATACCATCCAAAAAAAACAAAGAGAGACCAATTCCAAGCCTATTCTTTGGCTTTGAAGACTCTTCATAATCATACAATCATTCACAACCAACCATCTAGGAAAGTTCTCACAGTTTAATTCCCTATGGTTTCGCATATCATCAAATCAGTAAATAATAAAGACCCTCTATGAAATATCACATGGTCTAACCCCTTTGGTCTCACATAGCACTATTCATTTACAAACAACCACTTGTGTATCTCTCAGAGTCAATACCCCCTTGGTCTGCATTTTAATGTCCCCATAACATCTCTCACAGTCAATGCCATGTGGTCTAACATTTATTTAATAATGACCATATGGGTAGAACTCATAGTCTAACCCCTCTCTTCAACGACCCAAGGTAGCTCTCACAGTCAATACCTCTGGCCAATCATAATAATAGTTCGTAATTAAATGACCCTACTTTGGAGAAAGGAGTTTTGGATATGTGACACGACCATGATCCGATTAATGAATTATAAATAAAATTATAAAGCATTTTCATTTAATGTAGATGTTGTGTACAAGCCTCAACTGAATCCCACTTTAGGTGGTCAGCCAGGTCACCCACAAGGCCATTTAATCGGACGTTACATTTCTAGTACACGGTTATGTTCGGAAACCAGTTATATGAAAAGTACTCAAGAGTACATGGTGTATACTTAGAAAATTTAAAAATTACTCCTTTTTTCTCAAAAACAACTCAAAATAAGGATCTAAACCATAAATGAAGATCTGAGTTCTTACAAACTTCCCCATGAAATAAATTCGTACATGAATTTCCCTTCCAAGGTTGGTGAAGAAGAAACTTTCAACAACACTAGCCACTAGAATCATACGTTGGCCTCTGTCTCCAAAGTCTTGTCTTGTACTCGCCCCTACTGACATAGCACTCGTATTAGAGGAATAGACTAGCCATAGAGAACCTATGGGTTGTGATCCACAATATGAATATGGTGCTCCTTGAAGGATGCATCCACCTCCAACCCAAACTTGTCAGGTTGAATACGTGAAACAAGTCCAAAAATTAACGTCGTAGCTGAGAATCTTGGAAGACATCGTGCATAGCCCAGTACCTCTGAGGTAACTGCAGCCGATAGGCAACCGGACCAACTCTCTCTATAACCTCAAATATACCAACGTATCTCATTGAAAGCTTTCCCTATCTCCTAATCCTCTTATGTCCCAAACTCGGTGGGGCACTTAAGAAAACACGATATCCTACCTCAAACTCCAGAAGTTGTCTTTGTCGATCAACATAAGATTTCTGGTTAGATTGTGTAGTATCCATCCCCTTCTAAATCAACTCCACCTACTCAGTGGTCTCCTGGGAAAGATGAGGTCCTAGCATAGCTACCTATCCTACCTCCATCCAACATAGGGGTGATCAGAATGGCCTACCGTACAAATCCTGATAAGGTTTCATCTGAATCGCCACATAAATACTATTATTGTAAGAAATCTCTACTAGGGGTATGTGCCTCTCCCAAGAGCCCTCGAAATCTAGGACGCATGCTCGAAGCATGCTCTTCAAAACCTGAATCGTGGGCTCGGACTAACCATCTATCCGGGGATGGAAAGATGCACTCAGAAGTACCTATGTAACCAAATCCCTTTGTAATCACAACTAGACACAAGTAGTAAAATGGGAATCCCTATCTGAAATGATAGAGTGTGAAACCCCATGCAACCGTACAATCTCTTGGATGTACAACCTTCCAAACACATCCACACTGAAGCTTCCATTGATCAGAAAGAAATGTGCAACCTTCGTAACTCTGTCAACCACAACCCATACTGCATCATATCCTTGAGGCGACCTTGGTAAACCTATCACAAAATCCATCGCGACATCATTACACTTCCACTTGATAGTGGGTAACTGCTATAAAATTCCTACTAGTAACTGATACTCTGCCTTCACCAACTGACATGTGGAACATCTCATAACAAAACCAACTACATCCCTCTTCATACCTAGCCAAAAATACTAATGGTGTAGATCTTGATACATCTTGGTGACACCAGGATGAACTCCCCAAATTAAGGCATGAAAATATCTCATTAAATCCTCACGTATGTCTGCTGACACCCATACATGTCCATGGAAATGCAAGATCTCATCGTCTCATATGGTCTACCCCAGAGTAGGGTCCTCTCCTGACACACTCTTTAGTAGGACTAGGCCTTGGGAATCTGATAGCTGCCTCATTTTCATTCGATCCATGATAGTATAGGTAACAGCTATAGAAGAAATAAACATATACCCCTGTCTTTCGTGCCCCTCCAAATGCATCTCAGAAAACATATCCATAAGCTGCCACTCACTACTGGCCTCCTGAACTACATGTATCTGGGTCCACCTGCTCAATACATCAGGCAATGTGTTTCCTTTACCAGGGGTGTAGGCAAGATCAATGTAAAAATACTAAAGATAATCAACCCACCTTTGTTATCTCAAATTCATATCATGTTGAGTAAAGATATACTTGAGGCTCTTGTGGTCAGTGTACACCACAAAATTCTCTCGAAAAAGATAATGTCTCCAACAATGTAAAGTAAGAACAACTGCAGATAACTCGAGATCATGTGTCCAGTAATTACTCTAATGTGGCCTCAACTACCAAGATCCATATGCAAAGACTCATTCCCCTTGTATAAGCACCTCTCCTAGCCTGATACCTAACACAACACAATAAACAGTGTAATTATTTCTTGGATCTGAAAAAATCAGTATTGGTGATGAAGTCAACCTTGAAAACATCTCCTAAAAGGATTAATCATAGGATTTTGTCCACAATTACTTCACACCCTTCTTAGTCAGGCTCGTCGGTAGAAATAATATGTGTTAAAATTCCTATATAAAATTCTTGTAGTAACTAGACAACCCCAAAAAAACTCCACACGTCAAAGATGTTCTTCAGCTGCTCCCAGGAAGCTTGTAACACCCCGATATTTTATAAGATACATTCTTTTTAATTTCTTTCATATCTTCTGTTGTACGCTACACCAAGATTTTCTTGCGCTATACATAACACCATATTATCTTGCAGTATACACAACACTATTCTTGGATTGTGTTACACGTAATTTCATGTTCGTTTGATAGTTGTTATTCAACACAACATTGAGTGTGTGAATATATATATATATATATTCAATTTATAAATGAAATATGATTGGATTCTGTTATATGAAACAACAAAGGAGTCTTTCACTACACGCAACCCTGACTTGGCTTGCGTTACACGCAATCGTGACCTTCCTCAACAACGTGTGTAGTACACAATATCGGGTTTCACTAAACAACGATATATTGTTATAATATTATTATCAAATAGACACTATAAATAGTATTAACTAAATTTTGAATTTTATAACATTATTATCCATCTTACACATTTTCTAAAACATGCTATGTGAACAAAATAAATTTTTCGGGTAAAATAAGTATTTTTCAGAAAATGCAGTTTTGCCGCCTTTTGATGGCGCACCCACTTTAAATCTTGTTTTTGAAATGTTTATATGTTCAATTTGAAAAAATAAAATTCTTATTTGGAATCAGGATATAAAATTTTACTTTGGACAAATTTTTCATATTATTCTGATAACTTTCATATTTTAATGAATAGTAAAAACACTCTATATTTTAATTAAAAACAAATTTTTTCATCGCAATAATTTATATGGTTAAATTTTAATACTAAATGTTTTTAAAGTATAAATAGAATATATTTTTACCATTTAATATAATTTATTTCATTACAATTAATTTTACATTGAATTCATAGATAAAAACATTTCAATCTTTGGCAATGTTTTAACTTTTAAAACTTGTTTTCTTAACAACGAGATTAATTTTAAATTAATTTCTACAACTTCTGTGTTTTGAATTTTGAAAAATGGATTCCATATTTGAATTCAGTGGGTCCAAATTATGTTAATAGGTTACTTTTTTGATATTATGAATAGTAACTACAGTAATTTTTATTTACTACAGTTAAAGGTAAATCTGGTAGTTAAGGGTAAAAATAAGATTATAAAATTACCCTAACATTTGAAAAAAAATTATTGGATTAATAAAAGTCGAACCATATAACCTAAGGGTCGGACTAGATTCATTTCATAGACTTTTTACCATGAAATAATATAATTATTATTAAAACCAAAGAAAGTGACAACATGTCACTCTCTTAAATCTTATAAGTGTAATAATTTTAATTTAGTGATAAACATCATAATACTTCAGATATAAATAGCCCCTAGAAATCTAATAAATATATATACTTCATATGAATTTATTTATAATTTTTTTCATTAAATAATTATCATTAATTATGACACAATAGTGATGTTAAGATTATTTTATTGATTGAAATATCAAATAAATGATTTTAAAATTATTAAAATAAATATTATATAAACTATTTAATGTGATACACTAAATTTATAGATAAAAATGACATATTATGAATCTATTAAATCTTTTAGTTTGAACATGTCTTCTGTATATATTTTATTTAAATTTAAATTAATGAATAGTGTCAAAATTGACTCTATTGTTATTTTATAAAAATTACATATTATAAAATTGTTTAAAAATCCAAAACATATTTAAAAATATTATAAATTAAAATCTATATGGTATAAAATTTAATAAATCATACAATTATGGATAATTAACAACATATAAGTAATTATTTATAATGATCTAAAATTTAGAATATTATTACCACAAATAAAATTAAATAGATTATATAAGGATAAATCAAGTTGATAATATTTAAAATAAATTCCCAAATTGTCTAAATTTTATTGGTTGATGATATTACAACCCTATCTCATCTAATGTTTGTATTTGAGTCATTTTGGAGCTTTTTAAGTGGGGTTGGAATTTATTATAAATTAACATTTCTTATAATTCCAAAGGTGCCCCTCTCCTCCATTATAAAAGGGATCCTCCTCCCTCTCCTCCTCACACCTTTTTTAGCCTTAAAACTCGGAAACCCCAGACTATTTACCTTCTCAACCTCTTTAGCAACATACTAGGGGTCCTGGTATTCTTCAAAAACCAATTTTAGTTCCCTAAGAGGAGGTTTAAAAGAGGCGTGTCGAAGAAGAGGTAATATTTGTTACCGATTAATTCAAATTTATTTCTTCTTCTAATTATTCTTATTTAGTTGTTTCATTATGAATTAATAACATCAGTATCACTAATATACTGATATGTAATTACAAAAATGAAACAATCGTATTTCAGCTTCTATCCATCCTAAGGAAAACGAAATCACCGCGTGTGCGTACGTACGGAATACCGTCTCCGCGTCGTGGTGTATTCTATTTTTCCACCACCACCTTACTTGGATGGGTATAATGGTGTAAAGAATAACTAAATATTATTATTATAAAATAATTATTATTCTAAGATATTATATAATTCACTACAATACCATTCAATAAATACGGGAACAATATCATCGCTCGTGCGTACGTACGGATTACCGTCTCCACGACGCGATGACATTCATTTTCCATGTTACAATTCAAGAATGATTATAAATAATATATATTATGTAATCATGAAATATATGAAATAATAATTCTACTGTATTTATGTATATATATATGTATGTCATCTACTTAATTCCATTCAATTCAATAAGCAAACGAAAACAGCGTTCATGCGTACGTACGACCTACCGTCTCCATGAACGGTGTATTTCTTTCCATTTATCGATCTATTATATATATGTATATTCTGAATATATATTATATATAAATCATGTTATATATTCTAGAATTAATTAATCATGATCTAATTAATCATATTAATAATTACAAGTAAAAACACGGACAATAAATGAAACGCTTTTACCCAAAATGCTACTTTAACATGAATTTACAAAAGAATGGGTAATATAAAGTCATAAGTGAACCATATATGATATCATAACAATGAATATGATTCTGTAATAAGTAAATGACATTATTTAAATCATTATACAGGAGGTTCGGATACGTATGAAGGATATCAGACCTTAGGTAAGGGATAATTATTCCAATCCTGTTTTTATCCGAGATTGTTTATTCGTAAGTATTTGTCGGGGTTATTGTTATCATTTATGCCCATGTTTTCTAGAAAAATTTAATGTATGTTTAAAGACCCTTTTAACCATTTTTGAAATTTACCACATTTTATGAAATGAATCTTTCTTTTGTTTACTATACAAGGTACTTTTTGACTTTTCCGGCAAAAGTATGAGAAGAATGTTTTTTTAACTTATATGGCATGAACAAATTTTTACGGTTTCATAATGCCTTATTTTCATGAAGTTTACTTTACAGGATTTCAAAAATAATTTCAACAAAATTCTTTTCTTTTAAAATTTCATTGCATTTTGTGAAAAGAAACTGATTTTGAAGAAGAAAGGATATTTTCTTCAAGAATTCATTTCAACTGTTTTATCAAAACCATTTTCCATATAAGATTACATTATTTCATATTTGTATGTTTCAAGTATAATGTATCTATGATTTACATGGTTTCACTTTTATTATGATGAAATTATATCCATTTGTTTCATATGGATTACGTTATGATGGGATGATGTTTATGAAACCCATTTTATTCTTTGGGTTATGATAAATGATTTATGTTTATTTTGTGGCACAAGTAAGAATGATTTTATTATGAGATGGGTGGGATCTATACCTACCTCCAATGCATTGGGTAGATATATATATATCATGAGATAGACATGGTTGGAAAGGAAATTAAATCTGATTCATTAATACAGGGCTGGGATGGCAAGTAAACCCGGTTCAATAGGGGACTTTGTCCACTAAGATGGTATTGGCAGCAATGCCTTGGCTACTATGGAAATCATAAAATGTACTTAATGGTTTCTACAATTAAATGTTTTATTCCCATGCTATTTTATCATGATTGATGTTCCATTATGATCTATGCCTTATGTACTGCCTTGTTTTATGTCATTACTCAAGCTTTTGATGTTTAAACATTATGTTCATGTTTTTATGTTCAAATATACATGGTTTGTTTTATTCTCTCCATGATTACCCTTACTAAGCATTTGAGCTCACCCTTTATATTTTTTCTTCTCCCCAGGATATAAAGAAAGTTTTTAGGTAAGAAAACAAAAGGGTAAGATCTTTATGGGAGATGTTGAAGATCTTTCACCAAGATTAGAAGATTTTGTTCCAAGTTTCCAAAGACACTAAACTATTAAAATCCTTGAGTTTCTATTTTTGTTATGTATTAATTATTCCACAAAAGTAATGTAAGGTCCATGTACGCCAATCTTTGGGTCTTTACAGTTGGTATTAGAGGAAAGGTTTAGTTAACCTTTGGAAACTGGGATGTGAAAACTTTAGTGATATTCTTAGAGATATTTCTAAGGTATGTCTAGGGATATCCCTAAGGTTTAGTATAAATATAGGTTATAGTACTAGAATTATGTTGAAGATCATGAATAACCTAGGGTGAACCTAAGGTGTCATGGATTAAAGAATGTGTGATAAGGTATACATCCCATAAGTGACCTTTTTAAGATTATGTGGTTCCTTCGTTATTCTAACTGTTTCTTACACATTGGTTTTTGGTTTTAGTCAATGGAGGGACCTAGAAGGAATTGTGTTAACATTGAATCTGATGAAAAAATTGGTGACCATGAGCAACGAAATTGTGTAATGCCTAGAGAGAAAGATATTGTGATTATTTCGAGTCAATCGTCTCGATATATGATTAACATGGTTAACTTTAGTTGTATTCCCAAGTCATAAAATAAGAGTAAGATAGAATTTTATGCATGTTCTCATGGTGAGGAGCATAGAGAAAGGAAGATTGAGATTTCTAAATAAGGGAAGAAGAACCTTGAAGAATACCTCAAATGGAGGGGAAGATGTTGTCTGTGTGTGGAAAAGGGCCACAGAGTGACAGACTGTCATGGAGTTCAATTTATTATTTGTGGAGAACACGGTCATTACCCAACTCAATGCCTGGACCTAAGAGGTTACTTCTAAATCAAGGAAGGAAGTATTCCATGACAATCATTGAATAGGATGGATTGAATTGTTTATGTATTGGTATTCAATAATAATGTTGTTGAGGTACTTCCATGAAATATTGGAATATCTATATATTGGTTAATTCTGGTTTTCAATAATTATATGGTACAGGTAACCCTGAAAAGTGTTTGAAATATTTTTGGAAAGCAGATGATATGTGCATAATTAAGGGATAAGGAGAAAATAATATGTCTGGTAGTATTCATGAGCTCATGATTGATATATGGACAAAGTGGTATCATGGTTTGAGTATATATAATTTTTGGGATTTTGGTATGTAGAAAGAGTTAGCTTTTGATAGTATTCATGTTTTCACTAAGGTTTAATGGGTATTCATTTTTCAAGAGAATACATGATTAAGGTATTCACATGTCTGGAATGTGACCAACAAGATATATTTTATGATATATGGGGGATAAATGATGGTATTCACGTGTTTAGTAGATGACATTTCTAGTAATTTTTTTCTTTATACTATGAGTTGGGACAGAAGTATTTTGGATAAGCCTAAAGATTGGAATGAATTAAGATAGTATTGTTTAAGGCTAGAATGTTTTTAGATATTATTGCAAGAATGTTATAATAGTATAGTTTTAGAAAAAGGACAACCCATAAGATGGGCGACAACCCATCGCGTCAGATAAGGATGCAGGAATCGAACCCACAACCAAAGTGCGACAGGCCTTTAACGCTAACCACTGGCCTACAGGAAGTCCCTGGTTAGTAGAAACTAGTTTTATTTTATTAAGTGGTATGATAGATGATGTATAAGTTCATTTTTTGAATCATATATGATTAACCTTACCATAAATGGACTTATGTATATTTGATAACTTTTTATAACCTTTTGATTGAAACAGATTGAATGAACCATCATTCGATCACATGATCTGTTAACTCTTCATGAATTAAATATTCAATTTTATTTCTTTAAGAGATGAAGTATAAATTTTTCAAGGAATGAACAACAGTGAGATTGTACGAAAATCATGTAAGTATTTCTTATAATTCATCAACTTTAGAGAAATGATCTTGAAAACCAAAAATATTGTCCTAGTTCCCTCATATCTGATGAATCAGATGGTCCCTTAGATCATTACAAATTTATGGCTTTGTGACTGTTGGCTTTATCATAGCCATATCCTCTACCACTCTCCATCAGAACTTTATGGTTAGATTTCTCTTCCATATCAATATTTTCACCTACTTTATCCGTTGTGGAAACCCAGTGATTAGTTAATTTGGGTAACCGTTATGTTTCATACTTTATTTTTTTAAGAAAAGTTTTGGTATTCCTTTTTACGATGTGGGTTTCTATGAAAGAAACTATCTTGTAATAAAAAATTTATAACCCCGATGAATTTCGAGGGTGAAATTCATTTTAATGGGGGTAGAATGTAACACCCCAAGATTTTATGAGATATATTCTTTTTAATTTCTTTCATATCTTCTATTGTATGCTACACCAAAATTATCTTGCACTATACGCAACACCATATTAGCTTGCAGTATACACAACACTATTCATGGATTGTGTTACACACAATTTCAAGTTCGTTTGATAGTAGTTATTCTACGCAACATTGAGTGTGTGAATATATATATATATATATATATATATATATTCAATGTATAAATGAAATATGGTTGGATTCTATTATACTCAAAAACAAAAGAGTCTTTCACTACATGCAACCCTGATTGTCTTATGTTACACGCAATCGCGACCTTCCTCGATAGCATGTGTAGTACGCAATACCGGGTTTCACGAAACAATGATATATTGTTATAATATTATTATCGACTAGCCTCTATGAATAGTATTAACTAAATTTTGAATTTTATAACATTATTATTCATCTTACACATTTTCTAAAACATGTTATTTGAACAAAATAAATTTTTCGGGTAAAATAAGTATTTTTTAAAAAATGCAGTTTTGCAGCCTTTTGATGGAGCACCCACTTTAAATCTAGTTTTTGACATGTTTATATGTTCAATTTGAAAAAATAAAATTCTTATTTGGAATCAGGATATAAAAATTTACTTTGGATAAATTTTTCATATTATTCTGATAACTTTCATATTTTAATGAATAGTAAAAACACGCTATATTTTAATTAAAAACAACTTTTTTCATCGCAATAATTTATATGGTTAAATTATAATATTAAATGGTTTTAAAGTATAAATAGAATATTTTTTTAACATTTAATATAATTTATTCCATTACCATTAATTTTACATTGACTTCATAGGTAAAAACATTTCAATCTTTCGCAATGTTTTAACTTTTAAAACCTGTTTTCTTAACGATGGGATTAATTTTAAATTAATTACTGCAACTTCTATGTTATGATTTTTGAAAAATAGATTCCATATTTTAATTAAGTGGGTCTAAATTATGTTAATAGGTTACTTTTATTTTTTTTGATATTATGAATAGTAACTATGGTAATTTTTATTTACTACAGTTAAAGGTAAATCTCGTAATTGAGGGTTAAAATAAGATTATAAAATTACCCTAACACTTGAAAAAATCCTATTGGATTAATAAAAGTAGACCCATATCACCTAAGGGTCGGAATAAATTCATTTCATGGACTTTTGACCATGAAATAATATAATTATTATTAAAACCAAAGAAAGTGACAACATGTCACTCTCTTAAATCTTATAAGTGTAATAATTTTAATTTAGTGATAAACATCATAAAACTTCGGATATAAATAGTCCCTAGAAATAAAATAAAATTATCTACATCATATGAATTTATTTATAATTTTAGGGATTAAATAATTATCATTAATTATGACAGAATAGTGATGTTAAAATTATTTTATTGATTGAAATATCAAATAAATGATTTTAAAATTTTTAAAATAAATATTATATGAACTATTTAATGTGATCCACTAATTTTATAGAAAAAAATGACATGTTATGAATCTATTAAATCTTTTAGTTCTAACATATCTTCTGTATATATTTTATTTAAATTCAAATAAATGAATAGTGTCAAAATTAACACTATTGTTATTTTATAAAAATTACATATTATAAAATTGTTTAAAAATCAAAAAAATATTTAAAAAAATTATAAATTAAAATTTATATGGTCTACAATGTAATAAATCATAAAATTATGGAAAATTCACAACATATAAGTAATTATTTATAATGATTTAAAATTTATAATATTATTACCACAAATAAAATTTAATAGATTATATAAGGATAAATCAGGTTGATAATGTTTAAAATAAATTCCCAACTTGTCTAAATTTTATTTTTTGATGATATTACAACCCTATATCATTTAATATTCTGATTTGAGTCATTTTGGAGGTTTTTAAGTGGGGTTGGAA
The DNA here is from genome assembly GCA_963277665.1 of Viscum album. Taxonomy (NCBI): domain Eukaryota; kingdom Viridiplantae; phylum Streptophyta; class Magnoliopsida; order Santalales; family Viscaceae; genus Viscum; species Viscum album. The sequence continues at coordinate 1,422,257,557 of OY728126.1, forward strand.
TTTATTATAAATTAATATTTCTTATAATTCCAAAGGTGCCCCTCTCCTCCCTTAAAAAAGGGAACCTCCTCCCTCTCCTCCTCACACCTTTTTTAGCCTTAAAGCTCAGAAAACCCCCTCCCATTTACCTTCTCAGCCTCCTTAGAAACATACTAGGGGTCCTGGTCTTCTTCAAAGACCAATTTTTGTGCCCTAAGAGGAGGTTTCAAAGAGGTGTGTCGAAGAAGAGGTAATATCTGTTACTGATTCTTTCAAATTTATTTCTTCTTCTACTTCTTCTTCTTTATTTGTTTCATTATGAATTAATAACATCAGTATAACTCATATACTGATATGTTATTATAAATATGAAACAACCCTATTTCACCTTCTATCCATCCTTAGGAAAACGAAATCACCGCGTGTGCGTACGTACAGAATACTGTCTCCACGCCGTGGTGTAATCTATTTTCCACCACCACCTTACTTGGATGGGTATAATGGTGTAAATAATAACTACATATGATTATTATAACATCATACTAATTCTAAGTTACTATATCATTCACTCCAATTCCATTCAATAAATATGGGAACAATATCATTGCTCGTGCGTACGTACGTATTACCGTATCCACGATGCGATGAGATTCATTTTCCATGTTAACAATTCAAAAATAATTATAAAGTATATATAATAAGTAATCATGAAAGATATGATATAATAATGCTAATGGATTTATGTATATATATGTATGTCATCTACTTAATTCCATTCAAGTCAATAAGGAAATGAAAACAGTGTTCATGCGTACGTACGGCCTACCATCTCCATGAACGGTGTATTTCTTTCCATTTATTGATCAATTATATATATGTATATTCTGAATATATGTAACGTCCCAGACCCAGCCAGCCACCTGAATAGTGCCGAATGGGACGGGTGTCACTACCTTAGGTGCACCTCTCCTAAACGCCAAAGGCTGCCGACTAGCAGCGAGGGTCTGAATAGTTATAGTGGGGAGGCTATACCCTCTCAGAGGATCATAGTAAGGGTCCTGGTCTGAGAATAATCATAAATATATAGTGGAAGAAAGACTCAGTAGACTCGAATCGGACCCGTAGAGCGGAAGCATAATCAATATAGATAAACAGCGGAAGTAGTAAATGAAATAACAACAGTGGAAATAAACACAACAGCATGCTAAGAACATGTAACTACAACTGAACAGTAAAACATGCATCCAGAGCAGGTCATACACAACTAATATAAAAGGGCGCCAATGGATAACCAATAGTAGCTACAATAAGCATGCCGATACAGAAATGTAAACAAAACAAAGTAAACCCAGCTAGGCATGACCACAAGGTCCATACCATCTCCATGAAAAAATTAATGCAGCCCAACTCCTGAAGTTGGCCTCTTTACTGCACGTAAATCCATAAAGTCTACACGTGTCCCGAAGGGCCCGTGTAGGGTGTGAGACAAATCTCAGTAGGATACCACCCAAAGGTGCGTACCAAATATATGTGTTTAAGCAGTCATGACTTTACAAGGAAAGCGGTAAACATTACTATGCACAAATAACACAAACTCCACTGGTGCTCAATAGCCACCATGGAGTTTCACCTACTTCGGCCAATGCCGGAATCTTTGTTGTGTAACCCGGCACCGTGTGCCACCTGACACCTTATTTCTCAAGTACCGACGTCTCGAAGGCATGCCCCAAATAGTAACCTGGCACCAAGTGCCTCCTGACACCTCGTGTATCAAGTACCGACGTCCCGAAGGCACGCCCACAAATAGTAACCCGGCACCATGTGCCTCCTGACACCTCGTGTCTCAAGTACCAACGTCCCGAAGGCATGCCCATTTCCTGAAGGCTCCTCACCTCCCACATGGCTTTCTACGGCAAGCACCCCCAACCAAAATACCTAACCACAACTACGGGGGCCTCTACCCACACGAGTGGTCAAAACCACCTCATCACGGAGTATCCCTGTGTGCACACTACTCAAAGTCCCGGTGAGCGGTAATCACCCAAATAGTACCTAAGCCACCAACATTTATGACACCTCCTGTCCTTGCGACCATGTCGCTTTAGTCTGATGGCATCGCCACCCTAGTATCTCGGGCCATGCCCAACCTAATAGTCATATTGCCTTAAGCCGACGTCCATGACGCCCAATCCCGTGGTCAAAACCACCCAAACTAACCCGGGAAAATCCCCAACCTATGATCAGCATCACTCAAGCGTAACCGGGTCAAGCCCAACACAACTCAAAAGGTCCAGCAGATGAAATCCAGCAATTGCATATATATAAAAATTTAAACAGAAAACATAAACCGGAAAAACAAATTAAACAGTTGAATTGCACTCTACTAGGTGTTGTCCCATACCAGCACTGAGGTGTTAAATGCCTCTACAATTTATATAAAACATCAATAAATTAAACTAACAGTTTATAACATTAACATTTTAGTTAAAACCATTTTGGCATACCCCATCCAAAATGCCCCTACGAGCAACGACCCCTCACCCGGCCCTGCTCATGCAAACTGGTAACCTGGCATACCCAAAAGTATCCCAAAGGTCCCATAAGCATTACAGTATAAAATAACAGATAAAATAGGTCCCGCTCAAAATACCCGAAAATGCGCCGAAGGCCGCGTTACCAAAACAACCGCGAAAACACAAAATGAATTATGCACCACGTACCTGAGACTCGCACGATGCTACTCCTCTGGTAACACCCGCCAATTCGGTCTAAAATGCGGTAAATCTACAAAATATTTAAAACCACTCAAAGGGCTATAACTTGTTCTATAACGAAAATCAGACGAAACGGCCAAAGAGGAATCAAGGCCTTACTGAGGGCGTTCCAATGCATCCAACTGGGATCGGATCGGAGTTCGGACGAAGAACCGGGAAGCAAATGAAGATTCGGCCGACTTGGTTCGCTAAACCCAGCCAAAATATTGAGGTTCTACCTCAATACGAGGCTACTGCCAGTTTTAAGTGAAAAAAAGAAAGTACACGGCGTGTACCTAGGGGTACACGGCGTGTACCTAGGGGTACACGGCGTGTACCTAGGGGTACACGGCGTGTACTTGGTTCCCCTTCCTTTCCTCATCGTCGGACTCACATGCCATGTGTTTTCCTTATACACGGCTAGACTACACCGCGTGTCCAAGGGGAACACGGTGTGTCCTCGGTTCTACCTGGCCAACAGGTATACACGCCATGTATGGCCTCACACGGTCGGGGGTATACACAGCGTGTTAAAAACTACATGTCGTGTAGTAAGAAAATTCTACATGGTCACTGCATGGAATGTACTCGGCGAGCACACGGCCGGTCACTTTCCTACACATACATAGCGTGTACTTAAAGTACACGACGTGTAGTATAGAAATTTCCAGAAACTATCCATTTAATCTAGTTTCCTCGGAAAGAAGTCAAAAATTTAAACAGGGTCGGGATTTTGACCTGTTCCAAAAACCCCGGGTTCTTACAAACTCCCCACCTTAACGTAGCTCGTCCCCGAGCTACCAAACGAAACCCAAAGATGGCACCGAACACTCCCATCCAAGTTAAAAAATCTGGACTACCCCAGTCCCAAGATTCTGGCAAAATTCCTCAAGGGGCTCCCCACCTTAGGAATTGCCTACTCGGTCTCAACCAAAAAAATTTAAAGCAACCAGGGTTTAATAACCTGTTTTCCGGACGCATTGTCCTCCCGTGACACATTGTCTCCCTTGCACCTCGTTGGTGCTCCTCTGTCACTTCCGCCACCCAACGTAACCCACACCGCATCGGTGTCCGCCTCCACGAGGTCCTAGTGCCGATCACCTCAAGTAACCCACATCCACGATGCCCTGATGCCCACGACACCTCAAGTAACCTGCATCCACAATGCCCCGATGCCCACGACACCTCAAGTAACCCGCATCCACGATCCCCCGATGCCCATGGCACCTCATACAGATATATATATATATATATATATATATATATATATATCACACAGCCGATATGGTGTCAACCCACTGACTAGCATCTAGTCAGTCCACAAAGATCTTGTGCACCTCGTGCACTCAAAACAGACATACCTCTATAGTTTATGCCAAAAAGGAAACATGGAGATCACGGTCACATCGCGGTGTACCTCTAACTGTCACCGAATCACTGGCCTGCTCAGCCTCTGGCAGCTCCAAGGCATGCACCTGCCCTGAAACACGACTTCCTGACGCCTGACCTCCCTACGATGCTGCTCCAGCCACCGGCCACTGAACCCTCATCTGGGTCCCACTGTCTCTTTCACGACCTCCACGCATAGCTGAACCTTGACTACCCTCTCTGAGTACTGAACCTGAACCAACTCCAGACGCTACAGTCTGTCCTAGTCCCTGCCTGCCGGTCATCAGAGAAGGCTTCCTGCAAAACCTCTCCATATGTCTGTCCTGTCCACATGCCCGGCACTCCTTCGGAGGCCTATCTCACTACGCCCAAACATGTCCCGTCTTTCCACACTAGAAGCAAATCATCGAAGAACTCCCACGTGGTGGTCTAGATGAATCCCTCGCCTTACTTCCCGGTGGAGATTCATCCCGTCCACGCTTCCTACTGTCTAAACCGATACCCGAAGCTTCCATCCTGCCCAAGAGATATTTTTTCCTTTTGTTGCCCTCTGCTATGAGTTCCTGATTCACCGCTTTGGAGAAAGAAATTAGCCAGAATATATTCACTTGGATTCGAATGGTGTGACGTAATCCATCCTCGAAGCGCCTCACCCTAGCTGTGTCGTCACTTACCATACCATGTGCAAAGCAAGATAACTCTGTAAAAGTAGTTTCATAGTCCATGATGGACAGGTCCCCCTGCTGAAGACTCAAGAACTCCCGAGCTCTCTCTGCCCTCAGTGTCTCCAGGTAGAAGTGCTCAAAGAACCTATCCTCAAAGTCCTTCCAAGACGGTCCCTCATGCCTATGATCCTGAACCTGTACATCCCACCAACGCTTCATTGGTCCTCTCAGCATGTATGTCGCCATCTTGACCCTCCACCCTGGAGGTGTCTCGAGCTGCTCGGTAATCATCTGCATACTCTCTATCCAGTTCTTATCCGCCTATAGACCACCCTCACCCTGAAAAAGTGGAAGGTGCTGCGACTGGAACTCCCGCGTCAGATACTCCATTGAAGGCTATGTACTCTGCGCGCCTCTGTCAAGCCCCTGCAAGACATGTACCAGGCTAGCTCGGAGCTTCTCTTCAAGCCACGGCCCGAACGATGCCAAACCGGGCTGTTGTCCAGCCTGCACTGGATCCTGAACCTGTTCCTGTCCTTGAGCCTGTACCTACAGCTCATGCTCTGCCTGTACTGAATTCTGACCTTGATCATGCAGTACTGTATCATCTCCTACCCGACGCTCCATCGAGCCGTGAAGGAGTAACCCGCTGAATACCATAAATGTTCAGACAACCCTTATATATATAACAATATATTCTACGCAGATAAGGAATGCAGTAAAAGGAAGTGCATAACAACTACCCTTACTCCCCCTCACCGCAACCCATGCCTCACAGCATCCCAGCCTCATTGCCTCCTTACCCGCCCTCAACAGAGCCAAGTATTAAAGTACCTCGGGGCATGCCCGTCCCGACAACTCACGTTGCCTCAAACCGACGACTGAGTCACCCAATCCTGACAGTAACACTGCCTCAGTCATAGTACCTGCCTTCTCTCATAAGAGTCAGACCCAAAACCCTACCACATGCAATTCTACAAAAAAATAAAGCATGGCGTACACATTGAAACAACTAGCAATTCTATCAGGAATTTCACCATTTTACATTTCAAAGCAGATACAGCATGGAAATTGATTTATTTTATTCACATGGTATTATCACTTCACAAAGCATACGTGCAATTATGAAATTGAAATAACCTAAAAAAATGTGCCTATCAAAATCCAAGCAACAAGCCTTGCCATACCGGGCCAAGGTCCAATTCTACATTACCACACCGAGTCAAGGGTCACATATCACAATGCAGAAAATCAAACACCAAGTGAGCCACCAAGGTAGAAATCATATAAACTGTAATCTAAGCAAAAGCAAACAACAATTTCCACCCGTGGCAACTAGGTCCATCCCTCGTACCTGGGGCTGTAGGAACCCAAGAACAAGCTAGAAACCCAATCCCTGTAAAAAACTATCCCCAGTCTACCATATCCCAAATATAAAAACCAGCTGAAATAAACGAGAAGTCTCAAACTCATTAGTATCCAGTAAAACGCTGCTACTAAATCCGTGTCAAGAACTCCTGTAATACCACTTTGCAACGTCCCGGACCCGGCCAGCCACCCGAACAGTGCCCAATGGGTCAGGTGTCACTACCTTAGGCGCACCTCCCCTGAATGCCAAAGTCTGCCAACTAGAAGCAAGGGTCTGAATACGTATAGTGGGGAGTCTATACCCTCTAGGAGGATCATAGTAAGGGTCCTGGTCCTAGAATAATCATAAATATGCAACGGAAGAAAGACTCAGCAGACTCGAACCAGACCCGCAGAGCGGAATCATAAACAATATAGATAAACAACAGAAGTAGTAAATGAAACAACAACAGCGGAAAGAAACACAACAGCATGCTAAGAACATGTAACTACAACTGAATAGTAAAACATGCATCCATAGCAGGTCATACAAAACTAATATAAAAGGGCACCAATGGCTAAACAATAGTAGCTACAATAAGCATGTCGATACAAAAATGTAAGAAAAAAATTAAACCCATCTAGGAATGACTACAAGGTCCATACCATCTCCATGCAATAACTAACACAGCCCAGAACCTGAAGTTGGCCTCTTTCTTGCACGTAAATCCATAAAGTCTACACGCGTCCCAAAGGGCTCGTGTAGGGTGTGAGACAAATCTCAGTAGGATACCACCCAACAGTGCGTACCAAATATATGTGTTTAGGAAGTCATGCATTTACAATGAAAGCAGTAAACAGTACAATGCTCAAATAAACACAAACTCTACTGGTGCTCAACAGCCACCATGGAGTGTAACCTGCTTCGGCCAACGCTAGAATCTCTGTCGTGTAACTCGGAACCATGTGCCACCTGATGCCTCGTGTCTCAAGTACCGACGTCCCAAAGGCACGCCCCAAATAGTAACCTGGATCCAAGTTCCTCCTGACACCTCATGTCTCATGTACCGACATCCCTAAAGCATGCCCACAAATAGTAACCTGGCACCATGTGCCTCCTGACACCTCGTGTCTCAAGTATCGACGTCCCGAAGGCACACCCATTTCCTGAAGGCTCCTCACCTCCCACGTGGCTTTCTACGGCAAGCACCCCCAACCAAAATACCTAACCGCAACTACGGGGGCCTCTACCCACACGAGTGGTCAAAACCACCTCATCATGTAGTATCTCTGTGTGCACACTACTCAACGTCTCGGTGAGTGGTAATCACCCAAAAAGTACCTAAGCCACCAACCTTTCTGACACCTCGTGTCCCTGCGACCATGTCGCTCAAGTCTGATGGCATCGCCACTCTAGTGTCATGGTCCATGCCCAACCTGACAGTCGTACTTCCTCAAGCCGACGTCCATGATGCCCAATCCCGTGGTCAAAACCACCCATAGTAACCTGGGAAAAGTCCCAACCTATGATCAGCATCACTCAAGTGTAACCGGGCAAAGCCCAACATAACCCAAAAGGTCTAGTAGATGTAATCCAGCAATTGCATATATTTACATATTTAAACAAAAAACATAAACTGGAAAAACAAACTAAATAGTTGAATTGCACTCTACCAGGTGTTGTCCCATACCAGCACTGAGGTGTTAAATGCCTCCACAATTTATATAAAACATTAATAAATTAAACTAACAGTTTATAACATTAACATTTTAGTTAAAACCATTTTGGAGTCCCCCAGCCAAAATGCCCCGACGAGCAACGGCCCCTCACCCGGCCCTGCTAACACAAACTGGTAACCGGGCATACCCAAAAGTATCCCAGAGGTCCCATAATCATTATAGTATAAAAAACAGATAAAATAGGTCTCGCTCAAAATACCCAAAAACGCGATGAAGGCCGCATGACCAAAACAACCGTGAAAACACAAAATGAAGTATGCACCACCTACCAGAGAATCGCACGATGCTACTCCTCGGGTAACACCCGCCAATTCGGTCTAAAATGCGGTAAATCTACAAAAGATTCAAAACCGCTCAAAGGGATATAACTTGTTCTATAACGAAAATCAGACAAAACGTCCAAATAGAAATAAAGGCCCTACCAAGGGGGTTCCAACTCATCCAATCAAGATCAGATCGCAGTTCGGACGAAGAACAGGGAAGAAAATAAAGATCTGGCCGACTTGGTTCGCTAAACCTGGCCAAAATATTGAGGTTCTTCCTCAATACGAGGCTACTGCCCGTTTTAAGCGGAAAAAAAAAGAAAGTACACAGCGTTTACTTTGGGACTACATGCCGTGTATGGTTCATTTAACTATTCATAAGATGGAAAGGTTTCGCCGACTTACTTTTTGATCCTGCCGACATGAGTACACGGCATGTACCTAGGGGTACATGGCATTTACTTGGTTCCTCTTCCTTTCCTCGGCGTCGGACTCACACGCCATTTGTTTTTCTTATACACGGCTAGACTACACGGCGTGTCTAAGGGGAACATGGTGTGTCCTCAGTTCTACCCGGCCAACAGGCCTACACGCCATGTATGGCCTCACACGGTCGGGGGTATACACGGCGTGTTCAAAACTACACGCCGTGTAGTAAGAATATTCTACACGGTAACTGCACGACATGTACTCGGCGAGCACACGGCTGGTCACTCACCTACACATACACGACATGTACTTAATGTACATGGTGTGTAGTCTGGAAATTTCTAGAAACTGTCCATTTAATCCAGTTTCCTCGGAAAGAAGTCAAAAATTTAAACAGGGCCGGGATTTTGACCCATTCCAAAAACCCCGGGTTCTTACAATATATATTATATATCAATCATGTTTTATATTCTGGAATTAAGTAATCATGTTCTAATTAATCATATTAATAATTACAAGTCAAAACACGGACGATAAATGAAACGATTTTACCCAAAAAGATACTTTAACATGAATTTACAAAAGAACGGGTAATATAAAGTCATAAGTGAACCATATATGATATCATAACAATGAATATGATTATGTAATAAGTAAATGACATTATTTAAATTATTATACAGGAGGTTCAGATATGTACGAAGCCTATCAGACCTAAGGTAAGGGATAATTATCCCAATCTCATTTTTATCCGAGATTGTTTATTCGTAAGTATTTGTTGGGGTTATTGTTATCATCTATGCCCATGTTTTCTAAAAATGTTTTAATTAATGTTTAATTTCCTTTTTAACCATTATTGAAATTTACCACATGTTATGAAAGTAATCTTTATTTTGTTTACCATACGAGGCACTTTTTGACTTTTCTGGAAAAAGTACGAGAAGAATGTTTTTTTAACTTATACGGCATGAATAGATTTTTACAGTTTCATAATGCCTTATTTTCATGAAGTTTACTTTACATGATTTCAGGAATATTTCTAACAAAATCATTTTCTTATAAAATTTCATTTTATTTTGTAAAAAGAAAATGATTTTGAAGAAGAAAGGATATTTTCCTCAAGAATTCATTTCAAGTGATTTATCAAAACCATTTTCCATATAAGATGACATTATTTCATATTTGTATGTTTCAAGTATAATTTCTCTAAGATTTACATGGTTTCACTTTTCTTATGATGAAACGATATCCATTTTTTTATATGGATTACGTTATGATGGGATGATTTTTATGAAACCCATTTTATTCTTTGGGTTATGATGAATGATTTATGTTTATTTTGTGGCACAAGTAAGAATGATTTCATTATGAGATGATTGGGACCTATACCTCCCTCCAATGCATTGGGTAAAGATTTATATCGCATGAGATAGACATGGCTGGAACGGTAAGTAAATTCAGTTCAGTAATACAGGGCTGGAACGGCAAGTAAACCAGGTTTAGTAAGGGACTTTGTCCACTAAGATGTTATTGGCAGCAATTCCTTGGCTACTATGTAAATCATAACATGTGCTCAATGGTTTCCACAATTACATATTTTATTCCCATGCTATTTTATCATGATTGATGTTCCATTATGATCTATGCCTTATGTACTTCCATGCTTTATGTCATTGCTCAAGATTTTGATGTTTAGACATTATGTTCATGTTCTTAAGTTCAAATGTATATGGTTTGTTTTATTCTCTCCATGCTTACCCTTACTGAGCATTTGAGATCACCCTTTATATGTTTTCTTTTCCCCAGGATATAAAGAAAGGTTTTTGGTAAGAAAACAAAAGGGGAAGGTCTTTATGGGATATGTTGAAGATCTTTCACCAATATTAGAAGATTTTGTTCCAAGTTTCCAAAGACACTAAAATATTACGATCCTTGACTGTCTATTTTTGTTATTTATTAAGTATTCCGCAAAAGTAATGTAATGTCCTTGTACGTTAAGCTTTGGGCCTTTACAAATCTACTACTATCACTTTCTCTAGGTCTGCTGATACTCCTATCTCTGAGTTAACATCACCCAATAAATGGATCTAGTCCATACAAAAGTGTCGTTTTGAGAGCTTAGTATATAACTTTTGCTCTATCGGTGTAATCAAAATGATCTCAAGATGGGTGGCATTATCATGTTGAGTGTGAGAGTGCACCAAGATATTGTCCACAAAGACAGCCAAAATGTAATTTAAGTAAGGATGGAACACTTGGTTCCTCAGTGCTATAAAAACGGTCGGTGTGTTTGTGAGAGCGAATGGCATAAACAAATACTTGTATAGACTATAACTTCTATGAAAGGCTGTAAGAGGTATATCCGATGGTCTAACACACAATTGATGATAACTAAATCTAAATTAAATATTTGAGAACACCTGGGCTCCTTGAATCTAATCAAAGACATCATCAATCCTCATCAAGGGATATCGGTTCATTCTTGTCAATTGGTTCAGCTTCTGATAATCTACACAAAATATGAGGGTATCATCCCCATTCTTCAAAAAAAGGCCTTGTGAACCCAATGGAGAAGTACTGGGTCGGATTAAAACCTTTACATGTATCTCCTCTAATATCTTTTTGAGCTCCTATAACTCTAGTGTATCAATTCTATAAGGGGGAATAGACACTGGTACCACTCATGGAACAAGATCAATAGAGAAATCTACCACTCACTCTAGAGGTAAACCTAAAAAGTCATATAGAAAGACATCTCTTAAATGATTCACTATCAGAGGAAAGTCAGTCTGTGAAGTCCTCTGGTCATCCAGATACAAATTAGAAATCAGGGTTGTAATTCCTACCAACCTAAGATGCTCAAGTCCTACTCTGCTTGTCTGGACATCCCATTCTCCCTTGGGTAGAAAAGACCCTCCCTCAGGTGACGTGAAACTCACCTTACAGCAAATGCAGTAAACAAATTCCTGGAAGTAGGCCAAATAGTCCTTTCTTATAGTGACATAAAATCCTTTCATCTCTAATACATAGATGTCCCATGATATGTGACACCCACCAACCTCAAGATGGAGATCCCTGCACTAACATACACTTGTCATTCTAATCCCCAACGGAGTTCCTAGCGTCATAACATTCTTATAAGTAAATATACAGAGCCCAAGGCTCTCCAAAATAGAAATAGATATAAAACTATGGGAATATCATGTATCAAAAAGGGAAGAAGCTAAAACTGAGGCAACTAGAATCGTACCTCTAACTGTAGAGGGTCTGCGATCCTTCTTCTACTGGGTCTACTCCACTACAGAAGTCTGACCTGTACCGCAGCCCTATGACCCTACATTATTACACTAAGATGATCCACCCTGATCTTGTGAAAAACCTAAAGACTGACTACCACTACCATAATGAACTATTTGGAATGAGTGGTCTAATGAACTCCATTTACATGACTGATGAGAAACTGGTGGTCCTTCTTCTGAACGTAGATTCATAGAAGAACCCCTATCACTCACTGATGGTGAGAAAACCTTGAAAAACACTAAAGATGGCACATCTTTCCCCAAGATCGGCACTCGATTGGGTCTCTCGCGTAATGTGGTCTCGTATTCCATGCCTTTCCACACTTGTATCATACCACGTAACTACCTGAAGAAACATGGAATGAGGACTCCCTATAGTTCTTCCTGCTATCTGTCGAAGGAGTATTATCCATGGATGTGGAACTTTCCTTTCTCACAACTCCCAAATCCCTCAGATTATGCTATATAATCAGTTTCTGGTTCACTATAGCCATCATTGAAGTCTTCCTGAAGACATTCACCTATTATTGGATGTCATACCTATGACCATCCTCAAATATTCTATCCAAATATAACTCTTCACCTCCCAAAACATGTGAGAAGTGTGGATGCTCTATAAAAAATAGATGAGTAATCCATCACTGATAGAGTGCCCCACTCTAAATTCATGAACTCTCGAGCTCGATCGGCCCTCAACATCTTGGGGTAGAATTAGTCATATAAGATCCTTTCAAACTTTTCCCAATCCATATCCCGATGAAGTCCCACCTATGAGAAAACATCCCACCATCTCTTTGCAGAATCACGTAGCATATATGTAGAAATATTCACCCTTCTATCCGGAGGCTTCTCCAAATTCTTAAATATAGAAAGCATGGACTCTAACTTTGACTATGTAGCATGTGGTCCTCCATCCCCTAAAAATGTGGGAGGATGCTGCTACGGGAACACATGCACCATCTTTTCCATAGATGGTGCAGGATGTGGTCTCCTTGTAAAGTCTGTAATATCCTCAAAAAACCATCACAAAATTGTGCATCATCACCTACGTCATGTATAACAGCTAGTTCTAATATGGGCACGATGGGAGGATCTGGTGGATGTCCCTGATCTATCCTTTCTGGTGTATGGTCATCACCCTACACCTGGTGTAAAACCAAAGGACATCTCGGTGGCATGACTCTGCAAGTTCAAGTGCACAACTTAGTTCAATATTATCAATAATAAAACTTAGAAGTGAAATAAAGGAACAAGAGAATAAAACATTCAATTTTTTCAAAATAGGGTTACACAACATGTATACCCCCCCGCACTATGTGTTCCATTAGGTTTCAACATGGATGTGTAACTCTTCCAAACCAGGTCGTGTAACACCCCTACACATGAAGTGTTCATCCATATACATGGCATGTACATAAATTTTATCTCATGTACAAGTTATCCTACACAGCTTGAACTACACAGTTCTCTATTGGGTAACACTACATGACTTGTTCACCCTATACACAATGTAATCTACTGGAGTTCTAACTGCATGTGTCATTATTGACACAGCTGGACACATGATCAATTTTCACATAGCATGTTCAACATGTACATGGCATGTACCAACTGAAATTCATCCACTCGTGTTGTTAGTCACATAGCCGGATACATGGTCTCTTTAGCACAGCGTGTACTTTTCAGTACACGGCGTGTCATACCAAACATTTATCAACTTGTGTCTCTTATCACATAATCAATCACATGGTTAAAGAAAACATGACATGCACGTAGGGTACACGACATGTACTTAATAAAAGTTTCTTCTTCTAGAACAAAATAACACAAGGCATGTGTTCATGAAACCACACACTGGGTTTTCTAAGTTTCTGGACAGTAAGCCTCTGAGATTCCTCAGGAACCCCTAAAAATTTAAAATTTTGTCCATGGAATGAAAAATTATGACCTGTGAGATCCCATACTCTTACGAAACAATGTTTTAAATCCTATTCCACATTAAAACTTGACAAAATTTAACTAAAGTTCAAACATGATCCACCAAATTTTGATTCAAGAGGGACCATAACACCTCAAGGAAAAAAATTTGGCATCCATCCAAATGAAACATTACATTTATCAATACCCTATCCAAAATAGCAGGTATTATATCATAGAATTTATCACAAAAGAATGCATATCAATAACAACATCTATCATAACAACATGAAATTAGTAATGCACCCTAAAGGGTATGACAAGAATGCATGACATGTGATCTCCATCAAGTGCATACTTCATGTAAGAGATGGCATACACTCATCTCATCGAGTTGCAAAAAAAATAAAACCTCAATAATATAAATGATAACAGCACAATACCAGCAAATCACCCAATGGTGAAATCAAATCAACTGTAATAATTGAAAAAATTGAAAAAAATACAACATTCGTGGTAAATTGGATTTTACCTATACACAGGTTAGCTACACCTGAGCACAACTTATTACCAACGGCACATTCCTTCTTATCCCTATCTATAGGCTCTAAATAGTAAGAAAAAGTAGAAAAGAACCTCCTCTGACACCACTTTTTAATGTCCTGGTTCAAGGGGCCACCCTGAAGTGCCTCACACCTAGTTGGTCACATAATCTCAAGCGCATTTCCCTAAACTCCAGAGGCTACCGACTAGAAATAAGGTCCATGGTATAATAATGGGGAAACTATTCCCTCATTGGAAGGGTATACATAGCGGAATAACAATAATAACGAAAATCAGAAGTAGTATTACCATACAAAAATTAAACAGCGGAATACAGATAGTAAATAAATAACTGGAGCAGATATATAAATGATGCATTTCACATATGCCTAGGAAAGAATCGAAACAAGTAACAACGCAGGAAATACAATACTAAACCAAATTATAAAAGAAACAAGTAAAATCCAATAGCATCGCAAGCCTCGTATTGGTCCCAAGCTCTTCATCTCCTACAACAATCAAGTACCTGGTGAAAAGGGGTTCTTTACCTTATCTATACTTGCAACCATATAATCTGTTTAGGTCGAAAATCATGACCCAAACAGGGTGTGAGAAAAATCCTAGTAGGCAACCACCAACCAAATCTTTTCCTAAATGTGAGTGAATATATATAGCAGGTAATATGTATAAATGAAGCAATAAATTGGGAAGTGCTCAGAAGTAAACAATCCTATGGTTTTAAACTACATTGTTTTACATTTAATAATTATTCAATCCATTGAATAATGTAACCTCAGGATCTAGCCTATGCTTCGTATCCCCTAGTATAATAATAAAAACAGATGTCTCAAAAGACCATCTAAAAAATCAAGAGAGACTGAGTCCAAGATTTTTCTTTGGATTGGAAAACTCATCATAATCATAAAATCATTCACAAGAAACCCTCTAGGAATTTTATCATAGTCTAATCCCCTCCAATTTCACATATCATCAAAATAATAAATAATAAAGAACCTCTAGGAAAGTTCACGTGGTTTAACCCCTTTGGTCTCACATATCACTATTCATTTACAAACACCACTCAGGTAGATCTCACGGTCAATACCCCCTTGGTTTTCATTATAATGAAACATTAAAACCTCTCACAGTCAATGCCATGTGGTCCAAGATTTATTTAATAATGACCCTCATGGTAGCTCTCACAGTCTAAACCCTCTAGTCAATGACCCACAGAAGCTCTCACAATCAATACCTTTGGTCAATTGTAATAAAAATTCATAAATAAAAGACCCTACTTCAGGAATCTCTCACTGTAAATTCCCCTTGGTCATAATTTCATAATGTGAAACCCATGCATTTCATATAAACAACAACTCCATTCTAATAACACCACACATGGAAAACAGGGCATCCAAACAAGCTTTCTAGACCCAACATCCATAACCAACCAAACATGGGAAACACATCCATAATCAAGGTAAAAACCTTATAAAATAAATAACCCTTTCTTAATCAAACAAACCATATGAGGCACTAAATAGGGTTAAATTCAAATACACGCAATACCCTAAATAAGGGTATTCAAAACTTTAAGCATATATAATCCAAATACAACCAAATAAAGGCATAAAACACCTACCATGATGTCATATGATGAAAACTCTTGAACATAGTCCGTTGAATCAGCCTAGAATGACATAGATATATAAAAATGTTAAAAATGATCAACCCTAGAAAACTCAAGATAGATGAGAAATCAGGAAGAGAGGCTCTAGGGAAAGTGAGAACTCACCAGTGGGAATCCAACGCACGTAGTGCCATCTCAATAAGAGCTCAGACGGAGTAACGGTAGGAGCTCAAAGTTTCATGGACTTTCGTCGCTCTCCTATACGAGACACAGGAAGAAAAAAGGAGTTTAGAGATGATATGAGACCCTAATCTGATTAATAAATTAAAAAGAAAAATTCATGGAAAGTTCATTTAATGTACGCTCCATGTACGCCCATTAATTGGCTCTGCTTTAGGATAACAGCCAAGTCACCCACACTTCTATGTACCCGGTCATTATATGACCAGTACAAGATTATGTATAGAAACTAGGTACAGGACATGTACTCAAGAGTACATGGCGTATACATAGAAAATTTCCAAATTCCTCTTTTTTCCTAAAAAACAACCCAAAATAAAGATTTATACATGAAATGAAGATCTGAGTTCTTAAAATATGAATCATGGTAGTTGAATAATCATGAACAGAACTATCTAACCCATGATCCTATGTTGTAAAATGTAATATTCTCATAGAATATATAGATACATTCTCACTATAGTTAAATATGTGAGATATGAATAGGACATAAGTGTCTAAAATACATCTTCTCATAAAAATATCTCAACATGAGGAAAAGGAAATTTCATTATCTACTCAAATATTATGATTTATTAATACACTACCACCCAGGGAATGTAAATAATGTAAAAAATTAATTGAGTAGAAAATATCATGGAGTTATGAACCAATTGAGGATTGAGATGGATCATATCCTCATGAGTGTATAAAATATGGACATGGGAACTATTAAGGATGGGATTACATAGCTATGTTTTTAAATTATTTTGAAACCACATTAATTATAAGAGATAAAAATTTCACAATATGATGATGAGAAATTTAAGAAGAAAATTAATTTTTTGAATGATGGTAAATCAATAGACATCATTTGAAAAGATGGTGTTCAGAATTTTGGAAGGAGATTATGTGTTTTATCTATACCTGATCAAAAAAGGGAATTGTTGAATAATTATCATAGGTCATATTTCTCTATACAAATCGATACCTCAAAGATATATATGTATTTGAGGGATCATTTTTTGAGATAACATGAAGTGATAAATTGATGATTATGTGTCCAGATGTTTGGTTTTTCAAAAATTTAAAACTACGAGACATCATCATATAGGATTCATGCAACCTCTTCTTATTTTTCTATGGAATTTTTTATAGGACTACCAATGAATCCTAGAAATAATGATTAAATATGGGTTATCATTGATCTCCTAACCAAATTCCACATTTCTTTGATAAAAGAGAATCTTTAACACTTAAAAACCTTGAATGGATCAATAATGATGAAGTTTTAAGACCGCATGGTGCACCTAATTAAATTTTATCTGATCATGATCCCTGTTTTACATGAAAATTTTGGAAAAGTCTTCATAAGGATCTTGATACTGAGCTTCAATTGAGAACTTCCCACCATCCTCAAACTGATCGACAGTCCGAAAGGACTATTCAAATAGTGGTACAAATTTTTAGGTCATGCTCACTTTACTTTCAATGAATGTGGGATCATTATTTACCTTTGGTATAGTTTATATGAAATGTTTCATTTTTCTATGAATAGTAAAAAATACTAAATTTTAATTGAAAACTTCCTTTTCGTTTAAATTTTTGACAACCCAGACCTCGATGCCACTTAAATGGGACTCTAAGCCAGGTGGGCCACATATCCTCAAGCGCATCATCCTAAATGCAAAAGGCTGCCAACTAACAGCGGGGGCCTAGGGTTTGTCAGTAGGAATACTATGCCCTCATTAGCAGAGTGAAGCATGGTAGAAGGAATATAAATGATATATATAAACAGTGGAAGCTAACAGATGAAATAGATAAAAAATAATAATAATTGTATCAATTAGAAAAATGATGATGTAATTTCATGTCACTTGAAGATTGGAAAACATGGATACAAGACAATAGGCATAACTTGTTCCACAAAGTAAAAAAGAAAAAAAAAAGGTTAATCCAAGCATCTTGAGGTCCAACTCGGTCATACACCATAAATATTCATCCTATTATCACACAATCAAGTGTTGGAAGTTATATGCTTCCCTTTTTCAATACAAGTAACCACATAGTCTACTCTGGGTACCAAATGGAACTCAGAGAGGGTGTGAGATAAATCTTAGGGGGCTTACACCAACGGTGTCAATAACATCTGACCCATGTAATGGAATATAGCAGTGTGCAGCCATGCATATATAAAGTAATGAAAATACTACAACGCTACTAAATACCCAAGTACCTGCTTTAGCCCTTGGCTGGTGTCAGAACATATAACTAGATCATTAATTAAGTAATTAACATTTAATGTTAACAGGTCATGTGAGGCATACCCAACACTAACATCACCTCCAGATAATATAAGTAGTAAAGGTCTCAAGATGTAACAAGGAAACCTGAAAATGATACCCTATTAGGGAGTTCCAGGTTAATAACCAAGGTAATGTAAACTCACGGAATGCTAACCCAATAGTAAATAAGTCTATCTAAGGGGTAATAGTGAAATCCAAGTAGTGTAAGACAATGTATTCCACATTAAGGTGCCTACCAAGTCCAAGGTGATCGACCAAGGTAAAACGGGGCTAAGAAAAGACAGGTCCCTATTGGATTTCACCATGGAACCTACTAGTCAATGCTAGATCTAAGGAGTGTATCTGAGGTATCCTGTAATAATGAAAATGACCCTACAATAGTATATCGTGCATCCAAGTAATATAAAAGAATCAGAGACTAGATGGGTATCAACTTAAGAAAACTACATCCTTGAATCAGAATGGGGTTCCGAGACCCAATGTATTCTCCTCTCAGAATCAAAGGCAAGCTCGAGTCATTCCATTCTTATTTGATATTGTAATTATGTAATAATTCATTTGGTTCAAGTCATGTTGTCCATTAGTGTGTTTAGGTCAAGTAGAGTTGAAACCATCATTGTTAGTTCAAGCCTTTTCTTCCATTACTATGGATAGGCCAAGTAGTGTTTCAACCATTTAATAAAATCCTAATTAACCATTAAGGAATATTCAATTAGAGAGTTTCACTCGTATACCTTCCACTGACATGGAAAGGGGTGCTACAGACATGTAAACTTTATTCAATCTCATTTGTTAAGGCCAAGTTATTTACTTAGTATACTTTCTATTTCATATTTCACATTTAATAAATCATTTGGAAGAACTTACCATAGGCGGGTCATGTGGTGAGCATACAAGGTACATGCCATCACGAAATTCTCATTAATAACGATCTATTTATTATAATAAGGCTCACCTTTAGGAAGGTCAAGAAAAGGCACACCCGAACAGTGGCTCAAATGTGTCAAAACACTAAAAACCCAATTATAGCATAATCATCAACATGAGGCGGATTGAGTTGTGGGTTTAAACACTAAAAACTAATAATATATTTGGAAAGAGAATAACAATACGATTCTAACAATTACAACCATGGCATGTAAATTTAAGAAACAGTTTCCAAAGAAACTGGTGGTCCCCACACAAACATTCCAAAAATGAATAACTTTAGGGAAAAGTTATAGAACATCCACCATAGGGTTGAATGATCGTTATCCTCCGGTATCGGCTCTTGATTTTCCTTGGATTGGAGTAGATCTAAGAAAAGGTGAGAAAATCTCACATGTTAATATTTATGTCGAGATTGAAAGAGAAGAAGAACAAATAAAGAGGACTCAAGTGCTTCTTTTTGCACATCCAATGTGAGGAACATAAACTCAACCAGATATTAGACAAAGGAAATCTCTTGATTCCAAGTTTAGAACTTCAAAAAACCCCAAAATTATGGAAAATTATGGCAATCCTTCATATGCACAGATTAGGGAGTAAGGGGTTAATTAATATATTATTAAGGTAAAACCAAAAAAAATATCCAAACAATTTACCCATGCTTGGTTTTTATGGATGGTTTTTGAAACCGTGTGCAAGCGATGTGGGACGGTTATGCCTGAATAGTTTGGTCCACATAGTTTTTCAAACCATGCACAACCCATGCCCAGATACATAGTAAAAAAGGGTTCTCACACGGTTAGGTTTCAGGAACATTCTCCAACCGTGCGAGGTGGCTCTGTCGGAGAAAACATAATCTTCATGATTTGGAAAACCATGTGAAAATCCCTCACGGTTTACTCTAAATTGTGTGAAGAGTTTTTTTCTTCTTCAAAAGATGGGTTTTGGGATTTTAAATATCCCCAAACACCCTTGGAACATCCACTAACTCATTAGGCATCCATATTAGGCCCAAAGTAATGGTTTATATAGAAAATTAAAGGATCCATACCTGAGTGAAAAAATGGGTTCTTACAGTCTTCCCCACATAAAAGAAGTCGCCCCCCGAGTTCTCCTTCCAAGGGTAAGGAAACGATGTCTGAGTACAACTCTAGCCACTTAGCATGTACATCATATTTCCCCTCCTAAGTCTCATGTTATACTTGGTTGTGCTTCTATATCACCCATATGAGAGGGAAATAGTTTCCTCAGAGAACCTTTTTCCTTTGCTCAATGATGCGTACTGGATACTCCTCAAAGGTTGGATCAACATCTAACTCAACTTCCTCAGAATCAGAGGTATGAGACGGGTTAGCATGGTATTGGAGAAGCTGTGAGACATGAAATATGTTGTGCATGGTAGGTTACCTCTGAGGTAGTAGAAACTAATATTCCATCAGCCCGAATCTCTCTATAATCTCGAAAGGCCTGACAAAATGAGGTAACAACTTTACCTACTTTTTTAACCATCTATGCCCTAGCATGGGTGATACCCGAAGGAAGACACGATCCCCAACCTCAATCTCAAGAGGTCTTATACAGTGATCTGCATAATATTTCTACCTACATTGAGTAGTAGTCATATGATTCATGATCAGATGGACCTTTTCTGAAGTCTATTGAACAAGACAAAGACCTAGTATGACTACCTCACCTACCTCTAGCCAACACAAGGGTGAACGACATGGTCTACCATATAAGGCCTCAAAAGGATCCATATGGATCATCTCCTAAAAACATTTATTATAATAAAACTCAAAAAGAGTTATATACTTCTCCCATGAACCGTAGAAATCAAGGACACATGCTCAGAGAATATCCTCTAAAACCTGTATCATACATTCTGATTGTCTATCGATCTGAGGGTGAAAGGATGTTCTTAGAATCATCTGAGTTCCAATATATTTCTATAAACCCTACTATAACTATGAATTGAAACAAGAATCCCTCTCTAAATTTATAGTATGTGGAACCCTATGTAGTCATATGATCTCACGAACATACAGTCTTCTGAACTCATCAACTTATAATGTCACTCGTATAGGAATGAAGTGGGATGATTTCGTTAGTCAGTCAATGACTATCCAAATATAATCGTTAACCCTTGACGACCTAGGTAATCTGACTAAAAAATCCATAATAACATCTTCCCACTTCCATTCTAGGACTGGAAGTGTAAGAACATGAGTTTTTGGAACGGGTCAAAATCCCGACCCTTTTTGAATTTTTAACTTGTTTCTCGGAAAACTGGGAAAATTTGGGATGTTCTGGAAATTTCCAGATTACACACTGTGTACTCCAAAGTACATGTTTTGTATTGGAAAGGTGTGTACCATCCACATGATCACTGATTATATTTCATGTGATGACCATGTATGAATTTCCTATTACACGGCGTGTAGTGTTTCTTGACATGTTGTGTATTTTTCCTTGAATGTACCGGCTGAGTCCTAGCCATGGGTCGACCTGTGTGGCGCATCGAAGTTTTGTGGCTACCTCTACTTAATTCTGAGTATAGAAAAGGCTACTACACAATATATAGTCATTTATACAAACCATGTATTTTTATTTTTATTCGCTTAAATGAAAGAACAATGTGACTTCTTTCATAAAACACATTCTTATTCCCTAACTTTAGAATAGGTTCGTTCCAAAATTCCAAATAATGTTTATTGTCCTAGATTCTTCATCCCGAATTCATTCTTAAATCCATCAGTGGCTACAGTATTTCATCCACAAGGCTAAACCCATACACCCTCTTTTGTTCTAATTTATTTTCCTCGCACACCACAGTTTCCATCCGAGCAGAATTGCTGAGATTTGACATAAATGTAGATCTATAAAGATCAGCTTCAAATTGGATCTCGTTATCAGATGTATCTACATCTACAAGTATAAGGTAGGTGTTTCATACCTTATTTCTTTTTTTCTCAGACTTTTGGGTGATGCGGCCTTTGGTATGTATTTGGGTATTTTTAGTGAGACCCTATTTAATCTACTATTTCATATTAAATTACATATTAGACCTATGGGATGCCTTTGGGCATACCCTTTTACCTTTTTTTGAGCGAGGTCGGGTGAGGGTTCATTTATCAATTGGGGCATTTTGGACGGGTATTCCAAAATGAATTAAACTGAATTGCTTTGGTTAAACTTTTGAGTTTAATTTTTAAAGTGATGATATGAATTGTCAGAGGCTTCCAAGACCTTGGTGATGGTTTGGGACAACACATAGCTAGTGAAATTCAAATGTTTATTTTTTTTCCTATTTAAAATATTTCTCTTGATTATATATATTTTATGTGTAATATTTCATATGTTGGAACTTTCATGTTATGTTGGGCATGGCTTGGGTATTATTGAGTGATACTGATCATAGGTTAGGCTTGTCCTGGGTTACATTGCGTGGTTCTGACCATGGTATTGGCCATCATGGGAATCATCTTGAGGCAGTGTGACTGTCAGGTTGGTCATGTCCTCGGTTACTTGGATGACAAGGCCATCGAAGTTGAGCGACATCATCATAGGGGCACAAGATGTCAAAGATGTTGTGGCTTGGGAACTTATTTCGATGATTACCACTCACCTAGAACATTGAGTAGTGTGCACACATAGAGACTCTTTGATGAGGTGGTTTTGACCACTCCTGTGGGTAGAGGCTCCTATTAGTTATTGTTTAGGTACTATTGGTTTGGGGGTGCTTGTTGTAGGAAGCCACATGGAAGGTGAGGAGCCTTTAGGGGATAGAATTGAGGATATCGGGTTAGGGGAAGAGGCTCACCGTGGTTTTAGGGTAGACATTGATGTCCCTCCGGTTACTGATTTTAGGGAAGACATCAATGTCCCTCTAGTTACTTTATTCAGGGAAGACATATTTGTCCTTCAGGTTACTTATTTGAGGATATAAATCTCTATTCCTCCGAGTTACTACTTCTTGGGTGTTCCTTTGGTATGTTGGTACTTGAGACACGTGGTGTCAGGGGGAACATGGTTCTGGTTTTCATGACAGAGATTTTGGCATTGTCCAAAGCAGGTGACACTCTATGGTGGCTGCTGAGCACCAGTGGAGTTTTTTTAGTGCATCGTACTATTTACTATTTTCCTTATAAATTCATTCCTACTTGAACATTTATATTAGATACACACCATTAGGTGGTATCCTACTATGATTCGTCTCACACCCTGCACTGGACCTTTGGTACGCGTGTAAACTTTATCGATTTACATGAAGAAAAGATACTAGCTTCAGGAGATGGACTGTTTTAGCTATCACAGGGAGATGGTAGGGACCTTGAGGTATTGCCTTGCTATAGTTTACTTTGTTTTTCTTTCTTTACTATACTAGGATTGTTACCCTATTTATTGTAGCTATTGTTGGTTATCCATTGGATCCCTTTCATATATTCACCTGTTATGGATGCATGATTTGTCTGTTTTAGTAGTTGTTAAAACTGGTTCAGCATGCTATTGTGTTTACATTCCACTGTCGTTGTTTATATTTATTGCTTATGATGTTTATTTCTATTGATTGTGCTTCCACTATGTGGGTCTGGTTTAAGTCTGCAGAGTCTTTTAGTTTTATATTTTGAATGGACCAGTACCATTATTATTCTCAAAGAGGGTATAGCTACCAAACAATACCTATAAGCCCCTCACTACTAGTCGGCAGCCTTTGGTGTTCGGGGAGGTGCGCCTAAGGTAGTACCACTCGACCCGTTTAGTATTATTCAAGTGGCTGATCGGGTCTGGGACGTTACAAAGTGGTATCAAAGGAGTTCTTGATAGGGATTTAATATCATTGTTTTGCTGGATACTAATGATATTGAGACTTCTCTTTTTATTTCTATAGGTTTACTATTTAGGATATGGTAGAATAGAGAAAGGTTGTAATTTCAACTGGGTTCTATCTTGTGCTTGGGTGCCTGCAGCCCTAGGTACAAGGGATGGACCGAGTTGCCTTGGGTGAGAATTTCTATTTTGATTTTTCTCAGATTACAGTTTAAATGATTTCCACCTTGGTGGCTCACTTGGTGTGTGATGTTTTTTATTTTGATATGTTACCCTTTACCTGGTGCGTTAAGGGATAATTAGACCTTGGCTTGGTATGGAAAAGTATGGTTGTTTGGATTTTAATAGTCACATTTTAGGGTATTTCAATTTCATAACAGCACATATTCTTTGTGAAGTGATAATACCATGTGAATAATATCAATTTAAATGCTATAGATTCTTTTGAAATGTGAAGGGTGAAAATCTTGATAGAATTTTGTGTTGATTTCAATGTAATATGGAATACATTATATATATTTGAAGAATTTCATGAGGTTTGGAATTTTTGTCTGGCTCTTGTATGAGCTGGAATGTACTATGGTTGAGGTGATTTTGGTCACCGGGATTGGGAAACTAGGTCATCGGTTTGAGGAAACATTGGTTGTCAAAACAGGAATGGCCCGAGGAACTTTTGATACTTGGCTCTATTGAGGGCGGGTAAGGAGGCCAAGAGGTCGGGATTCCATGGACATGGGTTGCGATAAGGGAGAGTAATGATAGTTGTTATATGCTACCTTTTTACTTCTTTCCTTGACTGCATTGAATATATTGAATATATATATATGGAATGTCTGACCATTTATGGTATTTAGAGGGTTCCTTCTGGACAACTCATATGGAATGTTAGGTGGGAGATAGTATAGTGGAACAGGAGTAGGATCAGGTGCAGGTAGACCAAGATCCATAGGTACATTCTCAGGGACATTATCAGGTTCAAGATCCATTACAGGAAAGAAAACAGCAAAGTTTGGCATCATTCGGTTCGTGGTTCGACAAGAAGCTACAAACTAGCCATGTATGTGTCTTACAGGGGATTCATAGAGGTGTGAAGGGTATAGATCCATCAATGGAATATCTAACATGAGAGTTTCAATCGTATAACCAACCACTTTTATAGGGTGTGGGTGGTCCACATGCATCTGAGAACTGGATATAGAGCATGAAAATGATCTTCGAGTAGCTCGAGATGCCTCTAGGGGGGAAGGTCAAGCTAATGAAGTACATTCTGAGAGGATAGGAGAAGCGTTGGTGGGATGTGCAGGTTCAAGTTCACAAACACGAATAACTGGAATGGAAGGAATTAGAGTACAAGTTCTTTGAGTACCTTTACCTAGAGACACTGAGGGCATAGAAAGCTTGGGAGTTCTTAAGCCTTCAATAGGGAGACATGTTCGTCATGGACAATGTAGCTACTTTCACTGAGTTTTCTCTCTTTTCACCTGGTATGGTAAGCAATGAATCATCAATGGTGAGGAACTTCGAGGATGGATTACGATATACCAATCGGATCCATGTAAATATCTTTAGGATGGTTTCATTCTCAAAGGCGGTGAATCAGGAACTCATTGCGGAGGTAAATAAGAAAGATAGTCTCACTTAGGCCTGATGGCAGCTACATGTGACAGTTTGGATAGTAGGAAGCGGAAAAGGGAGGAGTTCCAGCCGGTCAGTCAGGTAAATAACTCAACTAGAACACCTCATAGTATTTCTTCAGTGGTTTGATTTTAGTGTGGGTAGCCAGGACATGTCTGGACTAAGTGCGATAGGTCTCCAAAGGAGTATTGGGCATGTGGATAGGTCGGGAACCTTGAGAGGTTCTTCAGGAAGCCTTCCCATACAACTAGCAAGAAGGGACTAGGATAAACTATTGCATCTAGATTTGGTTTAGTTTCGGTACAAGGTGATAGTAACTGAGGTTCAGTTGCACGTGGAGGAAGTGACCGGGATAGTAGGTCCTAGCTAATGGGTCAATGGCCGGTGACTAGAGCAACACCACAAGGAGGACATGATTTCAAAAGCCTTGTGTTAGTTCAGCTGCATGCCGTGGAGCTTCTAGGGGCTGACCGGGCCGATGAGCCAACAACGGTTAGAGGTACACCGTGAGTGTGGCTGTGAATTGTTTTCTTTTTGGCTTGACCTGTTGTGGCATGTCTGTTTTGAGTGCACAAGGTGAAAAGGATTTATGTGGACTGACCAGATGATTGTTAGTGGGATTGACACCATTTTAGGCGTGTGATATATTTATATATATGTATGAGGTTTCATGGGCATCGGGGCATTGAGGATGTGGGTAACTTGAGGTGTTGTTGGCATCGGGGCATCGAGGATGCGTGTTACTTGAGGTTCATGGCAGCAGGTTTTATTTTGAGTGGTCATGGGATGTAAGACCTCTTATAGACGGATACTGATGAAGTGTGGGATATGTTTGGCTGTCCGAAACAACATAGGAGTACCAATGAGGTGCACGGGTGACGATGTGTCACGGGAGGACCATGGGTCAAGGAAATAGGTTGTTGGACCTTTTCATGGTTTGAGTTTTGTCAAGTTGAGATCGAGTTAGGAAATTCCCTAGTTGTGGAACCCCTTGAAGAATTTATCCAGAACCTTTGAGACCGGGGTAGTGTGGGATACTTTGATTGGGGTGGTATATATGTTTGTTGCCATCTCCAAGTTTCATTTGTAGCTTTGGGACAAGCTATGTTAAGGTGGGGAGATTTTAAGAACCTGGGTTTTTGAACAGGTCAAAATCCATACCCTCTTTTAATTTTTGACTTATTTCTCAGAAATTAAGAAAATATGGGAAGTTCTAGAAATATCCATATTACACACCATTTACTCCAAAGTACATTTCATGTATGTTCTAGGCATGTACCAGCTGTGTGCTCACTGAGTACATGTCATGTGATGACTGTACAATAATTTTCTACTACACAGCATGTAGTGTTACTAGAAATGCTGTGTATTTTTTCTTCCGCATATCAGCTAAGTCCAAGCTGTGTGTTGACCAGTGTGGCGTGTCCAAGACTTGTGGATACCTCCTATTAAGTTGGATTACGGACAAGGCTACTGCATGGAGTGTAGTCATTTATACCTGTCATGTATTTTTATTTTTATTCTCTTAAATTAAAGATCATCAAGTCTTATTTCATAAAACACATTCTTCTTCCCCAACTTCGGAATACGTCTGTTCTAAAATTCCATAGAACGTTTCTTCTTCTAGATTCTTCATCTGACATTCATTCATCAATCCATTGGTGGTTGTGGGATCGTATCAGCAAGGCTAAGCACGTTCACCCTCTTTCATTCTAGTTTCTTTGCCTTACACACTATAGCTTCCATTAGAGCAGAATTTATGGGATTCAATAGAAACATATATATATATATATAAAGACCAGCTTCAAATTGGAGCTTGATATTATGTGTGCCTACATCTACGAGTCTAAGGTAAGTGGTGCATACCTCTTTCGTGTTTTCGCAAACTTTTGGGTGACGCGTCCTTTGGTGCGTATTTGGTTATTTTGAGAGATACCATGTTTTATCTTCTATTTCATATTTAATTTCTTATTAGACCTATGGGATGACTTTGGGTATGACCTATTACTTATTTTTCTTGATCAGGGTCGGGTGAGAGATCATTGCTTAATTGGGTCATTTTGGTCAGGTATTCCAAATTGCGTTAAAATGAATTGTTTTGATTAAATGGTTTAGTTCAATTTTTTATGTGATTATATGAATTGTTAGAGGCTTCCAGGACCTTGGTGCTAGTATGGGACAACACATAGCTAGTGAAATTCAAAAATTTAGTTTTCTTTTCCTGTTTAAAATATTTCTCTTGATTATATATATGTGATGTGTAATATTTCATATGATGGAACCTTCGGGTTGTGTTGGGAATGGCATGGGTATTTTTGAGTGATGTTGATCACAAGTTGGACTTGGCTCAGGTAATATTCAGTGGTTATGACCACCGGATTGGGTGTCAAGGACGTCGGCTTGAGAAAGTGTGACTATCATGTTGGGCATGGCCTGGGTTACATGGATGGTGATGCCATTGGACTTGAGCGACATAGTCACAGGGGCATGAGGTGCCAGAGATGTTGTGTCTTGGGAACTTATTTTGGTGATTATCTCTCACCTGAAACTTTGAGTAGTGTGCACATAGAGAGACTCATGATGAGGTGGTTTAGACCACTTGTGTAGGTAGAGGTCCCCATTAGTTGTCTTTTAAGTACAATTATTTTGGGGGTTCTTGTTGTAGGAAGCCACGTGGAAGGTGAGGAGCCATCAGGGGATAGCGTTGAGGCTATTGGGTTGGGGGAAGAGGCTTGTCGTGATTTTAGGGCAGACATTGTTGTCCCTCCGGTTACATATTTTAGGGTATAAATCATTTTCCCTTTGGTTACTTTATTGAGGGCAGACATCACTAACCCTATGGTTACTTATTTGAGGACATGCATCGTTGTTCCTACGAGTTACTACTTCTTGGGCATGCCTTTTGGATGTTGGTACTTGAGACATGCAGTGTCAGGGGGCACATGGTGCTGGGTTTCATGACAAAGATTCCAGTGTTGGCCGAAGCAGGTGACACTCAATTGTTGCTTCTTAGCACCTGTGGAGTTTGTGTTTATTTGTGCATCATACTATTTACTATTTTCCTTATAGATTCATTATTTTTTAAACACTTATATTATGAACACACCATTGGGTGGTATCCTACAGAGATTCATCTCACACCTTACACGACCCCTTCAGAATGCATGTAGACATTATGGATTTGCGTGCATTAAAGAGACCATCTTCAAGAACTAGACAGTTTTAGCTGTCGCATGGAGATGGTAGGGACCTTGAGGTCTTTCCTAGCCAGATTTTATTTTTTTCCTTTTTTTCTTGTACAAGCATGCTTACCATGTTTATTGTAGCTACTGTTGGTTATCCATTGGAAACATTTTATATATTTACTAGCTATGGATTCATTATTTTTCTGTACTACTAGTTGTTACAAGTGGTTCAGCATGTTGTTGTGTTTACATTCCATTGTTGTTGTTAGTATTTATTTCTTCCACTGTTTATTAATATTGATTGTGCTTCCTCTATGTGGGTCTAGTTTGAGTCTGTAGAGTCTCCTGGTGTTATATTAGGCTCGGACCGGTACCATTATTATCCTTTGAGAGGGGATAGACTTCCCACTATACCTATAAGAACCTCATTTTTAGTCATCAGCCTTTGGAGTTCTGGGAGGTGCACCTAAGGTAGTAACACCCTGCCTGTTTAGAACTATTCGGGTTGCTGATCGGGTTTGGGACATTACAGGAAGCGACCATAACAAGCCTTCATATCTCTATTACATCACCTTCACTTTCTGATAGGTGGGACACCTAGTGATGAAGCATGTTATCTGATGTTTCATTCTATACCACCAATACTGTTGTCACATATCTCGATACATATTCAAGATACCCAGATGAACTGGCCACTAAGAAGTGTGGGACTCTTTCATCAACTCCTCTCTCATATCTACAAGAACCCAAATACATCCATGTAGACACAGTACGTCGTCTCTATCCAGAAACCAATCCGGAGGTGGGTTATCTCATGATATACTCTCATGGAGAACCAAACCTTTAGGATCTAAAAGTTGCCTACTCTTTACCTTCTCAAGGAGGGAAGACGTAAATGTTATGTCTGAGAGGTAAGACTACTCATGACTGTCATGAAACTCTAGATGAAGTTCAAAAAAGAGGGACATTAACTTCCATTCATCAATGGCTTAATGTATGGTCTGTGTTTCAGTTTTCTGACTCAAAGCATTAGTGACCACATTTCCCTTTCCAGGCATATAAAAAAGCTCATAATCAAAGGATTGTAGATATTCGACCCTTCTCCACTATTTGAGGTTCAAGTCACACTGATAAAAGAAATACTTCAGGCTCTTGTGATCTGTATAGACCAAAAATCATTCACCAAATAGATAATGTCTCCAGCAACATAAGTCATGGACAACTACTACTAGTTAAAGGTCATGCATTCATTAATTTCTCTCGTGAGGCCTCAACTATAGAGATCTGTATGCAACGACTTTGTTTTCCTTCATCAACACTAACCCTAGTCTAATCTATGATATATCATAGAAGAAGATATAACCTTTACCTAGTTCTAGAATAATCTGAATAGGTGCTGAGACAGGACTCCCTTTCAGGTCCTGAGAGGCTTTCTCGCATGCTTCTGACCACAGGAATTTAACACCCTTCTTTGTATGTCCACTAATGGGTGAATCAAGATGTGATAAGTCTTGTATGAAACTATTGTAATAGCCAACCATCCCCATGAAACATTGTCTATAAAAAATGTTCTTGGAATTCTCCCAGGAAACTAGAGAACTACCCTTTTTAGGGTCAATAGATACTCTTAATTCTAATATAATATAGCCCAAGAAGTGTAACTTTTCAATCTAGAAGTCTCACTTAGTAATCTTGGAATAAAGATGATGCCCTCTCAGTGTACTCAGAATGATCTCAAGATGTTTGGCATGATAGTTACGAGTGAAAGAATACACCAAGATGTCATCCACAAAGACCACAATAAAAGAATCTAAATAGGGTTAGAAAACCCTATTCATCAAATCCATGAAAATGGTAGGAGAGTTCGTAAGACCGAATGCCATAAAAAGATATTCATACAGACCATACCTGCTATGGAATGATGTATGAGGTATGTCTGATGGTCTGACACGCACCTGTTGATAACTTGATCTCAGGTCGATCTAAGAGAACACATTTATTGCTCAGAGTTGGTCAAATATATCATCTATTCCAAGAAGTGGATACCAGTTCTTGACTATAAGTTGTTTCAACCTTCTATAATCCACTCATAAATAAAGAGTTTCATCCTCCTTCTTAGCGAAAAGCATGGGTGACCCCTAAAATGATGTACTAGGCTGTATAAATCATTTTTCCTCTAGGTCCTCTATCTGCCTATTGAGTTCCTGAGGCTCAGTAGGTTCCATCCTATACAGAGGAATGGAAACCGGAGCTACTCCTGGAATAGGATAAATTGTAAACTCTACCTCTCTCTTAAGAGGTAATCCAGAAAATTCATTAGAGAAGACATCCCTAAAATGATCAACTACTAGAGGGAAATAAATTTGAAGAAAACCCTGATCCTCCATGAAAAGATTTACAAACCAGTTGATAACTCCACCTATCCCATAATGATTCGGTCAAGATCTCCCATCCTGAACATCCCAATCACCTTTTAGAAGATAAATTTTGTCTTCTGATGATGTACAAGATTCCATGCAGTGATAATAGTCTACAAAGGCATGATAGTGGACTAGATAGTCTATCCAGAGAATAACATCGAATCCCATCATCTTTAGATCAAAGATATTCCACAAGAAAGGGTAACATCCTAACTCAAAGGCACCATCCCAGCACTAGTGTATTCCCTCTGTCTGTATTCCCAACAGTTTGTCGAGTGTCATTACACCATATTTATAATATATCTCTATTCCAATACAATCCAAGATAGATACATAAATTAAAGAGTTTGAAGCACTTGTATCAAAAAAAGCAGATAAAATAGTAGAGGCTACTAGAATAGTACCTCGCACTTTAGATGGTCCTAAAGTTTGAGCCTCAGGTATCGGTAGTAAATAATGCAACTGACTTGATCTATGGCTCTAAGAAACATATGGACTACCATGATCGTGACTGCTCTGCAGGCACTGCTAGTGATTAGGGATCAGACTACCATGGCCACGACCTCCTCCTCGTCCATACCTGCCAGTGTTATTCCAACTCCCCACCTGAGATGGCACAAAATTGCTCTCTCATAAATACGGAGCTAGAACATATCCTTTTCCACTCAAAGCTGGAGGAAAGGTCCTGAAAAAGTGTTGAAGATAACCCATACAGACGCAAGATCAACACTCTATGGGTCTCTATCACATTGGGGCTTCTTATTCCTTGGTTTTCCACCCTGATGACACACCACACAGCTATAAAAATGTATACTTTGGCTACCACTCCCCTGACAAAAAAACCATGATGGAGCTTTTCCTGCCACCAGAAGAACTATTGGCCTAACACGACCCTGGTCCTCTAAATTTGGTACTTGCACCATACCTTAGATTACACTCAATGATAAGGGACTAATAAAATATTTCAGAAAAGGTAGGAAGGCAAAATACATTAACCTGATTTCGGATGGAGTACTGAATCCCATCCTCAAAACATCTAGCACGTGAAAGCTCATTACTGACTAAAAGTGGTGCAAAGTTCTCTAAATTAGTGAAACATGATGAATACTCCATAAATGAAATAGAACCCTACTCGAGATGTATGAACTCTATGGTTTTGTCATCCCTCAGTGCCTGAGGAAACAACTGATCATAGAAGCCGGTTTCGAAGTCAACCCATAACATGCCATGATAACGATCGACCTGGGTAAGGACATCCCCCCAATGCTTGGAAGAATACCGAAACATGTATATATAAATCTTGACTCTCTTCTTTGGTGGAATTTTCAGACACTCAATGATAGATAGAATGTCCTCTTACCAAGACTCAGCAGCCTCAGAACCACCATCCCCTGAAAAAGGAGGAGGATACTACTATTGGAACTCACGAGTCACATCAGCCATCATAGGTGAAACCTGTGGATCACCATTCATATGCCACATCATACGTAAGAAACTATCACGGACTGGAGAATCAGTGCTCGGATAAGGTACAATAGGCATCTCCTCAACTGGAACTCATGGAAGTAAGACTAGCGGATCAAGGACCACCATGTCTAGAGCATGGTCGTCACCACCCTCCTAGAGAACAACACAAGGACGTTGTGGTGGCATTGGTTTACAAATTCCAAAAACACACCTCAGAACAATAATATAATCATAAGATAACATCACTAACGGAAACTGAAGGTAAAAAAACTCAATACCCAAGGCATGCTACTCAAACTACCCGCTTAGACTGCCAAACATCGGTAAGTACTCAAGTATAATTTTTGTGTCATTTTGAATTTAATTATTAGGTTCAGTCCTTTACCTTTTAGAAGCTTGAAAAGGCAGGATAAGGATGTGCAACCAATTCATTTTAGATTCTAGGATTCACTTCATAATGGATATCCATTTCTGAAGAATCAGTTCCCATACACCTATCACCATAAACGACACCCATTTATTTATAGTATAATGGCTTGACTCAGTAAATTACTCATCCCAACTCATGAGGGCCCATTCACTTCATGAATTGAGATAGGCAGTCACTTAATCACAACCAAGTGTAATACATATACAAGCATCTATCACAACATCACTCAATAATCACAAGCATATCAAGCAATGAAAAGCTGTGAAAAAGAACCTATATGGCATGATAATATGCATGGCATGTAGATTATAGGTGTCTATAAGGATGCATGTAGATGTGATCCTTTCTCTCATATCAATGGCCCAAGGATGAAATAAATATTTAAATATAAAAATAATAAACAATACCACACAACAGGCGCATCACCCAATGGTGAAATAATATCAACTATAATAGGAAAACGTATAATAACAATTCTAATTTAGGCCACATGGATTTTACCCCGAACATGGGTTTGAGATGCCCAAGCATGACTTATGACCAATTCCCAAGTGTTCCTATTTATCAATATATTTTCTCCAAATAGTAAATCAAAAAAAGAAACCACCTCTGATACCAATTTGTGACGACCCAAACTCGGATTCCACTTAAGGGGCCCCCCGAGCCTGGTGGGCCACATAGCCTCAAGGGAATCTTCTTGAATTCTAGAGGCTTCCAACAAGCAGCAAGGGCCAATGGTGTGTTTGTGGGTACCCTATGCCCTCATTAGCAGAGCATAACACAAACGAAAGAATATAAATGATATTAATAAAAAGTGGAAGCTAACTGATGCAATAGATAAACAAGAATAATAATAACTGTTCAACTGGAACAATGATGATGTAATATCATGTCACTAGAAAAATGGAAAAAAGGATACAAGAAAGAAGGAATAACATGTTCCACAAAATAAAAGAAAACAAAAGCTACTCCAAGCATCTCAAGATACAACTTGGTCATCTTCTATCAAGATCCATCCTATTAGAACACAATCAAGTATTGGAAGTTGTATGCTTCCTTTTTTCAATACCTATAACCATTTAATCTACTCCGGGTACCAAACGAAACCTAGAGAGGGTGTGAGATAAATCTCAGTGGGATACCTCCAATGGTGTCTATAACATTCAACATGTGTAATGGAATATAGTAGAGTATAAGAATGCATATATAAAGTAAAGAAAACAATACAATGTAACTAAATACCCAAGTTCCTGCTTCCGCCCTAAACTGGTGTCTAGACCTATTACGAGTTCATTAATTAAGTAATTTCCATTTAATGTTAATAGGCCACATGAGGCATAGGCAGCACTGACATCACCTCGTTATAGTATAATTATTGAAGGTATCAAAATAAAACAAGGAGACATGAAAATGATATCCAGTGAGGGAGTTCCCTGATAATTGCCAAGGTAATTTAAACTCACGGAATGCTAACCCAGTAGTAACTTAGTATAGCTAAGAGGTATAAGTGTAATCCAAAGAGAGTAATCCAAGGCATTCCACACTAAGGTGGATACAAAGTCCAAGGTGATCGACCAAGGTAAAACAAGGCTAATCCATGACAGGGCCCTATGGGCTTTCACCATGGAACCTAGTAGTAAATACCGGATCCAAGGAGTTTGTCTTAGGTATCTTGTAACAATGAACAGGACCCTATGGTAGTTTACCGGGTATCTGAGGAATAGACAAGAACCAGAGTCTAGGTGGGTATCAATATAAGAAAACCTCATCCTTGAATCAGAATCGGGTTTCTGAGACCCGAGGTATTCTCCTCTAATAATCCAAGGTGAGATTGAGTCAGTCCATTCATATATGATATTTTAATCATATAATAATTCATTTGGTTCAAGTCTTTCTTCCATTAGTGTGGATAGGTCAAGTAGAGTTGAAACCATTATTGTTAGTCCAATCCTTGTCTTTCATTAGTGTGGATAGGCCAAGTAGCATTGAAACCGTTTAATCAAATATTAATTAAAAATTAAGGCATATTCAATTAGAGATATTCACTCCAATACCTTCTATTAAAATGGAAAGGGATGCTACAAACATGTTACCTTTATTCAATATCATTTGTTAATGACAAGTTATATACTTATTATAATTTCAATTTCACATTTCACATTTAATAAATCATTTGAAATAACTTACCTTAGGCGAGTCAAGTGGTGAGTATACATGGTATATGTCATCATGAAATTCTCATTAATAAAAAGTAATTTATTATAAGAAGGATCACCTTTAAGAAGTTCAAGAAAAGGCACACCCAAATGGTGGCTTAAATGTGTCAAAACACTAAAAACCCAATTATGGAATAACCATCAATATGAGGCAGATTGAGTTTTTGGTGTAACCAATAACAAATAATCACATTTTTGGAAAGAGAATAACCATATGATTCTAACAAGTACACCCATATCATGTAAATTAAAGAAATAGTTTCCAATGAAACTGTTGGGCCCCACACAAACATTCCAAAAATGATGAACTTTAGGGAAAAGTTATAGAGCACCCACCTTATGTTTTAATTATCCTTTTCCTCTGGTATCGGTCCTTCATTTACCTCGGATCGAAGTAGATCTAAGAAAAGGTGAAAAACGGTCAGACATCGATATCTAGGTCGAGAGTGAAAGAGAATGAGAATGGCTAAAGAGGACTTGAGTACATATCATTGCGCATCCAATGTGATAAACAGAAGCTTGATTAGATGTCGGACAAAGGATATCTCTTGATTTCAAGTTTAGATATTCAGAAAGCCCCAAAAAGAGAGATAATTAGGTTAATCCCACATAAACTCGGATTAGGGAGGAAGGGGTGACTTAACAGATCATTAAGTTCAAAACTAGAAAATTATCCACAAAATTAATTTGCACACAGTTTGTCCGCACGATTTGTCAAATTGTGTGCAAGCCATGCGGGATAGCTCTGCCTGAACAGTTTGGTCTACACGGGTTTTCAAATCATGCTCAACCCACACACGGATACCTGGGAAAAAAATTTAACTCACATGGATATGTCACACGGTCATAAGCCAACCATGCAAGGTGTCTCTATCTAAAAAAACACCATTTGCAATGTTTCCTCAAAACCATGCACATAGTCTGTTTTCTCCAAAAGATGGGTTCCGAGCTCCGAACAATCCCCGGACACCCTCAAAACCTCTACTAACTCATTATGCATCCATATTAGAACCAAAGTAAATATTTATACCCAAAATTAAAGTTTCCATACCTGAGAGAACACCCTATTTATTTTAAAATTATTTATAAAGTTAAATTATATTTTGAATTCTATTTAAAGTAAAATTTGTTAAATTATATATATATATATATATATTAATATATTTCAGTTTTTTAGAATCATTTTCATATTTAATTTTGATAAAAAACACTTTTTTAAAACTTTTTAACATTTTCTCTTTAAACCCCAGTTTTCTCGTCACATCTGTGGGATAAAATTTGAATTAAAATTTTCCAATTCTGTTTTTGTAATTTTAGAAAAATGGATTAAATATTTTTAATCAATTCAATTTCTCTTATTTGATTATTTTAGCTTAATTTTTTACCATATTAATAGTTGAAATAGTAAAAAATATTTACTGAAATTAGGAAAAAATTGGTTTATCAATGGTTAAACTCAAAAGGTAAGTATTAAAAAGACCTAAGAACATTTAAAAAAATCCCTCATTTTTACCCTATAATTTATAATTACTAAAAATAATCTATTTTTTACCCTTTTTCATTTGAAAAATATGGTTAGATCGTTTTCTTTCATAAACAATTACAAGTGTGCCACTCACCTCACTTATAAAAGGGCGCCCCCAATTCTCTTTTATTGACATCATAAAAACCATTTGGAATAGAAAGTACCGACCCAAATTAATTCCAAAATTATATCTCCTCATTATTGAATCCTTAGTTTTTCAATAAATCCAACCTATGAAGGCGTTTGGTACAAACCTAAGGAGGTCACCCAAAAAGTGGTAACATTATTTAACGACAATTTTGATTTTATTTCTTCATCCACATCCTAAAATTATTATTAAATCATGATGATATAAAAAAATAACTAAATTAAATATATTAATATTTTTTTAATTAAATTTCATGACCTATATCCATCCCCACATCCATCAAATGGGTAACGAAATCATCATTCATTTGTATGGAAGATTACCGCCTCATGAACCAGTGTCATTTGTTTTTCCATTACCATTTATCATGGTTGGGTATGATGATGGATATCAAGTATATATATGATATTTATAGAATAATTATACCTTTTTATTCATTATATTATATATACATTTTTTATTCCAATTTTGTAGGCGATACGATAACGTCGCTCATGTGTACGGTGGGCTACCGCCTTCTGAAGTGATGCGATTTATTTTTCACTAACCTTTTTCATGGAAGTTGATAAGGATAAAGTTAAAAACATTATGTGATATATTTGAAATAATTATGATATTATTGAAATATATATCATTATTAAAGTTTAATATGTCATTTTTTTCTTATGTTTTCACTCACTTAAAGATGATAACATTGATTTTGTATGTGTGAACTACCGCATTCGTGTACTGATGTGGCATATTTTCATAACCACAAACATGGATGATATATATAAAACTATTCAAAAAAATAATATTTTATTTGTTATTTTATTATTATTATTTAAATATTAAATATTATTTATCTCTTTTCAATAATTATCATTGAAAAATGGAAATGTTACCCTTTCATACGTTCATCCTACTGTCTCTATGATCGTAACATGATTAATTTCTTGAAAAAAACATTGACAGTTGGTCTTAAAATTAAAATTTACATATAAATATGATAATTATGTAATTATTATTATTATTATATAGATGTTGTAATTATATAATATTAATAGGAACTAGATCCTTCATAATAATATATGAATGAGAAAACAAGGTAATTAACACCAGAAATAATGAAAATAATGAAATATTATTAATGAATGGATGATAAGATGTTATAAAAGAATCATCTATGATGTTATAAATATTAATATTGTTAATTTATAGTTTAATAACATGTTTAGAAACTCTATAAAATAGATTAAATAATGTTCAACCAAAAGTAATCATGAGGTAAGGGACATTATCTCAATTTACATTCGTTGAGGCATTTTGTAATGTTGTTCCCCTAATTTATTTTATTTTCTATATATACTAACCATTTCACAAGTAATATCATGATTATTTAATAATTTATGATATTTTTTATTTCAAATTGATTTATTTCATCCTAGTGGATTTGACATGAAAATTATCAAGTGGTGAAGTTATTGTATAATCTCACTTTCTTTGGTGATTGTTAACTTTATCTTGAAACGATCACTTAACTATGATCATTTTTCATAAAAACTTTCAATTATCTTAAAGAAACTTATTCTTGTATGATGGAAAAAATATATCCAAAATCATATACCATTTCTACATACGGTGTTCTATATTTAAATTTATTTTTTTATTTGGGGAAATACTGATAAATTTTTATTCATTAATAAATATATATATTTGATGATAAGGAAAAATTTTCATTAATGAAATAGATTATTTGATATAATCTGAATGATTTGGAAATGTAGTGATTTGTGGGGACTAGAATTATATATCCCCTCGATGCACTGGTAGGTCTCATAAGACAAATCATTTGGAAAAAATAAATAGGTTTTTACCGATAGTATTTAAACTATCTTTTGAATGGTCTTGACCGTAGTGTTATCATGATTATTGATATTATGGAAAATAATATTTAATAATTTAATTCATTAAAAAAATTTATTATTATCCATGATATTTTCATAGTGATAATATCTTTGGACTCATTTCATTCTCAGTTTATTGATTTAATGGCATGTGTCTTGGGTTATTTACCTTGAAATATTGATTATGAATTATCTTATCATAATAGTAAGGTTATTTATATAAAATGTGTGTATTTTTTTATCTTTAAATGCTTATTATTCTTATTGATTCATGATATCTTATGTTATACTTAACCCTTATTGAGAATTTTATCTCACCATTATTTTATTTTCTTTCCCTAGGATATGGAGAATAATTTCCTGAATGAGTTTTATTGGATTTGGTTCATTTTTTTATTATGTTCTATTTTCTATTATCTATATAAAATGGGTATCATATTAGTATCGAGTTCTCTAGAAATTCTAAACCGATTAGTCTTTCGGGATTTGACTTGTGTATCTATGCCAATGTAATAAAGTATGACACTGGCTCTGGATTACTAGGGTTAGAGTAATTACAACTTAACCCTATCCCATATTAGGGTGATCACTTTTTCTGAAAGTGTAATTGGGTGAACACCTCACTCTATCACATTTCAAGATTTACCGCTTTTACTTACCCTATATAAGGGTGAAACTTTACCCCATCTAATCAGTAGGGCACCCAATTCACCCTAACCTATAATGAATTTGACACTTCACCCACCTCTCTATAGTAGGGAACTAATTTATCCAGCTACCTCACTGATGTTCTAATTCACCAATTTCTTCATTCATGCATCCAACATATTCCCAAGATTCATATAAAGGTTCTATACTCATCTATGGAATTAATATGGGTATTTCCTTTACTCAAAAATCATGTAAGGGTGCCTATCAATTTATGCTTCCTCCTAATCCATGTGAAATACATGTCCAGGGCGTACATGTAAAAATATACCTCATTAATCATGTATTATCTTGATAAAAGGACTCTCCTAGGTTTTAATCTCATTTTTATTAGACCCTTAGGATGGTAAAAATATTATATCCATTTATAATGATGGTTCTAACCATAAGGATTCTTGTGAAACCTCCCATGGCTCATAAAACATAGAATTCCCCACCCATGCCCAACATCTGTTCTGTATGGGTACCTAGTAGACCCCTTTTTCAACTCAATGAGTTGAGGGGTATTAAAATTTACACATACTAGGTGTAATCCCAACAACCCTACATTTTCCTAAGTCACTAACTATGTTCAGAATCTATGTGTAGTAATTGTGTAAACCCCATATATATTCATTATATTCACAATTTAGGTAAGTGTATCACATTATGTGTCACCCTCAATTGCCCCCGCATTGGCCATATTCCTCAAGATTCCAACATTAAATTATATTATTTTTATTAATGGAATGGAGTTCAATTTACATACCTTTATACTTCCCATGAATAAGACCCAAATCTTTCCTCAAAGGGAAATATTTCTCACAAGTCATAATTCCTCCAAGGGATATATTAACCATGTATTCCTAAAAGGGACATATTCTTTATAATACCATGATTCTGTGACAAATATAATTACTAAAAACATGATGAACCATAATGGTTCATCAATGAATAAATCCAAAAAAATATTATTAAGAATCATTTTTATCAAATTCCTAACGACATGAATTTAAACTGAATAGAGTGCATCATTACCGTGAAATGTTAAACAATATGGAAAAATCTTATCACGTGAAATAAAACTATGAGACCATAGAATTTTTTTTATTTCTATTAACTAGGACACATAGGATTCTTTGATGATTTTTATTCCCAACATTCAATTGGTCATGGTTTCATGAACATAAAAGGCACCATGAGAGACCTTGTCACAAGACCATAGGAGGTGTGACATATCTTATTTAGTGGCGCTAAACAACATGGATTTTTATTCCATTCAATGGGAAACATAATAAGGACTCTCTCATGGGATCAATCCCAATATCGCAATATATACCACCTCCTTGAATAGAGATAAATTCCAAATCTCCTAACTGTATGGATTTAAACCCTATGGTAATTCCTAAGTAAATAAAAGATATAGATACCCTAATATATATATATATATATATATATATTTGTTTTTTCATAAATGAGTAGTATTAGTCAATTTTCAACATAGTGGTAAATAATTTTAATATTATAGTTACTGGGAAGTATTCATAAATCTCTTTATTAATGATAACCTTTTGAAAAACAGACATGAAATGAAGAAAATACTCAAACTCATAGCTTGATATATTCCTAGTTTTATATTCCAAGCTTCATGTACATAGTTCCATGCACCCAATCACTCCACACATTCTATGTTCATCCCTCATGTTCCCTTCTCAATCACTCTACCAACCATTTCATTTCTTAACAACATTAATGTGCAGTATTCCCTTAGAACCTATGTGATCCACCATAGAACCTAGAATTTTACACCTAGGTCCCCTTATTTTTCTATAAATATACCCTCAAGTTTAGTCTTTTAACATACATAGGAACCTAACTTGGGAAAACCCAATAGAAAATACATCTACACTCCCTAATATCTAGACCATCTTAGATTAGTTTAATTAATCGCCCAATATATTAAAAATAATATAATATAGGTAACTTTTGTAAACCAAATGATTAGTACACTAAAAAAATTATGAAATTCCTATTATACCATTTTACATTAACACTAGGGTTAAGGACGCCTCTATATAAATCCATACTAGGGTGACACAATCCCAAGTCATACCTCGAGGCCACTCTACTAGGGAGAACCCTTGATCGGGTCTTCTCACCATAGAGACACTTCTCCCTAATCTAAAATTAATATTTTTTGTTCCCTTGACTATATCACGAGGGAAAATACTTAATCAAGTCTCTTTTAAAGTGAGATACATTAATAACGCCCCTCTCATAATATGGAGAACACTTTAACTAATCCTCAAATAAGGAAAACCCCTTCACCCATCCATTCACTTTGAATACCCATTTTCCCCAGACCTTTAATAAAGTGACACATCACCTTGGTCCCTTGTGAGGGTGAAACCTCTCCATACTAATTATAAGGAAAAAACATCAACCTAGTTTTCTATTAGGGTGACACATCACCCAAGTATCACAAATAATGACCTATTTTCCCAATCCCTTATGAAAAACTTATATAAAATCTTTTTTGTAACCTTGATTGTTTAGATTCCTCTAATGCTCTAATAGAATTTCCAAAAACATATTTTATGCACTCATTAGCCCATGTTCACTCACAACTTGGTGGTACTCATTTAATCCTCCTCCATAACCACTTATATTTTATGATAGAGTTTTGTACATGAGTTTCCAAACCATAGATCATGTATTCAATATATATATGGAATTTTTCATTTTCTTTTTCTAACTGATTGGCCCTTATGGGTGTTTAAATTCATATATAAAATTGATAATGAGGGTCCTTATCACAGGAAAATCAATGAAACATACATTTAAACGTGCTACTAATCTTTGATACCTAAGTTTCATGGTGTCCTACCAAGTCTACTCAATAAAAAAATTGGTTTTTAGATTACTCCTTATATATAGTACCAACCTATCATCAAAGTTTATCCCATGTGTAAGCCTAAACCTCTTCCTCATGGTGCCAAATCCCCCATATTTATAATCATCATTCTTCATCCAACCATGTGTCGATCGGAAAGGGATGTATATGAATTCCTCCCATAAGGATCAATCCTCAAACCATATTCAATTGGGATCCTATTAAATATCCTTAACACATATTCATAGTACTCTCTCCTCTGTGAAATCTAACTCAAAGGGTAATATTTTGTCTAATTCATCTTCCCAAATCTCCATATTCTTTGTGATGTAACACCCCAGGCTTCCACATTATGTTTCCCTTTGAATAATGCAATAGCTTGCA
The DNA here is from genome assembly GCA_963277665.1 of Viscum album. NCBI lineage: Eukaryota > Viridiplantae > Streptophyta > Magnoliopsida > Santalales > Viscaceae > Viscum > Viscum album. The sequence goes on from OY728126.1 coordinate 1,422,300,663, forward strand.
TTGTATGAAACTTCGAGATTCTAACACACCGCGACCAATCAAACTGGCCGCTATGAATAATAATACCCAATTTTTGAAACTTTATAAATTTTATCATTCAAAATGGACTTCATTTTTGGATTCGGAATATCAAAATTATCTTAGGGTTAATTTTTGGTATTTTTTTGAAAACTTTCGATTTTTGATGAATAGTAAAAAACACCGCGTTATTGGTTAAAACCAACTATTTATTTAAATAATTAGTTATTTTATTTTCATTTATTTTAGGTAGAAATATATACATAGTACATATATATGTTTAACTTAATTCATTGGAGTAATTTTATAATAAGTTTAGATATATAAAATCTTATCGAACTATTTACCGTCTTTTACCCACCATCTAGGAGCATTTGCAAATTTGTATAAAACTTATTTTTACTGCTTTTGTGAGGTGAATTTCAAAAATCCAAAAGACACGATTGATATTAGTAAGTAAAATTTGGTTCAACAAGATGAAAATAATTTTTAGTGAATAGAAACTTCTTACTTTTATTTACCATGGTTAAAAGTAAATAGGGTAATTAAGGGTAAAAATGATATCACAATTATCCTAACACATGTCCTAATTATCTTGGATAAATGTAATTCGACCAAAAACAACCTTAGGAATAAAATATTATCCTTTAGGTCCACTTGGATTAGATTAGTACATTTATTATTATTTTATTTAACGAAGAGTTAAAAGAGTTAAAATCAATGTTTAATAAAAAACCATTATTAATATAGGATTATACATAAGATATGTAGAGACCCGAAACTTGAAGTACATAGATATTACATTACTTTTTCGGAATACTTAATACATAACAAAAACAGACACACAAAGATCGTAATAGTTTAGTGTCTTTGGAAACATGGATTAAAATATTCTAATCGTGGTGAAAGATCTTCAAAATCTCCCAATAAAGATCTTCCCCCTTTTTTTCTTACCTAAAACCTTTCTTTATATCCTGGGGAAAATAAAATATAAAAGGGGTGAGCTCAAATGCCTAGTTAGGGTAAACATAGAGAACATAAAACAATCCATAAACATTTGAATGCAAAAACTTGAACATAAAATCTAAACATCAAAATCTTGAGCAAAGACATGAATCTTGGAAGTACGTAAGGCATATATCATAAGGGAACATCAATCATGATAAAATATCATGGTAATAAAACATGTAATTGTGTCAACCATTAAGCATATTATATGATTTCTATAGTAGCCAAGGCATTACTGCCAAGACCATCTTAGGGGACAAAGTCGCTTTCTAAATCGAGTTCACTCCTCGTTCCAGTCCTGTATTACTGAACCGGTTTAACTTGTCGTTCCACCCATGTCTATCTCATGAGATATAAATCTTTACCCAATGCATTGTAGGGAGATATAGGTACCACCCATCTCATAATGAAATTATTTCTACTTGTGCCACAAAATAAACTTATAACATTCATCATAACCCAAAGAATAAAATGGGTTTCATAAACATCATCCCATCATTTCATAATACATATAAAACAAATGTACATCTCATCATAAGAAAATTGAAACCATTTAAATCATAGAGACATGATACTTGAAACATACACATGTGAAATAATGTCATCTTAGATGAAAATGGTTTTGATAAAACACTTGAAATGAATTCTTGAGGAAAATATCCTTTTTTCTTCAAAATCTTTTTCTTTTCACAAAATGTCATGCAATTTTAAAAGAAAATGGTTTTTTTGAAAACAGTCATGAAATATTTTGGAGGAAGATTCATGAAAATAAGGCTTTATAAAACCGTAAAAATCCTTTCATGCCGTATACGTTAAAAAGCATTCTTCTCGTACTTTTGTCGGAAAAGTCAAAAAGTACCTTGTAGGGTAATTAAAAGAAAGATTCCTACCATACCATTGGGTAAAAGTAAAAATGGGTAAAAAGGACTTTAAACATACATGAACCCATTTTTAGGAAACATGGACATGGATGATAACAATAACCCCAGTAAATACTTACGAATAAACAATCTCGGATAAGAATGAGATTGGAATAGTTATCCCTTACCTTAGGTCTGATATGCTTCGTACGTATCCGAACCTCCTGTATAATGATTTAAATAATGTCATTGACTTATTACAGAATCATATTCATTGTTATGATATCATATATGGTTCACTTATGACTTTATATTACCCGTTCTTTTGTAAATTCCATGTTAAAGAGTGTTTTGGGTAAAATCGTTTCATTTGTCGTCCGTGTTTTGACTTGTAATTATTCTTATGATTACTTAGATCATTATTACTTAATTACAGAATATAAAACATTATTTATATATAATATATATTCAGAATATACATATATATAATATATTGATTAATGGAAAGAAATACACTGTTCATGGAGACGATAGGTCGTACGTATGCCTGAACGTTGTTTTCGTTTCATCATTGAGTTGAATGGAATTAATTGGATGACATACATATATATATACATAAATCTTGTATCATTATTATGTCATATATTTCATTATTACTTTTTATATATACTTTATAATCATTTATGAATGGTTAATCATTGAGAATGAATCTCATCGCGTCGTGGAGACGGTATTCCGTATGTACACACGAGCGATGATATCGTTCCCATGATCGTGGAATTTCATTGGAGTGTATGTATACTATTAAAGAATCAATATCAATTTACAATAATAATATATAGTTATTATTTACACCATTATACCCATCCAAGTAAGGTGGTGGTGGAAAATAGATTACACCACGGCGTGGAGACGGTATTCCATACGTACGCACGCACGGTGATTTCGTTTTCCATAGGATGGATAGATGGTGAAATAGATTTGTTTCATAATTATAATAACATATCAGTATATTAGTGATACTTATGTTATTACTTCATAATGAAACAACCTAATAAGAATAAGTGGAAGAAGAAATAAAGTTGAAATAATCGGTAAGGGACATTACCTCTTCTTTGAAGCGCCTCTTTGAGACATCCTCTTAGGGAAATAAAATTGGTCTTTGAAGAATATCAGGACCTCTAGAATGTTTATAGGGAAGTGGAGAAGATAATTTGTCATGGATTGGCTGAGATTGAAGGCTCAAAGTGGTGTGAGGAAGAGAGAGAGGAGGTGCCCTTTTATAAGGGAGGAGAGGGGAACCTTTGGAATAACTAAAAATATTATTTTATTATAAAGTCATATTCGGTTTTTAATAGTTCCAAATTGATATATTTCGAAGATAAGGTTGGGATGGGTCGAAATCATCTCATCCAATAGAATTTAGAAAAGTTTAGTTCATTATATTAACCTTATCTTTTAGTTTTAACTCTTAGTTAATTAGATTGACATTTACCATGCCACTTTGTATTTTTATATTATATAGTTAATAAACTTACCATATACATCCAAGCGACCCCCAAGTGGTAACTTAATAATACACCTATCATTATATAAGTATCATGGCCGAACATTAGATTTTTAAGAATATAATACCAATTAATAATATAATATTTTTTTAAAAAACTATTTTATGTCAATTTTGACACTATTTGGTAACTGATTTTTGTGAAAATGATAGAAGAATTATTTCGAAAAAAGTTAATTAAATCAATAATAACATGTTTTATTTACATAGAAAATTATTGGAATTTATAAAAAGTCTCAAATTACATTTATTTGGGTATTTATAACATCAATTATGTCAATATTTCATTAATAAGATAATTACTTCATCATTATTGTGTCATAAATAAATTAATATATTTTAAGTCAAAAATTTACTAATAAAATACCATTATGTAGGAAATCGTTTTATATTTCTAATGAATATTTATAGTTGAATTTATCTTATGTATAACCCTATATTAAAAATAATTTAGTTATTAAACTTTGATTTTAACTATTGTAACCCTTCTATAAATAAATTAATAATAAATGTCCTAATCTAATCCAATTGGGCCTAAAGGGTCATATTTTATTCCTAAGGTTGTTTTTGGTCGAATTAAACTTATCCAATAGAATTAGGACATGTTTTTGGTTAATAATAATAACACTTTTACCCTTAATTACCCTATTTGCTTTTAACCGTGGTAAAAAAAAGTAAAAAGTTACTATTCACCGAAAATTATTTTCATCTCATTAAACCACATTTTAGTCCTTGATATTAACCGTGTCTCTCATATTTTTGAAATTCCACTCACAGAAGCGGTAAAATTAAGTTTTATGAAAAATTCTGTTTTTTAACTACCACTTAGTGGTTTCACTATTCATCAAAAAATGAGAGTTTCCAGAAAAATACCAACAATTAGGCCTAAGTTATATTTGATATTATGAATTAAAAAATGATGTCTATTTTACCAAATTAAAAACATATCAGTTAGATTAACTAATTTAAAAATTAATTCCCATCGTCAAAACAAATAGTGTGTTTTTAAGAGATAATAACTATCAAAAGATTGACACTTGTTTATGTCTGGTTTAAATGTGAAATTGCATCCAATGACCAAAATTGTATTAAATTGTAAAAATATATTCTAAATATACTTTAAAACCACTCAAATTAAAAATTTATCACTATTAAATATTTTGATTAAAAAAGTTGTTTTTAATTAAAATTTAGTAAATTTCACTATTCATCATAATATGAAAGTTATCCGAAAAGTACCAAAATTTCACCCTATGCTAATTTCGATATTCAGAATCCAAAAATGTAGTCCATTTTCAAAGATAAAATTTATAAAATTTCAAAAAGTGGGTATTACTATTCATAACGGCTAGTACATAATAATATTATAATAATATCTCGTTTAGTAAAACTCGATATTGCGTACTACACATGCTATCGAGGAAGGTCGCGATTGTGTGTAATGTAAGGCAAGTCAGGGATGTGTGTTGTGAAAACTCGTTTTGGTGTAGCGTACAACACAAGACATTAATGAAATTAAAAAAAATATTTTTCATAAAATCTCGGGGTGTTACATTCTACCCCCCTTAAAATAAATTTCGCCCTCGAAATTTGTCGGGGTTATAAATGGTTTACTACTAGAAAGTTTCTTTTATAGAAACCCACATCATAAAAAGGAATACCAAAACTTGTCTTTAAAAACTAAAGTATGAAACGTAATGGTTACCCAAATTAAGTCATCACTGGGTTTCCATGTAGGAGAACATAGGTGAAAATATGGATATGGAAGAAAAATATAACCATCAAGTTCTGATGGAGAGTTGTAGACAACATGGATATGAAAAATCAAACAATCACAAAGACATAAATTTGTGATGATCTAAGGTACCATCTGATTCATCGGATATAAGAGCACTAGGACAACATTTTTGGTTTTCAAGATCATTTCCCTAAACTTGATGAAATTGGAATTAGAAGAAATACTTTCGTGATTTTGGTACAGTCTCACCGTTGGTCGTTCTTTGGACAATTTCCACTTCATCCCTTATGTAAATGAAGTTGAATTTCTCATTCGTGATGTGTTAGCAGATCATGTGATAGAATGATGGGTCATTCCATCTGTCTCAAACAAAAGGTTAGAAAAGTTATCCAAAATACATAAGTCCATATATAGTGAGATTAATCAGATATGGTTCCTAAAATGGACTTATAATTCATATATAATACTTCTTAATATAATAAAACTAGTTTCTACTAAACAGTGACTTCTTATAGGCCAGTGTTATGCGATAAAGGTCAGTCGCACTTCGGTTGTGGGTTCGATTCCCACAGCCTTGTCTGACGCGATCGGATGTCGCATGTCCTGCAGGTTGTCCTTTTTCTAAAACTACATTACTATAACATCCCATCAATAATATCGAAAAAAGTTATATCATTAAACAATACTAACTTATGTCCAACATAATACATTCCAATATTTAGGCTTATCTAAAATACTTCGGTCCAATCTCATAGTATAATGAAAATGATTACTTGAAATGTCACATAACAATCACGTGAATGCCATCATTTATCCCCAATATATCATAAGATATATCTTGTTGGTCAAATTACAAACATGTGAATACCTTAATCATGTATTCTCTTGGAGAAATAATTCCCATTAAACCTTAGTGAAAACATGAATGCTGTCAAAAGTTAACTCTTTCCACATACCAAAATCCAAAAAGTCTATATACTCAAACCATGATATGACCTTCTCCTTATATCAGTCATGAGCTCATGAATACTATCAAACATTTAATTTTCTCCTTATCCCTTCATTATGCGCATATCATCTACTTTCCAAAAAAATCTGAATAACCTTTCATGGTTACTGGTACCATTCATCATACACTTTCAAAACTTAAGGAAAGACAACAGTGTAACAATCCTCAGATGTCTCTTTATTCCATAGTACCATGAGATTACTTATACAACATTACACTTGATAAACATGTAATCATTACACTACCTTCTTAAACCATTAACCGAGCTTCAACAATTCTTTCATCTCACATATCATTTGTAGTCTCTTCATTATCATCAATATAAATACTACCCATACGGCCATACAGATTCTCTTCATGAGACTTTCCCTTAGGGCATTGGTTTGCATAATGGCCGTACATTCCACATTTAAAACATTTAACCATTGTCGATGTCGTAGCAATACCATTATCCTTATCCATGGTGTTAACTGAACCTTTTCCTTTGCACTTAATGGCTTTGTGTCTTTCTTTTACACACCCAAAGCATCTTCCAGTTCCTATGAAGCATTATCCTTGATGCCTCTTCCCACATGATTTACATAGGGGAAATTGAACTTTCTTTCCTCTATGATAATCATGAAACTCCATCTTTCTCTTATTAGCCAAGTCAGGAAACTTACCAAATTTTAGTTTATTGATCATATTATGAGATTGCTGATTCGGCATAATAATGATTTTTGGACTTCCAAATCCCATTTCATTTGTTTTCTCATGAAGAATATCATTCCATTGTCCATAATATCCTCCATTATCATGAATCATCTTGTTTCCATCCATTTTCTAAAACCCAAAAAGAATAGTGTGAGATGAAAAAATCATAATAAAGGGGGAGTAACTTCAATATCTAACATCTTAGCTTTAATATAATATCGTTACCACAATTCTAGGACTATAACCTATACTTATACTTAACCTTAGGGACATCCCTAGACATACCTTAGAAATATCTCTAGGGATCTCACTAAAGTTTTTCGCATCCTAGTTTCCAAAGGTTAACTAAACCTTTCCTCTGATACCAAGTGTAGAGACCCGAAGCTTGACGTACATAGATATTACATTAATTTTGCGTAAAACTTAATACATAACAAAAACAGACACACAAGGATCGTAATAGTTTAGTGTCTTTGGAAAATCAGAATAAAATCTTCTAATCGTGGTGAAAGATCTTCAACATCTCCCAATAAAGATCTTCCCCCTTTTTTTCTTACCTAAAACCTTTCTTTATATCCTGGGGAAAAGAAAACATAAAAGGGGTGAGCTCAAATGCCCAGTAAGGGTAAACATAGAGAACATAAAATAATCCATAAACATTTGAATTCAAAAACTTGAACATAAAATCTAAACATCAAAATCTTGAGCAAAGACATGAATCTTGGAAGTACGTAAGGCATATATCATAAGGGAACATCAATCATGATAAAATAGCATGGGAATAAAAAATTTAGTTCTGGAAACCACTAAGCACATTATATGATTTCCATAGCAGCCAAGGCATTGCTGCTAAGACCATCTTAGTGGACAAAGTCCCTTTCTGAATCAAGTTCACTCCTCGTTCCAATCCTGTATTACTGAACCGGTTTAACTTGACGTTCCAGCCATGTCTATCTCATGAGATATAAATCTTTACCCAATGCATTTTAGGGAGATATAGGTCCCACCCATCTCATAAATAAATCATTCTTACTTGTGCCACAAAATAAACTTATAACATTCATCATAACCCAAAGAATAAAATGGGTTCCATAAACATCATCCCATCATTTCATAATACATATAAAACAAATGGACATATCATCATAAGAAAAGTGAAATCATGTAAATCATAGAGACATGATACTTCAAACATACACATGTGAAATAATGTCATCTTAGATGAAAATGGTTTTGATAAATCACTTGAAATTAATTCTTGAAAAAAATATCCTTTTTTCTTCAAAATAATTTTCTTTTCAAAAAATGTCAGACAATTTTAAAAGAAAAGGGTTTTGTTGAAAATATTTATGAAAATTTGGGAGGAAGATTCATGAAAATAAGGCTTTATAAAATCATAAAAATCCTTTCATACTATATACGTTAAAAAAAATTCTTCTCGTACTTTTGTCAGAAAAGTCAAAAAGTACCTTGTAGGGTAAATTAAAGAAAGATTTATTCCATAACATTGGGTAAAAGTAAAAATGGGTAAAAAGGACTTTAAACATACATTAAACTATTTTTAGGAAACATGTACATGGATGATAACAATAACCCCAGTAAATACTTAAGAATAAACAATCTCGGATAAGAACGAGATTGGAATAGTTATCCCTTACCTTAGGTCTGATATGTTTCGTACGTATCCAAACCTCCTGTATAATGATTTAAATAATGTCATTGACTTATTGATGAATCATATTCATTGTTATGATATCATATATGGTTCACTTATGACTTTATATTACCCGTTCTTTTGTAAATTCCATGTTAAAGAGCATTTTGGGTACAATCATTTCATTTGTCGTCTGTGTTTTGACTTGTAATTATTCATATGATTACTTAGATTGTGATTACTTAATTAAATAATATAAAACATTATTTATATATAATATATATTCAGAATATACATATATATAATATATCGATAAATGGAAAGAAATACACCGTTCATGGAGACGGTAGGCCGTACGTACGCATGAATGTTGTTTTCGTTTCATCATTGAATTGAATGGAATTAATTGGATGGAATACATATATATATATATATACATAAATCCAGTATCATTATTATGTCATATATTTCATTATTACTTATTATATATACTTTATAATCATTTATGAATGGTTAATCATTGAGAATGAATCTCATCGCGTCGTGGAGACGGTATTCCGTACGTACGCACGAGCGATGATATAGTTCCCATGATCGTGGAATTTTATTGTAGTGTTTGTATACTATTATAGAATCCATATCACTTTAAAATAATCATATATAGTTATTATTTACACCATTATACCCATCCAAGTAAGGTGGTGGTGGAAAATAGATTACACCACGGCGTGGAGACGGTATTCCGTACGTACGCATGCGCGGTGATTTCGTTTTCTGTAGGATGGATAGATGGTGAAATACGGTTGTTTCATACTTATAATAAAATATCAGTATATGAGTGATACTTATTTTATTAATTAATAATTAAACAACCTAAGAAGAAGAAGTGGAAGGAGAAATAAAGTTGAAAGAATCGGTAACGGACATTACCTCTTCTTTGAAGAGCCTCTTTGAGACCTCCTCTTAGGGCACTAAAATTGGTATTTGAAGAATACCAGGACCTCTAGGATGTTTCCAGGGAAGTGGAGAAGAGAATTTTGCAGGGATTGTCTGAGCTTGAGGGCTCAAAGTGGTGTGAGGAAGAGAAGGAGGAGGTGCCCTTTTATAAGGGAGGAGAGGGGCACCTTTGGAATAACTAAAACTATTATTTTATTATAAAGTCATATTTGGTCTTTAATAGCTCCAAATTGATATATTTCAAATATAATGTGGGTATGGGTCGAAAGAATCTCATACAATAGAATTTAGACAAGTCTATGTCATTATATTAACCTTATCTTTTAGTTTTAACTCTTAGTTAATTAGATTGACATTTACCATGTCACTTTGTATGTTTATATTATATAGTTAATAAACTTACCATATACATCCAACCGACCCCCAAGTGGTCCATTAATGATACACCTATCATGATATAAGTATCATGGCCTATCCTTAGATTTTTAGGAATATAATACCAATTAATAATATCATATTTGTTTTAAAAACTATTTTATGTCAATTTTGACACTATTTGGTAATTGATTTTTGTGAAAATAATAATAGAATGATTAGTTAGAAAAAAGTTAATTAAATCAATACTAACATTTCATATTAAGATATAAAATTATTTTAATTCCTAAAAAGTCTCAAATTACATTTATTTGGGTATTTATAACATCAATTATGTCAATATTTCATTAATAAGATAATTACTGCATCATTATTGTGTCATAATTAAATTAAATTATTTTAAGTCTAAAAATTACAAGTAAAATACCATTATGTAGGAAATCGTTTTATCTTTCTAATGAATATTTATAGTAGAATTTATCTTATGTATAACCCTATATTAAAAATGATTTAGTTATTAAACATTGATGTTAACTATTGTAACCCTTCTTTAAATAAATTAATAATAAATGTCCTAATCTAATCCAAGTGGGCCTAAAGGGCCATATTTTATTCCTAAGGTTTTTTTTGGTCGAATTACACTTATCCAATAGAATTAGGACATGTTTTAAGTTAATAATAATAACACTTTTACCCTTAACAACCCTATATACTTTTAACCATGGTAAAAAAAAGTAAAAAGTTACTATTCACAAAAAATTATTTTCATCTCATTGAACCACATTTTAGTCCTTGATATTAATCGTGTCTCTATGATTTTCGAAATTCCACTCACAGAAGCGGTAAAATTAAGTTTTATGAAAAATTCAGTTTTTTAACTACCACTTAGTGGTTTCACTATTCATCAAAAAAATGAAAGTTTCCAGAAACATACCAAAAATTAGGCTTAAGCTATATTTGATATTATGAATTCAAAAATTATTTCTATTTTACCAAATTTAAAACATATCAATTATATTAACTAATTTAAAAATTAATTCTCGTCGTCAAAACAAATAGCGTGTTTTTAAGAGATAATAACTATCAAAATATTGACACTTGTTTATGTCTGGTTTAAATGTGAAATTACATCCAATGAAAAAAATTGTATTAAATTTTAAAAATATATTCTAAATATACTTTAAAACCACTCAAATTAATAACTTATCACTATTAAATATTTCGATTAAAAAAATTTTTTAATTAAAATTTAGTAATTTTCACTATTCATCATAATATGAAAGTTATCCGAATAGTACCAAAATTTCACCCTAATCTAATTTCGATATTACGAATCCAAAAATAAAGTCCATTTTGAAATATAGAATTTATAAAATTTCAAAAAGTGGGTATTAATATTCATAACAGCTAGTTCATAATAATATTATAATAATATCTCGTTTAGTGAAACTCGGTATTGCGTACTACACACGCTATCGAGGAAGGTCGTGATTGCGTGTAATGTAAGGCAAGTCAGGGATGCGTGTTGTGAAAGCTCCTTTTGGTGTATCTTACAACACAAGACATTAATGAAATTAAAAAGAATATTTTTCATAAAATCTCGGGGTGTTACATTCTACCCCCCTTAAAATGAATTTCACCCTCAAAATTCGTCGGGGTTGTAAATGGTTTACTACTCGAAAGTTTCTTTTATAGAAACCCACATCGTAAAAAGGAATACCAAAACTTGGCTTTAAAAACTAAAGTATGAAACGTAATGGTTACACAAATTAACTCATCACTGGGTTTCCATGTAGGAGAACATAGGTGAAAATATGGATATGGAAGAAAAATCTAACCATCATGTTCTGTTAGAGAGTTGTAGAGAACATGGCTATGAAAAATCCAACAATCACAAAGCCATAAATTTGTGATGATCTAAGGTACCATCTGATTCATCGGATATAAGAGCACTAGGACAACATTTTTGGTTTTCAAGATCATTTCCCTAAACTTGATGAAATTGGAATTAGAAGAAATACTTTCGTGATTTTGGTACAGTCTCACCATTGGTCATTCTTTGGAAAATTTCCACTTCATCTATTAAGGAAATGAAGTTGAATTTCTCATTCATGATGTGTTAGCAGATCATGTGATAGAATTATGGGTCATTCCATCTATCTCAAACAAAAGGTTAGAAAAGTTATCAAAAATACATAAGTCCATATATAGTGAGATTAATCATATATGGTTCCTAAAATGGACTTATAATTCATATATAATACTGCTTAATGTAATAAAACTAGTTTCTACTAAATAGGGACTTCTTGTAGGCCAGTGGTAGGCGATAAAGGTCAGTTGCACTTCGGTTGTGGGTTCAATTCCCACAGCCTTGTCCGACGTGATGGGATGTCGCATGTCCTACAGGTTGTCCTTTTTCTAAAACTACATTACTATAACATCCCATAAATAATATCGAAAAAAGTTATATCCTTAAACAATACTAACTTATGTCCAACATAATCCATTCCAATCATTAGGCTTATCTAAAAAACTTCGGTCCAAGCTCATAGTATAATGAAAATGATTACTAGAAATGTCACATAACAATCACGTGAATGCCATCATTTATCCCCAATATATCATAAGATATATCTTGTTGGTCAAATTACAAACATGTGAATACCTTAATCATGTATTATATTGAAGAATGAATACCCATTAAACCTTAGTGAAAACATGAATACTGTCAAAAGTTAACTCTTTCCACATACCAAAATCCAAAAATTCTATATACTCAAACAATGATATGACCTTCTCCTTATATCAGTCATGATCTCATGAATACTATCAAACATTTAATTTTCTCTTTATCCCTTCATTATGCGCATATCATCTACTTTCCAAAAATATATGAATAACCTTTCATGGTTACTGGTACCATTCATCATACACTTTCAAAACATAAGGAAAGACAACAGTGTAACAATCCTTAGATGTCTCTTTATTCCATAGTAACAAGAGATTACGTATACAACATTACACTTGATAAACATATAATCATTCCACTACCTTCTTAAACCATTGACCGAGATTCAACAATTCTTTCATCTCACATATCATTTGTAGTCTCTTCATCATCATCAACATAAATACTACCCATACGACCATATTTATTCTCTTCATGTGACTTTCCCTTAGGGAATTGGTTTGCATAATGGCCGTACATTCCACATTTAAAACATTTAACCATTGTTGATGTCGTAGCAATACCATTATCCTCATCCATGGTGTTAACTGAACCTTTTCCTTTGCACTTACTGGCTTTGTGTCCTTCTTTTCCACACCCAAAGCATATTCTAGTTCCTTTGAAACATTCTCCTTGATTCCTCTTCTCACATGATTTACATAGGGGAAATTGAACTTTCTTTCCTCTATGATAATCATGAAACTCCATCTTTATCTTATTAGACGAGTCAGGAAACTTGCCAAATTTGAGTTTATTGATCATATTATGAGATTGCTGATTCGGCATAATAATGATGTTTGGACTTCCAAATCCCATTTCATTTGGTTTCTCATGAAGAATATCATTCCATTGTCTATAATATTCTCCATTATCATGAATCATCTTGTTTCCAGCCATTTTCTAAAACCCAAAAAGAATAGTGTGAGAGGAAAAAATCATAATAAAGGGGGAGTAACTTCAATATCTAACATCTTAGCTTTAATCTAATATCATTACCAAAATTATAGGACTATAACCTATAGTTATACTTAACCTTAGGAACATCCCTAGACATACCTTAGAAATATCTCTAGGGATCTCACTAAAGTTTTTCGCATCCTAGTTTCCAAAGGTTAACTAATCCTTTCCTCTAATACCAAGTGTAGAGACCTGAATCTTGATGTACATAGATATTACATTACTTTTGTGTAAAACTTAATAAATAACAAAAAAAGACACACAAGGATCGTAATAGTTTTGTGTCTTTGGAAACTTGGAATAAAATCTTCTAATCGTGGTGAAAGATCTTCAATATCTCCCGATAAAGATCTTCCCCCTTTTTTTCTTACCTAAAACCTTTCTTTATATCCTGGTGAAAAGAAAACATAAAAGGGGTGAGTTCAAATACTTAGTAAGGGTAAACATAGAGAACATAAAACAATCCATAAACATTTGAATGCAAAAACTTGAACATAAAATCTAAAAATCAAAATCTTGAGCAAAGACACGAATCTAGGAAGTACGTAAGGCATATATCATAAGGGAACATCAGTCATGATAAAATAGCATGGGAATAAAAAATGTAATTGTGGAAACCATTAAGCACATTATATGATTTCCATGGTAGCCAAGGCATTGCTTCCAAGACCATCTTAGTGGACAAAGTCCCTTTCTGAATCGAGTTCACTCCTCGTTCCAGTCCTGTATTACTGAACCGGTTTAACTTTCCGTTCCATCCATGTCTATCTCATGAGATATAAATCTTTAACCAATGAATTGGAGGGAGATATATGTCCCACCCATCTCATAATGAAATCATTCTTATTTGTGCCACAAAATAAGCTTATAACATTCATCATAACGCAAAGAATAAAATGGGTTACATAAACATCATCCCATCATTTCATAATACATATAAAACAAATGGACATCTCATCATAAGAAAAGTGAAACCATGTAAATCATAGATACATGATACTTGAAACATACACATGTGAAATAATGTCATCTTAGATGAAAATGGTTTTGATAAAACACTTGAAATGAATTCTTGAGGAAAATATCCTTTTTTCTTCAAAATCTTTTTCTTTTCACAAAATTTCATGCAATTTTAAAAGAAAAGGGTTTTTTTGAAAATAGTCATGAAATATTTTGGAGGAAGATTCATGAAAATAAGGCTTTATAAAACCGTAAAAATCCTTTCATGCCGTATACGTTAAAAAGCATTCTTCTCGTACTTTTGTCGGAAAAGTCAAAAAGTACATTGTATGGTAAATAAAAGAAAGATTCCTTCCATAACATTGGGTAAAATTCAAAATGGGTAAAAAGGAATTTAAATATACATGAAACCATTTTTAGGAAACATGGACATGGATTATAACAATAACCCCAGTAAATACTTACGAATAAACAATCTCGGATAAGAACGAGATTGGAATAGTTATCCCTTACCTTAGGTCTGATATGCTTTGTACGTATCCAAACCTCATGTATAATGATTTAAAGAATGTCATTGACTTATTAAAGAATCATATTCATTGTTATGATATCATATATAGTTTACATATGACTTTATATTACCTGTTCTTTTGTAAATTCCATGTTAAAGAGCGTTTTGGGTAAAATCGTTTCATTTTTCGTCCGCGTTTTGACTTGTAATTATTCATATGATTAATTAGATCATGATTACTTAATTACAGAATATAAAACATGATTTATATATAATATATATTCAGAATATAAATATATATATATATAATATCGATAAATGGAAATAAATACACCGTTCATGGAGACGGTAGGCCGTACGTACGCATGAACGTTGTTTTCGTTTCCTCATTTAATTAAATGGAATTAATTGGATGGAATACATATATATATACCTAAATCCAGAATAATTATTATGTCATATATTTCGTGATTACTTATTCTATATACTTTATAATCACTTATTAATGGTTAATCATTGAGAATGAATCTCATCGCGTCGTGGAGACAGTATTCCGTAGGTACGCACGAGTGATGATATCGTTCTCTTGATCGTGGAATTTTATTGGAGTGTATGTATACTATTATATAATCAATATCACTTTACAATAATCATATATATTTATTATTTACACCATTATACCCATCCAAGTAAGGTGGTGGTGGAAATAGATTACACCACGGCGTGGAGACGGTATTCCGTACGTACGCACGCGCGGTGATTTCATTTTCTGTAGGATGGATAAATGGTGAAATAGGGTTGTTTAATACTTATAATAACATATCAGTATATGAGTGATACTGATGTTATTACTTCATAATGAAACAACCTAAGAATAAGAAGTTGAAGAAGAAATAAAGTTGGAAGAATCGGTAACGGACATTACCTCTTCTTTGAAGCGCCTCTTTGAGACCTCCACTTAAGGCACTAAAATTGGTCTTTGAAGAATACCATGACCTCTAGGATGTTTCTAGGGAAGTGGAGAAGAGAATTTTTCAGGTATTGGATTATCTTGAAGGCTCAAAGTGGTGTGAGGAAGAGAGGGAGGAGGTGCCCTTTTATAAGGGAGGAGAGGGGCACCTTTGGAATAACTAAAAATATTATTTTATTATAAAGTCATTTTTGGTTTTTAATAGCTCCAAATTGATATATTTCAAATCTAAGGTGTGGATGGGTCGAAATAATCTCATAAAATATGATTTAGATAAGTTTAGGTCATTATATTAACCTTATCTTTTAGTTTTAACTCTTAGTTAATTAGATTGACATTTACCATGTCACTTTGTATATTTATATTATATAGTTAATAAACATACCATATACATCCAACCGACCCCCAAGTGGTCCATTAATGATACAACTATCATGATATAAGTATCATGGCCTAACCTTATATTTTTAGGAATATAATAACAATTAATAATATAATATTTTTTTAAAAACTATTTTATGTCAATTTTGACAGTATTTGGTAATTGATTTTTGTGAAAATCATAACAGAATGATTAGTCCAAAAAAAGTTAATTAAATTAATAAGAACATGTCATATTAACATATAAAATTATTGTAATTCATAAAAAGTCTCAAATTACATTTATTTGGGTATTTATAACATCAATTATGTCAATATTTCATTAATAAGATAATTACTGCATCATTATTGTGTCATAAATAAATTAAATTATTTTAAGTATAAAGATTAAAAATAAAATACCATTATGCAGGAAATCGATTTATATTTCTAATGAATATTTATAGTCGAATTTATCTTATGTATAACCCTATATTAAAAATGATTTAGTTATTAAACATTGATGTTAACTATTGTAACCCTTCTTTAAATAAATTAATAATAAATGTCCTAATCTAATCCAAGTGGGCCTAAAGGGCCATATTTTCTCCCTAAGGTTTTTTTTGGTCGAATTACACTTATCCAATAGAATTAGGTTATGTTTTAAGTTAATAATAATAACACTTTTACCCTTAATTACCCTATTTACTTTTAACCGTGGTAAAAAAAAGTAAAAAGTTACTATTCCCCAAAAGTTATTTTCATCTCATTGAATCACATTTTAGTCCTTGATATTAATCTTTTCTCTCATATTTTCGAAATTCCACTCACATAAACGGTAGAATTAAGTTTTATGAAAAATTCAGTTTTTTAACTACCACTTAGTGGTTTCACTATTCATCAAAAAAATGAAAGTTTCCAGAAAAATACCAAAAATTAGTCCTAAGATATGTTTTATATTATGAATTCAAAAATTATGTCTATTTTACCAAATTCAAAACATATCAGTTAGATTAACTAATTTAAAAATTAATTCCCCTCATCAAAACAAATAGCGTGTTTTTAAGAGATAATAACTATCAAAAGATTGACACTTGTTTATGTTTGGTTTAAATGTGAAATTACATCCAATGAACAACATTGTATTAAATTGTAAAAATATATTATAAATATACTTTAAAACCACTCAAATTAATAATTTATCACTATTAATTATTTTGATTAAAAAATTTGTTTTTAATTAAAATTTAGTAATTTTCACTATTCATCATAATATGAAAGTTATCCGAAAAGTACCAAAATTTCACCCTAAGCTAATTTTGATATTACGAATCCAAAAATGAAGTCCATTTTGAAAGATAAAATTTATTAAATTTCAATAAGAGGGTATTACTATTCGTAACGGCTAGTTCATAATAATATTATAATAATATCTTGTTTAGTGAAACTCAGTATTGCGTACTACACACGCTATCGAGGAAGGTCGCGATTGCGTGTAATGAAAGGCAATTAAGGGACGCGTGTTGTGCAAGCTCCTTTTGGTGTAGTGTACAACACAAGACATGAATGAAATTAAAAAGAATATTTTTCAAAAAATCTCGGGGTGTTACAAGATAAATTGTAACACCCTGAGATTTTATGAAAAATATTCATTTAATTTCATTGATGTCTTCTATTATACAGCACACCAAGTTTAAATTGTACTATACGCAACACCGTATTAACTTGCAGTATATGCAATGCTATTCTTGGATCGTGTTACACACAACTTCATGTTCGTTTTATAATAGTCATTCTACGCAACATTGAGTTTGTTTATATATATACATATATATTCAATGTATAAATGAAATATGGTTGGATTCTGTTATATGAAACAGTGAAAGATTCTTGCACAACATGCAACCCTGACTTGGCTTGCATTACACGCAATCGCGGCCTTCCTCGATAGCGTGTGTTGTACGCAATACCGGGTTTTACTAAACAACGATATATTATTATAATATTCTTATGAACTAGCCGTTATGAATAGTATTAACTAAATTTTTAATTTTACAACATTATTATTCATCTTACCCATTTTCTAGAACATGGTATGAGAACAAAATAAATTTTTCGAGTAAAATAAGAATTTTTCAAAAAATGCAGTTTTGCCGCCTTTTGATGGCCCACCCACATTAAATCTAGTTTTTGACATGTTTATAAGATAAATTTGAAAAAATAAAATTCTTCTTTAGAATCAGGATATAAATATTTACTTTGGATAAAATTTTCATATTATTCTGATAACTTTCATATTTTAATGAATAGTAAAAACACGCTATATTTTAATTAAAAACAACTTTTTTCATCATAATAATTTATATGGTTAAATTATAATATTGAATGGTTTTAAAGTATAAATAGAATATATTTTTACCATTTAATATAATTTATGTCATTATCATTGATTTTACATTGAATTCATAGGTTAAATCAATTCAATCTTTGGCAATGTTTTAACTTTTAAAACCTATTCGCTTAACAATGGGATTAATTTTAAATTAATTACTGAAACTTCGGTGTTTTGAATTTTGAAAAATGGATTCCATATTTTGAATCAGTGGGTCCAAATTATGTTAATAGGTTACTTTTATTTTTTTTTATATTATGAATAGTAATTACGGTAATTTTTATTTACTGCGGTTAAAGGTAAATAGTGTACTTCAAGGTTAAAAAAATATTATAATAATTCAAAATTACCTTGACACTTGTCCTAACCTTATTGGATGAGTATTGGCCTACCATGGGCATCCGTCGGCCGATTTTGGGACCCCAATGAGCCACTTGGTAGTGAAAATGACAATTTGGATTAATTAATTTAATGTAAAGACAAAATTGACTTCAACAAAAATCTTTTAGTAATTAATTATATAAGGGGTTATATAAGTTATATTTTTGACTATAAATATTATTTTGAAATATAAAAAATATTCCCTACATCGTGGTATTTGTTTCATAATTTTTAGACATCAAATGAATTAAATTATTTATGACACAATAATGATGTAGTGTTTACCTCATTAATAAATGATTTAAATAAATAAGATTATAATGATTAAAATATCATCCAAAACCTATCCAATTCCAATTGGATGATTTTATTTAGAATATTAGTCATCTTATCTTCGACGTTAATGTATTTTGGACCTCTTGAAACCGAAGATAAGTTTATAATAAAATAATGTTTTCACACTTTCCTAAAGAGCCCCTCCTCTCTGTTATAAAAGGAGACTACTTATATGAAATTCCTCACACCTCTAAAACCTTTTGGAACGTCCAAACTCTGCCCAACTAATCTCCCTACATCCCTCTACTCCCCCTTGAAGCCTTACATTAGGCAGAAGACTCTCCAAGAAGTCCTTTTGGTTCAAACCAAAGGAAGATACAAAAATTAAAGGTAACAGTTTCTCTTAAGTTGTTTTCTTTTATTCTACTTCTCCAACCCCTAAAATCTTTTAATCCTTTATTTTGTAACAACACCAATATCTTAAATATACTAGTATGTTTTTATGAGAATGATTCATTATACACTTACACACACCTCCATCTAATGGATGAAGAACACAATGTTTCTGTGATGGAAAACTAACGCATCACGAAACGATGATTGTTCGATTTTCTCCTACCGCATCTCATGGTGGACATCATGATGGCACTGTATTTATATATAATATATATTATTTTTAATATTTACTTATGATTATTTACTTCTCAATTATATCAAGCCTTTACGGTTTCCACAGTTGATAAATACGATAATCTCATTTGAGGAAGTGCGGACTACCGCCCCCTCAAAGTGATGTGATTCGTTAATACCTTATGTGGGATGTATAAAGGATGTGGTTAATGATATTATATATGATATTATACTCGAATTATAATATAACAATGTATCATTGTGTTTTAATTCCATTAAAATAAGAAATAGAAATGAAAGTAGCGTTCATGCGTACGTACGGCTTACCGTCTCCATGAACGGTGCGTTTCATTTCTTACCTCCATATGTTATATACTATTATAAATTCTTGTATATTATGGATATATAATGAATTTATATGATATATAAATCATTATTTACATTTTTTAAGTAATTAAATCATGATATAAGTAACAATAACATCAAGAACAACAAGTCCAAACACGTACGATAAATAAGATGATTTTACCCAAACTCTACTTTAACATTAATTTACAAAAGAATGGGTAATATAAAGTCATAAGTGAACCATATATGATATCATAACAATGAATATTGTTCTGTAATAAGTCAATGACATTATTTAAATCATTATACAGGAGGTTTGGATACGTACAAAGCATATCGGACCTAAGGTAAGAGATAATTTTGCAAATCTCATTTCTATCTGAGATTGCTTATTCGTAAGTATTTACTGGGGTTATTGCTATCATACATGTCCATGTTTTATAAAAGTGTATTCATGTATGTTTAAATTCCTTTTTACCCATTCTGACTTTTACCCCGTGGTATGGAAGGAATCTTTGTTTTATTTACCCTACAAGGTACTTTTTGACTTTTCCGACAAAAGTACGAGAAGAATGTTTTTTAACATATACGGCATGAAAGGATTTTTATGGTTTTATAAAGCCTTATTTTCATGAAGATTCCTCAAAAATATTTCATGAATATTTTCAAAAAAATCTCTTTCTTTTAAAATTTCATGATGTTTTGTGAAAAGAAATTAATTTTGAAGAAGAAAAGATATTTTCCTCAAGAATTCATTTCAAGTGTTTTATCAAAACCATTTTTCCATTTAAGATGACTTTATTTTATATGTGTATGTTTCAAGTATAATGTCCCTATGATTTACATGGTTTCACTTTTCTTATGTTGATATATCCATTTGTTTTATATGGATTATGTGATGATGCGATGCTGTTTATGAAACCCATTTTATTCTTTGGGTTATGATGAATGTTTCAAGTTTATTTTGTGGAAAAAGTAAGAATGATTTAATTATGAGATGGGTGGGAACTATATCTACCTCCAATTCATTGGGTAAAGATTTATATCTCATGAGATAGACATGGCTGGAATGGCAAGTTAAACCGGTTCAGTAATACAGGACTGGAACGAGGAGTGAACTCGATTCAGAAAGGGACTTTGTCCACTAAGATGGTCTTGGTAGCAATGCCTTTGCTACTATGGAAATAATATCATGTGCTTCATGGTTGACACAATTACAAGTTTTATTCCCATGCTACTCTATCAGGATTAATGTTTCTTTATGATCTATGCCTTATGTATTACCATGTTTTATTTCATTTCTCAAGATCTTGATGTTTAAACATTGTGTTCATGTTTTTAAGTTAAAATGTATATGGTTTGTTTTATTTTATCCATGCTTACCCTTACTGAGCATTTGAGCTCACCCTTTATATGTTTTCTTTTCCCCAGGATATAAAGAAAGGTTTTAGGTAAGAAAACATAAGGGGAAGATCTTTATGGGAGATTTTGAAGATCTTTCACCACGATTAGAGGATTACATTCCGAGTTTCCAAAGGCACTAAACTATTACGGTCCTTGAGTTTTGAATTTTGTTATGTATTAAGTATTCCACAAAAGTAATGTGTTTTCCATGTATGTCAAGCTTTGGGTCTCTACAGTTGGTATCATAGGAAAGGTTTAGTCAACCTTTGGAAACTAGGATGTGATAACTTTAGTGAGATCCCTAGAGATATTTTTAAGGTATGTCTAGGGATGTCCCTAAGGTTAAGTATAAGTATAGGTTATAGTCCTAGAATTATGGTAACGATATTATATTAAACCTGTGATTTTAGATATTGAAGTTACTCACCCTTTATTATGATTTTTGCCTCTCACACTATTCTTTTTGGGTTTTAGAAAATGGCTGGAAACAAGATGATTCATGATAATGGAGGATATGATGGACAATGGAATGATATTATTCATGAGCAACCAAATGAAATGGGATTTTTAAGTCCAAACAACATTATTATGCCAAATCAGAAATCTCATAATATGATCAATAAACTCAAATTTGGTAAGTTTCCTGACTCGGCTAATAAGAGAAAAATGGAGTTTCATGATGATCATAGAGGAAAGAAAGTTCAATTTCCCCTATGTAAATAATGTGGTAAGTGGCATAAAGTAGAATGTTTCAAAGGAACTGGAAGATGCTTTGGGTGTGGAAAAGAAGGACATAATGCCAATAAGTGCAAATGAAAAGTTTCAGTTAACACCATGGATGAGGATAATGGTATCGCTACGACATAAACAATGGTTAAATGTTTTAAATGTGGAATGTATGGGCATTATGCAAACCAATTCCCTAAGGGAAAGTCTCATGAAGAGAATCAGTATGGTCATATGGTTAATATCTATGTTGATGATGTTGAAGAGACTACAAATAATATGTGAGATGAAAGAATTGTTGAAGCTCGAGCAATGGTTTAAGAAGGTAGTGGAATGATTACATATTTATGAAGTGTAATGTTGTATAAGTAATCACATGGTACTATGGAATAAAGAGGCATCTAAGGATTGTTACACTGTTGTCTTTCCTTAAGTTTTGAAAGTGTGTGATGAATGGTACCAGTATTTTTGGAAAGTAAATTATATGCGTATAATGAAGGGATAAGAAGAAAATTAAATGTTTGATAGTATTCATGAGCTCATGACTGATATAAGGACAAGGTTATATCATGGTTTGAGTATATAGAATTTTTGAATTTTGGTATGTGGAAAGAGTTAACTTTTGAGAGTATTCATGTTTTCACTAAGGTTTAATGGGTATTAATTTTTCAAGAGAATACATGATTAAGGTATTCACATGATTGGAATGTGACCAATAAGATAATGGGGGATAAATGATGGTTGGTTGATGACATTTCAAGTCATAATTTTCTTTATACTATGAGCTTGGACTGAAGTATTTTAGATAATCCTAAAGATTCGAATGGATTATGTTGGACATAAGTTATTATTGTTTAAGGATAGAATTTTTTTTGATATTATTGATGGGGTGTTAGTAATGTAGTTTTAGAAAAAGACAACCTGCAGGATGGGCGACAACCCATCGCGTCGGATAAGGTTGTGGGAATCGAACCCACAACTGAAGTGCGACTGGCCTTTATCGCATACCAATGGCCTACATGAAGTCCCTAGTTAGTGGAAAGTAGTTTTATTTTATTAAGCGGTATGATAATGATAGTATAAGTCCACTTTTAGAACCATATACGATTAATCTCACCATAAGATGGACTTATAACTTTTGCTAAACTTTTGTTTGAAATAGATGGAATGACCCATAATTCTATCACATGATCTACTAACGCTTCACTAATAACAAACTCAACTTCATTTCATGAAGATATGAAGTGGAAATTGTTCAATTCACAAACAATAGTGAGATTGTATGAAAATCAGGTAAGTATTTCTTTTAATTCATCAACTTTAGTGAAATGATATTGAAAACCAAAAATGTTGTCCTAGTGCTCTTATATCCGATGAATCAGATGGTACCTTAGATCATCACAAATTTATGGCTTTGTGATTGTTGTCTTTTTTATAGCCATGTTCTCTACCACTCTCCATCAGAACTTGATGGTTAGATTTTTCTTCCATATCCATATTTTAAACTTTGTTCTCCTATATGGAAACCCATTGATGAGTTACATTGGGTAATCGTTACATTTCATACTTTAGTTTTTAAAATTAAGTTTTAGTATTCCTTTTTACGATGTGGGTTTCTATGAATAGTAAACGATTTATAACCCAGATGAATTTCGAGGGCGAAATTCATTTTAAGGGGGGTAGAATGTAACACCCCGAGATTCTATGAAAAATATTCTTTTAATTTAATTGACGTATTCTATTATACAGCACACCAAGTTTAGCTTGTACTATATGCAACACCGTATTAGCTTGTAGTATATGCAATGCTATTCTTGGATCGTGTTACACACAATTTCATGTTTGTTTTATAATAGTCATTCTACGCAACATTGAGTGTGTTTATATATATATATATATATATATATATATATATATATATATATATATATTCAATGTATAAATGAAATATGTTTGGATTCTGTTATACGAAACAACTAAGGATTCTTGCACAACACGCAACCCTAACTTGGCTTTCATTACACGCAATCGCGACCTTCCTCAATAGCGTGTGTTGTACGCAATACCGGGTTTTACTAAACAACGATATATTATTATAATATTATTATGAACTAGCTGTTATGAATATTATTAACTATATTTTGAATTTTATAACACTATTATTATTCTTACACATTTTCTAGAACATGGTATGAGAGCAAAAGAAAAAATTCGGGTAAAATAAGTATTTTTCAAAAAATACAGTTTTGCCGCCTTTTGATGGCGTACCCACATTAAATCTAATTTTTGACACGTTTATAAGTTCAATTTGGAAAAATAAAATTCTTATTTGGAATCAGGATATAAAAATTTACTTTGGATAAAATTTTCTTATTATTCTGATAACTTTCATATTTTAATGAATAGTAAAAACACGCTATATTTTAATTAAAAACAACTTGTTTCAACGTAATAATTTATATGGTTAAATGATAAAATTTAATGGTTTTAAATTATAAATAGAATTTTTTTAACTATTTAATATAATGTATGTCATTATCATTTATTTTACATTGAATTCACAGGTTAAATCAATTCAATCTTTGGCAATGTTTTAACTTTTAAAACCTATTCTCTTAACAACGGGATTAATTTTAAATTAATTACTAAAACTTCGGTGTTTTGAATTTTGAAAAATGGATTCCATATTTGGAATCAGTGGGTCCAAATTATGTTAATAGGTTACTTTTTTTATATTATGAATAGTAACTACGGTAATTTTTATTTACTACGGTTAAAGGTAAATAGGGTAATTCAAGGTTAAAAGAATATTATAATAATTCAAAATTACCTTGAAACTTGTCCTAACCTTATTGGGTGAGTAGTGGCAGACCATGGGCATCCTGGGGCCGATTTTGGGACCCCAATGAGCCACTTGGTAGTGAAAATGACAATTTGGATTAATAAATTTAACGTAAAGACAAAATTAACTGTAACAAAAATCTTTTAGTAATTAATTTTTATAAGGGGTTATATAAGTTATATTTTCAAATATAAATATTATTTGGAAAGATAAAAAGATTCCCTACATCATTGTATTTTTTTCATAATTGTTAGACATCAAATGAATTGAATTATTTATGAAACAATAATTATGTAGTGTTTTCCTCATTAATAAATGATTTAAATAAATTATATTATAATGATTAAAATATCATCCAAAACCTGTAAAAATCCAATTGTATGATTTTATTTATAATATGAGTCATCTTATCTTTGACATTAATGTGTTTTGGACCTCTTGAAACCGAAGATAATTTTACAATAAAATAATGTTTTCACACTTTCCTAAAGAGCCCCTCCTCTCCCTTATAAAAAGAGACCACTTCTATGCAATTCATCACACCTCTCAAGCCTTTTGGATCGTCCAAACTTTGACCAAATAAGCTCCCTACATCCCTCTCCTCCCCTTTGAATCCTTACATTAGGAATAAGACTCTCCAAGAAGTCCTTTTGGTTCAAACCAAAGGAAGTTACCAAAATTAAAGGTAACAATTTCTCTTAAGTGGTTTTCTTTTATTCTACTTCTCCAACCCCTAAACTCATTTTAATACTTTATTTTGTAACAACACCAATATCCGAAATATAATAGGATGTTTTTATGAGAATTATTTGAACTACACTTATACACACCTCCATCTAATGGATGAAGAACATAATGTTTCTGTGATGGCAAACTAACGCATCACGAAACGATGATTGTTCGATTTTCTCCTACCGCCTCTCATGGTGGCCATTATGATGGAACTGTATTTATATATAATATATATTATGTTTATAATTTCCTTATTCTTATTTAATTCCCAGTTATATCAAGCCTTTATGGTTTCCATAGTCAGTAAATACGATAATCTTATTTGAGGAAGTGCGGACTACCGCCCCCTCAAAGTGATGTGATTCGTTAATACCTTATGTGGGATGTATAAAGGATGTGGTTAATGATATTATATATGATATTATAATGGAATTATAATATACCTATGTATCATTATTTTATAATTCCATTAAAATAATAAATAGAAATTAAAGTAGCGTTCATGCGTACGTATGGCTTACCGTCTCCATGAACGATGCTTTTCATTTCTTACGTCCATATGTTATGTACTATTATAAATTCTTATATATGCTGGATATATAATGAATGTA
Source organism: Viscum album (assembly GCA_963277665.1). Taxonomy (NCBI): domain Eukaryota; kingdom Viridiplantae; phylum Streptophyta; class Magnoliopsida; order Santalales; family Viscaceae; genus Viscum; species Viscum album. The sequence goes on from OY728126.1 coordinate 1,422,327,370, forward strand.
TATGATATATAAATCATGATTTACATTTTGGAAGTAATTAAATCATGATATAAGTAATAATAACATCAATAACAACAAGTCCAAACACGTATGATAAATAAGATGATTTTACCCAAAATGCTACTTTAACATTAATTTACAAAAGAATGGGTAATATAAAGTCATAAGTGAACCATATATGATATCATAACAATGAATATGATTCTGTAATAATTCAATGACATTATTTAAATAATTATACAGGAGGTTTGGATACGTACAAAGCATATCGGACCTCTGGTAAGGAATAATTTTGCAAATCTCATTTTTATCTGAGATTTCTTATTCGAAAGTATTTACTAGGGTTATGGATATCATCCATGTACATGTTTTATAAAAGTGTATTCATGTATGTTTAAATTCCTTTTTACCCATTCTGACTTTTACCCCATGGTATGGAAGGAATCTTTCTTTTATTTACCCTACAAGGTACTTTTTGACTTTTCCAACAAAAGTACGAGAAGAATGTTTTTTTAACGTATACAGCATGAAAGGGTTTTTATGGTTTTATAAAGCCTTATTTTCATGAAGCTTCCTACAAAAGATTTCATGACTATTTTCAAAAAAAATATCTTTCTTTTAATATTGCATGACGTTTTGTGAAAAGAAATTGATTTTGAAGAAGAAAGGATATTTTCCTCAAGAATTCATTTCAAGTGTTTTATCAAAACAATTTTTTCATCTAAGATGGAATTATTTTGTATGTGTATGTTTCAAGTATAATTTCCCTATGATTTACATGGTTTCAATTTTCTTATGTTGATATATCCATTTGTTTTATATGGATTATGTGATGATGGGATGATGTTTGTGAAACCCATTTTATGCTTTGGGTTATGATGAATGTTTCAAGTTTATTTTGTGGCACAAGTAAGAATGATTTCATTATGAGATGGGTGGGACCTATATCTCCCTCCAATGCATTGGGTAAAGATTTATATCTCATGAGATACACATGGATGGAATGGCAAGTTAAACCGATTCAGTAATACAGGACTGGAATGAGGAGTGAACTCGATTCAGAAAGGGACTTTGTCCACTAAGATGGTCTTGGAAGCAATGTCTTGGATACTATGGAAATCATATCATGTGCTTAATGGTTTCCACAATTACAAGTTTTATTCCCATGATATTTTATCAGGATTAATGTTTCTTATGATCTATTCCTTACGTATTTCCATGTTTTATTTCATTTCTCAAGATCTTGATGTTTAAACATTGTGTTCATGTTTTTAAGTTCAAATGTATATGGTTTGTTTTATTTTATCCATGCTTACCCTTACTGAGCATTTCAGATCACCCTTTATATGTTTTCTTTTCCCCATGATATAAAGAATGGTTTTAGGTAATAAAACATAAGGGTAAGATCATTATGGGAGATGTTGAATATCTTTCACCACGATTAGAAGATTACGTTCCGAGTTTCCAAATACACTAAACTATTTTGAGTTTTGAATTTTCTTATGTATTAAGTATTCCGCAAAAGTAATGTGTTGTCCATATACGTCAAGCTTCAGGTCTCTATATAAATTATACTATAAATATTAATTAGAAAGCTAAAAATCTTTCCTACATAACGGTATTTCATTTATAATTTTTAGACATTAAATATTTAAATTTATTTATGACACAATGATGATGCAGTAATTACCTTATTAATGAAAGATTAAAATAATTGATATTATAAATATCCAAATAAATGTAATTTGAGACTTTTGATTAATTAAACAAATTTTATTGGTTAATATGACATTTTAGTATTGAAAATAAGAATTTATTTAGATGTAATAAAGTTTTTAGGACTTTAACAAAAATAATTTATTAAATAATGTCAAAATTGACATAATTGAGTTTTTAAAACAAATACTATATTATTGGTTGATATAATATTTCTAAAAATATAATGTTCTACGAAAGGGCCTTAATAATATTATATATTTCATTAATTAACCTATTGGGGTTCTCTTGGAAGTTTATAGTAATTTTATTAACTATATAATATAAAAATAAAATGGGACATGGTAAATGTAAAACTATTTAACTAAGAGTTAAATATAAAGGATAAGGTTAATATAGCAACCAAAACCTGTATAAAACCTATTTTTGAGAGGTTTTATACCCATAGCCACCTTATTATATAAATAATTCATTTTGTAACCATTAGAATCCGAAAATGATGTTATCATAAAATAATATTTTCAGATTTTCCTAAAGTGACCCTCACCTCTCTTATAAAAGGGAACCTCCTCTTCTATCAATTTCACACCTTCAAAGCCATTTGGATTGGCCAAACCCTATCCAAATATCCTTTAAACTGTCCTACCTTAATTATAGAGGCCTTAATTTAGTCAAAAAGCCAACCTAAGGATCCCCATTGATCAAATCAAAAGGAAGAACCCGAAGAAGAGGTAAATATTTCATCACCTCTTTCAAGTTCTTTTATTCTTCCTATTCCTATTTCTTTGTTTTTTCCATTATAAAATAATAAATACAGTATCTTATATATACTGTGACATTATTATAAAAATGGTACAACAATATTAATTATTCTATCCATCCTATAAATGACGAAGTCACCATACGTGTGTACATACAGATTACCGTCCCCAGGACATGGTGTAGTTTGTTATTCAAACACTTCATCAATTGGATTGGTATAATAATGAGTATAAATGATGTAAATAAAAAAATAACATTATTATTATTCTTTATATATTATATACCATCCAATTATATACAATTTTAATATCAAAATAATGATATTGTTTCTCATTCGTACATACGGATTACCATCTCCATGAACACGATGAGATTCATTCCCAATCGTAATCATTCAGGAATAATTTTCATTTTATGATTAAAAATAATTTTTATGAACATAATATCATTATTTATATGTAACAAATAAATCATATCCATAAGAATCATGGCTTACATAACCAATCATATAAAGAAAAACGAATCAGTTAACACCTGAAACGATGATACTACTAAAATATCATTAACAAAAAATTATTAGAAGACCATATATGATATCATATTAATATATATGGTTCTTATATAATTTAATAAAAATTATTTCACCATTATACAGGTGGTTAACCTACCCTCGACCAAGGAAAAGTTCAAGGTAAGGGTTAATTTCACAATCTCTTTATTATCCGAGGTTGTTTTTACTTAAGTATCTATTGGGACCTCTTTATCATCCACATCTGTTTTTTCATACAAATGTATTTAAAAACATTTTTAGTATTTACTAGACTATGTTTTTAAGTCATTTATACCTTTATTTTACCTTATATGTTTTTAAAGGAATCTTTTTGTCATTTTCTAAACAATATACTTTATGACCATTTCGAAAAAATTAAGGTAAGAATGTTTTTTAACTTATACGGTGGGTGCGTCTATTTTCCACCATCATAACATCATAAAATCTCCCATTACAAGTTTATAAGAATATTTTCAAAATAAATGTTTTTGGATAATTATGTGACTATTAAATGATATCAAGATAAGAGATATTTCTCTCAAATAGTTTTGATTTCATCTATGTCAACATCCTTTGATTGATTGTAAACTTATTTGAATTAGATTTATTATGATACAAAACTTCCATATTTTATTGAAATGTTTTTTGATATATTGGACTATGGATGTGTTATTCTTATACCATTCATGGTTTATAGATAATTATTTACATTTCTTATGCTAGTTTTAATACAAATGTTTATGTTATGTTTAAACCTTTTCATATGAGGAATGAAGTAGACTTAGTAAGTGACGGGTGGAGCCCATTATAGATCCTTGATGCATTGGTAGGTATCATGAGACAAACCAGTGTCTTAGAACAAGGCCTTGAAAAAATCTTATTTGTAGTCTTGGCACAAGGCCTTGACTATATGGTTATGGATTTTGGCATTATGCATTCCATCATTAGGAAAGTGGATATTGATATTGCATGTGATTATTTGACTACTAGAATATCCATGTGAATAAGTAAATGGAATTATTTTATTTTATCATTGTTATATTATTCTAAAGTTCGTGCTTAATAGTATTTTTTTTAGTCTTACATTACCTTAAATGTTTATACTTATTTATAAAAGTTTCTACTATATTTTTATCCTTACTAAGAATCTGAGCTCACCCATTTCTATGTTTTATTTTTCCCAGGATGCAAAGAAGTATATAATTACTGACCAATTGGGATAGTATAAGGGATATGAGTGTGTCCTATGGAGACTATGTTTTTGTAGTTTTTCATTTTATAATGTAATGTAAAACTTATGAATGTATCTAGTACTTCTAAGGCTACTAAACTAATCATAATTTCAAGACTTGATCTTTTGTGATCATGAAAATGTTATGTAATAATGCACCGACTATGGGTAAATAGGGTTAGAGAAATATAATTGGTATCAGAGGAAGTTTAGTACAACCCTTGGAAACTATATTTAGATAAAATCTGATTAGAGCACATTACCCTAAGATAGACTTTCAGGATTAGTATAGAACAAATTCCAAGAATTTTGGTAATGTAGATATTTGGTGTATTTTCCAAGAAATACATCCCTTTCTGGATATGATAAGGTAGAGGCATCTCTAGCACAGATGTACCTAGGGGTAAAACCCAAAAACATCGCTTTGTTCTAGACTTGAACGAGTACTAGTGCACGACAATGGGCATTGTTGCACTCTTGGTTACGACACTCCCGAGGGATATGCTTAGGATAATTATAATTTTCTTTATAAACCATTATAAAGGGTTTATTATTATATACTTCCTCAATGAAAACATTTTTATGATTATGGATTATATCCATGAACTGCTCAATTTATGTTAAGTGTTTTACATGTTTGGATTTATGTATTGTGATTCATAAACTAATCTAGTTTATCCCTTTGTTTAGAAATGGTTCCTAGTGAAAGGAATGGAAACCCTATCAAGACATATAATATATATATGGATTTTCATCTTGCTCAAGATAATTATAGTGGAGCCAGTGAAGCAACGGGTGCTGATCAGCTTATCACCATACTAGGACAACTCACTCAAGTTATGAATAATAACCTTACTCATATGGAGCACCCTGATCCACAATGTGGGGGATCAATGATATACTTCTTCATGAGGAAACAAATACAAACATTTAATGGGATTAAAAATCCATTAGTAGCTGAGAAATGGATAAATTTCATAGAGAAAATATTTTGTGCTTTGGGGAGTAGAGAAAGGGAAAAAGTTGTCAGAGAAGTTTATCACCCCACATGAGATGCAAATAAATGGTGGTAATTGATTCAAAACACAAAGGAAGAGATGAGGTATCAAATATTTAATGAAGGGAGTTTAAAGAGCTTTTCTTATAAAAATACATTCCTCATGACCATCAAGAGGATATGGAAAGACACTTTTTGAGTCTGTGGAAAAAAGAGGATGAGAATGTGGAAAAATATGAGGCAAACTTTACAAGGTTAGTAAGGCATACTGCAGATTATGTACGTAACCCAAGAAGTAAGATTGATCATTTCTTTTATGGGTTAAAACCATTTCTCCGTCGAGTATTAGTCTCACAATCCTTTTCATCGTACGAAGATATTGTCTCATGTGCTATCAAGACAGAAAAATAATTCTCTAAGTCTTATGACTTTAAAGAAAAGAAGGAGAAGAAGAGATCTGCTAAACACACTAGAAATGGAAATAATGGGAAGAAGGGAAAAGTTGAATATCCATCATGTGGTAAATGTGGGAAGAAACACCCTGGTACTTGCCTGAAGGGAATGAGAGTCTGTTACAAGTGTGGTGAAACAGGCCACCAAGCTCATGATTGCAAGGGGAAGAAAGAGGTTGTTTAATGCTACAATAGTAGGGAAAAGGGGCATTATGAAAATAAATTTCCCAAGCACTAAGGGAACTTACCTCAGAAACGGCCAAGGGAGCAAGGCCAAGGTTATGTAGTCACTACTGCTGAGGTTGAAACATTGAAATATGTGGTGGTAGGTAATTTAATTGTTTCTTTAAGTTTAGAAAATGATTTATTTGATTCAGGATCATCGCATTGTTTCATATCTTCCCAATTTTCTAAGAAAATTAGATATTTTCAATTTGACTTAACAAGGGTGTTACCAGTCAAAACACCTAAGGGAAGTATCATTGCAACAAAGTGTTGTGAATCAGTTCCCGTTAGGGAATATAAATGTTCTTTATCTACTGATCTCATCATCATACCCATGATGGAATTTGATATCATCCTCGATATGGATTGGCTTTTGGACCATGATGTGAAAATTTATTGTAAGAAGAAGGAGGTTACAATTTTCGATGATGATAAGGAGTACCTAATCTTTAAAGAAGAAACGCCACCACCTGATTCTTATCTAGATCCACCCAAAGTAGCTCTACTAAATTAAATTATTGGGGAGGATGAGAATGAAATAATTATGGGAGAGGAATAGAATGATCTAATATAGTACATACCTATTGTGCAAGAATACATTGATGTGTTTCTAGAGGATTTACCTAGACATACTCTTGAATGAGAAATTGAGTTTTCCATTGATTTAATTCCGGATTCAAGGCCCATATAGAAGACCCCTTAAAGATTGGACATTGTGAAACTAGTGTAACTAAAGATACAACTAGAGTAATTGAGTAATAAGGGATTTATTCTCCCAAGTTTTTCTCTATGGGGATCCCCTGTCCTTTTTGTTAAGAAAAAGATGGGTCTATGAGGTTGTGCATTGACTATAGGGAGGTCAATGTTATAAAAATAAAGAACAAGTATCCCCTACCTCGCATTGATGATTTATTCAACCAACTTCATGGAGCTCAAAATTTTTCAAATATTGACCTTCGATCTGGATATCATCAGTTGCATGTGAAGAAGGAAGACATTCCAAAAACAGAATTTTGAACCAGGTATGAGCATTATGAGTTTACAGTAATGCCTTTGGAGCTGACTAATTCACCCTCTTTTTTCATGGATCTAATGAAAATAGTTTTCAAGGAATATCTTGATGACTTTGTAGTGTTATTTATTGATGATATCCTGGTATACTCCAAAATCTATGAAGATCATAATAATCACATGCAAATCATTCTAAAAACTCTCAAAATAAATGAAAAATTCGGGATGTTTAGAAAGTGTGTATTCTGTCTTCAAGATATTTCTTTTCTTGGCCATATTTTCTCTAAGGATGGAATATATGTTGATCCTTAGAAGACCAAGACAATCCAAGAATGGACAGCACCAACTAGTATAACTGAGGTACACAGTTTTATTAGTTTAGAATGTTATTATAGACATTTTTTATAGAATTTTTCCCAATTGGATAACCCATTAACCAAGCTCACACATAAAGGGGTTAAATTTGTTTGGACAAAAGAGTGCGGAGAATGTTATGAGGAAATGAAGAGAAGATTAGCCAATGCTCCTATCTTGACTCTACCATCAAGGAATGATGTTTTTGCTATTAATAGTGATGCTTCAAAGAAAGAACTTGGTTGTGTCCATATGCAGAATGATATAGTTATTGCCTATACATCACGACAGCTAAACAATCTTGAGAAAAACTATCCTACTCATGATCTTGAGTTATCAGCTATAATATTTTCTCTGAAAATATGGAGACACTCTCTCTATGGTGAAAAATGTGAGATTTATACTGATCAAAAGAGTTTGAACTATATTTTCTCACAAAAAGAACTCAACATGAGGAAAAGGCGATGGCTTGAAATACTCAAGGATTATGCTTACACAATAAAATACCACACATGGAAGGAAAATATGGTGGAAGATGATTTGAGCAGAAATGATCATGGTTTTTTGAACAAGATGAGAGTTAAAAGGGATTCTATTTTCATGGATCTAGTGAAAATGGATATGGGAATAATCATGGAAGGTGAAACATGAATACTTTTTCAAATAGTTGCAAAACCATCTTTACTATAAAGGATAAAAAGTTCTCAGGCTGATGATGAGGAGTTTAAAAGGAACTTTAAAGTTGTGAATGATGGAATATTGAGTGACTTCATATATAAAGATGGAATTTTGAAATTTTGGGAAGAGACATTATGATCTAGATATACCTGATCTAAATAGGTAATTATTGGATAATGCTCATAGCTCCAATTTCTATATACACCCTGGTAGAACTAGGATGTATAGATATTTAAAGGAACATTTTTGGTGGGACAACATAAAGAAGGAGATTACTGATTTTGTGTCAAGATGTATGGTTTTTTAATAAGTTAAAGCTGGAAGGCAACAGCCTGGATGAGTCATGAAACCTCTTCCCATACCTGAGTGGAAATGGGATAATATTATGATGGACTTTTTCATGGGGATACCAAAGACTCCTATAAAGAATGATGAAATATGTGTCATTGATGATCGTCTTACCAAGTCAGCACATTTTCTTTCCATAAGAGAAGATTTACCACTAGAACGTCTAGCAAGACTATATATTATTGAAGTTTTAAGACTTCATGGAGTACCCTTATCAATTGTTTCTTATCGTGATACCCATTTTACATCTAGATTATAGAAAAGTCTTCAGAAATCCATGGATACTGAACTTCATTTGAGCACTGCCTACCACCCTCAAACTGATGGATAATCAGAATGGACTATTCAAACCTTAGAAGACTTGTTGAGATCTTTCTCACTTAACTTTCAAGGTATGTGGGATCAATATGTACCTCTGGTAGAATTTTCCTATAACAATAGCTTCAATTCAAGTGTTTAGATGGCACCATATGAAGCGTTATATAGAAAGATATTTCATACACCAACTTGTTAGGATGATGTAGGAGAAAGAAAACTCGTAGGCCCAGAACATGTTGAGGAAACAATAGAAAAGGTGAAGGATATCCAAACCCACATCAAAGCAGCCCAAAGTAGGAAAAAGAGTTATGCCGATAACCGAAGGAAGGATTTGTAATTTCAAGTAGGACACCATATCCACTTGAAGGTATCTCCATGGAAGATTGTTATACGTTTCATTAAGAAGGTTAAATTGAGTCCCAAGTACATAAGAATGTACGAAATTCTAGAACGAATTGGATTTGTAGCTTATCATTTGGAAATGCCTCCAAGTCTCTCCGAAGTTCATGATGTGTTCCACGTATCACTGTTGAGAAAATACATGCCTCACCCAATGAATGTACTCACCTCTGAAAAAATTAAAATAGAACCTGATCTGTCTTATTGTGAAGAACCTACCAAAATTCTCGATACAAGAGAACAAGTGTTGAGAAACCGGACAACTCGTCTGGTAAAAGTTCTATGGAAAAACCATAAGATGGAAGAGGAAACATGGAAACGAGAGGAACTTATGATGAAGAACCACCCAAATCTTTTTGTGAGGTTGTATTATAGAAATTTCGAGGACAAAATTATTTTGAAGAAGGGAAGAATGTAACACCATATACTTCCACAGTATGTTTCCCTTTAAATATTGCAATAGCTTACATTGTACGCAACTTTGAGATTCTAACACACCGCGACCAATCAAACTAGCCGTTATGAATAGTAATACCAACTTTTTAAAATTTTATAAATTTTATCTTTCAATATTGACTTCATTTTTGGATTCGGAATATTAAATTAACATAGGGTAAATTTTTGATATTTTTCAAAAAACATTCCATTTTGGATGAATAGTGAAAAAACACTGTGTTATTGGTTAAAACCGACTTTTTATTTAAATAATTAGTTATTTTATTTAAATTTATTTTAGGTCAAAATAGATACATTATACATATATATGTTAAACTTAATTCATTGGAGACATTTTATAATATGTTTATATATATATAATTTTATTGAACTATTTACCGACTTTTACCCACCTCGTAGGAGCATTTTTAAATTTGTATAAAACTTAATTTTACCGCTTCTGTGAGTTAAATTTCAAAAATCCGAGAGAACAAATTAATATCATTAAGTAAAATGTGGTTCAATAAGATAAATTTTTTTGGTGAATAGTAACTTTTTCCTTTTATTTACCATGTTTAAAAGTAAATAGGGTAATTAAGGGTAAAAATGATATCATAATTACCCTAACACATGTCCTAATTCTATTGGATAATTTTAATTCAAGCAAAAATAACCTTAGGAATAAAATATGATCCTTTAGGTCTGCTTGGATTAGATTAGGACATTTATTATTATTTTATTTAAAGAAAAGTTAAAAGAGTTAAAATTAAAGGTTAATAACTAAACCATTTTTAATATAGGTTAATGCATAAGATAAATTAGATTATAAATATTCATTAGAAAGCTAAAAATATTTACTATATAATGGTATTTTATTTATAATTTTTAGACATTTAATAATTAAATTTATTTGTGACACAATGATGATGCAGTAATTACCTTATTAATGAAAGATTAAAATAATTGATTTTATAAATATCTAAATAAATGTAATTTTTGACTTTTTATGAATTCCACTAATTTTATAGGTTAATAGGACATGTTATAATTGAACAAATGAATTTAGTTAGATGTAATAAATTTGTTATGACTTAAAAAAAATCATTTATTAAATAATGTCAAAATTCACATAATTGAGTTCTTAAAACAAATACTATATTATTGGTTGATATAATATTCCTAAAAATCTAAGGTTCGGAAAAAGTGCCATAATAATATTATATATGTCATTAATGAACCTATTGGGGTTCTCTTGGTAGATTATAGTAAGTTTATTAACTATATAATATAAAAACACCAAGAGACATGGTAAATGTCAAACTATTTTTTTTGTAAAGGTTGGGTCTGAAGCCTCATTTATTATTAAAGCAAAAAAATACCTCTTTAATTGGGTATAGAGAGACCCATTATATAGCCTGAAGGCCCAGTGGTCATTTAGCCCATTACATTGCCCATAGGCCCATTTTTTGGCCTAAGACCCATTCTGTGAATAGTACTGCTACAGTACCCACACTGCTATAGTACCACACAGTGCTCGTTGCTGCTACAGTACCCTGCTGCCACTACAATCAAGGTACTTTATTACCTTTTCGACAAAATTAAGATAAGAATGTTTTTTTAAACTTATACAGAGGGTGCGACTATTTTCCACCGTTATAACATCATCGAAGCTTCCCTTACAAGTTTATAAAAATATTTTCAAAGTAAATGTTTTCTTTTATAATTATGTGACTCTTAAATGATTTCAAAATAGAAAGAAATATTTCTCTCAAATATTTTTTATTTCATATATTTCAACATCCTTTGATGGGTTGTAAGCTTATTTGAAGTTGATTTATTATGATACATAACTTCTATATTGTATTGAATGTTTTGTGATATGTTTGACTATAGACGTGTTATTTTTATACCATTAATGTTTTATGGATAAGTATTTACATTTCGTATACAAGTTTTAATACAAATGTTTATGTTATGTTTAATACTTTTCATATGAGGAATGTATTGGACTTAGTAAGTGACGGGTGGATCCCGCTATAGCTCCTCGATGCATCGGTAGGTCTCATGAGACAAACTAGTGTCTTGGCACAAGGCCTTAACAAAATCTTATTTGTAGTCTTGGAAAAAATCCTTGAATATGTGGTTATGAAGTCTAGAATTATTCATTCCATCATTATAAAAGTAGTTATTGATATTGCATGTGATTATTCGACTAGTAGAATATCCATGTGAATAATTAAATGGAATTACTTGATTTTTTTGTTTTCCATATTATGATTAAGTTCACGTTTTAAAGGATTTTGTTTTTGTCATAAATCGCCTTAAATGTTTATGCTTATTTATGAAAGTTTCCACTATATTTTTATCCTTACTGGGCATCTGAGCTCACCCCTTTCTATGTTTTATTTTTTCCAGGATGCAAAGAAGTATATTATAACTGACATTCTGGGATAGTATAAGGGATATTAGTTTGGCCTTTGGAGACTATGTTTTTGTAGTTTTTCATTTTATAATTTAATGTAAAACTTATGAATGTATCTAATATTTCCAAGGCTACTAAACTAATCGTTATTTTGAGACTTGATTTTTTGTGATCATGCCAATGTTATGTAATAATGTACCGACTCTGGGTAACTAGGGTCAGGGAATTACATACGAGGCATACCATTATAGATTCCCATGTGTAATACCAACTCAATACATTATTTTATCCTATTTTATTATACAAATATTAATTTCAGAAGATGTAAAAATGCATGATAATAATAATGCAGCATGATATTAAATTGCATGGTAGAGTCATTTCATGTGACCTTAAACTGTGAAACCAAAAATATGTTGGATTTTATTACTAAAAAACATGATACATTAGATTCCTATTTCAGGAACACTTCCAACAACAAATATGTCAAGGATGTTTTACCTACAAATGAATATCACTATGTCATGGTTTCATGACCTTAAAAGGCACCATGATGGTCCTTGTCACACAAATATAAAAGGTATGAAGTCTCCAATTAAGTTTCGCCGAGCTATATGGGTTCTGGTTCCCTTTATAGTGATACATAATAATATACTTTTTTCTGGTCTGATCCTAATATTATAAAAAACTACCACCTCCCGGGATTGAGATAGACCCCCCAATACATAATTGTGTGAATTTAAACCATAAATTCACTCATTAATAATAGAATAGTGGAGAAGAAATGATATATATGACTGGTAATGTCAATATAAAATCTTTGATATATATATATATATATTCACATAGATATATAGTTATGATTGATAATTAGAATATAGGTGATCATTCCCATGTTGGGATTTAGGAAGTATTTGTAAACATGTCATAAATATTTATGAGAGCCTTGATATTGGAAATAATTCCCCCTTAATTATAGAAATAATCTTAAACTACCATCCTCCAAGACAATGAATATTCCTAATATTTCACTGGTATAATCCTCAGTGACTACATGCCTTCGAAAAGTATGTGTGCACTAACCCAAAACATAGAACATAAATAAGATGTTAGAATTTACTTAATAAATAAAATTGTAAACCTAATGTGAATCTTCTTACCATAAAAGTTATTAATTCGCCATTATTTACTTGTAATGTTACATTAACTAGTCTTCTATTTGTGGTTGTTGTTCTCTTCAGGAATACCCAGACTGTAAGGACCTTCAGTGAATCCCATAGATTTCCCATCAACCCAAATGGAAACATCAAGTTTTACCTCATCACATATTATTCCAATTACATAAATTGATGGTCTCTATTACTTACCACTATCTACCACCACCCACTAGAAAATTTCTTTGACAGACACCTTGGAACATATGAGAGATATGGATTTTTGATGAACTCTATCACCCAAGAGTAAGTCATCGCCAACCTAGTTTCTTTAATGTTAGGATATGATCAATTTGATCAGAGAGTAAAATTTGAATTGTTATAATCAAAAAATTTATTCATCTCATGAAACCATCTAGGAGGAGAAACCCCACCAACCACCCTATCAATGATATGATGGAGAGAAGCATGTAACTCATACACCCATATCCAATCTCTTCATGATCCTTTGTCTAAATTGAGATAGTACTAATCTCCCTTATACTAAGGAGTTAGAGGAGGATGTTCTAAACACCCCAACTAATGTCAAGAATTCATATATGATGCCTCCTTTAATTTTTCATCACCACCCCCATTTTCACACAACCTCACACCTCTAGAACATATTTAAGAGGTCACCCAGGATGAACAGACCATAATCACTCAAACCAGTGTGCATGTGAGAATGATTTAATAGGGATAAAAGACCAATAAATAATGGTAGTTTGACTATAACCTTATTCCTTCCGAATAATTCCATAATCATATCCAAGTTGAAAAAAAGAACAGGCTAATATTACTGGTTACACCTCCCAATCCAGCCTAGATATTCTATCATTGATAGAAGGAAATTGTTGGCATAATCTAGTGTCTACCATGGGGAATGACCATCTTCCTAAAGTCATCACCAATGTACTTATTAAAAATAATTCTTCCAAAACTCAAGAAAAGTCCCACGTTCCCATTATTCCTTGGAATAATATTCATTCTATCCTAATTTGGAGTAACGAAGAGGTTTGTGAAAATATTCAAGTTCTAAATGTAATGACCATGACCGTAGTAGCCCTGCCCTTGTTCCTTACTTCATAATGTTGGAATAAAATACATGAAATCACATCCCAAATGACAAAATGGTGTATTATTCATGGTAATCTAGATACATACATTAAGACCAATTTACATTGGGAATAAAATATAAAACAATATAAATAATAAAAGCTAATAAATTGCATCCTTGATAAATCATTCAAAGATCTCTTCTTCATAACTAGGGGAAAGGAAAAAAATATGGGTAGGATGAAATTCTAATTAATGGTTAAGTACAGTGGTAGAAATAATGAATAAATGATTATATATAACATGTCAAGGTAAATAATTGAGCACACATGTCATTTAATTAATAAACTAAGAATGAATTGCATCCATAGATTTTTTAATAGTCAAAATCATCTGGATAATAAAATATAAATAATAAGATAAAGAAATTATTAATTATTGTATGTCATGTATCTAGAATATGAACCACTACCATTAATTCATTTCACAAGATGGTTTAATTTATATGGGTAAAACCGAATTTAATTTGGCCACATTATTCATCTAATGAGACTATCGATGCATTGAGGACCTTTTCTATATATGGACCCAGCACATTATTTCTTGTCCAAATAATTCATTGAATAATTGACTAAATCATTATAAATTACCAACAAGTATCCTTATTGATTAAAAGATACGAATTTAATAATATGTCCCTATTTAATCAAATAAATTTCAAAAGTAAACATTGTATATAATAATGGTATATGGATTAAGTAATGATTATATCCAATATATCTGAAATATGGATATTTTATAGAAATGAAATTTTAAATGAATTATGATTATAAATAAAACCTATGGTCATTATATACACCAAACAAAATAAATTAGGTGAATAATATTAAAATATTCCTTAATGAATTGAAATTGATACAAAGTCCCTTATAAAGATCATATCATTAATCAAATGAATAAATTATTATTATTCATTATAAATCCACATAAAACAAGGGGATATAAAACATTATATAATCAAAAAAAATTCACACACAACCTTATCATGACATAATTAATGAAATATAAGTTTTTCCCAGTAAATGAAAATAGTGTTAACAAATCCCTAACCACTTGTAATTAGTGGAATCGTATTCCCCGTAAAAGTAATAATTATAAAATTAAACATAAAATACTAGAAATATAATGAGATTCATGATATGTTATATAAAATGGAATAATATAAACCACACACAATAATTAAATGGTGATATAGGCATATATCTAATGGAAGTAAAAGCGAGATGAGAAATAATTACCTTACACTTCCCATTATTGTATAATTTTTTAACCACCTATATAATGATTTAAATAATGTTATTAACTCATTAAATAACTATATTAATATTTATAATACCTTATGTGTTAATTTTATAACATATTATGACCCATTAATTAATAATATTTCATTATTCTCACGGGTTCAGGTGTTTTCGTTTCATGGTTTCATAATCGGTTCATTTGTGAATAATTATGAATGTTATTGTAAATTCGGATTAAAACTCCAGAAGTGGAATGAAATAGTATTAAATCACTTAAAAATCATAAATGGTCTCTTATATTATTTTTATTTCTTGTATGATTATGGTTCAATTGATAAAATGTTAATAATAATTATTTATTTAATTTGGGTGGTTTTTCCGAAAACCACAGACTAGTTTCTTCTAATTTACTATTATGAGTATATATTAGTTATAGAACACAAAATAGGTTATAATAGTTATATTTAAATATTATTTAATAAGATAAATAGTTTTATGACCGTACATGAAGGTGGTAATGGAAAACAAACTAAATCTTTATTCAGGTAGATGATTAATCTCCATAACTGGGGCAATGGTTTTTTTTCTTTGAATAAAAGGGGGTAATAAATGGGCTGGATATAATATATTCAATTATAAACACAAAAATACATTATATACATGATTATATATATATTATTACTTTATGGATTAAGTAGTTTAGGAGAAAGTAGAAAAAGGAAAGAAATTAAGATAGGTGTTTTGAGAAAATTACTTCTGGAATATTACCTCCTTAGAGGACTCCCTTAAAGACATTGGATTTGGTATTTTTGTGAGACGAAAATAACATGGAAATGTGTAGAGTGAGTTGGATAGATTTTATCTGATATTTTAGAAGATTCAAGGATTTTTGGTTTAAAGGGGGTGGTGAGGTGTGGTATTTATACTTGATTAGAGGTGGTTTAAAGTGATTAAATAATTGTAATTTTATAATTAAAGCCAATCACATTGACGGGGAATTAATTTCCATGAATATTTATGATAATTAATGATTTAAATCCTATTTAGGGTCTATAAAAACTTCAAAAAATCATTAAATTTAGTATTTTTTGTGGTATTTTAAGCCTTTACCTTTTAACATTAACTTGTCTCATTATTTTACATATACTGCGGTAAATCCTTCTTCTTACCAAGGTAAAATTTTTATGCCTAAAAATAAAAAATTATCATACAACTAATTTATAATTTATTATTATAAATCTGGAATAAATATTATAAAATTCCATTCACATAATTATAAAAATTATATTTAAAATTAATCCCTCAAAAGCAACAGGAAAGCGTGTATTTTAAGTGAAAAAGTTAAAAAGTTTGACATTTTTTTATAAAAGATATCAATGTGAAATTGATTCTAATAAAATGAATTGAATTTATTGATCTATATTAGATTGATTATAATTTAAAAAAATTAAAATATAATTTATCTCTATAAATAAAATAGAATAAAAAAAGATTTCAATTATAATTCAATATTTCACATTATTCTTCAAAAAATGAAACTTCTCCAAAAAAATACCAAAATTTAATTATAATATGATTATTCTATTCTTCTCTCAAAAAAGTTTTTTATTTTGTAAAATAAAATTTCCAAAATTTTTAAAATTTATTTTTAAAATAGATGCGCCATTAAAAGGAAATTTTCATTTTAGAAAAATATAGTTTTTTAAGCTCAAAATTGGATTTATTTCTTATATTAATCCTATAAAACATATTGTATTAATTTAAAAAAATATTTAATATATAACATATAAATTTTATTAATATATTTCACTAACAGTGATTAATTTAATTTATTAAGATAAAAATGACATTGTGGGTATAAATAGTTTTTTAATCAAAAAATATCCTTATATTCGATTTGTTTTTATTTTCATTAATAATTAATTTTTAAACAATGAATTATTTTTATTAAAAAGTGTTAATATATTTTCATAATTTAGTTAATCTCATACATTTCCACCATTCCAATGGTGTGGTGATAACTATCACAAATAAATAATAACACTTAATCATTTTTTTTATGCTCGGTGTTTTATGTAACATAAGCTATCAAAGAGATTAAATTTAAAAATTGAAATCCTATAAAATCTTGGGTTGTGACATCCTCCCTTAATTCAATAAATGTTTTCCTCGTAATTTGAAATTTAACTTCGAAAATTAATGGTAGATAATTGAAAATTCCTTTGTGTGAAACCCACATCATAAATTTGGTTAATAAAATATGGTTCAAATAAGAGGGAAAGGAAAATGTGATGGTTACCAAAAAATTAGTTTATCAAATACTATAAGGGAAGTAAAAACCTATACCTGGTACAAAAATATAACTATCAAGTTATGATGTTGAGTGAAATAAAACATGTTCATTATAAAGTTAATGACCGCAAAACTATTGACCAAATAGGTATGATAAAAGTCATTGATATCATAAACAATTATGGTAATAGGATAGAATTTTATTTAAATACAATTGAAGAAGTTATACTAAATTTATTTCATCTCATAAGTATAATATAACTCTTTGGTTGTGCTTTTATCTATTTTAACTTCATCCATTATGGAAGAAAATTAATGTTCATAATGTATTTTTTTTCCTGATACACTATAAGGAATCATAAGATTCACAAGTCATTCCATTATACATTAAATGTTTACTGAAACCAAAATTATTATCACATGATATGCAATTTAATAAATCATAACTTAACCTCAAAAAATAATATTAAATTTTCAAATTAATCCATTCCAAAAGTAGATAATTTTAAGACTCATCCAAAATAAATCATTCCAAATTCAATGTCAATTTTTTTAAAGAAATGTCAATAAATTTCCCAAATCAACTTAACATTATATTCCCCGAAGAATATTATTTATCTCATATATTCACATATCAAAATATATGAATACCATGATCACCTTAAAACAATAATGTAAACATTCCTAGTTAGAAATCCTTAAATAAGAAGTGTTCCAGTACAATCCTTATATATTTCATGATTATTATAACCATAATACCATTGATAAAATACTTTTACAACATAATTATTGAATCAGAAAACCCCAATAATTTAATTATTCCACTTCAATTGTAGTAATAGTATAGGTTTGACCTTCATCCCTTTGTTTCTTCTAATGTATATTCCATTTAAGATTTGGGTATTTGTTTGCATAGTTCCCTATATCCTTATAGTTGAAACATTTCACATTTAAAGCTTCCTTATTTCCCCCGCAATCATGAGCATAGTGACCATTCTCTCCACACTTCTAAGAAACTAACATTCTTTTTATGGATGTATCTGGGAGTTTCTTTCCACAATTATCACAGGTGGGAAAAAAATTCTTTCCCTTTTTCTCTTTATGTGTCTCTTTCTCCATTATTTTCTTCTTCTCTTGATTTATCTTAAAGTTATATGATTTATATAATTCTTTATCTATCATGATAGAACATGAGACTATATCTTCATATGATGAGAAATTTTGGGATACCATTTCCATTAGAGGAATGGATTTAAACAATCAAATAAATGGTAAATCTAACTCATTGGGTTACACAACTACATTCTTTGTTAATCTTGTAAATTTTTCTTCATACTTAGTAACATTTTCATTCTCCTTTTTTTGAGACTCAATAATTTTCTCTCTATATATTCTTGAAATTCATGAGTGGAATATCTTTCCATGAAAATTTCATTAAAATCATTCCCTTAAATTTTTTATTTTTCCTAGTCATCTTTAGTGTTTTGAATCAATTACCACCGTTGATCTATATATCTATAGAGATAATAAACTTCCATGAAAACCTTATCCTTTAATTACATCCCAAAGAGAAAAATATATTCTCTAAATAAATTATCCATTTCTCACCTATAAATGTATTTTTAGTCTTAATTAATGGTAGGGTTATTATCCTATGAAGTTGTATAAGATTGTTACACCATGTTATGGATCAGGTAACTTCATATAAGAAATGTTATTTCTCATAACCAAAGTTAGTTTTCCAAATATAGTTATAATTTATTAATATTTTTTTGTTTCTCTAGCTTCAAAATGAACATCATTATCTTTCCTAGGAGGGAAATCCCTATATGAATTACGTGCGTTGATACGGTTCTAATTCCTTCTATTAGGATCCATTTCTAAATTATAGCATTCAATAGATTAGATCATAACATTATAAAACATAATGCATAATCTCAAAACTAATTAACATAAAATAATCTCTAAATCATAAGTTTGTTTTCATTAGGATCATTTCTAAATTATTTTATAGAGTTTCTCTCTTTAATCTATATTTTCCTAAAATCTAGTTCTCATGGTTTCTACTAAACTTCCTATGATACCAACTATAATGACCCTGAATGCAGTAGCCCAAATCTGGAGACATAATTTATTATATTAGAATAGTATATATTAAATATCATCCCAAATGACTGAATGTTTCAGTAGTATTGGTAAAGTAGATATATTCATGAAATCCATTTAATATTAGGAATATAAAATAAAACATATTGCATAATAGTAGATAATAAACTGTATCCTTGAAAACTCTTTCAAATATATCTTCTTCATGACTTGGGGAAAGGAAACAAAATAATGGTGATCTAAAATGATCAATAATGGTTAAGTATAGTGGAAGCAATAAGGAATCATTGAGTATAGATAACATAACAAGGTAAATAACCATGCATGCATTCCCTTTAATTAGTAAACTTGGAATTTAATGCATCCCTAGATTTTTTAATAGTGAAAAGAATCTAGATAATAATAAATGAATACTGAAATAAGGAAATTATTAATTGTTGTACATCATTTATCCGACACATGAACCACTACCATCAAGACCCTTCACAATATGGTTTAATCTTTATGGCTAAAAATCCATTCAATCTGTCCAAATTATTCATCACATGAGACTATAGATGCATCAAGTGGATTTTATATATATGGTCCCCAACCATTATTTCATGTCCAAATAATTAATTTAATAATTTATTGAATAAATACTAATTATCAAAAAAATATCTCTATTGAGTAGAAGATATGTATTTTACATTATTTCCCCAGTTAATCAAGTAACTTTTAATGTATAAACCATATATAATAATGTTATACAACATAGGCAATAATTATATCCATGATACAGAAAATTTTTATATTTAAAATAAATTAAATTTTCAATGATTGATGATGATAAATAAAAACAAGGGGTATTATATACACCATACAAATAAATTTGGTGCAAAATATTAAAATATGCCTCAATTAAAGGAAATTGAGACGGATTCCCTTAGAAAGATCATATCATTAATCAAACAAATTGATTAAATTTATTTTATATAATTCCATATAAAACAAGTGGATATAAAAAATTAGATAATAAATATTCATTTCACACATTACCTTAGCATGACATAATCAATGAAATCGATGTTTAACCCAATGAATGAAAATGGAGTTAAGAAATCTCGTACCACTTGTAATCAGTCGAATTGTGTGCCCCATAAAAGTAATATTTATCAAATGAAATATTAAATACCATGAATATAATTAATTTCATGATATAATATATTAAATAAAATAATATACCCCACACAAAATAAATAATTTGTGATTAAGTCATATATCTCAAAGGAGTAAAAGTGAGATGAGAAATCTCTACCTCATGCTTCCCTTTAGTTTATAATTATTTAAAATATTGTATAATAATTTAAATATTGTTTTTAACTAATTATAGAACTATATTCATAATTATAGTACCTTATGTGATTATTTTATAACAACTTATGGCCCATTCATTAATAATATTTCATTAATTTCTGGGGTTTGGGTGAGTTTTTTTCATGGTTTCATGGTCAGTTCATTTGTGTATAATTCTAGATGTTCTTATAAAATGGTGTTAAAAATATATAAGTGAAATGAAATGGTATTAATTCACTTAAAAATTATAAACATGATCATATATCATTTTTATTTCTTGAATTAGGATGATTCGTTTGATAAAATGGTGATAATAATTATTTAGTTACTTTTGGCGGTTTTTTCAAACACCACAGACTAGTTTTGTTTTATTTAATATTATGAGTATATTTTAGTTAAAAAATAATAAATAGGTTATATTATACCTATTAAAATATTATTTAACCATGAAAATATTTTTATGACCATACATGAAGGCAGTAATCGAAAACAATGAAAATTATTGTTCATAGAGATGGATAATCACCATAACTTGGACAATGGTTTTGTTTCTTTGAATAAAAGGAGGTAATAAAAGGGATTGATATAATATATTACATTATAGAAATAAAAATACATTATATAAATTATTCTAGAGTGATAATTATTTTATATATGAAGTAAGTAATGATAAATTTGAAAAATAAAATAAATTAAGAGAGATGTCTTGAGAAAATTACCTCTTGAATATCACCTCTTTGGAGGACCCCTTGAAGACCTTGGATTTGGTATTTTGGTGAGACAAGAATAACTTGTACATTAAAAGAGTTATGAGGAGTGGTTTTGGAAGATATTTTAGGATATTCAAGGCTTGTGGGTCAAAATGGGGTGGTATTTATACTCGACGATGGGTGGGTTAAAGTGATTAAATAGTGAATATTTTATAATTAAATCCAACCACATTTAGGTGGCATTAGTTTTACTGAATTTGGAAAATAATTAATGTTTTAAATGATATTAATGGTCTATAAAAACTTCAACCAACCCTTAAATTTTGTAGTTTTTATGTATTTTAAGCCTTTATCTATTAACATTAACATGTCTCATTATTCTACATATATCGTGATAAATCATTCTTTTACTGCTATATGTTTTTTATGTATAAAAATTAAAATGGAAATATTAAATAATTTGGACCTTATAATTCCAAATATTCAATCCATTTTAAAAAATTCAATTCACAAATTAGTTAAATTCTATTTAAAATTAATCTCACAGAAGCAATGGGGAAGTGGTTTTTAAAGTGAAAAACATCAAATGTTTGATATCTTTTTATATCCAATTTCCATGTCAAATTGATTAAAATACGATAAATTGTATTTATTGATGTATAATTGAACCAATTATACTTTAAAATAAATTTAAAATATAATTTAACTATATAAATAAATTATAAAAAAATTAGTTTTCAATTAAAATTCAATAAATTTCATTATTCATCAAAAAATGAAACTTCTTCAAAAAATAAAAACATTAATCCTAAAATAATTTTGATATTATGATATCATAAATAATTTTAATTTTTTCAAATAAAATTGATAAAATTTTCAATATTTATTTTATAATAGGTGAACCATTAAAAGGTGAAAAATTACCTTTTAGAAGAATATAGCTTTTTATGCTCAAAATTGGATTTATTTCATATCTTACTGATATAAAACATATTGGAAGAATTTAAAAAAAATGAATTAATATATAACATATAAATTTCATTAGTATATTTCACTAATAGTGATTAATTTAATTTATTAATATAAAATTCTATTTTGGGAATAAAATAGTTTTTTAATAAAAACACATCCTTTATATTGAGTTGGTTTTTATTTTTGTTTTCAATTAATCAATAATAAATGAATTAATTTTATAACAAAGTGTAAATATATTTTCATAATTTAGTTAAAATCATACATTTCCAAAATTCCAACATCTAAGTGATAACTATCATATTTTAATAATAATATTTAATCATCTGATTAATATCGGTGTCTTGGGTAATGTAAGCTATTGAAGAGATTAAATTTAAAAAGTGACATTCCATAAAATCTTGTAGTGTTACACCAAAAGTATCTCATAGAAATATCCTTCCAAAATATCTTGATAATGATCATGTCCTACCCTTCCTAATAGGTTCTTATCAATATATCTTAATAGTAACTCTAGATTAAGCCCATCTCCCTACCACTATAATATGGGTTGATCGGTATATCATGATAGTCGTTCCTAAGAAGGCTCATATCACTTCCTCCAAAATAGGGGTTCTTTGGCATATCCCTGAAATTTCTTAATAGTAGAACCATATTTCTACTCATGCATAAATAGATTGAAATAACACCATATTAATAGTACATTGTAAGACTTGTATTTCTTCCCAAGTATTAAGATCTCAGCAATATGTCTCGGTGCCACCCATTGAAATTAAAATACATATTCTTTTCTTCACCTAGAAGTCTTTTAAGAATATTTTGATAGTGAATGAAGAATAGGAATTTTCTCATAACACTGTACAATCAAATTATTTAAAGGTTTGTTGAAACGTTTTATCAATATTATCAGAGATCCATCAGCAAATTATCACTAGAGGCATGGGGTATCCTAGAAAGGTTACTAAGAATTAAGGGTAATTCATACAATGTGTGACTCCAATCCTAATGAAGATTCTGAACATGATTTCCTAGACACAATTATCCTTTAGGTCACATCAAGAGCATTATACAACCCAGGTGAAGGATCATATTCCTATCCTAATTAAAAAAATATACTTACAACCCTACATCATCATTTAATAGCTACTCACGAAGAATAAAACGAACCAGTTTAATTGGAGAAACAAGTAATGATCTTGAAGTTCCAGCCCATGGAATAGATTTCATTAATATTTGAGGTACTCCCCATAGTAATAACCCAATAGATCCTTATGATGGTAATAAAAATTTCAACCTTGGTGGTCTTCCTTATGGTATAAGATGTGGAATTTATCCCCATATAATATTGAGTAACTGTTAATTAAATCCTCCCTTTCCAACCCATCAGTAGTGGTAGTCCAATAGGTCCTCCCCATAAGATCCAAACCAAAAACCTTATGGTTTTTTACCATGGATCTCATTGAAAGGTGATACCTACAATAAAACCCTATGACATAAAAAATATCATCCTCATGTCGAGGCTACACCAAAATGGCCCTCATCTAGAGATTAACTTGAGACTTTGAGGATAACTACACCAAACACCTCACTACTGACCGGTGATATCTTATCCTAGTTGAAGTATATTCTAGAATGATGTTCATAATCTATCCCCACCCCCCACATATCATTTACCCATTGAAATATATAGTGGAGTTTTTAAATAACCTCACTTACACTCATGAGAAAGTAAAAATGTTACAAAAATAGTAAACTCAGGTTGAGGAATCCCTCTATGAGGATATTGAGAATTCCAATATCATGTAAAAACATATATCTAATAGAAATATACATCTCATTTTCTAGCCCATGTTCACTCCCCATTATTTAATTTCAAAAAAATTAAAGGGTGAATGCATAACCAATTTGTGAAAAGGCCTATGGGTAAATCTATACCAACAAAAAGGATGGAGCTAGCTATATGGGCAATAGGATGAATGTATCAAGGTGATAAGAGAACTCTATAATCATGTTGATTTCAATAACTTCCTTGGGTCATGAAATCCTAAGGCAACCCATAAGTGGGATATCCTTTAATAGGTTTTCCTTCAGATCATGAAGACATGCCATAAGATAGTTATGGGATCTCCGCTTAACATCCATATCAGTGGTTGGGGGTCATAAAAGGTTATACACTTCACCCAGTGTGCTAGTTAATCGAGGTCATATGGACATGTAAAATTCCATGTTATCACATCATGCTAGTTCTCTGGTCTTTCCTCTATGCATATGATTTTTTCTATCCAATAATATCCCAATATTTATAAAGCACAAAAAATAGTGTATTTTCAATGATATATCCATTAACTGACTCAAGCATCAAATTTCTATGAAATTAGATCATGAATCCCCATTATGGCATCGAAAAAATTCATAAGTTGAGTAATCCCCAATGATAAGTATATTTTCCTTGAAAAGTTTTTTATCTGACTCATTCCTGGTTAGGGGCCTAAATAACCTTTCAAGCCATAATAGTAGCTACAACTATAAAAATACGAAACCAAACTCATATTGTATGGCTAGTGTAATTTTTACAACCATGGCCACCCTATGAATTATAAAAACCATAAAAGTGACAACATATGATGATACTATAGCTAAATAAACAACAGACTATAGGGATAGTGGCATTTATATTACATCCTTCTCTACCATCAAAGAAACGGATCTTCTCTGGACTGTTGTCACCTTCAAAAGAAGTACCCACACATATTCACGCCTTGTACAACCCAACTCCTTCACTAGGGGACCACATAGTTTAATTTAATGGGCACTCCCTTATGTTCATCGAATTACAAATATGGAATTAGATGCATAAGAGGTGTTGTAATCCAAAATGGATAACAATGAATGAAAATAAATGTAGGGTTTCAATCTACCCCTTGATGGATATTTCATGAGTGAAAATTAAACTTACTCCTCTAGAAGGATGAGGAAATTATTTATAATACATTCTATGTTATATTAAAATTCACCAATGTTAAAATATCAAATATTGTAGAGCATGACCCTAACATGGAAGGACAAGATGAAGTTACATCCACTCGAGACATTTCTTATGCTCATTAAGATTGTGTGTGAACCCAAAACCATAGATTGTATCTTAATCAAGGAGTTCTTCCAAATGATTTGTTATAAACTACTTAGCATGATTCATGTAAATAAAAATGGAAGGTTGTGTCTACATCCACATCCCACCCACCTCCCAAAAATGTTGACTCTATATTTTTTTAGGAATGTTTCGCTCAATATGAAACTAAGTTGGAAGAATTAAAGATCCTCAATATGAAACTTCAGAGATGTATTATTCTTAATGTGCAAAATTATTAGTCCAATGATAATTTATATGCGCATATACATATTAAGAAATAAGTAACAATTAAAATTGTGATATCATATTCTAGACACCCAATTAAGTATTTGGGTAATATATTTTTTTTATCTAGCCCAATTGGTTGATGAGTATAATGATTTCTCTTCAATGGGGAAACCGATTTCATTTGAAGCAAGAAACCCTAATCTCAATCAAACAAGAATTCAATAAAAGGCACATGGAAACCAATAATATTAGGTTCCTCCTACATATACAACTAGATTCTTTGTCTTGGAGAAATTTCCACTATTAATCATTGATTAAACTGAGTCCTTTAATGATTTAATGGAAACTATAAAGGTGAAACACATATTAGTATAGAAATTGATAAATTCCAACCCTAACTAGGTGGATGACACAACTCCTCCACCCAATTTTAGGAATATTTATTTCCAAATCATTAATTCCATTTTAGAACTAAATGTATCACCTTACATGCTTCATATCGGGGGTTTTCCCCATGATATGTACATTGGATAAAAAGAGTAAGGAAATAACATATTCTTTTTATAGATCCTAGAATTACCGGCATTTATTTGGTGTATAAATAATAAATTAGGGTTCCTTTATATTTATAATGATTATATAAGGTTGTTAAATTACCAATATAGTTTCACATTTATTAATTAAATTATTCTTCACCTCTTAAATTGAAAACCAAATGTAAATGATAGGGTTGGGGATCTCTTCTCTCTGTGGAATGGACAAACCCACTTCCCAAATATATTACTTCATCGGGAGAATCTATTAGAGATATCCATAGAAATATATAAAGTTAACTAAATACATTTTTGATTCCCTTCATGTAATGAGGTTTTTTTAGGAGTTATCCACAGTTACATGGTTCATATAGGATGTTATCATATGTTACAAAGGAAAATAATAGTCAACACCCTTAAAATAAGGAAATATCATGGGTATAGAAGAGTTTTCAATTGTCACAATCAAGTAAGAAAATACTATAGATTAGGAATGTACACCCATGTAATATCACATAGTGCCTCCCCTTGAATGAAAGTTACAACAACATTTCTCTTATCTGAATAGGGGGATGGATCAACCCCAATTATAGTATACAGATCATAGAAATAAAACCTATTGGTTCGAAGTATAGTAGGTTACAAAGTGATTTATCATGGACATTGATAATAATCTACTCAAATTCACAGATTTCAAGAAGCCCAATGTTGTTACTTCAAATGACCACTCCAAAAACTTCCCTTTCCATTGGATGTTAGGGAACAATATCTAGGACTGATATATTTTCAAATACATACTAAAGAAAATGTTTTATTCTAATAAATTCAAGTTGGTCAACCCCTAGAACATTTGACTAATATATTAAACACTCTACTATAAGTATAAGAAATTAAAGAAAATCCCAAATAGGAATTGAAAAAAATTCAATGACTTGATGACTAATAAATCAGTATACTATGTACAATACATACTTAGTGGGAAACTTACTAAATATTTTTGGTTATAGAACCCCTAGAAATATCAAAGACAAAATATTCATCATCATAGTCACCTGAAATTCAGTACAATACTCAATAGAAAAACTAGGTGTGGGAGGAAAATCTTTTACAGGTACCCAAGATGATTCAAACACTTTCATACCTCATAGTGTTATTGTTGAGATAAAGAGAACTATCCCGAGAAAAGAAATAAAGGGAACCACCCCATAAAATATTTTATAAGGTATGTAATATCCTCATATTTTGATAAACGTAATCCACCTCATATACCCATGAATTGGAGAGGATAAATAGTTCTCCAAACCTAAACCCTCCATCCATAATCATTTATGAGGTTACAGAAGCTGAAGAGGCCACAGAAGATGAGGAAAAACGATAATGAAATTCAATAATAGTTTCTACTAAAGATATACATTCCAAAAAATCACAATGACAAGCCCTATAATGATACCAATGGTCAAATTAATCTAATATTGGACATCCATGCCTTTCTCAAATCTCATCATAGTTGGGGATGGGATTGAAAACATAATGTTTCCTAGTGAACACGAGACAACATGAAGGAAAAATCGGTTTAACCAATGACCCATAAACATTTACCTCTACTTTGATCATGGAATGTACTATCCAACATTATAACTACTTAATATTTTATAATTCTTTCCTTTAAGTATATATTATGTTTAATGTATTATTTCACACATAACACTGAACTAAATTTTTTTTATACATTTTATTAAGATAAAAATATTAAAATGAAAAATAAAAAATTATATGAATTTAATATGAAACAAAATTAAGAAAATTACAAGATGAATAAATACTTATGTAAGTGAGACTACCACAGACATAAAATCATTATCTTCATTGACTTCCATGAATTTCATCACCCTCATACAAGCTATGGAAGTAAGGCGTTGAATTAGAAATGTAATAGGCATGTTGGGGAGGAAGTAAATGAATGGGTTAGATGATTTTATTGATGTATATTATAATATATATAAAAATACATATGACTATTATCTATTTTTCTATTGGGATTATATGGTCATTATACTAATACGATCATTTCATTATAGCCTTTCAATTGGCGGGAATAATTACAGGTAACAATATTTTGAAATATCTATAGAAAGGAGAAGAAATGACATCATGTAATAAAACATTTTATTATGAGAATAATTTTTCTAATATTGGGAAAAAGGTAGCATCACTGCTATTTTATGTAGACCAAGACCATGTTAAACATCAATAGGTACAACTTCAGGGAAATGTATATAGGGGATATTCAAGATCGTAGAGGTCACAAAGAGATCCATGTTAGCTGAATATGATTAATGAAGTTGTTATTATTCAGTAGAAATTGGTGAATAATCTTGTTAAAATTGTCAATCATATAAATATTCTTCATTAAATAGATCAAATTTAGGCTTTTGGTAACACCCCAAGCTTCCGCAGTACACTTATCTTTGAATAATACAACAGCTTGCGTTGTACACAACTTTGTGTTCTAACACACCATGACCAATCAAACTAGCTGTTATGAATAGTAATACCCACTTTTGAAACTTTTATAAAGATTATTTTTCAAAATTGAATTCAATTTTGGATTCTAAAAATCAAAATTATCTTAAGGTAAATTTTTTGTATTTTCTGACAACATTCAATTTTGAATGAATAGTGAAAAACACTGTGTTATTGTTTAAAACTGGCTTTTTATTTAGAAAGCTATTTATTTAATTTTAATTTATTTCAAGTAAAAATAGATAAATAATACCTATATAAGTTCAATTTAATTCATATTAGTCATTTTATAATAAAATTTTATGTATAAACTTTTATTGAATTTTTTATCGTCTTTTCCAACCATTCTGTCACATTTGAAAATTTTTATAAAACATAATTTTACCACTTATGTGAATTTAATTTCAAAAATACAAGAGACACGGTTGACATCAGTAAGTAAAATTTGGTTCAATATGATGAAAATAATTTTTTGGTAAATAGTAACTTTTGGATTTTATTTACCACAGTTAAAAGTAAATAGGGTAATTAAATGTAAAAATGATATTATAATTACCCTAACACTTTTCCTAATTATATTGGATAATTTTATTTCAACCAAAATAAACCTTAGGAATAAAATATGATCCTTTTGGTTCACTTGGATTAGATTAGGACATTTGTTATTATTTTATTTAAAGAAGAGTTAAAAGAGTTAAATTCAAAGTTTAATAACTAAACCATTTTTAATATAGGGTTATACATAAGATAAATTAGACTATAAATATTAATTATAAGTATAAAAATATTTCCTACATAATGGTATTTTATTTTTAATTTTTAGAAATTAAATAATTAAATTTATTTATGACACAATGATGATAGAGTAATTACTTTATTAATGAAAGATTAAAATAATTTATATTATAAATATCCAAATAGATGTAAATTGAGACTTCTTATGAATTCAAATAATTTTATAGGTTAATATTACATGTAAGGGTTGATTAAATAAATTTTTTCGAAGTGATAAAGTTTTTATTACGTTCACAAAAACAATATACCAAATAGTGTCAAAATTGACATAAATGAGTTTTTTTAAATACTATATTATTAATTCATATAATATTCTTAAAAAAATAAGGTTCGGCCAAAAGACTTATATAAGGTGAGATATATGGATAATGAACCACTTTTGGTTCTCTTGTCTTTTTGTAGAATCTTTATTAACCATTTATTATAATAATACAAGAATACATGGTAAAAGTTAAAGTATTTAACTAAGAGTTAAATCTAAAAGAAAAGGTTAATATTGGACCTAAACCCATCTAAAACCAATTTTTTGGGAGGTTTTCGGCCCCGAACCACCATAGCCTCAAAATAAATCTTTTTAGAGGCATTATAAACAGAATATGATGGTATAATAAAATAATATTTCAATCTTTTCCTTAAGTGTCCCTCACCTCTCTTATAAAAGGGTACTTTCCCTTCTCTTAAAATCACACCTCCAATGCCATTTGGCTTAGGCAACCCCTACTAAAATATCCTCCCAACTAATCTAACTTCTACTTAGAGTCCTTTCATTGATCAAAAATCCAACCTCATGTTCCCTTTCGATCAACTCAAAAGGAAACACTTAAAGAAGATGTAATAATTTCACCACCACTTTCAAAGTTCTTCTCTTCTTCCACTTCCTCTTTATTTTTTGTTTCCATACCAAAATGATAACCCCAGTAACTTATACATAGTGTGAAGTAATTATAAATATGGTATAACCATATTCATTATTCTATCCATCCTATGAATGACAAGTCACCATACGTGTGTATGTATGGCTTACAATCTCCACGTCATGGTGTAGTTAGTTATTCAAACACTTCATTTTTTGGATGGGTATAATAATTAGTATAACTGATGTAAATAATAAATATAACATGTTAATGATTTTTTATATATGATATATCATCAAATTACATACTATTTTACCATTAATAGAATTATATTATCGCTCATGTGTGCGAATGGATTACCATCTCCACGAACACGATGAAATTCATTCCTCATCATAACCATTCAAGAATAATTTCCATTTTATGATTAAAAATAATGTTTAAGAACTTAATATCATTCTGGATATTAATAAAATACATCATATCCATAACAAACATGGCTTATGTAACAAATCATATAAAGGAAAACGAATTATTTAACACCCGAAATAATGATACTACTAAAATATTATTAACAAATAAATATTAGAAGATCATATATGATATCATATTTATGTATTTGGTTCTAGAATAATTTAATAACAATTATTTAACTATTATAAATGAGGTTAATTTACCCTCTCTCTAGGAAAATTACAAGGTTAGGGTAAATTCTACAATTTCTTCATTATCTGAGGTTGTTTATATGTGATTATCTTCTAGGACCTCTTTATCATCCACATATGTGTTTCTTAAAAATGTATTTCAAAAAAAATTTACTATTTCCAAGAAAATGGTTTAAAGTCATTTATACCATTTCTTACTTTTTATATAATGTTTATAAAGGAATCTTTCCGTTGTTTTCCAACCAAGTTCCTTTACATCCTTTTCCAAAAAATTATGGAAAGAATGTTTTTTTAACTTATATGGTGAGTGCAGATATTTTCCTCCATTACAACACCTTCAATACTACCCTTACAATCTTATGAGAATATTTTCAAAATAAATGTTTTCTTTTATTACATGACTTTTAAATTATTTCAAAATTGAAAGAGATACTTCTCTCAAATAGTTTTGATTTCATCTATGTTAAGATCCTTTGATGGATTTTACACTTGTTTAAAGTTGATTTATTATGATAAAATCTTCAATATCGTATTGAAGTTTTTGTGATATGTTTAAATGTGGATGTGTTATTTTTATACCATCCATGGTTTATGGTTAAATTATTAATATTTCATATGCTAGTTTTAATAAAAATTTGTATGTTATGTTTCATCCTTACCATATAAGGAATGAATTGGACATAGTAAGTGATGGGTGGAGCCCGCTATAGCTCCTTGATGCATCGGTAGGTCTCATGAGACAAACTTGTGTTTTGTCACAAGGCCTTGACAAAATATTATTTGTAATCTTGGCACAAGGCCTTGACTATGTGGTTATGATGTCCGACATTTTCTATTCCATAATTATGAAATTGGCTATTGATATTACATGTGATTATTTGACTAGTATGATATCCATGTGAATAAGTAAATTAAATTATTTGATTTATCATTTCCATATTATGATGAAGTTTTTGTTTAAAAGTCTTGCGTTTTAGTCGTATACATTTCCTTAAAATTTTGTGCTTATTTATGATAGTTTCCTCTATATTGTTATCCTTATTGAGCATCTGAGATCACCCCTTTCTTATGTTTTATTTTTCATAGGATGTGAAGAAGTATATTACGATTAAGTTTCAGGAATTGGATAAGGTATATGATTGTGTTCAAAGGGGACACAATGTTGTTGTTTTTTCATTGCATGATATAATGTAATACTTATGTATGTATCTATTACTTCCAAGGCTACTAAACTGATCGGTCTTTCGGGACGTGATTCCTTCTATTATGCCAATGTTATGTAATAATTCATAGAATCTAGGTAACTGGGGTCAAGGCATTACAATTGGTTTCAGATGAAGTTTGGTACAATCCTTGAAAGCTGGATTTTGAAAAACTCTGATTATAGAAAATTACCCTAAGATAGAATTTGAGGATTAGTATAGAAGAACTTCCTAGAATTTTGGTAATGTATAGATTTTGTGTATTTTCCAAAAATACATCCCTGTCTGGATATGAGCAGGTACAGGTGGCTATGGCAAAGATGCATCTAGGAGTGAAAAATCTGAAAATGAGTTTCGGGATTGACTCGGGGTATCCTTGTACATGATAACGGGCCTTTATATACTCTTGGTTAGGACACTCCCAGGGGATATGCTTAGGATAATTCAAATTTTATTTACAAACCATTATGAAGGATTTATGAGTAAATACTTCCTCAAAAAAATTATGATTATGGATTATATGCATAAACTTTTTAATTTACATTAGGTATTTTACAATTTTGGAATTACGCATTGCAATTCATAAACTAACCTAGTGTATGCCATTATTTAGAAATGGTTCCCAGTATAAGGAATGAGAACTCAAGAAATACGCATGATCCAAAGAGTAAGAAAGATCATATCTTTCATGGTCTTAAGAAGAAATTTATAAGGGAAATAGTCCCCCACGTGTTTTCATCATGTGAAGAAATAGTATCACGTGTTAATAAGATAAGTAAATAATTCTCTAAGTCTTAAGTCTTTGAAGGAAATCCAGAGAAGAAAAGTACAGTAGAGAGAAAGATGGATAAAGGGAAGAAGGGAACAAAGTATTTTTACCATATGTGATAACTGTGGAAAGAATCACCTTGGTAAATGCTTGAAGGGAATGGTAGTTTATTATAATTGTGGAGAAAAAGGAAACCAAGTATGTGATTGCAAGGGTAAAAAGGTTTCAAATGTACAATTATTCATCTGTAAGGAGTTGGAACACTACGCGAGTCAATGTCCAAACCATCAGAGTATACCCCAAATGATGCTATTGGATAATAATAAAGTTATGATACTATCGTATAAGAAGAGGAATAATTAGTGTTCTTAAATTTTTATTAATGAATTGTGTCATTTGATTATTGTATCAACGATATATTAGTTATATTAATTATGGACATAAATAAGGATTGTACTGCTATACTATTTCACTGAGTATTTGAGATTATATGGTACTTAGAAAAGTGACTCAACAATAAGTTAAATTTTTTGGAAAATATATGGTTGAAGGAAAGATAAACCTTAATATGGTCCTAATACTGAGGTAGTGATTTTGAAATAATATATGGTTGATTTGGATAAATTTTATTGGATATTCTTGACTACCTTGAAACTGATTAATGGTTTTTTTACTCTATCATTATTGGAGTATTTAAAATTTTTGGAAATAAGGAATATATCTATTATTATATAAGGAATAATGGAGAATGAAGGTAATCAATAAGGTTTTATGGAAATTCAGGGTGTTACCATGTTTTAAGAAAATATATTATGAAGGTAATCACATGTTATTATGTGGCAAAAATATATCTTCATTATGTTATGTTAACATTCCTTCTAAATTTTGGATTATGAGTTTCAACACAAGTACTTTGGATAAGTATAAATATTGGAATGGATTAAGTTAGACATTTGATACTATGGTTTAAAGTTAAAACATTTATTAAGATTATTTTTGGATTTTATTTATAAAAATAACAACTCGGAGGTCGAGCGACAACCCGTTGCATCCGACAAGGCCGCGAGACTTGAACCCAAAACTGAAGGGTGACAAGGGTGAATCACCTACCACTAGCCAACATGATGTCCTGGTTTGTATAATGTAGTTTCTTATGACTTGATATATGAATTATAAATTCTTTTTTTTAACCCTGTATGATTATGATAAATAGAATATAATTTACTTCTATTATCTTTTGGAGTGAAAAATGATTTTGTGTTAGAAATTAGTTAAAGGATGAACCTCTACTTGTCAAGTTTTTTTCTTTTGTATTATATGAAGAAATTAATTCTTAAACATTAGGGAAGGGATCATAAAACCAAAAATGTGTTATCCTGATACCTTATGTTTTGTAGAACTGAAGACAAGATTAGTCCATGCTCCTATCTTGACTCTACCATCGGAGAATGATGGGTTTGTTTTTTATAGTGATGCTTCAAAGAAAGGACTTGGTTGTGTCCTTATGCAGAATGATAGGGTTATTTACTATGCATCACAACAACTAAAAATTTATGAATAGAACTATCCTACTCATGATCTTGAGTTATAAGAAGTAATATTTACTCTGAAGATGTGGAGATATTATCTATATGGTGAAAATGTGAGATATATACTGATCACAAGAGTTTGAAGTATATTTTATCACAGAAAGAACTCAACATGAGGCAAATATGATGGCTTGAACTACTCAAATATTATTATTTCACTATACACTACCACCCAGGGAAGAAAAATAAGGTGGAAAAATCTTTTAGCAGAATGGATCATGGAGTTTTAAACAAGATGAGAGTTGAAAGGGATCCTATGTTCATGGATTTAGTAATGATGGATATGGTAATAATCATGGAAGGGGAAACATCACTACTTTTTCAAATGGTTGCAAATACATCTTTACTAGAAAGGGTAAAATATTCTGATACTGATGATGAGGAGTTTCAAAAAAAATTACAGCTGTGAATGATGGGATATTGACCGAATTCTTATATAAAGATGGAATTTTGAAATTTGGGAAGAAAGTTTGTGTTCTTGAAATACCTGATATAAAAAGGGAATTATTGGATGATGCTCATAGATCCAATTTCTTTGTACACTCTAGTATCACTAAGATTTATATATATTTGAAGGAACATTTTTAGTGGGACAACATGGAGAGAGAGATTGTTGATTATGTGTCCAGATGTAAGGTTTGTCAACAGGTGAAGGCTGGAAGATGACATCCTAGAGGAGTCATGAAACCTCTTTCCATAACTGAGTTGAAATGGGATGATATTATGATGAACTTTTTCAGGCGGCTACCAAAGACTCCTAGAAAGAATGATGCAATATGGGTCATTGTTGATTGTCTTACCAAGTCAGTACATTTTCATTCTATAAGTAAAGGTTTACCACTTTAATGTTTAGCAAGACTATATATTAATGATGTTTTAAGACTTCGTGGAGTACCAATATCGATTGTTTCTTATCTTGATCCCCATTTTACATCAAGATTCTGTAAAAGTCTTCAGAAGACCTTGGATACTGAACTTAGTTTGAGCACTGCCTACCACCCTCAAATTGATAGACAATCAGAACAAACTATTCAAACTATAGAAGAGATGTTGAGATCTTTCTCACTTGACTTTCATGGTATGTGGGATAAATATTTACCTCTGGTAGAATTTTCCTATAAGAATAGCTTTAATTCAAGTATTCAGATGGAACCATATGAATCGTTATTTGGAAAGAGATTTTGTACACCAACATGTTGGGATGATGTTGGTGAAAGAAACCTCGTAGGCCTAGAACATGTTGAGGAAACAATGGAAAAGGTGAAGGTTATCCAAACCCACATCAAAGAAGCACAAAGTAGGCAAAAGAGCTATGTAGATAACTAAACGAAGGATTGGGGATTTCAAGTAGGAGATTATGTTTTCTTGAAGGTATCTCAATGGAAGAGTGTTGTACTATTTGGTAAGAAGGGTAAATTATGTCCCAGGTACATCAGACCTTTCAAAATTCTAGAATGAATTGGAGTTATATATTACCATTTGGAAATGCCTCCAAGTATCTCCAAAGTTCATGATGTGTTCCACATATCACTATTGAAAAAATACATGTCTTGACCAACGCATTTACTCACCTACAAAGAAATAGAACTAGAACCCAGTCTGTCTTGTTGTGAATATCATGTAAATATTTTTGATACAAGATAACAAGTGTTGAGAAACCGGATAACTCGTCCAGTAAAATTTCTATGGAGAAACCATAAGATGGAACAGGAAACACGGGAACCTGAGGAACTTATGATGAAGAACCACCCGAATATCTTTATTCAGTAATATTATACAAATTTTTAGGATGAAATTGTTTGAAGATGGGAAACTTTTAACACCTCGAGCTTCTAAGATATGCTTCTCTTTGAATAATACAATATCTTGCACTATATGCAACTTCGAGTTCAAACACACCATAATCTATCAAACTACCCATTATGAATAGTAATACCAACTTTTTAAAATTTTATAAATTTTATAAATTTTATTTTTCAAAATGGACTTCATTTTTGGATTCGGAATATCAAAATTATCTTAGGGTGAAATTTTGGTACTTTTCTGAAAAATTTAAATTTTTGATGAATAGTGAAAAACACTACGTTATTGTTTAAAACCTACTTTTTATTTAAATAATTATTTATTTTATTTAAATTTATTTTATATCAAAATATATACATAATACCTATATGAGTTAAATTAGATTCATTGGATTCTTTTTATTATAAAAATAGATATATAAAATTTTATTTAATTTGTTAACGTCTTTTACACACCTTCTAAGCACATTTAAAATTTTGCATAAAAAGTAATTTTTCCAATTTTGTGAATTTGATTTCAAAAATATGAGATAAATGGTTGACATTAGTAAATAAATTTTTGTTCAATAGGATGAAAATAATTTTTTTGTGAATAGTAACTTTTGGATTTTATTTACCAAAGTTAAAAGTAAATAGGGTAATTAAAAGTAAAAAATGATATTATAATTACCCTAACACATGTCCTAATTCTATTGGATAAGTTTATTTCATCCAAAATCAACCAAAGGAATAAAATATGATCCTTTTGGTTCACTTGGATTAGATTAGGACATTTATTATTATTTTATTTAATGAAGAGTTAAAAGTTTACAATTCAATGATTAATAACTAAACCATTTTTAATATAAATTTATACATGAGATAAATTAGTATATAAATAACAATTATAATTATAATAATATTTCCTACATAACGGTATTTTATTTATAATTTTTATACATTAAATAATTAAATTTATTTATGACACAATGGTGATGGAGTAATTACCTTTTTAATGAAAGATTAAAATAATTGATATTATAAATATCCAAATAACGGTAATTTAATACTTCTGATAAATTAAAATAATTTTATATGTTAATATGAAATTTTAGGGTTTATTAATTTTCTTTTTTTGAATTGATAAGGTTTTTATGACTTCCACAAAAACAAAATACCAAATAGTGTCAAAATTGACGTAAATGAGTATTTAAAACATATACTATATTATTAATTGATATAATATTCCTAAAATTAAAATGTTCGGAAAAAGTACTTAGATAAGGTTATATATGTCAATAATTAACTTCTTGGGGTTCTATTGTATTTTTATAGTAAGTTTATTAACCATTTATTATAATAATACAAGAATACATGGTAAAAGTAAAACTATTCAACTAAGAGTTAAATCTAAACGATAAGGTTAATATGGTGACATAAACCTGTATAAAACCTATTAGTTGAGATATTTTAGACCCATACCCACCTTATACTATAAATAAATTCTTTTGGAGACATTATAAACCAAATATTATTGTATAATAAAATAATATTTCAATCTTTTCCTAAAGTGACCCTCACCTCTCTTATAAAAGGGAACTTCCCCTTCTCTCAAAATCACACCTCCAAAGCCATTTGGCTTGGCCAACCCCGATTCAAATATCCTCCCAACTACTCTATATTATAATTAGAGGCCTTACATTGAAGATAAAGCCAACCTAAAGAGCCCTTTTTATCTACTCAAAAGGAAACACCCGAAGAAGAGGTAATAATTGCACCACCTCTTTGAAAGTTCTTTTCTTCTTCCAATTCCTATTTCTTTGTTGTTTCCATACCAAATAATAACTCCAGTACCTTATAAATAGTTTTATATTATTATAAATATGTTAAAAACATATTCATTATTTTATCCATCTTATGAATGACAAGTCACCATACGTGTGTATGTACGTCTTACCGTCTCCACGTCGTGGTATAGTTTATTATTCAAACACCTCATAATTTGGATGGGTATAATAATGATTATAACTGAATTAAATAATAAATATAACATGTTAATTATTATTTATATATGATATAACATCCAATTATATACTATTTCATCATCAATATAATGATATTGTCGTTTGTGCATATGTACGGATTACCGTCTCCACGAACACGATGAAATTCATTCCCCATCATAACCTTTCAAGAATAATTTCCATTTTATAATTAAAAATAATGTTTAAGAACTTAATATCATTTTGGATATAAATAAAATACATTCTATATATAACAAACATGGCTTACGTAACCAAGCATATAAAGGAAAAAGATTCAGTTATCACCCAAAACAATGATACTACTGAAATTTTATTAACAAAAAATATTAGAAGATCATGTATGATATCATATTTATGTATGTGGTTCTTTTATAATTTAATAAAAATTAATTAACTATTATAAAGGAGGTTAATGTACCCTCGATCAAGGAAAAGTACAAGTTAAGGGTTAATTCTACAATCTCTTCATTTTCTGATGTTGTATATACGTGAGTATCTTCTGGGACCTCTTTATCATCCACATCCGTGTTTCCTAAAAATGTATTTCAAAAAAAATTACTTTTTCATAGATGATGGGTTAAAGTCATTTATACCCTTTTTTCAATTTTTATATAATTTTTATAAAGGAATATTTCAGTCTTTTTCCAAACAAGGTCTTTTACGACCTTTTCAAAAAAATTAAGTAAAGAATGTTTTTTTAACTTATACGAAGAGTGCGAATATTTTACACCAATATAACACCTTATAAGATTCCCTTACAAGATTATAAGAATATTCTCAAAATAAATGTTTTCATTTAATATGTGACTTTTAAATGATTTTAAAATAAAAAGAGATACTTCTCTTAAATAGTTTTGATTTCATCTATGTCAACATCCTTTGATAGATTTTACACTTGTATGAAGTTGATTTATTATGATAAAATCTTCCATATTGTATTGATGGTTTTGTGATATGTTTGACTATGGATGTGTTATTTTTATACCATTCATGTTTTACGGTTAAAGTATTTACATTTCTTGTGCTAGATTTAATATAAATTTTTATGTTATGTTTCATCCTTTTCATATGAGGAATGCATTGGACTTACTATGTGATGGGTGGAGCCCGCTATAGCTCCTTGATACATCGGTATGTCTCATGAGACAAACTAGTATCTTGGCACAAGGACTTGAAAAAATCTTATTTTTAGACTTGGCATGAAGCCTTGACTATGTGGTTATGATGTCAGACATTATGCATTCCATTATTATGAAATTGAATATTGATATTACATGTGATTATTCGACTAGTAGAATATCCACGTGAATACGTAAATGATATTATATGATTTATTTGTTCCCTATTATGATGAAGTTCAAGCTTAAATGGATTGTGTTTTAGTCTTATATATTACTTAAATTTTTATGCTTATTTATGATAGTTTCCTCTATATTTTTATCCTTACTGAGTATCTGAGCTCACCCCTTTCTTATGTTTTATCTTTCCCAGGATGAGAAGAAGTATACTATGATTAACCTAAAATAATAGGCTAAGGGATATTAGTGTGTTAAGAGGGGACACATAGTTTTTGTTTTTATATTTCCTGATGTAATTTAAAACTTATGTATGTATTAATTACTTACATGGATACTAAATTGATCAGTCTTTCGGGACATTATTCCTTGTATCATGACAATGTTATGTCATAATGCACCGAATCTGGGTAACTGGGGTTGGGGCGTTACACTTTTGAAAAAATATTGCATAGCCACCATTCTAGAACATACATCTCCATTATTAATTTCTTTCCTATAATGTTCCATCACCTTCATAGTATCAATTTAAATTATATTTCTATTATATTTTTTTAGTTATATAATCATGTTTTCTTTAGAGGATATCCTAGAAAGATTCCATCACCACATCTCTTCTACAAATTACCCTGATTTTTTCATTATATATTTATAATAAAGGTACCATTAAAGACATAAATATATTACAAACTTATAGTTTCATTATAATATATCTCAAATCGGTACATATCTAAATTTTTTCTATATAAATAATGGTTTTAAATTTGAATCATTGCACTAATTTCTTAACACCAAAACAATATTGGTGTATCATGATTGATTAGAATTGTCAATGTGAGCGCCCCCGATATCCTATTTTTTCATTTAACAACATCATTATGTTATCGTGTATATATTGCACTAAGTTTATGTCGACTTTTAGGATTTTTAAAATAGGATTCAAATTTAACATTTGTAAACATTGTTATATTATTTTTTGAAATATTATTCAATGAAAAAGAATAATATTTTCCTATATTTTTTAAAAACCCATTCTGTAATTTAACAACCTCAGGCTTGTTCTTTATAAACATATCTTAAGTGGTGGTATTAAAGTCCTAAATAATTGTAATAAAGTACTGGTATCTATTAGTTTATTTCTTCCTCATGGTTCTAGACACGTATTAATGAATAATAATTAATGGATGTGACTATTAAAATTTTACCCTCTTGTGAATAGAATTAGAAATATTTGTTTTTTTATATATAGAGCATAGCCACTCTATTTCTCTTCTCATCATTGGAAAAACATGAATTGTTTCTCCTTGACTGGCCTTGATCATATTATTTTGGTTGAGATATATAATCCTTATATACCACAAATCATTCTCTTATTTCATCCCTACATAGCATTAATTTTCAGCATCACCTACTTGAAATAAGATTATTCTTATAAATTTTCCTCCTGTAACAACTATTTAATAATTTAATATATTTACCAAGAACCCATATTGTATGAAAATTTAATTTTTTTCCTTTATCATGTTGTTTTTATATAATTAAAATATCATGTTTCAATCCATAAACATAATGTGTGATTTTGGATTTCCATTTTTTCATTCCCAATCATAGTTAGACCAATTCCATTGATCATGAGTAACCTATAATTTCAAAATTTCACTAAACCATTAATATGATTTTAAAAATATTTAATATTATTTAAAACACAAGTCATATGGGATGATAATCCCTTATAAAAGATCTATGGAGTTTCCCCTTTGGATTATTTATGGTTAATTTTTACAGCCAATGTTTTCTCCTTTCATTTATTCTTATTTTGAGGAATTTGAGTATTGAAACTCAGATTTCACTTGACTAGTAGATGGATTTGAAATTTATTTTCATGGTGACTAGGATAATTACTCCTTAAAAAACTTTTTTGAGAACACTAAACTTGTTTGGTAATTTCTATCTTTAATCTTAACATGTTTTTGAGTTTCTTTCCTTTATAAAGGATTAATCCCCTTAAAACCATTAATCCCAAGCAAACTTGGAATATTATGATTATTATATTATAACCAATACACCTATTCTACATTACCAAATCATCCATAGTACCTTAAAACTATATAAATCATACTTTCTTTTGTTTATAAAATGTTGTTTAAAACATGGAATTTGAGGTTTATCCGTCATGAGGTCACCAATAATTGTTCCTTTTTATTAAAAAAATTATAGTTACCTACTACCATATTCTTGTTATATATATTTTTCCTATTATTATCCATTATAGATTAAATAATTTGAAAAAAAATTGATGTCATATTGATGTACCATGAATTTGAAGATTTTTTAGGGATGCCAAATTTTTCTATAAACTTTATATTGTTAACTCTCTTATTCTTATTAGGATTTTCACTCATATACTCATAATTTTTCACACTTAGAGAGTATTTTTTAATAATTTTATTTTGACTCACTTTTATTTGATATTTATCTCACTTTTATAATATAATTTTCAATGATAGATCTACATTTTTTCAATTGTTCTTTTAATTTGACTAATTTTAGTTGTATCTCTTCCAATTATTTTTCTCTCCGTTATATTTTCATCAATATTGATGTTAAAAATACCCTCACCATAAACTATTCTATTTAAAAATTAAATTATAAACATTCATTTATTTTAATATGTATATTTCTCCTTTAAATAATTATTCCATTGAAAAACTTCTTTCAAATAAAATTTGAAACCAAAAAAAAACTATGATGCATTTTATTAAGATAAATTTTAAATTATTAAATATAATATTTATAGTGTAGATGATAAATTGGAGTTTCTAAATAAAAGTAAATTTTTTATCAAGTATATATCTATAATGAATAATCAATGGCATCAAGTAGTATAATTCTTATATAAGAGGATAATTTATCCAAGCTTGGAAACGAGGTAGAA
This sequence comes from Viscum album, assembly GCA_963277665.1. Lineage (NCBI taxonomy): Eukaryota > Viridiplantae > Streptophyta > Magnoliopsida > Santalales > Viscaceae > Viscum > Viscum album. The sequence goes on from OY728126.1 coordinate 1,422,370,577, forward strand.
ACACTATGGTTTTCTTTAGATCAAGCTCAAGATGAACTTCATAAATAAAACATGACTGTAATTATCATCATCAAAAGTTAAAGCACATGGATATCACTAGGAGATCAATGTTAGATGAATCAAAACTCTTGACTACCACCATTATCATACCCTTACATATTATATTGAGGTCTTAATGGGATTTGTAAGTAGAATCTTGGATGATGTAAACATGTAATTACTAATGTGATAAATTTTATATTATTAATTTTTTTTATTAATTTATAATTTTAATAAAATTTAATAAATAAAAAATTTTATATTTAAGAAAAACTTGTTGGTGAACATTAATTAATTTTTTCTGACCAATTATTCTATTGTTATGAATTAGTAATAAAATCTTTTAATATCTATTTTTCAAAAAAAAATTATTTTTCAAATATATGTGTATTTTTATGAAAAAAAAACTAAATTGATCAACTATAAAATATTATTTTTAAAGTTGCAATGTGAAATAATATTAAACAGTAATTTAAAATTATTAATTAATATGAAATAATATTAAAAACACTTCATGTTTTTTAATGATTATTTTAATTTAAAAAAATTATTTCTTTTACATAAAAATTATGTATTGTTTTAAAATTTAAATTTCTCATATATAAAAAATTATTTTTATAAAATTGATATTATTTTTAGATTATTAATACCAAAATTATATAGGGGTAGTTTTTAAAAAATAATCTACAAAATGATTATTTTTATGAATAGTAAAACTACTTTATTTAAAAATACCGTAACTTTTTTAATATTTAAATGTGAATAAATAATTTTTGAAGCCATTTTTTGATAAAATAGTTTTTTGTTAAGTAAAATTATAAGTTTAAATGTATTTTCTATATTCAGAAACCTATTATGGATATTTTTTTTCCAGAATCTTATTTTTTCCAAAAAAAATATGCATTATACACATAATATTTTAGTATTAATTTTAATCACTTTTTATAAATTTATTATAATAGTATTTTTTTCATATTTATAATAATAAATTTCAAATTATTTTATAATGTAAATTTATTTTTTAGTAAAAAAGATTAGTTACCATGAAAAAAAATTGGTCATAATGGTAAATGTTAATTACAATAAAAGGTTAAAAAATGAAGAAATAAAAAAACCACCTCAAAACATATCACAAATTTTAATTTATAATGGAAAAATCAAAAATTACTTTTCCCTTATATATTATTTCCCACTTTTTTAACCAATTTATTTTTAAAATATAAGGCCTCTAATATAATGTTATGAGTATTTATGAAAATGAAACCCTTCAACTTATAAAAAAATCCCTACATCACCCCACTAATCCTAATGTATGAATCATATTATCTATACCATTTTAAAAATCCATTCCCAAATATATTTACCACATAATATTGGTTTTTTATCACTAAAAGGAAAAATCAATGAAACTATAGGAGTTGTCTTTAAGACTAAGGTAACAACTCATAATCACTCATTTTTCATTTGTATTCTTTTCATTGTTATTTAATTTCCTCAAATTATATTGAAAAATTAATTATATAATTTAAAAATATAATTTTTATATTGTAATTTTATTTTTTTTTGAAATTAACATTTTATACCATTCTCCCAACCATTTTAAAAAATAATATGTTGGTCAAATTATGTGCGGACGGTCGCTTCCATGAATGACATATTTTATTTTTCATCACTGACATACATGGATGGTTATAAAAATATATTTTATTAATTTATATGATTTTAATGAGTAATATATTTCATTAATATTATTATTAAATATTTAATAAAAATAATGGTCATTATAATTTAATCTTTTGATATCAGTAAATTACCAGACACATTGTCCTTATGGATTCCATTATCAATGACTATACCTACAATTTCAATAAAATGAACAATGGGATACATAAATAATTAATACATAATTATTTCAAGAAATTTTTTAATACTTTAATTATTAAAGTTTCAACATATAGTGGGTTCCATCATCAACATTTTGAAACATGTCTCAATAATCAAAATTACAAACATTCAATAATGAAAATAATCATTAACTAGATAATGAAAGTAAAATGGATGATTATAATTAAGTATTAGAAAATTAAATATATATGAATAATGTTATGAAATAATTTATTATCATAGTTATTTTTACTATACAAGTGGTTAAATAGATTATGTGGATGTTGGGAGAAAAAGATAATGGTTTTCTTTTGAATTTTATTTTGTAATTTTACATTGTTATGAATAAGCTTCCATCTGGGAAAATTGTATGATGTTTCTCTCTAAAACAACCTATATATTATTCTCATTAATTTTTTCACTAATTTTGTATGACTTTTATCCATTTTATTTCCTCTTTGTTTTATAATCATATTAGTGTTATACTTATAAGATAAACAGACCTAGCCTTTTCTTTTAAATCTGGAATCTTTTCCGACTATGACCATATTCTTTATTTTGTTTTATGCACATATGTATCTATACTTCAATTACATCATATTTTTTTAATTAATATAAAATTAAATAAATTTTTTTTCTTCTTTTAACATTTATGACATGATTTTTTTCACCAGCATTAACCCTTTTTAAAAAAATAGAAAAAAGGATCTTCTTTTTAAAAATTTTCCATACTAACAAATTTTACCACAACTACTATCAATTTCATTTAACAAAATTCTTCAAAAAACATGTATTTTCATGTAAATTGATTTTTCATTCAAAAAAAATTATAAAAATATATCAAAATCATAACTAGTTTTTCTCCTTATTTCTAAAAGTAAGGTTTATTACATTTATAAAAATTGTTTTCATTTATGTCAATATCCTTTAATATTTATTATGGTTAAATGGTAATATTATATAATTATACCATCCACATTATTTTATATATGGATTATAATTATGTTTTAAATATGTTTTCATGAAACACAATTCTCTCTCATATCTTAATCAAGAAATGAAAAATGAATAATGTTTTCATGCTATTACCATACACATATGAAAGGATTATGATTATGTGATAGTTTGCCCCAATATAACCCCCATGTTCATTATGTATTGATTTATATATAGTGATAATACATGTTTCTAGTAATTAGGAGTAAACCCAATCCCTAATGAGACATTATTATGTTTTTTTTAATTTGGTGTGAACCATGTCCCATATGGGACTATGTCCACTATATGATGATGATATCAGTATTAATTCCGGATATTATAAATTATTTTTTTTGTGTTTATATATATTCCAGACATCTATAATATTTTTTATTCTCATGTAGTGTTTTCATATCTCATGGCTACAAACTCATGCTTTCACATTATTATTACTCAGGTCTTATTATATTCTTAAAGCCTTATTTCATTACTCATGTTATATCAAATATTATTTATTGGGTATGATTATTTTATGTTATTCATTAAACCTTGATTATATTCAAATACCCATATTCAAACTTATTATCATCAATTAATGTCACTTATGTTTACCCCTGTTGAAAATTTGAGCTAAACTTTTCTTATGTTTACATTCCCTATGTTATAAAATATTATATTACATTTTATGTCTTATATCATGTAATATTTTCGAATTATTTTTGGGGAGATGTTGTAAAGTATTTAAAATAATTTTTTGTTATATATTCTTCAAATACACAAAAAAATTATGTTTTAGGTTTTGATTTATCATGGGATTTAAATATTAAACATATGAAAATATGTATTATATATTGATGGTTAGCTTGGGTCTCCTTAGTTGTTATCAAATTATGGTTTAGTTATTTTTGGGATTATACTAGATAACATTAATGAAAACCCTAATGGATAATCCTATATATAGAGAAACGTCATAAAATTTTGGTAAAGTATAGGGTGCTTGAATTTTTAAAAACAATATCACTATCTGGATAAAAATAAATGGATAGATTCTTAGGAAACAATTCACCTAGGGGAAATAAACCTAAAAAATATTGGTTGGGTATTACCTCAATCACCACTCAATGCACATAAATGTTTCATTAATGAAAACCTACTTTTAAACTCTTAGTGAATACACATTGGTAAATTCATATGCTCATTATGAACATTTATAATGGATTTGAACATATTTTTATGGTATATTTAGATAACCTAAAAGAAAATAAACCATAAATTTCATATATTAAAAAATAGAAATTCATAAATTATGGTACATATATAATTTATGATTTAATCCTTTTAAGTTAATAGCTCTCTATTTTATAAGCATATCATATTGGGTATTCATATCCCTTGAATTCATCTATATTCGTAAATAGATGGTTATAGGAGGAACTAAGTTAAAAATTGATCTTATGAGTAATACAATGATTATACCAATGGGAAACCAAAAGGGATGATCATTGGAGTATAAAATTTTATATCCTTGTGTACCCAACTTACTCCTGAAATGAACAGTAATTTTAAAAATGTTGGGATCCTAAAAGAACTAATGAAATTGAAACATGATTTGTGTGTGTGGTTTACCCCTTGTAAAAATGACATGATAGATCCCTTCAAACGGTTTGATGGAAAAGGGTGGCCTTTTTCCATATTTATGTTTTCAAAGAGGAAGAACTGTGTTGAAATGTAGCATAAAAATATTTTAAATGATGTAAGTTATTTCCATTATTCTAAAGAAATGTATTAAATTTGATTTTCATAAAGTGTGAAAGGACTCGGTATCCTGAGCAAGTGTTGAAGGACTAATTTTCTCTTTTTTAAAATGTGGGGGTTGATATATACCCATTGATTTTTCCTTTTTTTACCCTTTATATAGTTTTTTATCTCTGTGATGCATAATCTCCCATGGTGTGGGAATGTGTTTGTTATTCCTTGGGTACATTTTATTATAGGGGTATTCATCATTAGTTGTTAGGGATGAGGGTATCTATGGTTATTATTTTTGTATTGTATTTATATTATCTATTTATATGCCTTACATCCTTCATTGGTTCTAAGAAACCAAGTAATAAGTGTAATACCTAGCTTGTTCCACTATTTGGTTCGCACGCCACTAGTTTCCCACTAGTTGTGCTAGGCATAAGTTCTAGGTTGGGGTTGGTTATAACAATGATGCTTTTGTGGGATAATTAGATGGATGGCCTTTTGAACTTCATTACATGGGTTCACAAGTGGGATACTTTTATACAATTAGGTGCTTTACATGATAGGGATACAATGATAGATCCAATTCCACATTTGATTGTATGTTTAGTTATTGATTGAGGGTATTTTGATATAGTTCTTGTTTATATCATTTTCACTGCTTTCATTGTTATGGGACCTCTTCTTATTGTGTATTTGATGTGTGTCAGGTGATGCATGGTTCCAGTTTTTTTATGCTTGACTAATGTGTCTGTATTGGTTTATTTCATTAAAAAATGAGTTTTTAAAGTTATTGGAAAACCTATTTGAGAATTAAAGACTCCTTTATAGGATTCATAAAGTGGGTTTCAAAATGGGTATTTTAATTTTGAAGTACCTTTTTCTAATTAAATGATTAAAAGTGGCCACTTTAATTTTAGTTAAAACAAATGAATTATTACAGAAATTTTAATGGTGAGTATGTGATTAAAAAACGGATTAGGTTAGTGGATTTTTTTTCAAAACATGTGTGCTTAGTTTTGGAAAATAAAGAGAAATGTTTTGATTGTGGATCATTGGATTGTTTTGATTTCTATATGTTACATATATGAAAGGATTATTTTTTAGCTTTATTTCCAAACTAGAATTGATGAATTTCATTGTGAATCTTATTTCACAGTTTTTAAAGGTTATGGAGTCTTTTTATCCCACGCCTAAATATTTATGGTTCTAGGTTCTTATTTGGATTCTTCATGTTTATCACGGATGATGTAGGTTGAGTTGGATGGTTAAGAGCATGAAGAGGTTTCATGGAGATGGTTTAGGCTCAACTGGAGTTAGTTTGTATGCATTTTATTTTTAGTTATCATGGATTATGTTTTACCAAGAATTATCTTTTATTTTTGGATATTGTTTATGTATATGAAAATGGGTTGGATCATTATAGTTGGTTATAACCTATCATCATAATTACTTATTTTTTGATCTTTTATTTATTTATTCCACATTATTTTATATCTAATTTTAGTGAAATAATTCCCAAAGTGATTCCTTTTATTCCTATTCATTAGTTGTCAACTCGTGGGGATTGGGAATTCCCATCGGGCCTTGTGGAAAATTGGGTCAGGTGTTGGGTTTAGTGGAAGACTTGTCTGGTTTGTTAGATGGGTCTTCAAGATAATATTCTATTTTCTATGTGGAACTCAGTGTTTCACTTATCTTTGACTTTCAAGGTGAGTCTATATTTACACTTTGGTATCCTTATCTCTTTATGCAATAAAACTAAAATATGTGAAATTATTAGAGAAAACATGAGGTCAGGTACACCCTCATATGTAATATGACACTGTCATCTAATATGGACTTATTAATGATGTTTTGATCCACCATGTTACTAGTGTCCTTAGATCTACCCTCTTTTTTTGCACACTACTCTCATTTTTTCTATTCTACTTGAATAAAAGGGGGTTCCCCTTTTATGGTTCTAGAGAGGTTATGGGTTTTTTTCGCTGTGTAGTTAATATTCTTGGGTTTTTTACTTTTTCCTCCTATTTTTGGTCTATTAATATTGGAAAATTATTTTATATTTCAATTTCTCTTATTTGAATCACATTTGGTATTTTAATGGGCTATTATTTCCAATATGTTTTCTTATTTTTGCAGACTGGTTTTTTTTTTTTTAATGCTTTGGTCAAAGACCAAAGCATAATTTATTGATAGACAGAAAACAAATTGCATACTGGTTTTTGTTATTATTTATTTATACTTTTTAGGGAATCCTATAAGGTATGTATACTCATCCTTACATGGGTGCCTTTACCCTCACAATTCATGTCTTATATAGATGATTAATAGTTTGGGGGAGACCTTAGTATTCATGGTTTCCATAGAGCTTAGTGGCATCCAAATTTGTTGGTAAAAAATTATGTTTGTTTCTATATATTGTTCATTTTTAGGATCTCTCCATCACAACAGTTTAGTTTGGTCTCTCTTTATGGTTGTTGTACAAGTATTTTGACAACATTTTATTGTTTATTATATACCATTTTACCTTTTTTGATCTTATAATTTTTCATTTGCACACACACACATACAAACAAACACACACACACACACAAACACACACACACACACACACAAACACACACACACACACACACACACACACACACACACACACATATATATATATATATATATTAGTTAGTTTTATTTTCCTATATAATATTGTAATGTAATTTTTGGACATGTGTTTTATATAAAGGTGCATTTGGATAAGACCTCCCATTGTGTGTGATATGCCCACTCAGTGATATTCACCATCCCTGGACCTATTGGAGGTGGGATTGAGGTGGAACACTTGGCGTACCATTGCCTTAGAGTGTCCCTAGTGAGTTATGTCATGTTAAAACTCCTAGAAATTGAGAAAATATTTGATGAGGCCAAGGAAGATATTGGTCTATTTATGGTGAGAGGCACTATACTGATAGCCTTTGTCATTATTTATGCATCATTTACTATTAAAGAATCATATTTAGCTATATTTTTTAAATTGGTTTATCTTTTAGCGTTGTGTTCAGAGTTGATATCAAATAAAGTTTTATTATTTAAGTGAAAATGAAAATTATTTTTTTCATCTCTCACTAAAAGAACTAATAAAGACGAATACTTAAAATTGTTGAATTAGTAGTAGTGCAGTTAGTGTTTTCATGGTATCCTTTTTTTTGGTTTCTAATTTTTCCATTATTGTTTAACATTTTTCTATTGATAATTAATAATATATTTATAGTCCCATGTTTCTCCTAGATTTCAGGTCTCATCCCTCGACACACCCTTAATTATTCCTTTTTGATCTACTTTTAGGGTAGCTATTATATTGGGCTAACTGAAGATGTTTTATTTGATATAAGTGAAGAATGGATGGAATAATGAATCCTTACAAGAGAATATTTCATATTGAAATGTTTTTGTGGGTTTTGGTTCATTGGAAATGCCCAAAATTCTGTATTTCCTACATCAGGCGATCTTGGTTTTATCTTTAGAGGTGGTCGGATGTTTCCAAGTGTGGAGGTCTCCTCTGTTATCTATGATGGAGATGGGTTTTTAGTAGGTGGTTATTAAAATCAATAATTACAGGCATTCCTGTCTTTATATTCTCACCACATGGTGCCTTCCAATTATTCTCATCCTATAGGTAGATCAAGAAACTATTTTTCCCTCGGTTTTCTAGCTCAGTGATAACTGTGGTTGGAAGTGCTCATATCCTTATTCATATTTTATTTCTAAATGATTCTAGACTAAAATATTTTCAATAATAATGGTTTTTCATGTTTATTGGAGACCTCACCAACTGCGTAATCTCATAGTAGTTAAGGTAGTGCTTGAGTCGAGGATTCATTTTCTAAGGCACACCTAGTGTGGTGGTTGGTTGGATTGACTATTGGGGGTTTCTTTTTAATTTTTCTATGGGTTTGTTTGGAAGTGTAATTCTATTTCATAGAGTGATTTCATTGGTTTTTTTATGTATTTTTCCTATAATTAGGATAATGTGTATCATGCTATGTTTTATAGGTGAGCCCTACTTTTGGATTTTGTGATTTGTGGATTTTCTGAACATTTGGAGGTATAGTTAGCACTGTAAGGTTTCTGTGCATGGCCCCCAAGATCAAGTACCAAGAATATGAAGGTATCCTATAGGGAAAGAGTAAATTTCATGGATAATGTGTGGTCTATAGTAACTATGATGGTTGACTGTGTAGCTTTGCACTAGTTGAAAGAGTAACCTGTAAGATCTATTCATTAATGTAATCATGTGTCCATTACATGATTTCTGTCTAAAAAATGTTATTATCCTTCTGTAAGCCTCAGTAGCTACAATAATTCAGCTTTGGATATCCCTAGGGGTTCTATGGAGTTAAATTGATGATTATCTATCATAAAATGATGCCTTCCTCTCTAGGATTGACCACATCAACATTAGATCAAAGGGCTTAATGGAACTGATCATAATTTCTAAATTAAATCTAGTGTTTGAAGATCACCGTGTAATAATTATCTAATTTACATGCCTCTTATTCACTTATTATGATATTATTATTCTTTATTATGCTATTGGTGTTATTTTAATCTATTTTCTTACATTTTTAATTATAAAATAATTGTTTAAATTGATTTGAGAATTGGTATTTTTTGAATTAGGAAAATATTAGGAATGATGGGATTTTTAAATTAAACCATGGGAGTTGGATTCAAATTACATTGAATTTTAACAATGTGATTTTTTAAAAGTTATTGTGTGAAAATGGGTTTTTAATGTCTTAAATTTGTTTGATTAAAGACTTGGTTTTAACATGCTATTTGGGTAGAGTGTTTTTGGTGTTGAAAACAGTGTACAATATTTAATTTTTCAATGACTGATATGTGTAAATTATGGATAGAAGGGAAAGTTATATGAGATGTATTAGAAGTTCCATGTTTTTTTCTAATATTGATGGGTAGGCAATAAAATTGTGGTACCCGTCTGGTGAGTGAGGATCCACATCAGTTGTATACTATGATTAGAAGGGAGAATTTATATTATGTTATTATATATATCACTCGGTCTCATTTGGTTATATTAGTTACTTATTGGTCATATATATTGGGGTGGAACCATGAATGATTAAAATGTTTGGTAAATGGTTATGTTATTTTCATTTGCTAATTTTATTTTATCTAGGATAATGGTAACGTATTTTTTTTAATTCTTCTAACATTTTTTGAAATTAGTTACTTGGTTTGGAATAGTTTTACATGGGATTGCGTGAGAGTTTTCAAAAATCCTTCTTGGTATTTGTAATCACCATTATACATACATATTTATGTGCATGTAGATGTCTTATTTCATGATATTTATATGGTAAAAGATTTTATTCTATTGGGTGATGAATTAAAAAAATGATTTCATAGTGAAGTTGTGGGTGTTTGGTCATAAATTTGAGGATGAGTGGGACCATTCACATTGAATGACATTCTTATTCTATGATGTTATTTCATGTATGGATTATGATAGTTCTATTTTATTTTCTTCTACACTCTGTTTAATTTCTAAAATACTTTTAGTAAAATTTTAATATGTTTTTTAGTTTTTAAATGAATGTTTTTCACCCATGTTCCATATACTTGTTTGTTATTTTGTGGGTAAATCCCTCCCTAATTATTATGTTCATCCATTTGGTCTGGTTTCTATCATGTAGTGATCAGATAATTCATCTTAGGAGATTTGATGAACTGATCTTGAGTTGCTGGGTGCAATCACCTAGGTATGGGTCATAATAAAATGGTATCAGGGCTGATACCCATTCATTGTGTCAATAAATATTTTTGGCCCTTTAGGGTGGGGATAGAAAAAAGTCACACATCTGAGTAGGTGTAGAATTAAATACCCCTCTATAATGTGGTTTAATAACTCTCTCATTATATGAACTTTTCTAGGAGTTTCCTAAGAAAACAAACTCTTGAGGGATGTCAGGGCCCAAAGTGAATATTATTGTGATCATGAGTGATCTGTTTTTTATAAATGGTATCAAAAAATTGGATTAAAAGGTATTTTATTGATAATTGATAGTTGTAGAGACTTAGATGTTGAACACTCAATAGTTACCATTAAAAAGTAACAATTAACCTCTTTGTGTCGAAACATGACTTATTAGGGAGTTTAGGGAAAATTTTCTCCTTATATGATGTTTGTTTTACATTCCCTATAGGTTCTAAAACCATGATAGGTTCAGATTTTAATTTTTCTCAGGAATCATGATAAGAATTTGTGGGGATGATATATATGTGCATCAGATTTTTGTATATGTTTTTTCTTACCTGGAGTTATTTTAATGTCAATTTCCAAAGGGTTTTCTAAAATGATCTCATTTTAAAATATATTTTTTTGAAATTATTTATTATTTATTATTTGAAATTTATCTATGAACTAATCACTATAGTATGAATAGATCTGATTAGAGATAAAATTAATATCTTATGTGTCTTGGTTTTAGTAAAGTGAATTTCTACAGAGTGTTTCATGTGATTTCTCTTTTTATCCTGTGATGTTATACATATGCCTCTATAAAGAGATATTGTTTGTGATAAAGAGGCTATAAATTGGTGGTGGAATGAGAATGAGTGTATGAAATGATTTGGTAGAATAGATTATGTTCCTAAACTCTTAAACACTCAGGTTTATGAAATACAGGTGCTTGAATGGGGGAAAATTGAGGAGTAGCCTATGTTTGTGGAACATGTTTTAGATCTCCTAAAGGATAATTGTAAATACCCAAAAAATCAGGTTACTTCATCATTAAATTTTACCCTTCATATCAATTTCAAGTATATTTCTATGATAGAAAGTTATTGGTGGAATCAATGAGATAAGGGAAGGCTGAAAAATAGACCGATGGTTTGGTAGTGGTAACATGTACTTAGTGGACTGGTGCTAGGTACTTGATAGACCAAGGTAGGATACAAAGGTTTTTTTATAACCAACACGTACTTGGTGGGTCTATAAAAGTTTCTTGATATCCTAATAACTTATTTTTCTTTTTTTAAGGAAAATGTTTCTTTTTCCTATTACATATAATCTATTTTATCCCTAATTCAAGATTTTTCTCCTCATTTACACACATATATTCCATTAGGAGATTCTACTCCACTTCTCCTTTGTCCCCTTTAACCTAGGCATGGATCTTCATATTGATTTTTCACTAAGTGTCTAAAAAATACCATCTTTGGATAACATAAATAAATCCTTCCCTTTTATTATTTTTTAGTATGTTTTTAGTGGTTCTAGGTCTCTCTCAACCTCTTTTTATACTAACATTTGGAAATGAGAACTTTTTCTAATCATTCATCCTCTAGGTGGTAGATGATGGTTGAAATCATTATCTTGAGGTGATTATTATTTTACACTCCTTAGATTTTTTTATATATCTTGGTAAGTGGATTGAATTCCTATTTAAATAGGTTTCATAAATTGATTGGTTATGGAATATCAATCCTTTTAGGATTAGGGATTCAAGTATACAAAAGTTAAAGTGGTTGGCCAATTCTCTTTCTCTCATACTATCATAATATTACTATTTTCGGGTCATTTTCTAAAGTGGCGGATGACCAAAAAATAATTTTCATTAAAAATATTTATAATAGAATGTTTTATTTATATGATAAAATTATATTTAGTCACCACTATTTGGGACATGAACACCATCTGATCAATCCATTAGATAGTATATCCACAAGAACATACCATATAGAACAAAACATCATAATGTGAACCAAAAATATGACATTCGGATTTTAGAAGATGAACACACACAAACCCCCACACTATAAATCAAACCCTATATATGAGAGTATAAATATGACTATAAAAACAAAAATCAAAAGAAAAAACTTAATGAAATAAGAAAAATAAAAATTTACATGGTTCAGACTTATGTCATATTCCATGGGGATAATTATTCTTTTAGTTGTATTCAAGTGAAGAAAAATAAAATTATAATGATCTATGGGGAAAAAAATTAATCACAATGTCATCAAACCCAATTAATATAGTATTTCCAAAATAGTGCTTCCGATCACCACTACCTTCTTATCTTCATAAGATGTAATCCACCAAAGCCAATCCTCATAGATGAAACTATGTTTGGTCAAAGGCTCCCTCCTTCAAAACTATATAATCTTGTGCACTATTAGTCATTTTTGATAATATAAAAATAAATATGATGGTTCAAATTTTGTTGAACCATCTTTGGATGATTTTTATTCCTACTTCACCTTCCAGCTAAAACCATCAACTCATTCTGTCTGAAAATACCATCTAATTAACATCATCCAGTTATGTCATATAATTTTTTTCATTAACTCTAAATAAAAATTCATCATGATTTTACCATAACTACTTTGTTATCTCTATTATATGGGTAGATATTTGAACACCCAAATTTTGTTTTTTAGTTCTAATATCTTAGTTGGAAAATTATTTCCACAACCAAAACTTAACAATGTCTCACTTGGAAATCATTTCACCAAGATTAACCACTAGTTCATTTGAACGATTCATTATACCTACATCCATTCTATAAATTTCCCTTTTAGATTAACATGGTATCCCCACAACATTCATCAATTCAACCCAAACTAACTGAGGCGCAACATGACCTCAATAGTTTTAAAATCGGAACCACTGAAAACATGTCTTCTATATTTCAAGTTTCCTCTATATTCAATAAATCCATAACTATATCCTCTAGAAAATTTTGGATGAATTTTCACTTTAGATTAATATTTTTTATTTGATAATGAAATAGTGGATTTCCAATTAATTTTATTTCACTCTATGACTCATAGGATAACACTCCAACTTCTTACTCCCTCCTGAGATCCACCAACTACCCTTTCAACCAAATGATCTCCTTCTTTGATTCTATCAATGTGATTTACATAACATTTTTTAATGAGAATGAAACTACTAATTAAAGTATTCAAAACCAAATTACTGTTATTCCCCAAAAATTAAACATGAACCTGGAGGTTCTCTTTCATGTGTCCAATTTTTCACCAAAATATGATTCTACAAAACCTTGGAAAGGCTCGTCCACTTTGAAAAAAATGTTCCAAGTATTTAAAAACATTCAAGTGTCTGTTAATCCACCCCATAGCCTCCTAATGATATCTTTTTTAGTCCAACATAAACCCAGTAACAACTCTCATTACTTTCACAATTTCCATTGTAGTAAAAACCTTGATGTACATCAAACTTATGACAATTTATGTGTATGGAACCTTTTCCATTTAATTGACCTCATATTTCCTTTATGGTTTCTTCTCCTTTCGGGGAATAAAGTGTCCAAACAAGGGTGTGGTCATTGGTTTCTCCTATTCCATGCTAAATCACCCCACTACATGCTGGATTTATTCATTATGAGTTATTTATAAATACTAGAACTTAGGCCTCTCACTATCCACATCCCTAGAATCCATTTAATTAGTATAAGATACTTCATCTTGAAGATTTTTTAAATCTTAACCTATTACTCATTAATTCATTCCTTTATTGAACCTGTAATTATCATTTCATCGATGTAGGTATGTATAATAAAAATGATCACATAATCAAATCACTTCCAATAAAAGTAATGATCAACACCTCACTAGATAGACTTCCAAACTTTCATGAATTTGGGGATATTCATGTTCCAATTCCTCTATGTTGTCTTCAAACAAAAACTTTTATGTTTGATTTTGAACAAAAGTCCTTGGTTTGGTTGATCCTTTAAACCTGTCAACTATTCCATGTAAACTCCCTCATCTAAGTCCATATAAATATATATTTACTTCACATACCACTAGTGTAGATAAATTCGTTCATAAGAAACCATACTTAATGCTATTCAAATAGTTATATGATTTAATACCTAATAAAATATCTTTGAAAAATTCACTCCTTTCATTTGTTAAAAAAATCTAATACTAACTTTTTCTTGTACCTTTTTCTACCTTCTTCTTCTTCCTGCATCCTATAAACCCATTTTTGTAATTTTTTTCTTCCCAATAGGCATTTCCATGAACTCCAAAGTTTTTTACACATGGAGGTAACCAATCTTATCCCTTGTGAATAAACCACTCTATTATGAGTATTCCAAAATCCATTATTTTTACAGGAATATGGGATTTCAATAATCTGTTAGAAAAACTTAGTGAAAACTATTTTCATACCATTATATTCGGAACCACTCACCGGTAGATCTCTACATTTTCCCAAATAGCTGAGCTCATATTGGTACTATAAATTCCATAGTTATTAACTAAAGATACTTTTCTTATGAATCTGTACACTTTTATCATTCTGGTACATATGGCCTAGGGAACACCATCAGAACTTAAACTCATTCTAATACATCCTCTAGATGATCTAGTGTTTCCAGAACTTCCACGCTTATAAATTATTTAAAACATAATTTTCTTATTGTTTATTTAGGTGAACCTTAGATTTTGATAATACTTTATTTTCACAAGAGCTATCTTCCTTACTCCAATCCTTCCTTAGGATATTTTTATTTAGTATCAAAATTTTAATTCTTAAAAACTCTCAAGATTCATTATCCCAAATTTAAAATCCAAACATTTCATAACCATGTCCAATAAAGTAACATACTCAAGACATAGAATCTTCCTTGTCTCATTCATTGTCATCAACCTATACGTAAGAAAGTTATCTTAAGATATTGAGGTGGATTAAATGAACCTTCCTTAAAAACTAGAATATCTTCAAAAGTTTCTAATAAATTAGATAGTATAGACTTTGGTGGATTAAGTAAGCTATAAAATTCACTGACTACAGCCAAAAACCATTGGGAATCTCATGTGAATTATTATGCTTCTATCCTTCTCCACTAGTTTCTCGTTCCTCCTCTCTATGAATCCATTCTGTTATAGAGACGATATCATGGTATTTTTGAATTGAATCCCCTTACATTATCAAAAACTATGAAACTATAAACCTCCAAACTCACAATAATTTTCTAATAGTAAGTAGTTTATATTACATCATGCCTCTTTCTCCACTGTATTCCTCCACTGTATAAATGTATCAAATACCTCATAACTGTGAATTATAAAGTTCACCCACATTTTTCATATGGAATTATTGATGAATGTTACATAAAAGATAGATCCTTTATGAGAATTCACTGGAGATTCCCCTCAAACATCCTTGTGATCTAACTCTAACTTTTAGTGTTTTATAACCATCCCTTCCATCTGAAAATATTACTTTATCTACTTCCCAAAGATATAGTATTTTCATGTTTTATACTCCATGCTTCCAACATTAATCATTAATTTTTCAATTAATATTTGCATCCCCTTCTTATTTTGATGACCCAAAAATTCATTCCATAACTTCACTAATGAAAACTATTCATCACTCTTTTAAGTTAACCCATAAGGCACATGGCCCTATGTATTACTAACTTTATTGAAACCTTGTAACTATGAAAAATATTTCAAGAAATATCTAAAAACATAATACTAAAATATATAGCATAAAATTTTCCCATAAAGATTTTTTTTCTTCAACCTAAATATGTGTCGCACATCATTCAACTACAATGTCCTTTTGTTATCTATCTGGATCAAAATATCACATTTTCTTACAATCTCTAGAGACTTGTGATCTACATGGTGAATCGTTACCAACATCCTAGAGGTATAATTCCACATGATTACTCTCTCTAATATATAATGAAATAAATCTCCAAATTCCATCACCTAAGACCCCAAGAAATAATCAATTAGGATAAACCCACTCTTATATTCTAAAATAGGGTTTGAAGATCCACTTCTATGAACATAATTTTTTGGAATCCTCCATTAATTCCCAAAAATCTTATTTTATGTAGAAATTTAACTTTTAATTCCAGTACATGGGAGGCCATACATAGAGTTACGACTACCGTGAATCCTTCCTTTCCCTATCTTTTTATTCTTCCTTCTAGTGGGGTGTCTTTTTCCTTCCCTATTGTATGTGTTTTTTGAAAGAAGTATGATTCTCCTTTAGATGAATTTATTCATTATAAATTTTGTGAACTTAAAATAATTCATTCTTCTAAAATTACTCAAACTAATTACCATCATGCTCCAAGTTTCTAGGTGTGAAGAGAGTAATAACAAACCCCATTTTGGATCTCTAAAGGTCACCTTCGCTGACTCTAAATAGACATAGATCATATTAAAGTTATTAATATGATTAATACCCGACTTCCCTTCCAACATACACATATCGAATATTCCCATTAAAAATAATAGTTTATTCATTGTCATTGGTTTTCCATACATGTATGCATGTATTTTTATGTGTTCCAAATCATTTTTAACCTCTCAGATGTTTAATTCCATTTTCCTGGAAAGTGACATCTGAATCATCCCAAAATATTTTTTGTTGAACCTCTCCATTTATTCAACTTTCATCACTTTTTGGTTGAAAAAAGTAAACAAATGATCAAGGTCCTTATATAGAAGGAAATACCCTATATACACCTTCTAAAACCCAAAATTCCTTCAATTGAACTTCTCCAGCTAGACCATACTATCATAGGATACCATTCCTTCAAAAATTGTGAAATATCACTAAATCTAGATAACATAGAGTGAAAGGTTAGTAAATTCTCAATGATCTTATCTAATAAGAAAAATATTAGATAATTCATCTAAACTGAGTCATGAAACACTTTCACCAAGGTATTTATATTCGAGACTCTCTAACCTTGATCTATGATACCACTTATTGGGTTCACAACCACCATTTACTAAAATAAACAGATGATATATGAAATAGAGAATACCACATAAGACAAAGTTATATAATTATAACCCATGCTATGATTTCCAGATCATGGAAGAGGAGCACACCCATACCACTGCACAAAAATTAAAAACCTCTAAATGAGAGATCATACAATAATATAAGAAATGACGATTGAATGAAAGAACTCTAAGGTACAAGAATAGCAAAAATTTATGTGGTTCAAACTTTCATCCTAAGTCTACGTGTTGACTTATACTGTGTATATTATACACAGACGCTACTCACGTTCAATCAGAATGTGTGCAAACCCTGTTTTATATAATCCATGTAAGGGTATAGTGTCTGTACAGGAGACCCAAGGGTACCAAATCATGGGTGTTCATCGTACATGGTGTGTGGATTCATGGTAGATTATACTGGATTTTTTATTGGAGCTATAGATTTGGTTTTCTGGTGGTGTCTACAGAATTTTTCATGAGATCTTACTCACATTTAATGCACATGTTTTATAACACCCCGAGATTTTATGAAAAATATTCTTTTTAATTTCACTAATGTCTTGTGTTGTGTGCTACACCAAAAGGAGCTTTCACAAAACGCATCCCTCACTTGCCTTGCATTACACGCAATCGCGACCTTCCTCGATAGCGTCTGTAGTACGCAATACCGAGTTTCACTAAACGAGATATTAGTATAATATTATTATGAACTAGCCGTTATTAATAGTAATACCCACTTTTTAAAATTTTATAAATTTTATCTTTCAAAATGGACTTTATTTTTGGATTCGGAATATCGAAATTAGCTTAGGGTGAAATTTTGGTACTTTTCAGATAACTTTCATATTATGATGAATAGTGAAAATTACTAAATTTTAATTAAAAACAACTTTTTTTAATCGAAATAACTAATAGTGATAAATTATTAATTTTAGTGGTTTTAAAGTATATTTAGAGTATATTTTTACAATTTAATACAATGTTGGTCATTGGATGTAATTTCACATTTATACCAGACATAAACAAGTGTCAATCTTTTGATAGTTATTATCTCTTAAAAACACGCTATTTATTTTGACGACGGGAATTAATTTTTAAATTAGTTAATCTAACTGATATGTTTTGAATTTGGTAAAATAGACATAATTTTTGAATTCATAATATCAAATATATATTAGGCCTAATTTTCAGTATTTTTCTGGAAACTTTCATTTTTTTGATGAATAGTGAAACCACTAAGTGGTAGTTAAAAAACTGAATTTTTCATAAAACATAATTTTACCGCTTCTGTGAGTGGAATTTCGAAAATCTGAGAGACACTGTTAATATCAATGACTAAAATGTGGTTCAATGAGATGAAAATAATTTTTGGTGAATAGTAACTTTTTACTTTTTTTTACCATGGTTAAAAGTAAATAGGGTAATTAAGGGTAAAAGTTTTATTATTATTAACTTAACACATGCCCTAATTCTATTGGATAAGTGTAATTCGACCAAAAACAACCTTACGAATAAAATATGACCCTTTATGCCCACTTGGATTAGATTACGACATTTATTATTAATTTATTTAAAGAAGGGTTACAATAGTTAAAATCAAAGTTTAATAACTAAATCATTTTTAATATAGGGTTATACAAAAGATAAATTCGACTATAAATATTCATTAGAAAGATAAAACTATTTCCTACATAATGGAATTTTATTTTTAATTTTTAGACTTAAAATAATTTAATGTATTTATGACAAAATAATGATGCAGTAATTATCTTATTAATGAAATATTGACATAGTTGATGTTATAAATACCCAAATAAATGTAATTTGAGACTTTTATGAATTAAAATAATTTTCTATGTTAATATGACATGTTATTATTGATTTAATTAACTTTTTAGAACTAATCATTCTGTTATGATTTTCACAAAAATCAATTACCAAATTGTGTCAAAATAGACATAAAATAGTTTTTAAAACAATTATTATATTATTAATTGTTATTATATTCTTAAAAATCTAAGGTTCGTCCATGATACTAATATCATGATAGGTGTATCATTAATGGACCACTTGGGGGTCGGTTGGATGTATATGGTAAGTTTATTAACTATATAATATAAAAATACAAAGTGACATGGTAAATGTCAATCTAATTAACTAAGAGTTAAAACTAAATGATAAGGTTAATATAATGACCTAAACTTGTCTAAATTCAATTGGATGAGATTATTTCGACCCATCCCCACCTTAGCTTCGAAATATATCAATTTGAAGCTATTAAAAACCGCATATGACCTTATAATAAAATAATATTTTAAGTTATTCCAAAGGTGCCCCTCTCCTCCCTAATAAAAGGGAACCTCCTCCCTCTCTTCCTCACACCACTTTGAGCTTTCAAGATCAGCCAATACCTGCAAAATTCTCTTCTCCACTTCCCTAGAAACATCTTAGAGGTCCTGATATTCTTCAAAGACCAATTTTAGTGCCCTAAGAGGAGGTCTCAAAGAGGCGCTTCAAAGAAGAGGTAATGTCCGTTACTGATTTTTTCAACTTTATTTCTTCTTCCACTTCTTCTTCTTATGTTGTTTCATTATGAATTAATAACATCAGTATCACTCATATAATGATATGTTATTATAAGTATGAAATAACCCTATTTCACCATCTATCCATCCCACGGAAAACGAAATCATTGCGCGTGCGTACGTACGGAATACTGTCTCCACGCCATGGTGTAATCTATTTTCCACCACAACCTTACTTGGATGGGTATAATGGTGTAAATAATAACTATATATGATTATTGTAAAGTGATATTGATTCTTTAATTGTATACATACACTCCAATAAAATTCCACGATCATGGGAACGATATCATCGCTCATGCGTACGTACGGAATACCGTCTCCACGACGCGATGAGATTCATTCTCAATGATTAACCATTCATAAATGATTATAAAGTATATATAATAAGTAATCATGAAATATATGACATAATAATGATACTGGATTTATGTATATATATATGTATGTCATCCAATTAATTCCATTCAATTCAATGAGGAAATGAAAACAACGTTCATGCGTACGTATGGCCTACCGTCTCCATGAACGGTGTATTTCTTTCCATTTATAGATATATTATATATATGTATATTCTGAATATATATTATATATAAATAATGTTTTATATTATGGAATTATGTAATCATGATCTAATTAATCATATGAATAATTACAAGTCAAAACACGGACGACAAATGAAATGATTTTACCCAAAACGCTCTTTAACATTGAATTTACAAAAGAACGGGTAATATAAAGTCATAAGTGAACCATATATGATATCATAACAATGAATATGATTCTGTAATAAGTCAATTCCATTATTTAAATCATTATACAAGAGGTTTAGATACGTACGAATCATATCAGACTTAAGGTAAGAGATAACTATTCCAATCTCGTTCTTATCCGAGATTGTTTATTCGTAAGTATTTACTGGGGTTATTGTTATCATCCTTGTCCATGTTTCCTAAAAATGGTTTCATGTATGTTTAAAGTCCTTTTTACCCATTTTGACTTTTACCCAATGTTATGGAAGGAATCTTTCTTATATTTACCCTACAAGGTACTTTTTGACTTTTCCGACAAAAGTACGAGAAGAATGTTTTTTTAACGTATACGGCATGAAAGGATTTTTATGGTTTTATAAAAGCCTTATTTTAATGAAGCTTCTTCCAAAATATTTCATGACTATTTTCAACAAAACCCTTTTATTTTAAAATTTCAGTACATTTTTTGAAAAGAAAATGATTTTAAAGAAAAAAGGATATTTTCCTCAAGAATTCATTTCAAGTGTTTTATCAAAACCATTTTCATCTAAGATGACATTATTTCACATGTGTATGTTTCAAGTATCATGTCTCTATGATTTACATGGTTTCACATTTCTTATGATGAGATGTCAATTTGTTTTATATGTATTATGAAATGATGGGATGATGTTTATGAAACCCATTTTATTCTTTGGGTTATGATGAATGTTATAAGTTTATTTTGTGGAACAAGTAAGAATGATTTCATTATGAGATGGGTGGGACCTATATCTCCCTCGAATGAATTGGGTAAAGATTTATATCTCATGAGATAGACATGGCTGGAATGGAAAGTTAAACCGGTTCAGTAATATAGGACTAGAATGAGGAGTGAACTCGATTCAGAAAGGGACTTTGTTCACTAAGATGGTCTTGGGAGCAATGCCTTGGATAATATGAAAATAATATAATGTGTTTAATGGTTTCCACAATTACATGTTTTATTACCATGCTATATTATCATGATTGATGTTCCCTTATGATATATGCCTTACGTACTTCCAAGATTCATGTCTTTGCTCAATATTTTGATGTTTAGATTTTATGTTCAAGTTTTTTCATTCAAATGTTTATGGATTGTTTTATGTTCTCTATGCTTACCCTTACTGGGCATTTGAGCTTACCCATTTTATGTTTTATTTTCCCCAGGATATAAAGAAAGGTTTTAGGTTATAAAAAAAAGGGTATGATCTTTATTGGGAGATGTTGAAGATCTTTCACCACGATTAGAGGATTTTATTCCGAGTTTCCAAAGACACTGAACTATTACGATCCTTGTGTGTCTGTTTTTGTTATGTATTAGGTATTCCGCAAAAGTAATGTAATATCTATGTACATCAAGCTTCGGGTCTCTATAGTTGGTATCAGAGGAAAGGTTTAGTTAACCTTTGGAAACTAGGATGCAAAAAACTTTAGTGAGATCCCTAGAGTTATTTTTAAGGTATGTCTAGGGATGTCCCTAAGGTTAAGTATAATTATAGTTTATAGTCCTAGAATTATGGTAACGATATTAGATTAAAGCTAAGATGTTAGATATTGAAGTTACTCCTCCTTTATTATGATTTTTGCCTCTCACACTATTCTTTTTGGGTTTCAGAAAATGGCTGGAAACAAGATGATTCACGATAATGGAGGATATGATGGACAATGGAATGATATTCTTCATGAGAAACCAAATGAAATGGGATTTGGAAGTCCAAACATCATTATTATGCCAAATCATCAATCTCATAATATGATCAATAAACTCAAATTTTGCAAGTTTCATGACTCGGCTAATAAGAGAGAGATGGAGTTTCCTGATGATCATAGAGGAAAGAAAGTTCAATTTCCCCTATTTAAATCATGTGGGAAGAGGCATCAAGGAGAATGTTTCAAAGGAACTGGAAGATGCTTTGGGTGTGGAAAAGAAGGACACAAAGCCGGTAAGTGAAAAGAAAAAGGTTCAGTTAACACCATGGATGAGGATAATGGTATTGCTACGACATCAAAAATGGTTAAATGTTTTAAATGTGGAATGTACGAACATTATGCAACCAATGCCCTAAGGGAAAGTCTCATGAAGAGAATCAGTATGGTCGTGTGGGTAGTATTTATGTTGATGATGATAAAGAGACTACAAATGATATGTGAGATGAAAGAATTGTTGAACCTCGGTCAATGGTTTAAGAAGGTAGTAAAATGATTACATATTTATCCAGTGTAATGTTGTATAAGTAATCTCATGGTACTATGGAATAAAGAGAAATCTAAGGATTGTTACACTGTTGTCTTTCCATAAATTTTGAAATTGTATGATGAATGGTACCTATAACCATGAAATTTTATTCAGATATTTTTGGAAAGTAGATGATATGTGTATAATGAAGGGATAAGGAGAAAATTAAATGTTTGATAGTATTCATGAGCTCATGACTGATATAAGGAGAAGGTCATATCATGGTTTGAGTATATAGAATTTTTGGATTTTGGTATGTGGAAAGAGTTAACTTTTGACAGCATTCATGTTTTCACTAAGGTTTAATGGGTATTCATTCTTCAAGAGAATACATGATTAAGGTATTCACATGTTTGTAATTTGACCAACAAGATATATCTTATGATATATTGGGGATAAATGATGGCATTCACGTGATTGTTATGTGACATTTCAAGTAATCATTTTCATTATACTATGAGCTTGGACCGATGTATTTTAGATAAGCCTAAAGATTGGAATGGATTATGTTGGACATAAGTTAGTATTGTTTAAGGATAGAACTTTTTTCGATATTATTGATGGGATGTTATAGTATAATGTAGTTTTCGAAAAAGGAAAACCTGCAGGACAGGCGACATCCCATCGCGTCGGACAAGACTGTGGGAATCGAACCCACAACCAAAGTGCGACTGGCCTTTATCGCCTACCACTGGCCTAAAGGAAGTCCTTGTTTAGTAGAAACTAGTTTTATTATATTAAGCAGTGTGATATATGAAGTATAAGTCCATTTTAGGAACCATATATGATTAATCTCACTATAGATTGACTTATGTATTTTTGATAACTTTTCTAACCTTTTGTTTGAGACAGATGGAATGACCCATAATTCTATCACATGATCTTCTAACACATCACGAATGAGAAATTCAAATTCATTTCTTTTAGAGATGAAGTGGAAATTGACCAAAGAACGACCAACGGTGAGACTATACCAAAATCATGAATGTGTTTCTTCTAATTTCAATTTCATCAAGTCTAGGGAAATGATCTTGAAAAAAAAATGTTGTCCTAGTGCTCTTATATCCGATGAATCAGACGGTACCTTAGATCATCACAAATTTATGGCTTTGTGATTGTTGGCTTTTTCATAGCCATGTTCTCTACAACTCTCCATCAGAACTTGATGGTTATATTTTCCTTCCATATCCATATTTTCACCTATGTTCTCCTACATGGAAACCCAGTGATGAGTTAATTTGGGTAACCGTTACGTTTCATACTTTAGTTTTTAAAGCCAAGTTTTGGTATTCCTTTTTATGATGTGGGTTTCTATAAAAGAAACTTTCGAGTAGTAAACCATTTATAACCCAGATGAATTTCGAGGGCGAAATTCATTTTAAGGGGGGTAGAATGTAACACCCCAAGATTTTATGAAAAATATTCTTTTTAATTTCATTAATGTCTTGTGTTGTACGCTACACCGAAAGGATCTTGCACAACACGCATCCCTCATTTGCCTTGCATTACACACAATCGCAACCTTCCTCGATAGCGTGTGTAGTACGCAATACAGAGTTTCACTAAACGAGATATTATTATAATATTATTATGAACTAGCCGTTATGAATAGTAATACCCACTTTTTGAAATTTTATAAATTTTATCTTTCAAAATGGACTTAATTTTTGGATACGGAATATCAAAATTAGTTTAGGGTGAAATTTTGGTACTTTTCGGATAACTTTCATATTATGATAAATAGTGAAAATTACTAAATTTTAATTAAAAACAACTTTTTTAATAAAAATAATTAATAGTGATAAATTATTAATTTGAGTGGTTTTAAAGTATATTTAGAATATATTTTTACAATTTAATACAATGTTGGTCATTGAATTTAATTTCACATTTAAACCAGACATAAACAAGTGTCAATCTTTTGATAGTTATTATCTCTTAAAAACACGCTATTTGTTTTGACGACGGAAATTAATTTTTAAATTAGTTAATCTAACTGATATGTTTTGAATTTTGTAAAATAGAAATAATTTTTGAATTCATAATATCAAATATATCTTAGGCCTAATTTTTGGTATTTTTCTAGAAACTTTCATTTTTTTGATGAATAGTGAAACCACTAAGTGGTAGTTAAAAAACTAAATTTTTCATAAAACTTAATTTTACCGCTTCTGTGAGTGGAATTTCTAAGATCTAAGAGACATGGTTAATATCAAGGACTAAAATTTGGTTCAATGAGATGAAAATAATTTTTGGGGAATAGTAACTTTTTACTTTTTTTCCACGGTTAAAAGTAAATAGGGTAATTAAGGGTAAAAGTGTTATTATTATTAACCTAACACATGTCCTAATTCTATTGGATAAGTGTAATTCGACCAAAAACAACCTTAGGAATAAAATATGACCATTTATGCCCACTTGGATTAGATTAGGACATTTATTATTAATTTATTTAAAGAAGGGTTACAATAGTTAAAATCAAAGTTTAATAAATAAATAATTTTTAATATAGGGTTATACATAAGATAAATTCGAATATAAATACTAATTAGGAAGATAAAACGATTTCCTATATAATGGTATTTTATTTGTAATTTTTAGACTTAAAATAATTTAACTTATTTATGACACAATAATGATGCAGTAATTATCTTATTAATGAAATATTGACATAATTGATGTTATAAATACCAAAATAAATGTAATTTGAGACTTTTTTATGAATTCCAATAATTTTATATGTTAATATGACATGTTATTATTGATTTAATTAACTTTTTCGAACTAATAATTCTGTTATGAGTTTCAAAAAAATAAATTATCAAATAGTGTCAAAATTGACATAAAATAGTTTTTAAAACAAATATTATATTATTAATTGTTATTATATTCCTAAAAATCTAAGGTTCGGCCATGATACTTATATAATGATAGGTGTATCATCAATGGACCACTTGGGGGTCTCTTAGATGTATATGATAGGTTTATTAACTATATAATATAAAAATACAAAGTGACATGGTAAATGTCAATCTAATTAACTAAGAGTTAAAACTAAAAGATAAGGTTAATATAATGACCTAAACTTGTCTAAATTATATTGGAAGATATTATTTATACCCATACCCACCTTAGTCTCGAAATATATCAATTTTGAGCTATTAAAAACCGAATATGACTTTATAATAAAATAATATTTTTAGTTATTCCAAAGGTGCCCCTCTCCTCCCTTATAAAAAGGCACATCCTCCCTCTCTTCCTCACACCACTTTGAGCCTTCAAGATCAGATAATCCCTGAAAAATTCTCTTCTCGACTTCCCTAGAAACATCCTAGAGGTCCTGGTATTCTTCAAAGACAAATTTTAGTGCCCTAAGAGGAGGTCTCAAAGAGGCGCTTCAAAGAAGAGGTAATGTCCATTACTGATTCTTTCAACTTTATTTATTCTTCCACTTCTTCTTCTTAGGTTGTTTCATTATGAAGTAATAAAATCAGTATCACTCACAAACTGATATGTTATTATAAGTATGAAACAACCCTATTTCACTATTTATCAATCCTACGGAAAACGAAATCACCGCATGTGTGTACGTACAGAATACCGTCTCCACGCCGTGGTGTAATATATTTTCCACCACCACCTTACTTGGATGGGTATAATGGTGTAAATAATAACTATATATGATTATTGTAAATTGATATTGATTCTGTAATAGTATACATACACTACAATAAAATTCCACGATCATGGGAAGGATATCATTGCTCGTGCGTACGTACGGAATACCGTCTCCACGACGCGATGAGATTCATTATCAATGATTAACCATTCATAAATTATTATAAAGTATATATAATAAGTAATCATGAAATATATGACATAATAATTATAATGTATTTATGTATATATATATGTATGTCATCCAATTAATTCCATTCAATTCAATGAGGAAACGAAAACAACGTTCATGCGTACGTACGGCCTACCGTCTCCATGAACGGTGTATTTCTTTCCATTTATCGACATATTATATATATGTATATTATTAATATATATTATATATAAATCGTGTTTTATATTCTGAAATTAAGTAATCATGATCTAATTAATCATATGAATAATTACAAGTCAAAACACGGACAACGAATGAAACGATTTTACCCAAAACGCTCTTTAACATGGAATTTACAAAAGAATGGGTAATATAAAGTCATAAGTGAAGCATATATGATATCATAACAATGAATATGATTCTGTAATAAGTCAATGACATTATTTAAATCATTATACAGGAGGTTCGGATACGTATGAAGCATATCGGACCTAAGGTAAGGGATAACTATTCCAATCTCGTTCTTATCCGAGATTGTTTATTCATAAGTATTTACTGGGGTTACTGTTAATATCCATGTCCATGTTTCCTAAAAATGGTTTCATGTATTCTTAAAGTCAATTTTACCCATTTTTACTTTTACCCAATGGTATGGAAGGAATATTTCTTTTATTTACCCTACAAGGTACTTTTTGACTTTTCCGACAAAAGTACGAGAAGAATATTTTTTTAACGTATACGGCATGAAAGGATTTTTACGGTTTTATAAAGCCTTATTTTCATGAATCTTCCTCCAAAATATTTCATGACTATTTTCAACAAAACCCTTTTCTTTTAAAATTGCATGACATTTTGTGAAAAGAAAATGATTTTCAAGAAAAAAAGATATTTTCCTCAAGAATTCATTTCAAGTGTTTTATCAAAACCATTTTCATCTATGATGACATTATTTCACATGTGTATGTTCAAGTATCATGTCTCTATGATTTATATGGTTTCACTTTTCTTATGATGAGATGTCCATTTGTTTTATATGTATTATGAAATTATGGGATGATGTTTATGAAACCCATTTTATTCTTTGGGTTATGATGAATGTTATAATTTTATTTTGTGGAACAAGTAAGATTGATTTCTTTATGAGATGGTTGGGACCTATATATACCTCCAATGCATTGGGTAAAGGTTTATATCTCATGAGATAGACATGGCTTGAACGGAAAGTTAAACTGGTTCAGTAATACAGGACTGGAATGAGGAGTGAACTCGATTCAGAAAGGGACGGTGTCCACTAAGATGGTCTTGGAAGCAATGCCTTGGCTACTATTGAAATCATATAATGTACTTAATGGTTTCCATAATTACATGTTTTATTCCCATGCTATTTTATCATTATTGATGTTCCCTTATGATATATTCCTTACGTACTTCCATGATTCATGTCTTTGCTCAAGATTTTGATGTTTAGATTTTATGTTCAAGTTTTTGCATTCAAATGTTTATGGATTGTTTTATGTTCTCTATGTTTACCCTTACTGGTCATTTGAGCTCACCCCTTTTATGTTTTCTTTTTCCTAGGATATAATGAAAGGTTTTAGGTAAGAAAAAAAAGGGGGAAGATCTTTATTGGGAGATGTTGAAGATCTTTCACCACGATTAGAAGATTTTATTCTGAGTTTCCAAAGACAATAAACTATTAAGATCCTTGTGTGTCTGTTTTTGTTATGTATTAAGTATTCCAAATTAGTAATGTAATATCTATGTACGTCAAGCTTCGGGTCTCTACATGTTTTCTTTATAGGCAATGTTTTTCTCACATGGTAGTGTATTTTGTTTAGTTTCAAAATTTCTATAGTATTTATGGATTCTTTGGAACATGGTTTGATTTATATGAATGTTAATCTGGTTATGGTATCTATTTTTGACCAGGTAACTTGATAAACATGTGTTCCATTAGTGAATTCCTATGTTTTATTCTCCTCAAATATGATGTTCCCAAGGTCATAGCTAGATTTTAGCAAGACTCTATTTATTTATTTTTTTGTTGATTCATAATAAAATAGAAAAATCATATCCCACATTATTTTCATCTTTAAGTCGATGCTTATTCTATCTTTAGGAAATTGATAGGCACACCTAAGACCTTATGGTGAACTATATCAAGTTTATTTGTGTAGTATCCAAATATTTTTAAATAATATTAGTTGTGATTTTTCTAATACATATTATTGACTTATATCATTATAATTATAAATAAAAAATATTTTCTAACATAAAAATTTATTTAATCAAAGGTTAAATAATATTTCATGTTTTATCAAATTTATTATAAGATATTTTATATATATATATATTTATATTATTTTTATGTATTTATAATGAAATTTATATGATAGAAAAATATTATGGCATGTTATGAAACAAGAATATGATTTTTGGTTTAAAATTAAATATTTTTTATTATATATATTTATATTAACAAAAATAAAATTGTATAAAAACATCACTTGGGTATATGAATACCTAATTACAAGAGATGTGGGCAAAACAAGTAGATTCATAGACATTAATACCCGTTAATCATTTCCTCAATTGAAAGATGCTAATTTTTTGTGTCTAATTGAAATTCCCAAAAGAGTTATTTGCGGTTCATATTTGGTTTAATTGAAATGGGATATTCAAATTATTATATGAATTTCTCCCAATTCCATAGTCCTTATTACAGTTTTATCCATTTGATTTTAATGACTTTCTTAAAAATACCACTTTTCTTGTAAAGCCGAAAAAATAAACGGCATGAGTATTTCCTAGTGAATATTTTTGAAATAACCCATTATGTTTTCCCATATATGTTACCTTGAAATTAAATGAGACCTGGAATGTTTTTTTTTTTGAATCTAGTAGCACTATGAAGACCTATTGTCACGACCCGACCCTACCCGGGCTCGAGCTGCAACTACCCCAAGCCCGCCTCCATAGGCCAGGGGCTGGCGACCAGCGCCGAAGGCACAATAACTTGGGGAGGCCTTTGCCTAAGCACCTGTACAAACACACACACGCAGCACACTCAATGCAGAAGTGCAGAGTAAAAAAAGAAAAGAAACGGGAAACAACTATATATATACCACAAAGTGCATCAACCCCTACAAGTACAAAGAAAGCTGAAAGTACACTGAAAAGAAAAGGGGAAAAACACGCACCCAACCAACAAGTGCCACAACCCAACAACAGGTAAACAAAAGAAACAGCTGACGGGTCTCCCACCTGGATCCCGGCCACGACCACCGCACGCGGTCCAAGCTCCCAAGCTCCTATGCTCCACTGAGGTCACGACCAACCTATCTGTCGTCTACAAGGGCACACCAAGTGCGGGCAAATCCCAAGAAGGGGCGAGTATAAAAAATACTCAGTAGGATACCCCAAATGCTCGAGGGAGAAACAAAGGAGGTACAGAAGGGTGATCAGTAGATCGAACAGGGGGTAGAACAGAAGTACAACAGAGTGCAGTAAAGAGTCCAGCTCAACCCAACAAAAGAAAGGAGGTAGACTCGTCCAGACACAAGGAGCTGGAAACTATGAGAAGATGAACTTCTCGTCGAGTATTCGCTACCTATAGCAAGAGAGTAGACTCGTCCAACCACGAGAAGCAAGACACGGAAATCACGTGGCATACCCTGCGCGTCTTCGCCTCCTATGGAAGGAGAGTAGCCAAAACCCAAGGAGTGGGTACCAGAACATGGTATATACATATCTGTATGCTCAATAAGAAACTCGAACAAGCTCGTAAGGGGATCTTCATCCCATAGCTCAGCCCAAGAAAAGAGTAGCCAATAGTCCCAGACATAACCCCATCATCTATGCCCAGCATCCCGCACGTCTGCCCTAAACTGCAAGCCAAGGGGCTCAATTACCACACCTTGACACTATCCGCTTTGGGCGGCACTGACTCGCCCGCACGGTTTTAGATCGCGTCACAAGAACGCGTCTCGGTGGGGAAAGTGCCCCTTGTACTTGAGAGTTCTAGGAAAGTCAAACCACACCTCATCACTGCCCTGCAGCTGAGAGGTCTCCTGAAAGTCAAGTCGTCACAACACTGACTCGTATAACCAAGGGTCCCGCTCCGGTAAACACTGAGGAAAGCCACAGACTATCCTAGTCGAGAGAACTGAGTCTAGAATGCCAACAGGTGTCCCACTCCCCAGCCCTGCTGGAGGGTAATTCATAACCAGATATTTGGTGACCCACTGCCCAGCCCCGCTGGAGGGTAAACCCCAACACATCATCAAGTGACCCACTTCCTAGCCTCGCTGGAGGGTAAACCATATTAAGATACTGGGTGACCCACTGCCCAGCCCTGCTAGAGGGTAAACCATAACACATCATCCGGCGACCCACTGCCCAGCCCCACTGGAGGGTAAACCATAACACATCATCCTGCGACCCACTGCCCAGCCCCGCTGGAGGGTAGACCTTAATACATCATTAGGCGACCCACTGCCCAGCCCCGCTGGAGAGTAGACCTAGAATAAGTCGACAGGCGACCCACTTCCCAACCGTGCTGGAGGGTAGACCTGGAACTAGACGACGGGCGACCCACTGCCCAGCCCTGCTCGAGGGTAGACCCTAAGAGGTCGTCGGGTGACCCACTTCCTAGACCCTGCTGGAGGGTAGACCCTAAGAGCATCGGGTGACCCACTGCCCAGTCTCTGCTGGAGGGTAGACCCTAGAAGTCAGTGAGCAACCCACTGCCTAGCCCTGCTTGAGGGTAAACTCGAAGAAGTCAATGAGTAACCCACTGCCCAGCCCCGCTGGAGGGTAAAACTCAGAACTGTCCTGGCCATCCCCACTGGAGGGTACAACACTGGCCAACTAAACGCGGAGTGGGTATCGTGCGACCACCCAAGTCCAGCACAACTCACCCAAAGGGGTTTCAGTGCCTGTTCCATCACTGGGTGTCACTAGCACCGCTACCGGCCGATCCATCGAGAACAAGACCAGGGGGAGACTGCTCAACCCTACTGGTCAGACAAAAGAGCACCAGGCCAGGGGAAACTCCACCCTGCTGGTCAAACAAACAAGCACAGAGGGACCCTCTACGTCGCGAGAGGTCGAAATATGTAAAACAGATCACGGAACGCACATGGGGCCCACACGACGTGTGGCACCAAGTAAACCCCAACTGAGTGCACAACCATCCTCATGTACAAACAACCACACGTACCTCCAAGCGCTCTTGTATACTCCCAGAGTATACCTCATTCCAGCCCAAAGGCTATCGTGCACACGGCACCCAGCGTCTACGCGAAGGCATGACGTAACAACTCTACCTCAAAGGCCCAGGCACGGCCATCCACATCTCATGAATCATTTACATCACTCTCCCAAGAGTGCGCGATCGCACGCCAAGGGTCCTCTACAGACAAAGTAGGGCGAACCACCACTAGAGCACCTTCCATGCTCCACATTCAATGAGATCGTGCAAGAGGATCTGCACAACCAAACGAATTGCGCCGTTGTAATCCTCGCGAAAAAACACGCGAGATCGACTACTTACTCGCCTCTAACGGATATCTGACGAAAAAGTCACCAACACTGCCTCACGCCCGAACGGTGTCCCGTGATCCCGAGCCTCGGCCCCGAAAACAGTCAGGCGCATCACACCATTGCGATCCCCTCGGGAAAACACGTCAAAAACACTACTCACTTGAGTGCAACGGATATCTGGAGAAAAAGGTGCATCCCGGCGCACCGCACACGAGCGGTGCCACATGGGACCTGCATCCCAGTCCTGAAACTCAACAATTGGATCGCACCGTTGCGATCCTCTCGTAAAAGCACACAAGATGGACTATTCACTTGTCCAAAAAGGTCGCCCGGTGATAAAGCTGAAAATCACCGTCAACTCCCGAAACTGCCCTCGTGGGGCCCGCACCATCGTGCAGAATTACAGCGGGCAGACTGCGCCAATGCATTGCCCTCAGAAAAACACCCAACATCGACTGCTCGCACGCCCCGAACGGATGTCCGAGGAAAAAGTCACTAAAAGCTGCACATAGCTCAAAAGACGGGTCGTGGGACCCACGCCTCACCTTCAACATCAACGCCTGAAACCACTCTGAAAACCTCCGCCTCGACGCCAGGGTTCCAACGCCGCTGACGGCGCTTAAATTGGATGTTGGACGCGTCCGCGCCGTCCAATACAAGATTCCTGGAAGGCCCGGTAAGCTGCTCTACGCACGTGTCGTGCCCCCGAGCCTCTCATCTCGGAAGTTAAAACTCTCTAAACTACCCCATAACGTCCGCCTTGACGTAAGGTCCGCGCCTCCACAGACGGAGAGCAAAACGGACGCCCGTAACGAAAGTTACGGGCGTCGGAAATTCAAAGAAGGGGGGGTGGGGGGGCACTACCTAGGCCCGGACCGGCCCGGTCCGGTCAGTCCGCTCTCAGCCAGCCCACGGCCCGGCCGTGGGCCCGGTTCAGTCCGCCACGGCCAGCGCCCTCGACTGGCCGTCAAGGCCGGTCTCCTTTCCCCAGCAGAGACCCGCGACATGCGGGTCGCAGTCGCGCCGCACGCGGGGTCGCGCACCCCGTGACCCTCCCTCTACCCTACGCCAGAGCCGCCCGGCCGCCTCCGCCTGCTGTTGCCCTGAAGCTGGGCTGTCGTCACCCTCGCACACCTGGCCGTCTTCGCTGGACGCTCGCCCGACCGAGCCTCCCCACGCTGAGAATCCACACCGACCGCCGCCGCCTAAACAAACCCGGTCGCCGCGCTCCGCCGCCCCCACTCGCCAGAGTCCCTGAATTCCCGCAAACTTCGGTGAGCGATTGCGAACGCATATGAACCCCGATTTCAAATCCGAAGCAAGTGTCGGAAAGAGAATAAAATATACTTTTCATTCATGGGATTTTTTGATAATTCGACAGATATTTGATACAAAAATCTGGGCTCTAAGTAGGTACGAGAATAGAAAATGCAAACGACAAAACCCTACTTGCAGGGGCGTTGCCCGAAGCTTTACGGGCGATCCGCCGCCGCGACGTCGCCTTGCCGGAGTTGCCTCTCCGGAGGAGGAGGAGAGGGAGAGTAGGGGCTACCTACGCCAGGGAGTGGACAAGGGTGAGGGGTAGGGGATGAGGGTTTAAATAAATTAAAAATAATTTTAATTAATTAAACCCATAATTTTCCCCACATCCGAAACCTTTGGCGAGGTCAAAATTAAACTTCCCCTAGGGTAAAAACCACCTCCAGAGTAAAACGGTGGTCTCGGAATTTTAATCTGATACCCCGTTCAAGAGTTATTAAACCTAGCGCTCGAAGCCGGCAAATTACGAAAACGCCCCTGGAGCCATTTTCCACAAACGGCCCACGCCCGCAAAACTTATACCCCTCCTAGGGTAAACGGCACGCTATGAACTCAACGGTGCCCTCAGTTTTCCAATCCAAGCCACCATTTAAATGATACCCGTGTTTCAACATTAGACGAATTAATTAATTAATTAATTAATCTGTTTAACGTTCCAGAAGCGGGCGAGGGGTCCAAACGTCCCGCACCGACAAGTTTTATGTCGTTACTAGGGTAAACACCCCATTCCGGACCCATCCGTACACTCAGATCTCTGATCTGGATCACCATTTAGGAGTTATGGCATTTATTTATCGTTTCCAGTGTGAACACATCGAAAATTTAATTCCGGCCACTCTGGGGCTCAGAATCGCACGCCATCTGAAAGATTTGCCCTGGAATATCATCAAGAATATTCCAAAAGTCTTTATCAGCAAAAACTGGGTTCTTACATCATTCCCTCCTTCAAGATTTTCATCCTCTAAAGGAAAAACTTGGGAGAAACACAGGGTACTAAGCCCACACCTGGCTTTTCCGTACGCAAAAGAAACCCACGCATAGCTCTGCGTCACCGCACACAGACCAAAGGATTGATCTATTCACGCGAGGTCGGCCCTTGCCGATGTCATGCACCCACTCCAGACTTTGGGGTTAGGGCAAGGCAGTAGAGAACCTCGCCATCCCTTTTCACGGTCTCAAACGGCCCGAAGGATCTTGGGGATAGCTCACCTCCCCGAACAAACCTCTACGTCGTACGCCGCGACTGGAATCACCACCCGCACCTGAAACAAGGCCCGGTGATTCCCTCCTTCAGAATATCCATATGGTGAAGCACCCAAGGATATCTGGTCGCGCAAGATTCCACAGTCGATGTCTCTCTTACATGATCAAAAGGAAAAGGAGTCAACACCATCGACTAAAGGAAAAGGTCTCACGCCTTTTACCTTACCAACACAGGGTTACACCGACGCCCTGCGTCACCCTGGTAACACCTCAAACAAGGAGCAGGGAGAAATACCTTTCACACGCAGAGCCTAACAATTCTACTGCAAGAAGTAGAAGAGTCGCATGGGGTACCTCTAACCATCCCATGCTCTGCAGGATCGTAGACATCCAAAGATAGCGGCTACCTGCGGTCCCAACCGTCAGATCCCGGAGCCTGACGTGGACCGCCTAGTGGTGATGTGGAGATCTCGTAACGTCGTCCCCCACCCCCATCTCCTCCCACTCTTCTGTTAGCACCACCTCTCTGGCCACTACTCCGATCACAGCACTGCCTCTGCCGTGGTGGTGTGCCTGCTGCCTGCCCGAAGCTCTCAGCAACTCGGGTCGGGCAGTCTCATGCCAAGTGACCTCGCCCATCACAAGCATAGCACCGGCGCTCTCTGGGCTGCCCTGGTGCCCTCCGGTGCCACTGTGGTGTACGACCACGTCCTGGGATCCACTCACGGATAGGCATCCTTGGCTGAGGCCCTGCGCCTTTTCGCCACAGTGGTATACGACCACGTCTCCGAAACCGGCAGTGGGAAGGCCACCTACATCGAGGCCCTGTCCTCCGGCGCCTGCTAGCTACGGCAGACGTCACGGCTCCGTCACGCCCACTGCCACTACCAACCGCAAAACATGATGGGAAGCCCTCTGTCACCAGCGCCTTCTCTAGAACCCCGACATATGTGTAAATGCCCAAGGGTAATATGAAAGCACGAATCTCTCGGCGGAGACCATGCTCAAACTTCTGCGCTCGGAGGTTGTCGTCATGGACCAAGTCCGGGTAAAAGCGTGCACGGTCTGCAAAACTAGTCGCGTACTCGGCCACCGTCATCCCTCCCTGCTGAAACTATAGGAGCTCCCGAATCCAAATGGAGCGCAAGAAGGAGGGGAAAAACTCCTCACAGAGAAACAACTGAAATTTGTCCCATGAAAGCGACGACTCGTCAAGAAACTGAGTCACCAGACTCCACCAACGCTAAGCTACTCCACGAAAAGGGTGGCTGCCAAAGCCACTCTCTGACCTGTCAGCGTCTGCACAAGCCTGAAAAGGAAAACCACTGCCTCGAGCCAATCCTCTGCTGCCTGAGGTTCTGGATCACCACTGAACCTCAGCGGTCCCTGCCGTTGGAAATCACGGAGCGAGCTCAACTCGTGCTCAAACTCAGCCTGCTCTGGCTGAAACTGTCTGCTGCTCAACAGGTGGGGGTGTTGCTACCGGACCACCTGGAGAAAAGGGATCGCACGATGGGTCCTGGACTATGGCCTCATAGCTCACAGGGTCATCATCACGAACCAAAGCTGGTATCCTGGCTGGCTGTCCTCCCGGAGACATCTTGAATATTATCAAAGAGTGTCGCATTCAGATGAGCATACATGTATATACCAATAACAACAACGATGGGGAGATGCATCAAGAAGGACTTTCAAGACTCAGTCCTATGTGATGCACAAACAAATTTCCCTGCAACAAGTGTCTCAGCATGCCGAGTCAACAAGCGGGTTATTAAGGTCATGGTGAATGGATACGTCAGCCACCGCACCATCACTGGACTCCCTGACCTGAGAGCCGCTCTCGAGACACGTTAACATTGTTTCCCTATATCCCAACCAATTCCTCTTTTAGGGACGTTTGCACAACGTCCCAAGGAACGAACCACCTCTGATACCACTTTGTCACGACCCGACCCTACCCGGGCTTGAGCCGCAACTACCCCAAGCTCGCCTCCATAGGCCAGGGGCTGGCGACCAGTGCCGAAGGCATAATAACTCAGGGAGGCCTTTTCTTAAGCACCTGTACACACACACAAATGCAGCACACTCAATGCAGAAGTGTAGAGTAAAAAATAAAAGAAAAGGGCAACAGCTATATATATACCACAAAGTGCATCGACCTCTACAAGTACAATGAAAGCTGAAAGTACACTGAAAAGAAAATGGGCAAAACACGCGCCCAACCAACAAGTGCCACAACCCGGCAACAGGTAAACAAAAGAAATAGCTGACGGGTCTCCCATCTGGATCTCGGCCACGACCACCGCACGCGGTCCAAACTCCCAAGCTCCTACGCTCCACTGAGGTCACGACCAACCTGCCCGTCGTCTCCAAGGGCACACCAAGTGCGGGCAAAGCCCAAGCAGGGGTGAGTATAAAAAATACTCAGTAGGATACCCCGAATGCTCGAGGGAGAAACAAAGGAGGTACCGAAGGGTGAGCAGTAGATCGAACAGGGGGTAGAACAGAAGTACAACAGAGTGTAGTAAAGAGTCCATCTCAACCCAACAAAAGAAAGGAGGTAGACTCGTCCAGACACAAGGAGCTGGAAACGGTGAGAAGATGAACTTCTCGTAGAGTCTTCGCTACCAATAGCAGGAGAGTAGACTTGTCTAACCACGAGATGCTAGACACGGAAATCACGTGGCATACCCCGTGCATCTTCGCCTCCTCTGGAAGGAGAGTATCCAAAACCCAAGGAGTGGGTACTGGAATAAGGTATATACATATCTGTATTCTCAACAAGAAACCCGAACAAGCTCGTAAGGGGATATTCATCCCATAGCTCAGCCCAAGAAAAGAGTATCCAATAGTCCCAAACATAACCCCATCATCGATGCCCAGCATCCCACACGTCTTCCCTGAACCACAAGCCAAGGGGCTCAATCACCGCACCTTGACACTATCCGCTTTGGGCGGCACTGACTCGCCCGCACGGTTTTAGATCGCGTCACAAGAACGCGTCTCGGTGGGGAAAGCGCCCCTCATACATGAGAGTTCTAGGAAAGTCAAACCACACCTCATCACTACCCTACAGCCGAGAGGTCTCCTTAATGTCAAGTCGTCACAAAACTGACCCGTATAACCAAGGGTCTCGCTCCGGTAAACACGGAGGAAAGCCACAGACTAGCCTAGTCGAGAGGACTGAGTCTGGAATGCTGACAGCTGTCCCACTGCCCAGCCCTACTAGAGGGTAATTCATAAGCAGATATCGGGTGACCCACTGCCCAGCCCCGCTGGAGGGTAAACCCCAACACATCATCAAGCGACCCACTGCCCAGCCTCGATGGAGGGTAAACCATATTAAGATACTGGGTGACCCACTGCCCAGCCCTGCTGGAGGGTAAACCATAACACATCATCCGGCGACCCACTGCCCAGCCCCACTGGAGGGTAAACTATAACACATCATCCTGCGACCAACTGCCCAGCCCCGCTAGAGGGTAGACCTTAATACATCATCAGGCGACCCACTGCCCAGCCCCGCTGGAGAGTAGACCTGGAATAAGTCGACAGGCGACCCACTGCCCAACCATGTTGGAGGGTAGACCAGGAACTAGACGACGGGTGACCCACTGCCCAGCCCTACTGGAGGGTAGACCCTAAGAGGTCGTCGGGTGACCCACTTCCCAGACCCTGCTGGAGGGTAGACCCTAAGATCATCGGGTGACCCACTGCCCAGTCTCTACTGGAGGGTAGACCCTAGAAGTCAGTGAGAAACCCACTGCCCAGCCCTGTTGGAGGGTAAACTCAAAAAAGTCGATGAGTAACCCACTACCCAGCCCCACTGGAGGGTAAAACTCAGAACTGTCCTCGCCATCCCCACTGGAGGGTACAACACTGTCCAACCAAACGTGGAGTGGGTATCGCGCGACCACCCAACTCCAGCACAACTCACCCAAAGGGGTTTCAGCGCCTGTTCCATCACTGGGTGTCACCAGCACCGCTACCGGCCGATCCATCGAGAACAAGACCAGGGGAGACCGCTCAACCCTACTGGTCAGACAAAAGAGCACCAGGCCTGGGGAAACTCCACCCTGCTGGTCAAACAAACAAGCATAGAGGGACCCTCTACGTCGCGAGAGGTCAAAGTACGTAAAACAAATCACGGAACGCACGTGGGGCCCACAAGACGTGTGGCCCCAAGTCAACCCCAACTGAGCGCACAACCATACACAGTTACAAACAACCACACGTACCTCCAAGCGCTCCCGTATACTCCCGGAGTATACCTCATTCCAGCCCAAAGGCTATCGTGCACACGGCACCCAGCGTCAACGCGAAGGCCTGATGTAACAACTCTACCTCAAAGGCCCAGGCACGGCTATCCACATCTCGTGAATCATTTACATCACTCTCCCAAGAGTGTGAGATCACATGCCAAGGGTCCGCTACAGACAAAGTAGGGCGAACCACCACTGGAGCACCTTCCATGATCCATATTGAATGATATCGTGCAAGAGGCTCTGCACAACCAAATGGATTGAACCGTTGTAATCCTCGTGGAAAAACACGCGAGATCGACTACTTACTCTCCTCCAACGGATATCCGATGAAAAAGTCACCAACACTGCCTCACGCCCGAACAGCGTCCCGTGATCCTGAGACTCGGCCCCGAAAACACTCGGGCGCATCGCACCATTGCGATCTCCTCGGGAAAACACATCAAAAGCACTACTCACTTGAGTGCAACAGATATCCGAAGAAAAAGGTGCATCCCGGCGCACCGCACAGGAGCGGTGCCACATGGGACCTGCATCCCAATCCCGAAACTCAACGAACAGATCGCACCGTTGCGATCCTCTCGTAAAAGCACACAATATGTACTATTCACTTGTCCAAAACGGTCGCCCGGTGATAAAGCTGGAAATCACCGTCAACTCCCGAAACGGCCCTCACAGGGCCCGCACCATCGTGCGGAATTACAGCGGGCAGACTACGCAAACGCGTTGCCCTCGGAAAAACACCCAACATCGACTGCTCGCACGCCCCGAACGGACGTCCGAGGAAAAAGTCACTAAAAGCTGCACATAGCTCAAAAGACGGGCCGTGGGGCCCGCGCATCAACTTCTGCATCAACACCTGAAACCACACTGTAAACCTCCGCCTCGACTCTAGGGTTCCAACGCCACTGACGACGCTTAAATTGGATGTCGGACGCATATGCGTCGTCCAAAACAAGATTCCTGGAAGGCCCGCTAAGCTGCTCTACGCACGTGTCGTGCTCCCGAGCCTCTCATCTCGGAAGTTAAAACTCTCAAAACCACCCCATAACGTTCGCCTCGACGTAAGGTCTGCGATGCCGCAGACGGCGCACAAAACGGATGCTCGTAACGAAAGTTACAGGCCTCAGAAATTCAAAGAAGGGGGGGGCACTCCCTAGGCCCGGACCGGCCCGGTCCGGCCGGTCCGGCCGCAGCCGGCCCGCGGGCCCTGTTCAGTCCGACGCGGCCATCTGGCCGCGGCCAGCACCCTTGACCGGACGTCAAGGCTGGTCTCCTTTCCCCAGCAGCGACCCGCGACATGCGGGTCGCAATCGCGCCGCACGCGGGGTCGCGCACCCCACGGCCCTCCCTCTGCCCTACGCCGGAGTCACCCGGCCGCCTCCGCCTGCCGTCGCCCTAAAGCCAGACCGCCGTCGCCCTCGCACACCCGGCCGTCTCCGTTGGCCGCTCGCCCAACCGAGCTGCACCACGCCGAGAAGCCACGCCGACCGCCGCCGCCTGAACAGACCCGGCCGCCGCGCTCCACCGCCCTCACTCGCCGGAGTCCCCGAATTCCCGCAAACTTCGGCGAACGATTGCGAACGCCTCCGAACCCCAATTTAAAATCTGAAACAAGATTAGGAAAGAGAATAAAATATACTTTGCATTCATGGGCTTTGTTTGATAATTCAATAGAGATTTGATACAAAAATCTGGGCTCGAAGTAGGTACGAGAATAGAAAATGCAAACGACAAAACCCTACCTACGGGGGCGTTGCCCGAAGCTTTACGGGAGATCCGCCACCGCGCCGTCACCTTGCCGGAGTTGCCTCGCCAGAGGAGGAGGAGAGGGAGAGGAGGGGCTGCCTAAGCCAGGTAGTGGACAAGGGTGAGGGGTAGGGGATGAGGGTTTAAATAAATTAAAAATAATTTTAATTAATTAAACCCATAATTTTCCCCGCATCTGAAACCTTTGGCAAGGTCAAAATTAAACTTCCCCTCGGGTAAACACCACCTCCCGAGCACAACGGTGGTCTCAGAATTTTAATCCGAGACCCCGTTCAAGATTTATTAAACCTAATGCTCGAAGCCGGCAAATTACGAAAACGCCCCTGGAGCCATTTTTCACAAACGGCCCACGCCCGCAAAACTTATACCCCTCCTAGGGTAAATGGCACGCTCTGAACTCAACGGTGCCCTCTGTTTTCCAATTTGAACCACTGTTTAAAATATCCATGCGTTTCAACATTAAACGAATTAATTAATTAATTAATTAATCCGTTTAACGTTCCAGAAGCGGGCGAGGGGTCCAAACGTCTCGCGCCGACATGTTTTATGTCGTTCCTACGGTAAACACCCCATTCCGGACCCATCCGTACACTCAGATCTCTGATCTGGATCACCTTTTAGGAGTTATCACATTTATTTACCGTTTCTAGTGTGAACGCACTGAA
Source organism: Viscum album (assembly GCA_963277665.1). Lineage (NCBI taxonomy): Eukaryota > Viridiplantae > Streptophyta > Magnoliopsida > Santalales > Viscaceae > Viscum > Viscum album. Next base: position 1,422,412,233 of record OY728126.1, read on the forward strand.
AATTTAATTTCGGCCACTCCGGGGCTCAGAATCGCACGCCGTCTGAAGGTGCTGCCCTGGAATATCATCAAGAATATTCCAAAGTCTTTCTTAGCAAAAACCGGGTTCTTACACTTATTGTGATGGATTTTTTTCTCTACAAGATTTTGATTCTGACACTTATAATCCATTTTCACCGAGTTCCTTATTGAATGGTCCAGTAATAACAGATCTTAAAATTCCTAATTAATTCTTTAGGGCCTTGATTTATTTAGTTGTTAATGAGTGAATCCATCATTATCAATAATCATATTCTTACACTTATGATTATTCAATTTTTATAACTTATAAACAATAACTTCTATAGGATATGGGGGGTATCATCACCTAAGTTTTCTAAATAACTCATCTACTTTGTCACTTCCTCCTGAGAAATATGCTAACTGGAATCTTCCATTATCTCAGTGGATTTCCCAAATGTATCTTGAATTGGAACACTAAAATATCAATGATCCTCCACAAGCAGGATCAACAACAACTAACCAAAACCTCGCCTACATAGTGATAAGTGGCACCTGAAAGAGCTAAGATCCGTATAGATTAATTCCCTATTGAGCCTTCTGAAAGAGAAACCCCTTGTAGATAACTATAGTCTCTGAGTGGTATGGATGGGTCCATAATAGGAAAACCATAATGAGCCAAATAATCTTCTATGACCAAGACACCATGAGCACAGGCATTGCATACACCAAAAGGTTCATAGATCAATGAATTAGTAATTTTCCTAGTTCCATCAGCAAGATCATAACCTTGATGCTACTTATATGGTTCTAACTTCTCCTAATACTTTCAAAAAACTCAACATCTCCATGTTTATATTTCCCTAGTCCTATGATCATATCTTGAGTACAGGATCGATTGATAGGGAACTAATCCTTCAAAACATATGCTTCTATAACTATGATACATTCGACAACCAGATTACCACGCCTATGACACTGAGTACAAAAAAAGAATATATATATTATTTTAGTATATTATGAGTTTTATTTTAAGATATAATATTTAATATTAATAGATTTGTTTTAATAAAATTAATTATATATTATGAATAATTATATCAAATATAGATGAAAAGAATTTTTCTAAAAATTTATTAGTACAAGAATTGTCTGTGTGTTGTAATTATGAGGTATAATCACTATTTTTGATAAAAAAAATATGGAAAAACTTATAAATGATATTTTTTATTTAAAATTATGTTTTTATAATGTTTTAAATGAATTATTTTGAAATTTAATATTCTAATCCAATGTGTTTATAAGTCAAGGAATGCATTTGAATTCAAATCCTTTTAAAAAAATAGTTTGAATTCAAATTGAATCCAATTACTTATCAATTTATAAATATCTAGAATATTTTAAAAAAAATGAGAAATATATAGAATATTTTATAATATTATAGATATAAAATAGTATTATTTAATGGTTCAATATTTAAATTATATTTTATTAAAGGTTGAACAATACAGTTAAATCCCTTTTAAAAATATAAGAGTACAAGTTCAAATCAAACTTCACAACCCATTATTAAATATGTATATATAAAGTTATTAAATACTCAATAAATATATATAATTTTTAAAAATACTTAAAATATATAAAAAATTTACAATTTTAATATATGAATTTAATTTGGTTAGAGTTTGAGAAACACTCTTAAAACTCTTTTTAAAATAAGAATATGAGTTTTAATGGAATTCATATTCTTATTATATTTTTATATAGAATGATATATAACATTTAAGAAACATTTAAAATGTGTTAAAATTATTTATAAATATAAATATTAATTTTAAAAAGTTAAAATTTTAATTTGAAATTTTTTGATACTGAGTGACAACATTTGAATTTAATTTTAAACAAATGTTTGATTCCACATGGAATTTCACTTACTATTATTATGTTTTTATATAAAGTAAAATACATTAAATAAACCTATATAATGTGTATTAAATTATAATATACTAAGAATAACATCTAATTTTTTTTAAATTAATATAAATTAATTTTTATTTCAAGAAAAATATGAATATATTTATCGAAGATTATGCATTACATGCACATCATTAGAAAAGTCAATAATGGTGTTGTAGTGAAAATATTTAGAAATTGTAAGTAATTTATTAATTTAAAGGGATAAATATTATTATAAACAATTAATATTAATTTTATATCTTAAATTACATAATGATATATATATTTTCAAACTTAAATTACAAAAAATAACCATACAAATCTATATAAATGAGATTTTTTTTGTTAAAAATGATTTATAAATTAGTAAAAAATAATAAAAACATATATTGAGTCATATGTACATGAGATATGGTCGAATATATCTTCTTATTCCCACTTATTATCCACTTTCCAATTAAATATTACATTCAAAATATTTAGAGAATGAATATTTGTGAAAATGACACAAAAGCTTTCTATAAATATGGAATTTACCCTATATTCATGAGATATCCCTTTTATATAGGAATTTATATCATTTTTTATCTCTATATACTCTCTATTTTTCTCTATATTAATTTCCTAAACTCTCCCAAAGTCATTTCTCAACCAACAAACTTGATCAAAGTAGTTGTTTTAAAGATCAGTGGAGGTAATATTTAATTTTGTTTTTCATTTGAATAATTATTTCTATTTTTTACTCCAGTTAGGATATGATATCTTTGAGACATATATTAATTCCAAAAAAAATTAATACTTACCTTCTCATTCATAAAAGTTAAAACACACAAATAATAACTCTATTATACAAAAATTTTAATTCAATTTCATTGTCTTATATTTTCCTTTCCTTTTCTTTTGTTTTCTTTTATATATTTTTAATAAATTTATGTGTAGGTTATTATACTCATGGATGGGTTATTATTAATAATTTAACCTTGTACTAAATACATATGGTATCAAAAAAATATATTCATGATTGATATATTAAATATAATTATATATAGTAGTGGGTTTACTAAATATCCACTTAGCAATTTAATAATTTATTTAATTTATATTCCTTTCATTTTGATTAAATCAATTAATATGGATGTGAAATAACTCATTATTGTTTATAATATCATGCATTTATGTATATGTTCATCCCACCTTATTATCATTTATATGAATGAGAAATATACTTAAATACAGATTTAACAGTGAAAGAATAAAATTTCCAAAATTTAGATTTTATTGTTAAAACCTATATTGGAAATTAAATTTAAAAAAAATAATGAATATGAATATTATCACTCTATAATAGAAATTTTAATATGCAATTTTTATCTTTTATGAAGCGATAATGGATAATATCATAAGGATATAATTTAGAACTATTGTGACTCTAAAACAACAAAAATTGGATTTCATAGACATAGAACATAAAATTTGATAAAAATATGGTATTAAATGAATTAAAATAACAAAATTAAATTATTTAATAAATTTATTTTATGGATATAACAAATAATAATTCATTTAAATTTATATTTAAACAATAAATCACAAATGGAAGCATCTTAGATGGAAGTAAAGGGTTTCATTTAAAATTTTACTCTAAATTTATTAAATATTTTATCTCAACTCTCTTTAATGTTATCTATGAATTTTATTTCTAATATTATTATTTATTTTTATCAATATTCTAAACTTCTATTTTATTTTCCTCTTAATATATAATTTCTTAATAAATTTTATTTTCTTCATTCATATTAAATTGAATTTTTATGTTTATGGGTTGAAAATGAAAGGTTCATGTGTTTTATTCAATATATGGTACTTTGAAATTATATATGATAATTGATGGGAATATGATACATCCCTTTAATTCATTGAGTAATGATTTATTCTCTAGAGAAGTTATTTGGAATTTTCCATATAATTTTTTCCATTACAGGTGATTATCCATTATTATGGGATATATAAATGTAATCTCATAAGAATAATTAATGATTATTTTATTTCCATTATGTTTGAATATGATTTTTTATAGAACTTTTGGGAAAATAACCTGACTACATGATTGAATGTAAGTTTATGATCTTATACAAGTTCAATATTTATTATTTAAAATAAAAAATTACACATGGTTTTTCATGTATTTCAATGCACTAATAAGTTTCCTTCCCTTTTTTACACCCCTTATTGAGCTTTATATAATCATCCCACATTTTCAAATATTATTTATAGGGTTTAAGTAAGAGTATGAATAGTAATGAAGTTGAAATTTCAGTTATGCTGATTTTATTAATGAATAAAGTGCTTTGCTTAAAGAACCTATATTGTGGAAAAAATTTACACTGAGTGAAAAGTGTTTTTTATTATATAATGAATTTTTTAATCCTATAAAACTTTATACCTAAAGGTATTAAGAATTTATGTGAGGTAATATTTTTTTTAGAATATGTAACTTCTGTTTTATTCTGTTTGGTCATTATAATTAGAATCTGATAAATTTTTTTGATAACTTTAGAGGTTATGGAGTTGGAAACAAAATAATGTAAATAAAATTTAGGGGTGATAAAGATGTTTTACTAGGTATAAAATAGTATTTTTTGTTATATTAGCATCAGATATTTTTTAGTCATTACAAGGGTTTTTAATTGTTTCATATAATGTATGTATATTTTATAAATGTTTTCCAAAAAAGTAAAAAGTTGAATTAAATAGGAAGTAAACAAGAGGATAATAACCTCCCAAATTAATAACATGAAATGGTTGGAGTTTTATATGATCAATTTTTGGTAGTGTTAACTCAATTATTATATGCTATAAAAAGTGTTAGTAATGCAAGGGATAGACCAAATACTCTATAAACGAATATGTCAATAAAGAATTATTTCATGGGATAAAATCCTATAACATTTCAAAAAAACAAAAATCTGGTGATATACGAAGTATACATAAATACTTTGGAGAATATATTTGAATATGTTAGTTGTTTAGAGCATAAAATGGTAACTCTTTAGTTAATCATCTTGAAGGTGAAACTAATTACTAGTCATCTCAAATGAATAATACCAAGGTGAAGAGTGATATTGATATTATGTGGTGTGAGGTATTTAAAGATCTATTTTCTTGAAAAGGATTTCCCAAAATTTCTTTTACATTGAATGGAAACAAATGTTTTGGAGATAATGTAAAAGGAGGGATCAATTTTTAATTGTAAAAAAACATTAATATGTTAGAAGGGAATGAACTAAATTTTATTCTAAAACATGAATGTAAAATCAAAATATTTTATATAGGTTTGAAACCAATATTAATAAGGGCCCTGGGTACTCATGAATTTGAAAGTTATGAAAAAAAACTTATATGATGAGAAGGTTTAAATAGATTTTGTTGAATCTTATGTATCTCATAACATCTAGAGTAATCAAGATGTAAAGAAATGACTAAACAAAAAGTCATGATATCTGAAGGTAAAATAATTTTATTTTTCTCATGCCCTAAATTTTGTAAAAATCCTTTTGGAAAGTGCATTATAAGATCAAGGAGGTGTTATTATTTTGGTAAATTTAGACAGATATGTCATCATTGTTAATAAATGAATAGTGATCATATAAATAATGGGAAAAATGGTGAACCCAAATCTTATCAAGTTATTCAATTACTGGTGAAATGTTTTAATTATAATGAGATGGGTCATTCTGCAAATATGTGTCTGAAGTTAAATATAAAAATTGGAAATCATAAAGGTAATATACTGAAACGTGCATTGAAGTCATTTCCTATTACTACCAAAATTATGGATCCATTAAGTGATGTGGTAACATATACCTTATTTATTTTCTCAAATTATGCTCATGTATTGTTTGATTCTGGACCTATGAATTCATTTATTTCAGGTAAATTTACTAGTAATATGGAAATATCATGTCAGGAAATATAGACTGAACTTTTGGTTAAAACATATGGTCAAAGTATTAAAGTAACAAAATTTATAGTATTATTCCAATAATCTTTTATATAATTATTTTACTTGAAAATATTTTTGTTATACCCATATTGAAGTTTGATGTAATTTTGGGCATGGATTATCATTTAGGATATCTTGCTAAGATAAAATATAGAATAAAAAAATTATATTTAATTTTTAGAATGATATTATGTTTGTATTTAAGAATTAATTCATACTTGTGATAATATATTAAGAAGATTAGAAATTGATAAAAGATTATGGTGAAATTTATCTTATTCATGTAATTTAAAATAAGTAAATGGTCTAACATAATTATGTTCTGGTAATAAATTAACATTTGGATGTATTTTTTGAGGATTTTACTAGTGTTGTTACTAACTAGATGTGGATATGATGCTTTACTAATCTCCTGATGCTAATAAAATTTTAAAACTCCCTTATTGGATGGATAGAGTATAGCTATTAGAATTGAAAAAACAATTATAAGAGTTACATGATAATGGTTTAAATAATCCAATCACTTCATTTTGGGATTCTCTAATTTTATTTGTTAATATGAAAGGTGGTTTTAGAGGTATTTTCATTGATTATAGAGAAATCAATAACATTATTATTATTAACATGTATCATTTTACTCATATTGATGATTTATTTGATCATCTCTAGGGAGTTCATTACATTTCAAAGATTAACCGCCAGTTAGGATATTGTTATTTTAAGGTAAAGTAAAAATATATTAGAAATATTGTGTTTCAAATAAGGTATGACCTTTATGAGTTTATAGTTATGACCTTGGGGTTAATTAATGCAACAATTTTATTTATTAATTTGATGAAAATAGCATTCAAATAATATTTAGTAAAATCTATAGTATTATTTATTTATGTTATTCTAGTATATAATAATTTTTTTTTTGAACCATGAAAAACACTTTATGATTATTCTCTAGAATATCATAGAAAATAATTTATATAGAAACTTTAGTAAATGTGAGTTTTTGATATAATAAATTTCTTTCCATGGGAAGATTTTTTCTAATGAGAGTATAACAGTGGATTCTTCTAATGATCATGTGGTGAAAGAATAACCAATACTAACTAATATAATATATATTCATAGTTTTCTTGGATTTGTGGGTTATTATTGATGAATTTTTGAAAACATTACTCAGATATCTTACCCATGAGAAAATTTAATTCAAAATGGTGATAAAATAATTTAGATAAAGGAATGTGAATAATATTTTTAGGAATTAAAAATAATATTGGGTAATGATATAGAATTATGATTTCAATCAAGAAATATGTAATTTTTTATTTATAGTGGAGATTCTACAAAGTGTCTTGGTTGTGTTTTGATATAAAATAAATAGGTGATAGCATGTGCATCATGAAAATTTTAAATGGACGAGAAAATTATCCAACGCATAACCTTGAGCATTCAATGGTATTTTTTGCATTATAATTTTATTATAATTATTTATATATAGATAAATATGATATATATAGAGAATAATGTGTTAAAGTATATATTCACTCAAAAATAATTGAACATAAGGAAAATAAGTCTGTTATAATTGTAAAATATTATGAGTATATGATTCATTATCATCCATGTAAAGAAAAAAATTTATCAGATGATTTCAATTGAAAGGATAAAGAAAACTTAAATATTTTATGTTTGTTTCATGGTCCATTGGTTTATGATTTAATGAAAATTGGATTAGAACTTTTGAATGTAAAAACAACATCTGTTTTAGAAAATGTAATAGTACAATCATACTTATTAGAAAGGAAAAAGTAAGGTCATAAAGAAGATCATGGATTGAAAGAGAATATAAAATTGAGAAAGTAAAGAATGTTAGATGAGTTTAATATTGATGAAAAATGTGTTATAATATTTGAAATGATATTATGTGTACTAAATAACTCTCAATTGAAAAATTAATTATTAATAGAGGCTCACAACTCTCTATATTCTATTCTTTCAGGATGGACAAATATGTAATGAATCCTTCAATAATATTTTTTATATGAAATATTAAAAAATGATATAACCTATTTAACCATGAAATATTTCCTTTTTCAAAAAAAATAATGTTGAGAGGAATTAAATGAAATAAATTCTGTAACCATTATAAATTCCAGAATTGAAATGAGAACATATATCCATGGATTTTGTTATGGGATTTCCAAATACATCTTGAGGAAATAATTATATATGGGACATTATTGATTGATTTACTAAATCAACTTATTTTCTTCCTCTTTTACATTATTTTTATTTAGATCTTTCTTGTTGAATCTATCATAAATAGTTAGTAATATTTTGTGAAGTTCCTATTTCTATTGTGTTTGATTATGATCCAAGGTTTACATCTAATATTTGGTTGGGGAATCATATGTCCTTAGGTATTGAATTTATATTTAGTATAACATTTAAAACTCTTAATAATATAAAATTATAGTTAATAATTAAAATATTAGAGGATATTCTTTGGTCCGGATCATTGAATTATTAAGGAGCTGGGATCAACACTTTTCATTGGTTGTATTTTTTTATAATAACATATTAAATTTCAATATATAGATGACACATTTTAAAGCATTTTATGGAATGTTTTAACATCCCTGACCCAGAAACCACTAAACCGGTGCTCCGAGATGGGTGGTTACATGACCTTAAGTGCACCTCCTGATATGCCAAAGTTTTCCGACTAGCATCGGGGGTCCAAATAGTAAATTGGGGAGACTATACCCCCTTTTTATCAGAGTAAGACATAACAGAAGATAAAAAATATTGGAATAATAACAAATAATACTAGAGAATTCATAAAAAAACCATTCCCCAAATGGGGTACAACAATGTACAATAGTAAATATTCCATGCCATGTTACAAGTGAAAAAGTGAAGAAAACCCAAAATGATGACAAACTGCAAAATCCCCAAAATGGTCCCAACACCATGTATGGGTCCTCCTCTACGCACACCCATGCCAACTCAACTTCCTAACAGTGGCCTTTTCCCATCTCTTCACCTGCAACCATGAAGTCTGCTTAGGTACCCAATGGTGGCATGAGCAGCATGTGAGTACAACTCAGTAGGCCACCACCAACACTGTCTACAAAATATTCGGTATAAACAATTGTTCATGAAAAAGAGAAATGAATAATATATGACAAGGAAAATATTAAGTTCCCTTATATGATTTAGGTCCATTACAAAAAGTTATTACCATTTCCATATCTTACCATTTCATCCCATTTCCAATTGCATAGAATTTCTAACACATTTAACATGGGTTCATCAAGCACAACAAGTTACACGGGCTTAATGCACACAATCACATGCATGAGGAAAACACATTATTATCCTATCTGACATGAGAAAACATCATCATGTCAACCATATCCTCACCTTGAAGCCTTAATTTGGGTGTATGAAACCATTATAGAAACAGAGCGTCAGTCCTCTTACCAAACTCATGCATTAGGGGTGGAATTTAGAGCCTCAATCCAACTTGACTTGTGGGCGTAGAACCTCAATTCAATACCGCACTCTACCAAGCCATGTTCACATTATATATATATATATATATATATATATATATCCGTTAACCATTCACACAACATCACAACCATTTCCCAAGGTAGACATAAATCATAACAACAATATAAAAGTTAATACCATGCCTTAACCCATTAAGACATTTACCACATTTCACATCATTTAGCCACTTAGCCTGATTTTCCTTTTATCTTGATTAACTCACTAATCATTCATTCATTGTGTCTATCTCACTAGGCTTCACTCATTATGTCTAACTCACTAGGCTACATTACCAGGCTCATAATGAATTTCATTATGGTCTTTAATCATTTCCATGTTAACCCAATATCCCTTGGGTTATTACCAATCCTAGGTGCATTACCTAGAATCTACTTCAATATAATCAAACAAATCTACATGTTTATCAAGGCTCTACATTACTACACAACCATATCACTTCTTCTTTACAAATACCTTGGTCTGGGGGAGTCGGCACACTCCATGGGTGGCCCTATATTAGTCTCATCACCCTCGACGCATCCCATGGGAATCATGAGGGTTTCCATTTACCTTCTTAATAACCATTTTACCTAAACATCCCAAGGGTGATCAAAACATACCAAGAGACTACCAAGAACAAAACCATACATGAAAAAATCCACAAATAAACCATGGGATATCACTTTTAGCCTACCTACCTAAATTTTGTGAGTGAACGCACTCTTAATCGAGACCTTAGATTCTTATTCAACAAACCCTTGAAGCTTCAACCTAGATCTCACCCAAAGAGTAGGGTATTAGATATTCGGATGGAGAAGAGGATAATATACAAACCCTAAGCTCAAAAGTGAAGCAAGGATGGGATTTTCCTTACTCGGAGCTTCGATCCACAACCAACTTCACCAAAAACGCCTTAGAAATGAGGTAGATTGATCTCTTGGAGCTCTCGGGAGATTTGGTTCGTTCCTAGGGTGAAGAGGGAAGAAATGGGAGGAAATCCCAAGTTGGGTATTAAAATACTGGTGTGAAAATTTGTAATTTTTTAAAAGTTTCTAGGTCGCACTGTTTACCCACATAGTTTCCCAAACCATTTCAAAACCGTGTGGAGGCCACTGTCCAAAAACCCACCTCCTACACGGTTTCCTGGGCTGTCCGCATGGTTATAACTAACCGTGCACAGACCGTGCGACCAACCTATAAAACCCCCTTTTCCCCATTTTTCATGTCTCAAACCCTCAGAACACCCCCGAGCCTCCTTAGGGACTTGGGTAAGCACTTAATTAACCAAAACGAGGGATTAAAACCAAAAATTAAACGCGAACATACCTTTACAAGATTTGTGATCTTACAACCTCCCCACCTTATAACTTCTTGTCCTCGGGCCGAGCTCCCAAGATTCATTGCACTTCCAAGGAAAATAGATCGGATCACTAAGCCTGCATATCTGATTCCCACTCCAAAGTTTCTTTGGGAACATTTCCATGTTGCCATAGTATTCCCACAAATGGAAAAACCTTGCCTCACAAAAATTTCTCACCATTATCCACAACACGAACCAGATTCTCCTCAAAGGACGCATCCTCCTCAAGCTCAATATCCTCCACATCCACCATGTGATTTGGGTTAGGGTGATACTGCTAATGCTATGACACCTGAAAAACATCATGCATCCTGTTATACCATTATGGAAGATCCAATCAGTATTCCATCGGCCCAATCCTCTCCACAATTTCAAACGGCCCCACATACCTGGGCACCAACTTGCCCTACTTAAAAATCTGTTGGTGACCCAACCTTGCTGACACCTGAAGGAACACACTATCACCCACCTCAGACTCAAGAAGTATATGCCTCTGATCTGCATATGAATTCTGGATACTCTGTTTCGTTTCCATAGTTTTCTAAATGAACCCAACTTTCTTCGAAGTCTCCTGCACAATACTCGGTCCAAACAGCTCGGATTCATCGGCCTCTAACCAACACAGTGGAGATCTACATGGCCTCCCATGGAGAACCTCAAATGGATCCATCTGAACTGTAGCCTAGAAAATGTTGTTGTATAAAAATTAAACAAGTGATAGGTTCCTCTCCCAAGAACCACCAAAATCCAAACACAATCCCTCAACATATCTTCCAACACTTGGATTGTACGCTCTAACTACTCATCCTTCTACAGGTGTAATGTCGTACTCAAAATCACCTATGTACCCAGCACCTTCTACAACCCCTTTTAGAAACGTGATGTAAAATGATGATCATGATCTCAAATTATAGTCTACGGTACACCATGAAACCATACTATTTCCCAAACATACAACTCACCCAACCAGTAAACTGTGTAAGTCTCTTGAATCAGTAAAAAATGAACAACTTTCATTAGCTGATCCACAACCACCCAGATCGCATTATTCTTATGAGGTGTCCTTGGAATAACCACCAAAAAAATCCATCGTCACATCATCCCACATCTATTCTGAAATGGGAAATGGATATAACAAACCACCTAGGCATTGATGTTTTTCCTTTACCTATTGATAGGTAACGCACTGTTCCACAAAGCCCCAAACTTCCTCTTTCATTCCTAGCCCCCAAAACTGTCTACGGAGATCACGATACATCTTGGTCAAACCAGGATGATTGATAATTTTGATGCATGGAACTCACACATCAACTCTTCCTGCATTCATACCGAAACAACCACACGATCATGAACACAAACAACCTCGTCCACACCGACGACCCAACCAGAAGGTGGATCCCCACATTTAAGTCTTTCCTTAATGGAAAAAAATTCAAGATCGTCAAGCTGAATTTCCCTAAGTTGACTCAAAATCTTCTACTCAACCACCAAAAAAGCAAGAGTCACCGGACCGTTTTCATCCTGCACCTCCAGGTGCATCTCTGTGAACAAAGCCATCACCTTCTACTTGGTGCTAGATTCCTAAACCACCTGGTTCTGAGCCTTCCTTCTCAAAGCATCAGAAACATTGTTCCCTCTCCCTAGTGTATATACCATATCAATGTCAAAAGACTGGAGATACTTGACCCATATTTGCTGCCAAAGATTCAAATCTTGCTGTAAAAAGACATACTTTAGACTCTTGCGATCAGTATAAACTTTGTACGGTTCCCCCAACAAGTAGTGCCTCCAGCACTTTAAGTCATACACTATTGAAGCCAAATCAAGATCATGAGTAGGAAAATTCCGCTCATAGGGTATCAATTTTCTCGACCCATAAGACATAACCCACTCATCTTGCATCAATACATCCCCAAGATCGATACCAGATGCATAATAAAATAGGACATACTTCCTTCCTGGATCATGTAGGATCATGATTAGTGTGCTTTTCAGTCTCTTTTTTAACTCTTGAAAGGAATTATCACAAGCCTCAGAAATATCAAACCTGATTCCCTTCTTGGTCAAGCCCGATAGTGGTGCCTCCAAGTGATAGAAATCCTGGATGAACCTTCAGTAATACCCGACTAGACCCAGAAATCTCTGAACATCTGAAACACTCTTACGCTACTCCCAAGACACAAAACCCTTCACTTTCTATGGATCCACCAACACAATTTCCTTAGAGGTGATGTGACCCATAAAATTCCCTTCTCTAATCTAGGACTAACACTTTTACAACTTAGAGTATAGATGATTCTCTCTTAGTGTACTCTGAACGATGTCAAGATGTTGGGAATGATAGTCATGAGTTTTCGACTAAACCAAGAGGTCATCAACAAAGACAACCAAAAACTGGTCCATCTTAGGATGAAATATTTGGTTCATCAAATCCATGAACTCCATAGGTGTATTGTTAAATCTTAAAGGCATCACCACAAAATCAAACAACCCATACCGACTCTTGAATGTTTTCAGTGGTATGTCAGAAGGGCTCACCCTCAAACGGTGGTAACCTGATATCAGATCAATCTTAGAAAACACCGATGAACCCTTAAACTGGTCAAATAATTCATAAATTCTAGGATGATGGTACCCATTTTTCACCATCACTTGATTTAACTTCTGATAATCAACACACAACCTTCACAACTCGTCATCCTTCTTTGAAAAAATTCTAGGATATCCCCAAGCAGACATTATAGGACATATGAACCCTTTAAGATCTAAATCTTCAAGATGAACCTTTAACTCTTGGAGTTATTATGGTTTCATTACATATGGAGGAATAGAAACTGGCTCCACTCTCGGCAGTGACACAATTGTAAACTCAACATCCCTCTCGGGTGCCAACCCCGAGAACATCTCAGAAAACACATCCTGAAACTGATCCACTACTGGGAGGAAGACAGATAGTTATCTCTCATCATCAAGAACAAGGTAAGATACATGATCCATGAGCCTACCCAACTGCTGAAAAAATGGTTCTGCATGACCTGCTCGAGCATCCCACTCTCCACAATGGAAAAAAGCGTCACCCTCAAGTGACATGAATGATACCTTGCGACAGTAACAATCTATGTGCGCCTGATACAATTTCAACCAGTCCATACCCAATATCAGGTCAAATCCCAACTTCTCGATAACGAACAAGTCCCATAGGAAATGATACCCACTGACTTCCATAGAACATTCCTTATACTGCCTGATATCTTTATTTTTCACCCCCAATGGAGTTTCAATCGACATAACCTCACACACATTCTCCACATTCAAACCCAACTCTTCCACAAACTAAACCAAAATAAAAGAGTGTGTGTAACCAGTGTAAAAAATGCCCTAGAAAGTGTAGAAGTCATAGGATCATACCTCGAATAATCGATGGTCGAGCCTCACCATCACAAGGTGCAGGCTGAACTACATGAAGCTGGCCTGCCCCTCTACCATGGGCTCTAACTTGTGTTCCCTACACTGCACTGTCCTGCTGACATGGGCGATCGGGTCCTAGAGTTCCACATCCACCAACCCTACCAGTACGGCATGTGGAGATCCAACTGCCTACCAAATATAAAGCAACTGATCCCTTACATCCATTTGAAATCTTTCTTACACCAACATTTATGCTCACCTACTGAGGGTTCTTATAGAACCTTTGTACGTGTCCCAATCTCCCACACAACATGCACTCAACTAGAGGTCGGGGACACTATCCACGCATGTGCCCCAACCTTCCACAATGATAACAGAACACCAGATCACCACACTAATAGGTTTACCCTCTCTTCTGACCACCTTTCACACTTTCTCCCTACTGAATACTTCAAAAACAATGCTTTTGGACATCGTAAGCTGCACCATTTTTCTGATCAGCAGGCACGATAGTCCCACAACCTAAAGTTACTTTAGGTTCCCTTATGAGATCAACCCTTGATCAACTATCTCTATAAAAATATTCATGTGAAAGATATTCACCTGATACCTGATCTCATGTCCCTGCCCATTTTGGAAACACATCGTAACTATTGCCTCAGCCCCCGCCAATGCTGGAACAAAGTGTCACAAGTCAGTGAAGCAGCCAACAAACTCCATCACCGACATTGATCCCTGAGTTAGGCACATAAAATCTGTAGCCCTCTCATGCCTCAAAGTATCTGGGTAAAAATTATCCAAAAACTTTTCCTTGAAATCATTCCACAACATCCCACCAACCTGCTCAGTCTGAGCCAGGATGTCCCACCAACGCTTTTCCTGGCCCCACAACATATAATCTACCAACTTGACTTGCTTCCCAACCGAAGTCTCCAGATGATCAAGTATCATCCGGATAGATTCTATCCAGAACTCTTCTGCCTCTGGCCCACCCTCTCTGGTAAAGGTCGAAGGGTGTTGTAGCTAAACCTCCCTGGTTTTCTCAAAAATACTTGGTGCAACCCGCCCTGGGTCTTGATCCATAATCTTCATAAAAGTATCCAAGTTCTCTTGGAGCTACTCTTCTATACCTTCCTAGATCACCACATTCTTCTGATCCCCTACTAGAGGAGTTCTCTCAGTAACAACCACTTTTTTCCCAATCGGCACTCGATGTCATGGTGGAATTTCTATACATTTCCAAAAATGAGGTTTAGAACACATACCATAAAACTTTTACAACTTCATAACCAGAAGGCTCTTCACCAGCCACAACAACCCACTATACATGCACCATCCAAACAAACCATAACATTCTAAAAGCATCACCCCAACAATCCCTACTACGGACCATGGTCCACAAGGGGTAAACAACCATACACCACCACAAGGCTCACACAACATGTTACAAACAACATTTTCAATTAATTACAAAACCTTAATTCCACATATTTCATTAATCACCACTTATAATTTTTTTTCTCGCCACTTTCATTGTTTCATTCACGAAATTTTCCCTTTTCAATTATCAAGATGTGAGGTGCATTCTATCTTTCATGCCTCACACACCCAACTTGTTTGTGCCTACTATGATCCATGCCACCTATCTATCTAGGTTCCTACAATAATTCATGAATGCAAAACTTCATTCCATTGAGTCCATGAGCTAATTATCATTAAACCATCACATCACACAACATTTTCATCACCCAATGGTGAAATATCATCAAATATAACATCGCACAATATATAACAACAATTCCCACCCTGGGTGAATTGGGTTTTCCCTCATACATGCGTTAGCTACTCCCAAGCATGAGCTCATTACCAAGGCCCAGAAAATCCTAACTCTCATCTACCATCCCAAATAACAAGATTTTAGAGAAGGAGAAGAAACACATCCTATGATACCACTTAGTAACATCCCTGACCCAGGAGCCACTAAACTGGTGCTCCAAGATGGTGGTTACATGACCTTAAGCGTGCCTCCCTATATGCACACCCGTGCCAACCCCACTGCCTAGAAAGGTTCTTTTCCCTTCTCTTGACCTACAAACATGAAGTCTACTCGGGTAACCATACGCGGGTCGAGCAGCGTGTGATTATAACTTAGTAATCCACCACCAACAGTATCTACAAAATATCTGGTATAAACAATTTTGCATGAAAAAGGGAAATGAATAATATATGACAAGGAAAATATTAATTTCCCAAAGCAGGTTTAGGTCCATTACAAAAATTTATTACCATTTCCATATCTTACCATTTCATCCCATTACCCATTATATACAATTTCCAACACATTTAACATGGGTTCATCAAGCACAACAAGTTATATGGGCTTAAAGTACACAATCACATGCATGAGTAAAACACACTGTTATCCTATCAAACTAAAAATAACTACCTCATGTCAACCATATCCTCACCTAGAAGCCTCAGTCCGAGTGGATGCAACCATTAGGGAAACATATCCTCATCCCTCTTTCCTAACCTGTGCATTAGGGGTGGAGTTTAGAGCCTCAGTCCAACTCGACCCATGGGTGTAAAACCTCAATTCAATACCCCACACTACCAATCCATGTGAACATGATATACATATATGTATGCCTGTAATGACCCAAAGTTTTTCAATGGAAAATTCCCTTCTTATATTTATGTCATAAAAACACAAAATAATGAAATACTAAGTGATAAGTGACATTTAAACATAATTTTGTCACCCCTATGTTTGGAATTTTAAAAATCCGACATACACGGTTGTGTTCAAGATAGTTTTTGAGTCTAATGAAACCAAAATAATTTTTGGTGAATAGTAACCTACCCTTATGAATAGTAATATGACCCTTATGAATATTAAATAAGAGTAACATTACCTATGAATAATAAAATAAAATTTAGACATCATAGAAAGTGGTAATTTGACCTTAGTAAACGTTTTTGGTATATTATAAGTCATAAATAATTAATTATAATTAATTAATTAATTTAAAAGAATATTTATTCCCATGAAATGTATTCATAAAGTATTAAATCAATTTATAATAGTTTTTAGAAAATTTTATAAGACCCTACATAATTTCTGAAAGAACTACAAAATCAGTTTTAATTTTAAAAACTGTTTTTTAAAGTAAATTATGATTTTAATTAAATATTAAATTAATAATATTTATAAAATTATTTTTGAAAAATGGACTTCATTTTTTGATTCTACACATCGAAAAATGGTTGGGGTAAATTTTTGGGATTTTTCTGAGAAACTTGAATTTTTGGTGAATAGTAGAATACATTAATTTACCATATAAATACATTTTAATTAAAACCCACTATTACTGACATCACAAGTGATATAAGCACCCAAATCCTGAACTCAAATGTCTTATTTACTATTCTTATTCATCCAAGACTCACTATTCCTTGTCTTAGGTGAAATTAATAAACTAATCAATTTTATATTAAGGAAACCCCTCTCCCCTCCACTATAAAAGCCACCCTTCACTCCCTCTTTTCCTCACACCTCTAAAGATCCAATACTTCTCTAAACTCTGCCCAAAAAACTTCCCTAGTCCCTCCCCCACGTCCAAGATCTTCTGGTCTCATCAAAAGTCCAATCCTATCTTCCTTAAGGAGGATCTCAAGAGGAAGATTCTAGAGGTAATTTCTCTCTCTCTTCCCCGTTAATTTCCTTTCAAGTTCAAGTTCCTTTCTTGATCTCTCCACACCTATACTCATCCAAATTGTTTATTAACTCTATTATTATACATATACTGTATTTTTATGATTCTAATGGTATATTATATCACCCCACCCCCTTTCCCTCTTCCTTTAATTTTATTTAAGAGAACGTTGTTCATGAGGTGTTAATTTATCACCTTCAAAAACAACATGCTCTCTTTTTCCATTTCTACCTTAAGATCTGGTCATGAAACCATTTTTATGGTTGAACCAGAATAGTTTATATGTATTATGTTCTATTTTAAGTTCTGGAAATAACCTATGGCCATATTACTAAGTGAAAAGTTAAAACGAGTTCGTTGTGATCCAAAAACTGCTCAAATTAACCCAAATAATCTTCATTTAATTCTTATCTAATGATTTGTCCACATGGATCTAATATAACTCATTATAAAATAATTCAAGCTTCTATAATATCATTAATAACATGTAATATTATTTCTGTATGTTTACCCATGATCTACCCAAACATCAATTTAAGAATACAAGTGGACCGCTCAAGAAAACCATGAAAACGAACATCCCCGATCAATGTTTTTAAACTCTATAAGTCATCCAAAGGAACATAATATGAAATAATGAAACCAGAATTAACCCTATTAATGTATAAAAGGCTCCTTAATTTCTAATTAATGAATATAATGTCATTATGCAGGACATTAAAGAGAAGGAGGCATTCGAGTACAAGGTAAGGGGAAATCTCGAACCCAATTTTTCTTCCTTCGGGTTCTCCCTCTTTCACTCCATTTTTGATATGGTTACTCCTCAAAGATCATTTTTTCATCATTTAATTTAAGTTTCTGGGATATACATGTTTTGTAATGGTTTTTATGTCCATCAAAATGTTTTCCAAAAGAACTCTTCTTTCAAGATCTCACCTTTTACCTCTCATTCAAGGTTGATGGTTCTTGTATCAAGTATGTTGTTCCCTCTTTCTTTTGGGAACCCAAAGCTTATGAATGTGTTATTATGAGATGAAACCCATTCCATTCCATGGGTTATTTATGTACATGTTTGATATGTGTTCTATGTGGAAAGCATAATAATGATAATGTTACGATGTGACGGGTGTGCCCGGAATTATATAGCGCAATGTGAATGTTTAAATGTGGCAGGTGCGCCCAGAATTATATAGCGCTCCAATGCATTGGGTAAATTGGTGAATCTCATGAGTAAATGTGAAATTATGTTTGAACAAGATTCTAGATTTTTTCACAAGTATGTGTGGTATTTAACCACTAAGACATGATGTTTCATTTTTATGAATTGCCACATTTCTAGTTTATTGTTTATGCTCCTCTCATGTTCATGATCTTTTTCCTATGTCATGATTATGCTCACCCCATACTATATTGTTCTTATCTATCCTCTTACTTGGCTTCTAGCTCACCCCTTTTTATGTATATCCTTAGGTGGATACATGTACTAAGGAGAGGACAAGTGCCACTAAGAAGCTAGTGAAGAATAAATTAAATAAATGTTTATGGTTGATGTTGTATTTGTTATGTATGGTCCTAGTTTTCCCAAGACACTGAACCACTGGATCCTCTATGTGTAATACTATTGTGTTTTTTATATTTGAAATGATGTAATAGTAATGTAATAAAAGGTCGGGTCTCTATAGTTGGTATCAGAGGAAAGGTTTAGTTAATTTGGGAATTAGGATTAGTAAACCCTAGAGAAAACCTCTATCATAAGAATAAGTACAATCACATACACAAGAATATTTACCTAGGGATACCATATGTTATGTTTTTGGTATAATTGTTTAAATGAATAATTTATTCATGAATTGTTTACTTATGTTTTGTTATAACCTTTTCTATTATAGAAAATGGTGGGAACCAGGAGAAATCAGGCCAACAACTCTTGCGAGATCCAATGCAACGATTGCCCGAACAACATCCCCAATGATTTGGGAGGTGGAGTTCAAAACTTCATGGCGATGCTTACCCAATTATCTTAGGTTATGAATAATAACCATAATAATGGGGAATTTCCTCCTTCACCAAAGAGAGAGCAACTAGCAATCGAATGTTTTATGCGGCAACGACTACCGATGTTTTGTGGATCTTCCGATCCACTAGTTGCGGAACAGTGGGTCAACTCCACGGAGAAGATATTTTCTGTTCTTCACTGTTATTAGATGGAGAAGGTGACTCTAGCCGTTTATCATCTAGATGGAGAAGCTTATCAATGGTGAGATTTGATTAAGAACACCATGCCAAGGGAGGAAATTGAAGAGATGGAATTATAAGACTTTAAGATAATGTTTCTTAATAAGTACTTCCCAAGAAATCTTTGCATGAAGATGGAGAGAGAATTCATAGAGCTCAAGAAAAAAGAAGGAGAATCTGTCACAACCTATGAAGCAAATTTCAAAAGGCTTTCAAGGTATGCTTCGGGTTTTGTTATCAACAATGATAGAAAATTGATTGATTCTTTAGTGGATTAAAACCACATCTTCGAAAGGCACTTGCAATTCGAAACTTTGGGAGTTATGAAGAAGTTTTTCAGTGTGCTCTCAAAGTGGAGATGGAGTTTGGAGAATGGTCCCATGGATATGGTGATAAGAAAAGAATGATGGAGTTTCAAGCTAGTGGATCTAATGACAAAGGTGGGAAGAAAACACAACGAACCACATGCCAAAAATGTGGGAAGTTGCACCATGGGAACTGCCTCAAAGATACGGGGAAATGCTTTAAGTGTGGTAAAGAAGGACACCAAGCTCAAGAGTTTCGAAAAGACATGAAAATGAAGGATAATGTTGCCGATTAAAGGAGAGAACCACTCGTGGTTCAATGCTACAACTGTAGGGAGCTAGGGAACTATTCAAACCAGTGCACTAAAGCTCGAGCTCTCGAGGGTAATCAGCTCCAACAACCACCAAATCCAAAGGAACAAGGGAAGGCTTATGCCATCACTACTGCGGAGGTGGAACATGATAATGATGTCGTACAAGGTACACTTCCTATTCACTCAAGAATAGAAAAAGTCTTGTTTGATTCTGGTTCTACGCATTCCTTTATATCTTGCAAGTTTGCAAGAACTATAGAATCGAAGCCCCAAAACCTTGAAGTAGAGATATCTATAAAAACACCAAGTGGTGTAATAATTTCAACCCAAGTGTTTGACTCTTCTCCTGTTGAAGTATGTGGGAAGATTCTTCCAGAAAATCTCGTAATACTTACCTTGGTGGAATTCGACGCTATAATGGGAATGGATTGGCTCTCGTTATATAGATCACATATCAACTGTCAGGAAAAGGAAATATATTTTCATATTCCGAACCATCCCATGCTCCTCTACAAATGCAAGGATTATCATGAATCTCCTTTGATAAATCCTTTAATGGTTTGGGTGTTTATTCCCTATGAAGAAGCATACCTCGTCCAAATGGTTGAGTCAAAGGAAAGTTCCAACCTTGAGGAAATTCCCATCTTAAGGGAATACGACGATGTATTTCCCAAAGAGTTACCCAGAATTCCCCCGGATCGTGAGGTAGAGTTCACAATTGAACTCATACCCAGAGCTACTCCTATCTTGAAGTGCCCCTATAGGATGGCTCCTATCGAACTGGAGGAGTTAAAGAAGCAGTTGCAAGAGCATCTAGACAAAGGGTTCATACGCCCTAGTGCATCACCTTGGGGTGCACCAGTGCTCTTTGTGAAGAAGAAGGATGGAACCATGCGGCTGTGTATTGATTATCGGGAACTCAACAAGATCACCATAAATAACAAGTATCCTCTCCCAAGGATTGATGACTTGTTTGACCAGTTAAGAGGAGATCAATACTTCTCAAAGGTGGATCTTCGTTTTGGATATCATCAGGTAAAGGTGAAGAAGGAAGATATTCAGAATACTGCCTTCCGTATAAGGTATGGGCACTATGAGTTTTTTTTGATGCCCTTAGGACTTACTAATGCCCCTGCAATCTTCATGGATTTGATATATAGAGTCTTTAGACATTACCTCGACAAATTTGTGGTAGTGTTTATCAATGATATTATCATCTACTCCAAGATAAAGGAGGAACATGAAGAACATATAATACTTGTGTTGGTGACATTGAGAAAGGAGAAGTTGTACGCCAAGTTCAGAAAGTGTAAATTTTGGATGAATCAAGTCACGTTCTTGGGACATGTGATCACAAGCGAGGAAATTTCTGTGGACCCTTCAAAGACAAAGGCGATTGAGGAATGGCCCAGGAACTCTAGTGTCACAGAAATCCGTAGTTTTCTTGGATTAGCTAGGTACTATCGACGTTTTGTGAGAAACTTCTCACGATTTTCAATCCCGCTAACTAAGTTAATAAGGAAAGGGGTAAATTATGTATGGACGGAAGAATGTGAGGGAAGTTTCAAGGAGCTAAAGAGAAGGCTGATCACTGCACCTGTACTCACACTATCGAAAAGTGGAGAAAGTTTTGTGATATACAACGATGCTTCAAAGAAAGGCTTGGGTTGGGTACTCATGAAAAATGATAATGTGATAGCCTACGCCTCACGACAGTTGAATATCCATGAGCAGAACTACCCGACGCATGATCTAGAGCTGGCAGCCATGATTTTTGCCTTGAAAATCTGGTGGTACTACCTTTATGGTGAGAAGTGTGACATATACACCGACCACAAGAGCCTAATTTATATATTCACACAAAAGGAGCTCAACATGCGTCAAAGGAGGTGGTTAGATCTAATCAAGGATTACAATTGCTCTATTCACTATCATCCTGGAAAGGCGAACAAGGTAGCTGATGCTCTAAGAAGGAAAGAACCTGCTACTCTATCCATGTTGAGGATTGAGAAAGACCCTATCTTCTTGGATATGCAAAGGATGGATTTGGGAATCTTAAGGGCAGGGGATACATCCTACCTTGCCCAAATGATTGTGCAACCATCCATCCAACAGAAGATTAAGGAAGCTTAAAGGGATGATGTGGAGATACAAAAGAGGGTGAATGCAGTAATGGAAGGGAAGCTGCAAGAGTTCCATATCGACGATGATGGTGTGATTCGATTTGTAATGCGTCTTTGTGTGCCTTCATCACCCAGGATAAAGAAGGAGCTATTGGATAATGAACATAGCTCAACTTTCTCTATCCATCCTGGGAGTACCAAGATGTACCTTGATCTCCGAGAACACTTCTGGTGGGATAACATGAAGAAGGATATTGCGGAATATATATCAAGTTTCTTGGTATTTCAGCAAGTTAAAGCTGAGAGGCAAAAGTCCAAAGGTATGATACAGCCATTTCCTATACCCATGTGGAAATGGGAAAATGTTACTATGGACTTTGTCCCGGGTCTCCCGAAGATGTCAAAGGGGAATAATGCGATATGGGTTGTGGTTGATCGACTCACCAAGACTGACCATTTTATCGCTATTCGGGAAGACCTCTCACTTGAACAACTTGCAAGCATATATGTGAAGGAAGTAGTGAGATTGCATGGTGTTCCACTCTCGATTGTCTCTGACCATGATCCAAGGTTCACATCTAAATTCTGGAGGAGCCTTCAACATGCTTTGAGTACTGAATTAAATTTCAGCACGGCCTATCACCCCCAAACTGATGGTCAGTCTGAAAGGACTATTCAGACACTTGAAGATATGCTAAGAGCCTTCTCTCTTGAATTAAAAGGTGGTTGGGATCAGCATCTCCCATTGGTTGAGTTCTCATACAAAAATAGCTTCCACTTGAGTATTCAGATGGCTCTGTATGAAGCTCTTTATGGGAAGTGATGTAGAACTCCAACCTATTGGGATGAAGTTGGAGAATGAAAGCTACTTGGACCCGATCTTGTGCAGGAGATGACCGAGAAGGTTCAAGTCATCCAGAAACACATCAAAGCTGCTCAAAGTTGGCAAAAGAGCTTTGCTGACAATCGTCGAAGGGACTTGGAGTTCGACGTTGGAGATAAAGTCTTCCTTTGAATATCTCCATGGGAGAGAGTCATGCGATTCGGGAAGAAAGGGAAGCTAATCCCAAGGTACATTGGCCCCTTTGAGATCCTTGACTGTATAAGAGTCGTGGCCTATCGTCTGGAACTTCCACCGAATATGGCTCAAGTTCATGATGTGTTTCATGTATCACTACTGAGGAAGTACATACCAGACCCCTCACATGTACTAAACTCAGAGGTGGTACAGCTGGAAGATGAGATAACATATGAGGAGTAGCCGGTAAAAATTATGGACCGAAGTGATAAGGTTCTACGCAACAAGACAACCCGCCTTGTCAAAGTGTTGTGGAGGAACCAAAAGTTTGAGGAAGCAACTTGGGAACCAGAAGAGGCAATGAAGGAGAATTACCCTCACCTGTTTGTGTAAAGTGAAATTTCGGGGGAGAAATTTCTTAAGGGGGGAAGAATGTAATGACCCAAAGCCTTTCAATGGAAAATTCCCTTCTTATATTTATGTCATAAAAACACATAATAATGAACTACTAAGTGATAAGTGACCTTTAAACATAATTTTGTCACCCCTATGTTTGGAATTTTAAAAATTCGACATACACGGTTGTGTTCAGGACAGTTTTTGAGTCTAATAAAACAAAAATAATTTTTGGTGAATAGTAACCTACCCTTAGGAATAGTAATATGACCCTTATGAATAGTAAATAAGAGTAACATTACCTATGAATAATAAAATAAAATTTAGACATCATAGAAAGTGGTAATTTGACCTTAATAAAAGTTTTTGGTATTTTATAAGTCATAAATAATTAATTATAATTAATTAATTAATTTAAAAGAATATTTATTCCCATGAAATGTATTCATAAAGTATTAAATCAATGTCTAATAGTTTTTAGATAATTTTATAACACCCTACGTAATTTTTGAAAGAACTACAAAATCAGTTTTAATTTTAAAAACTGTTTTTTTAAGTAAATTATGATTTTGATTAAATATTAAATTAATAATATTTAGAAAATCATTTTTAAAAAATTGACTTCATTTTTGGATTCTACACATCAAAAAATGGTTGGGTTAAATTTTTGGTATTTTTCTGAGAAACTTGAATTTTTGGTGAATAGTAGA
The DNA here is from genome assembly GCA_963277665.1 of Viscum album. Taxonomy (NCBI): domain Eukaryota; kingdom Viridiplantae; phylum Streptophyta; class Magnoliopsida; order Santalales; family Viscaceae; genus Viscum; species Viscum album. Next base: position 1,422,437,328 of record OY728126.1, read on the forward strand.
ATACATTAATTTACCATATAAATACATTTTAATTAAAAACCACTATTCCTGACATCACAAGTGATTTAAGAACCCAAATCCTGAACTCAAATGTCTTATTTACTATTCTTAGTCATCCAAGACTCACTATTCCTTGTCTTAGGTGAAATTAATAAACTAATCAATTTTATATTAAGGAAACCCCTCTCCCCTCCACTATAAAAGCCACCCTTCACTCCCTCTTTTCCTCACACCTGTCAAGCTCCAAGCCTTCTATAAACTCTGCCCAAACACCTTCCCTAGTCCCTCCCCCACTTCCAAGAGCTTCTGGTCTCATCAAAAGTCCAAGCCTATCTTCTTTAAGTAGGATCTCAAGAGGAAGATTCTGGAGGTAATTTCTCTCTCTCTTCTCCTTTAATTTCCTTTCAAGTTCAAGTTCCTTTCTTGATCTCTCCCCACCTATACTCATCCAAATTGTTTTTTAACTCTATTATTATACATATACTGTATTTTTATGATTCTAATGGGATATTATATCACCCCACCCCCTTTACCTCTTCCTTTCATTTTATTTAAGAGAACGTTGTTCATGAGGTGTTAATTTATCACCTTTAAAAACGACATGCTCTCTTTTTCCATTTCTACCTTCATATCTGGTAATGAAACCATTTTTATGGTTGAACCAGAATATTTTATATTTATTATGTTCTATTTTAAGTTCTGTAAATAACCTATGCCCATATTAATAAGTGAAAAGTTAAAACGAGTTCGTTGTGATCCAAAAACCGCTCAAATTAACCCAAATAATCTTCATTTAATTCTTATCTAATGATTCATCCACATGGATCTAATATAACTCATTATAAAATCTTTCAAGCTTCTGTAATATCATTAATAACATTTAATATCAGTTCTTGATGTTTACCCATGATCTACCCAAACATCAATTTAAGAATACAAGTGGACCGCTCAAGAAAACCATGAAAACAAACATCCCCGATCAATGTTTTTAAACTCTATAAGTCATCCAAAGGAACATAATATGAAATAATGAAACCATAATGAACACTATTAATGTATAAAATGTTCTGGAATTTCTAATTAATGAAGATAATGTCATTATACAGGACATTAAAGATAATGAGGCATTCGAGTACAAGGTAAGGGGAAATCTCGAACCCAATTTTTCTTCCTTCGGGTTCTCCCTCTTTCACTCCATTTTTGATATGGTTACTCCTCAAAGATCATTTTTTCATAATTTACTTTACTTTTCTGGGATATACATGTTTTTCACTGGTTTTTATGTCCATCAAAATGTTTTCCAAAAGAACTCTTCTTTCAAGATCTCACCTTTTACCTCTCATTCAAGGTTGATGGTTCTTATATCAAGTATGTTGTTCCCTCTTTATTTTGGGAACCCAAAGATTATGAATGTGTTATTATGAGATGAAAGATATTCCTTTTCATGGGTTATTTATGTACATGTTTGATATGTGTTCTATGTGGAAAGCATAATATTGATAATGTTATGATGTGACGGGTGCGCCCGGAATTATATAGCGCAATATGAATGTTTAAATGTGACAGGTGCGCCCGGAATTATATAGCGCTCCAATGCATTGGGTAAAGTGATGAATCTCATGAGTAAATTTGAAATGATGTGTGAACAAGATTCTAGCTTTGTTCACAAGTATGAGTGGTAGTTAACCACTAAGACATGATTTTTCATTTTTCTGCATTGCCACATTTCAAGTTTATTGTTTATGCTCCTCTCATGTTCATGATATTTTGCCTATGTCATGATTATGCTCACCCCATACTATATTGTTCTTATCTATCCTCTTACTGGGATTCTAGCTCACCCCTTTTTATGTATATCCTCAGGTGGATACATGTACTAAGTAGTGGACAAGTTCCACTAAGAAGCTAGTGAAGAAGAAATTAAATAAATGTTTATGATCGATATTGTATTTGTTATGTATGGTCCTAGTTTTCCCAAGACACTAAACCTCTGGATCCTCTATGTGTAATACTATTTTGTTTTTTATCTTTGAAATGATGTAATAGTAATGTAAGAAAAGGTCGGGTCACTATAATGCCTTAACCCATTAACACATTTACCACATTTGACATCATTTATCCACTTAGCTCGATTCCCCTTTTATCATGTTTATCTCACTAGGAATTCATTCATTGTGCATATATCAATAGGCTTTGATAATTTGGTCTAACTCACGAGGCTACATTACCGGGCTTATAATCCATTTCATTGTGGTCTTTAATCATTTCCATGTTAACCCAATATCCCTTAGGTTATTACCAAGCCTAGTTGCATCACCTAGCTTCCAATTCAATACAATGAAAAACATCAACATGTTTATCAAGGATCTACATAACTACACAACAATATCACTTGTTCTTTAAAAATCCCAAGGTCTCGGGGAGTCATCACACCCCATGGGTGGCCCTAGATTAGTCTCATCACCCTCAATGCATCCCATGAGAATCTTGAGGGTTTTCATTTACCTTCTTAATAACAATTTTATCTAATCATGCCAAGGGTGATCAAAACATACTAATAGACACCCAAGAACAAAACCACATGTGAAAAAATCCAAAAATAAATTATGGGATATAAATTATATGCCACCAACCTCGATTCTGTGGTTGAATTCAATCTTAATAGATCTCTTATATTATGCTTCAACCAAACCTTAAAGCTTAAACCTATATCTCACCCAAAGAGTAGGGTTTTAGATCTTCGAAGAGAGTGGAGGAGGAGATAAAAATCATAAACACAAAAGAGAAGAAAGGGTGGGATTATCCTTACCCAAAGCTTCGATCTGCAACCAACGGCACCAAAAACTCCTTATAAATGAGGGATATCGATCTCTTGGAGCTCTTGGGACATTTGGTTCATTCCTTGGGCAAAGAGGGAAGAAATGGGAGGAAATCCCAAGTTGGGTATTAAAATCCAAGAGTGGATAAATTGTAATTTTTTAAAAGTTTCTGGGCTGCACGGTTTACCCACACGGCTTTCC